>PVNU02002562.1:0-622500 GCA_003013855.2 Liriodendron chinense | reverse complement strand
GAATTTATGGTATTAAGAGTGTGATGCGTGTAGTTCGGATGAAACTGACCTGGATTGTCAAGTTTAGAGCGTCGACCTCGATATGGGGATTATTCTGTAGATCTAAATACAGTAGAAGCCTGGATCAAAACAACGTGAGGCTCGACTTAGCCTTCTCCTCCCTAATCTAGAAGTCTATTTACAAGATGTTGCCTGCCATTGTAACGAAGGTGTGTTGGTTGGTGGGAATTGGAAATTGCCATCTTTGGGAGGAAAATTGGAATGATCTTGGGCCTCTCAAATAGTGGTGCATTCAGGCCCCTCCTCCCAATCTTAAAGATGCTCCAGTGCAGGCTGTGTTGGGGCATGAAGGGCTAAAGCAGATGGATGATTTTTTCAGTTTGTTGCCTCAAATGGTGCTAGATCACATTAAGGGGGAGGGGATATGTACCTCTTCAGTTGTAGATACCTGTGTCTGGATAGGTTCCACATCAGGGGAGTTTGAAGTTAAGGCTGCTTGAAGAATTTATAGAAGTGCTGGCCCGAGGAAATCATGGGCCAAATGGGCATGGAATCCCATCATGCCCCCGAAAATCTCTCTTTTGACTTGGAAGCTTCTCCATAAGGTCATTCCAGTGGATGAAAGAGTCCAGTCCAGAGGCATCTGTCTAGCCTCTAAATGTAGCTGTTGTGGAAGCTCGCCGATGTCTTCTCACCAGCCAGAAATTATTGATCATCTGTTCGCTCAAGATTTAGGCACGAGCTTTAGAGGGCATCACGTCATCTCCGACATCCCTGCAGTGATCAATTGGAGGAGGCTATCTGTTGGCTGGTGTTCTCTGAATGTTGATGGTTCGGCCCTGGGCAACCCAAATGTCTAGGCGTTTTTCCTTATGAATAAAATTTTTCTTTTCTTTTTTTGTTAAATTGAATATAGATGGCTCGTCCAAGGGAAACCTAGGCTTAGTAGGGTGGCTTTTTTTTTTTTTTTTTTTTTGGCACACCGCCTGTGACTTTGTTGAGCTAGTCGGGTGGCTGAGGTGTATGTAGAGACAGTGGGGTGACGTCTGTGTAAGTTTGTTTGCTTTGATCTTGTCTAGATAGAGAATGGGGTTCAAGATTGGTGGGGCTATCAATCTTTTTGTGATGCCCACCCGAATTGTAGATAACCCTCTCTTTGAATAAAAATTTCTTTTCTTAAAAAAAATAAAATAAAAAAAAACAGAGGCAAAAGGTTTCATTTCGCATTTTAGCACTCTTATGGGACAATGACAGATGTAGTGGTTGAATGTAGAGCAATTGCTAATGGGTGTAGAAACAGCTAGCGACAGCTTCGGCCTTATAGATAATGAAGTTGAAAGTGATTCGAAGATCATGGGGACCATAGTTTTAGCTCAAACATTACGTGGACATCTTTCTATCAGTGGAAAAACGAAAAGGAGCTAGCTGTGGCAAACAATGCCATCTTTCATCATGTATATAGTGGTGAATTCTCTCACCAAATGTAGTCGTGCTGACTCTGTAAATCAATTGACAAGGTGGGAATTGTACATCTTAGTCTCTTGATAAGCCCATGGGCAGGGTTAGCACCAGAGGTTCAATGCCTCTTTTTATATAGATTGTTTTGAGGGGTAAGGTATGGCCCTTCCATAGATATATATACTTCCCATTTCCTTATCAAATATACAGTCAGTGGAACCGATCCACCTTCATTCTGGACATACACATACATGTGCACGTGTACACACACAAAATTTAAAAAAGGCTATAATATTTTAATCAGTTAGTT
This sequence comes from Liriodendron chinense, assembly GCA_003013855.2. Taxonomy (NCBI): domain Eukaryota; kingdom Viridiplantae; phylum Streptophyta; class Magnoliopsida; order Magnoliales; family Magnoliaceae; genus Liriodendron; species Liriodendron chinense. The sequence goes on along the minus strand of PVNU02002562.1, from coordinate 620,732 downwards.
TCAAGGATCCATTTATTTTTACTACAGATTTTATACCTGCCTATGAAAAAAATTTAAAAAAATAAAAATAAGGGAAGTTCTAACATCGTTGATCAAGAATTTCGATCTTTGAGAAGTATCATGATCATCCAATAAGAAGGGTTCAATTTATTCAAATGAATGATAACATTATTTACTAAAAAAATTGTTAGAAAAAGCATTGTAGTAAGATTTTGAAAAAGTCTGATAATTAAATCCCGATTGCATCTCCAAAATTTTAATATAAATTATTAGAAATCTCAGATGTAATATTAATTATCTACAATGTAAAGATGGTTATTTCTCCATTTTTTATAGGGGTCGGGGCCAAACATTTCTCAGAAACTTAGCACATGTGACAGAGATCTGGGCCATTCATCAGGTAGAGTACATTGTGAACGTGCCATAGACCCAAAATAATGTTGTCTACTGATGAGGTAGGTCAAACTAGTGAAAAATGGTTGGTTAGATAAAAGTCCAACATGTTTTCCATCTGCCCAGATCTCTAATGAGTGTTTTGTCGCCTCACATAAAAAAAATAAATAAATAAATAAATAAAATATCTTCTATCTCTTTGAGCGTGCATATGATCATTCTCTCTCTCTCTCTCTCTCTCTCTCTCTCTCTCTCTCAATGTCCTTATTCTAGGCGTGGTGGCCGGTAGTCTATCCTTTGTACTTATATGATCCAACTACGAAAAAAAAACTGAAGAATACAACTTGAGTCCCATAAGATATAGCTTAATTGAAAATCTGCAATTCAACACAAATGAAATGACAAAGTTCAAAGAAATCAATCCGAAAACCTTCATAGGAATAATAAAACTATAAATACAAAAGGAATGACGTAAAAGAAATACACGCCGTACTGAGTTCAACAGCTACTACCACAGCTAATGTATTGTGATCTGATGACATGGATCTCATATAAATAATATGCGGAAATAACTTAACTTCTAATTACACAAATGCAGCATTTAGTAAAACCCTTGAGTCTTTTGTGCCATTTCCCCAGCAAAGGCCTCGTCTATCTTTGGTTGCTTGTTACCATCTATGTTTAGCCCAAAATGAATGTGAGGGAAATGTGCCCACTGCAAAATAACAACATATTTTTAAGTAGCACCTACCAATATTTGAACTTGGACTCTCAGTTGACATTTATTAACTCCTGTAGTAGATGTCACTTGTACTTCAGCATTGCTACAATCTTTAATATCTATTAATAGCATGAATGTTTTTTTTTCATGCCCTAATCCACATAAAATGTTATCCAAGGACTCTATAACTACTAAAAAAAGCTACATATACATCACAAAGCTCTAAACTAAATGTATAAAATCTTGTTTTAGTGTTGAAAATTGTATAAGGCAATATCATCATTTTCTAACACGCTTATGGGTCATTTGGTTCCATGGAAAATGGCATTGTCTTTAGTTTTTAATAACACTTAAAGACTTCCTTTTGCATGGTAAGTAAATCCATGGTGGTGTTTGCAAGTTACTTTGAAAATTCAAAGGTTTGCAACTACAAATACATAAAAAGTAGGGGCTTCTTAACAAATAGGTCATGTTTTAGGGGGTAATTATATGCAATGATCCCCAAAATTTATCATCCTTTGATGAGGATGTACATGAACTTTCACAAACACCCATTTTTTTCATGCCTGCATTTCACATTTTCAGAATATATGATCTATGCAAAGGTTAATAATATTAGGCCAATGCATTCATTGAACAGGACACAACATCAAAGTCAATGGCCTGCCGATGGTATGATTCATTGTACTAGTGTGACCCATTCAATGGGTGGATTGGCCTGATTTTCATACCAGGTGATTTTTACAGTGTGGCCTCCCAATTGCATTGATTGGAAATTCTTCCAATGTGACATGCTGACGAGAAGAAAGGGTCATGTGTGAAAGTTCATATGTAGCCACTGTATTTGATCATTTCTCTTCTTTGATAGATCCTTATACTGTGGAGATGTATAGGTGTTGGAGTGAAAGAACCAGACAAAACCAATGAAGGAAAATATTTAACAAAATTAATTAAATGAACCATGTTACAATAGATAGGGGACAATTGTGTAACAAGGTCTAACATGAGTACACTAGAATTTCAATTGTGCTAGTAAGAAATCAAATCTTTAGGGGACAATTGGATGTGTGGAAACAACTTGCAGAAGAGCTTTTCCTTTGAAAAGCTAAAATTTTTATATTTCTCACTCCCAAACAATGCAAAAAATCATCCCTCATGGGTTCTCTTTCTGAAAATTTGCCTGATTACCTTCCTAATTAAAACCATGGATATGGATGTCTAATTCATGAACATGCTTTTGTTGCTAGAAAAGCTTTAATTCTTTCCATCAACTTCAGTTCCATGCATCCTTACATAATTAAATGGTGGAAAGATATCATGCGCAACCTTGAAAATTAAATGTTGAGATTCTCCATGTCTACAGGGAAAGTAAGGAGGTGAATGACTTCTTGGCTAGGAGAGGAAGTGCGGGGGAGGTGAACCAAATCTACCGATTGCTTGTTGAATGATCTTCCAAGAGATGCTAGAGGTAAAGTCTTCATTGATAGAATCAGTATTATTAACTTTTGAGTTAGTTAATTCAAGTGTAGGAAATTCTCATTGTATGGAGGGGGGATTTTATCTGGGGCCCTCTTTTCCAGTTTTGTAGAGTTTTCTTAAAGGGGTTGGTTGCAGCTTCCCTAGCTATGTGTATTAGTCGTTTTTCATGACTATACTCTGGAGGTGGCACCAATTCAACTTCCTAAAAAAAGTTCCATGCATCCACATGAACCCTTATAATTTCCATGAATGGAAAAGTTATCGACATTTACCACATGCCTTACCTAGATTGACCCTTAACGAAGAAATTAAAATCATGAGACGCTACAACTTTAATATTAGCCAAATAAATTATAAACCAAATGCATTAATAATAACCTCTAAAATCTATATCAATGTTTGGGTATTTTTCAAATTATTGCTTTTAGTTCTCTCTCCTCTAAACTTTGTTTTGAGTTCCTTATAAATATATACAAAAAACATTGATGCTCAAATAAAGTGTGATAGTTCATATACGTGCACTTGGAAATCATATGTGCAACATACCTTTTTTTTTTGGAGAAAGGTTGGACGACATCTAAATTCGACAATTGCACTCGGAAATTGTCACTCTCATTAAACGATAGAAATAATAGGGCCCACTATAGACAGATTGCAAATTAACACTTACACTAAACCAAGGTCTTGGTTGAGTAGTGGATAAGTAAAATGGAAAATAGTTATTGGTCTAAATTCAACAAACAAGTCTTCCATTAATAAATGGGTTAAGATCATCCAAACAATATAATTTTAAGGTTTTGAGCAGAATCTGTAGTGGGTCTCACAGTAGAATTAGGCGATTTTGATTTGAGTTATATGTATTCCATTTGTACATTTTCTAGTACATTTTTTTTTTTTGAAAAAAAAAAAAAAAAAAAAAAAATCAGATGGAGGGAGAATCAGATGCATGCTTTCCTATGTTAAGAACAATAATTTATATGGAGGGACAATAATTTATATGCATGTAAAAAATAAAAAATAAAAAAAAATCAGATGGAGGGAGAATCAGATGTATGCATATTGTTCCCTCCATATGATCAACTACATTTTCTAGTACATGCATATAAATTATTGTCTTTAGTTCGACATTCAAAATAAATCCCCAAATAAATCAGTTGGACCATTTAGTTCAAGAAAACTTCACAGAATTCTATATAAGACAATGGCCTATAAATAACATTTTCATCCTTTTTGTAGTTCAAAATTTTATATAAAATATTATGTGTCCATGCATATACATACACGCATAGACAGACATGTACGTGCAAATGAACACACACGTGCAAAAAAAAAGCGTGTGTATTATTTGAACTGAGATGATGAGAGTTCATAGAGTTTTGTAACCTATCGAAGGTTATTAAGTATAGAAAGGGAAGAAATTTCCAAAAACCTCTTCTTCTTCTTCCTCTTCTTCTTCTTGTTTTTTTTTTGTTTTCTTTTCTTTTTTTAACAAACGAACAAAGCATATAAATACTTAACCAATCCAGCTGGTGAACCATGATGAAAACCCAAGAGAGGACTCCTCTATCCCTTTCAAAAACCTCTTGTTTTCATGGTTATCAAACTTAAGAAACTAATTTTTGAACTGCTTGACTTCATCATTCAAACAATGTAAAGAAGAAAACAGAGAGATTGAGTTGCCCGATCAAGTGAAAAGTTCAGTAGACAGGGATGCTATCCTTTGTGTGAGGAGAATTTAATTTCTCATTCCTTCTATTTTGTCATTTCATACACTAATACTATAATTATATGTCTTTGGTTAGAATGGTTGCACCAAACTGCGGACATTTGAAGACTGACTTGGATTTTAAAACATTGGATTTTCTTTCCAAACCAAGGTTACCTTGAGATTATCAGTGACTCTATTACACGGTATGGGATGTGTATGTGGTACACCTCAAATACGTGGTAAGCTAGGTGTAAGATCATGTGAGTTGCTCCAATACATAAACTAAGTATATGCCATATAGTCTTTATTGATAATGTAATTTATAAACGATAAGATGGATGTTATTATTATGGATCCTGCATGCATAATATTTATATTATATGCCTTTGATAAATCGAAGTATAAATTTCTACATTCTAAATATATATTTACATTACACTAAAATAAACAATTCCAAAAGCATAGACGACTAGGAAAAAAAAAAAAAAAAACTAGAGAACCATAATTGGCAAATATAATGATTCGGATCCTCAAATGATCAATAATCTAGACTACGTGTGATTGAGAAGAGAAAATGTGAGCAGTAGGTGATTTTGTGACATTGTGTAAAAATAATCCTAGACTATTGGAGCCCGCCCTCTCTTGTGAGGTTTGATGGAAAAGCCTCCAAAGCCAGTGGTAGAATTATTTTCAGTAGATAAGAGTAAGTTATCCTTGGATTCGAAGATCATGATTGACGTGCTCAACAAAGACAAAGCCCTCATTTGGAAGCTTTCGCATTGGTGGTCTAGGGTGAAAAACCTGTGTAGAGGAAGGGAGGTTAGATTTCTCTTCACCCTAAGGCAAGCCAATGGTGTTGCAGATGCATTAGCTGGGTCGGGAAGTGAGTCCCAAGTGAGTAGAAGGTTCAATAGCAGCTTGGATCTCCCGCCTTCTGCCCATGGAGAGTTCTTCTTAGATCGAGTGGCACTCGGCCAGATCAAGGAAGTTAATCCGAGGGCATTTTCACACCGGGCTCGAGTGGGGCGACTTGTAGACTCAAAAGCGCACTCAGGGTGGGGTCGGCTGTGGACTCAGGAGGATTGTGGATTCGGACCCACTCGTGGATTCGAGGCCCACATAGGAGGATTCAACCGAGCGCCTAGGGTGACTCATAGATTTGGGGCCCTAAGGTGAACCCATGGATTCAGGGCCCTCTCGACCCGGGCTATGAGATAAATGGATTGATTCACCACACTCTAACAGTTCGAGCTTTTAGAGCAAGTGGCTAGTTGTCCTGCATCAAATTGGTATCAGAGCGGGAGGTCTCGTGCTCGAAACTCCTCACCGAGGGTGAATAATATAGGGGCATTTTCACACCGGGCTTGAGTGGGGTGGCCTGTGGACTCAGGAGCACACTGGGGGTGGGGTTGGCTGTGGACTCAACGCTTGCGAACTCAAGGGGATTGTGGATTCGAACCCACGCCCACGTAGGAGGATTCGACCGAGGGCCTAGGGTGACCCGTGGATTCGGAGCCCTCTCAACCTAGGCTATGAGATAAAGGGATTGATTCGGCACACTAACAGTTCGAGCTTTTAGAGCAAATGGTTAGTTTTCTTACATCAAATTGGTATTAAAGTAAGATGTCTCGTCTTTGAAACTCCTCACCAGGGGGTGAATAATGTAGGGGTATTTTCACACCGGCCTTGAGTGAGGCGGCCAGTGGACTTAGGAGCACACTCGGGGTGGGGTCAGTTGTGGACTCAGGGGAACCATGGATTCAAACCCACCGGTGGATTCGAGGCCTATGTAGGAGGATTTAACCGAGGGCCTAGGGTGACCCAGGGCCCTGAGGTGAACCCGTGGATTCGCAGCCCTCTCGACCTGAGCTATAAGATAAAGGGATTGATTTGCCACACTCTGACAGTTCGAGCTTTTAGAGCAAGTGGTTAGTTATCCTACATCAGAAGTCTCTACCAACCCTATTTGATTCTGTTTTCCTTGGTTGTCCATTCCTTACCTATTCAGAAGTTAGGAATGTAAGGTTGTTTAAACGGAAGCATGGGTGGCCTTTGTTCATATGGTAGGGAAGGTTAGTTTTTGTCCTATGATTGTTGGCAGTGGATTGTTTTCCTCGCTTCTGTATAGGCCGTTTGAGCTAGGTGCATCCTAGAACTTTTTATTGGTATTAGAGCTAGGTGTCTCATCTTTCATAGGTGCATCCTAGAACTTTTTATTGGGGCCACCCGAATGGATGTAAAGCCTCTTCTTTATCTTTAATAAAATCATACTTGATTAAGAAAAAAGAAAAAGAAAGAAAGTTATCCTTGAATTCTATACTGGGTTAACATAGGGGGGAATTTAAACCTCATTTTATGGTAATTCTCTGGGATATTCTTATATATTTTTTCTATAGATAGTGGAAGAAGCTTTTAATCTTCTTCTTTTGTGGACGGTCATGAACCTTAATGAACCGTGTATCTCTATTTTGCTTCTGTTTACTAACCTATAATTTGACCATGAGGAATGCTTGATCAATTGGTGCCAATCCTGCATTTTCACTTCTCAAAATTCCTATTTCCTACTCTCTCTCTCTCTCTCTCTCTCTCTCTCTCTTTTCCCAATGGAGGAATTATAGGTTCTCAAGATAATTTATCCCTAATACATAGCTCACTCATTTATTTTTCTAATTGAGGAATTATAGGTTTTTGGTACACTTGTATGTACCATGGTTCAGCTATCCACTGGTATATTTGAGTCAGGGCGAGTCAGTCCTGTCCAACTCGCCCCAACTCACATATACCAGTGTATTGCTGAACCATGGAGCGCGCAGCGCACACACACATTTTAACCTGTAAAATTTTATATAGACAGGGCTAGAAATTACAGACAGCGGTTACATTCAGGCCAGCCCCAGCGATAAAAGATTAGGACCTGCCTATCAGACCGAGCAGAAAAACATCCCAAGCTACTAAACTAGGCCCTGGCCTCCTTTTCTAGGCATAAGAGGAAGGACTAAAAAACTGACACGAAACTGGCAATTCAGACTGCCCAGCTACTCAAAAAAACACTTGAATGGTATGTGCCGAACCATGGCACATACCAGTGTACCAAGAATGTGACTTGGGTGAATTAAATTCTTTTCAATTTTTGTGATTTTTTTCATTTCCGGCCCATTTTCTCCTACAAATCCTAGATCTTTTTTTTTTTTTTTTTTTTTTTTTTCAAGGTGGAAGCACATCACCTATAACTTTGTTGATAAAGGGAAAAATGTGCAACCATTTGGGTGGGCTCCACAAAATCTGGGCCTCACCTATTGTGAATCTATAATATTGAAGTCTCTAGAGATGATTTATGAGCCTAGCTTCTGTGAATCTATCAATTTAATATTAGTTTATAAAAAAAAAAATCAATCAAATACCCCTTCGGGCATTTTAAACTTGATCTTTATGGCTTTTCTGGGCAACACATGCACTAAATTTTATCTTTAAAATAGCATAGATACCCTTTTAGTTTTCTTTGACTATTGTTTCCAGAGTCACCCTGGACGAGCCGGTCGGAGTCTCTGAGTCTCAAAACCATTTTATCCCTCATCTACAGTGGGCCGCATAAGATAATGGCATGGATAAATGAACGATGGACTCTACTTGTACAGCTCCTCTTTTTCATCTCATTTCTTCATTAAATATAGTTACTTAATACATTTTTTTTTTGTAATCTTTTCCATTACTTACATTTTTTGCCGCGGTGCTGAAAGCTTCCCTGTGGCTTATCTCCGGATTACTAGCCTTTATCCTCTGAATCTCTTCCCTGTAAGAAAGCATTATAATAACATAAGGTGCATGTATCATTAATTACTCCAACCATTGTCTAATAATAGTTAAACAAGAGCTTTTAAATCACCAAAGATGAAAATCAACAAAATGTGAGAAATCCCAAGAACTCACTTAATAAATCTGTTATAGGCAGATGGGACACGTTGCCGCTTCTCTGGAGCTGCTTAAGTAAAATATTAATGACAATGACAGAGAGAATGTTAGCTTAAATTCTTAATTATTTCTAGTGGCGATTTTTTTTTTTCATTAAAATTTAAAAAATTCAGATGTAAGAGACATGGGCATAAACATTAGAATCTATTTCCGAAGCCTCAAAACATGTTTGGCCCTTAAGATTTCAGGTGATATCAGTCCTCATCATATGCTAGAATCGCATTTGAAATTTCACATACAACCCCATCTTTGTTGTCAATGTGTCACATGTGCATCATGAATATCCTAAGGGTTAAACATCAGCATGTCCTGATCATGGATTTTTTTGGGGCAAGCTAGTGGCACAGGTATGGCTCTTTTTCAGCAATGTCTTTGATCTGTCCCTCTTAGGGGAGCAATCTGTTTTGTTCCGAGTGTCTTTGTGGTGGAGGGGTACCTCAAAAGCGGATGGTCTGACTGTGTTGAAAGAGCTTCTATCGAGCTTGACGTTCTGGGAAATTTAGAAGGAGAGGGATGCTAGCAAATTCGAGGAGGTGTAGGTAAATGGTGTAAGAACCATATCTCATATCCAATCCTGGATGCAGCGTTTAGCCCCATCCTTGCCTTCTCCTAAGGGCATCGGGCTGGCTAGCTCCCTGGTAATGCAGTCTCATGCGTTAGTGTTCGGCCAGCCCCACAAAAGGAAGGCACTTTCGGTAGTGAAATGGTCCAAACCAGCCACGGGCTACCTCAAGATATCCAGGGTCTTATCTTTCTTGATAAGGTGGGCCTTGGCAATATTTCCATCTTAGCCTATGGTATGAGTGGCTCTTAAAGGTGGGCCTAGGCTTTCTAGTGTGGGTAGAGTTATACCATAGGCTTTCATATGAGTGTTTTGAGGCATTTGGAAGCCCGAATGTGTATCCCTCCAGCTTCTTGCGAATAAAGTTTTTTTCTTTAAAAAAAAAAAAGAAAAGAAAAGAAAAAAAGAAGAAGCCATGGGCTGGGTCAAGCTTAACGTGGATGGCTCGTCTCGTGGAAATCCAGGGCTGTTTGGGGGAGGAGTTTGTAGGAGTAGTGTAGGTGACTTTATTTTCGCTTTCTTCCATAGTTACAGGTGGGGAACAAACATGTGAGCCAAAGTCTAGTACACGGTCGCTCCATTTGTATTAGCCTGGGTCTCTTGAGTATTGTTGTAGAGCACGACTCGAAAGTGGCGGTTGAGTTTTTCAACAAGGGGGACTCAAAAAAAAAAAAAAAAAAACTCAGATTTGTGGAGCCTGTGGTATAGGTGGACCAGGGTGGCTGTGTTGAAGAGGGATGTTGCTGTGATGATAAAGCATATCCTTAGAGAGGCCAATGGTGTGGCTGATGGTCTGGCCCGATGGGGGAGCGACTCCCAAGCATGAGTTTTCTTTCCTGAGGTTTAGGGCCTTCCTCCTTGACCGGGTGGGCCTGGGGTGCCTTAGAGAAGGTCATGAGTCTGCAGGCCCCGTTTAGCTCGGTTTTCCTTTCCTTTGTTTTAGGGGTATATGGTTGGCATCCCTGGGGTCATTTTCTTCCTTAGGGCTATCCGAAAGTATGTCTCTGTATAGTCCCCTCTTTGTTAATAAAATTCATTTGTTTAAAAAGAAAAGAAAAGAAAAGAAAAAATAGTCCCGCTCATGGGTTGATAACTGTGTTGGATTCAAGGGATGGCCAATGGTCTCACTCAAGACACTCAAAGTACACATGACAACAGCCTAATGAGCCAATTGGCTCAATTATCACGGCTGGTGATCTTAACGGTGAGACATGTTGGTGGGGAAAGACAAGGAACCATATGTGAAAGTTCACATATATCGCCTGGATGTATTCATTTATCATAAATAACTTGCAATTTTTGTTTAAATGGAAGACCATGATAATTCCCTTTTGAGCATTTGCATTTTTCTCTTTATCTTATAGAAGTTTTGAGGTATCATAAAATCCACGCTTTTGGCTCAAAAATAAATACTATTCTTACACATTTTTTAAATAAAATCTTCTGTTTTTCACATTCGGTCTTCAACCATCCTATGATTACATCTGTTGGTAGAACATGACAAAACCACGTCAAAGCTATTATGCTTGTTTGTTGACTGGGGAAAAAGACCTTTTCACCTCTGTTTTGGGAGAGGGTTGGGTATGGGTTTGGTTTTGAGTCTAGGAGAAGAGAGATTAGGGTTAGGGTTAGGGATAGGGTTGGGGCTCTGTGTATTTGTGAAAGGGGTAATATTGTCATTGATTTTGTTAACCTAACTATTGTTAGTTTGTCCATCCAAAATTAATGGCAGGTGGTTTGGTACTATAACTGGAAAATAGAATTTGATATTTGAGAAAATGCATAGGGATAGTATCATTTGTCTTTGGACGAAAAGGAAGGCTGATATGTGTCAAAAACTCTTTCTAGGAAAGGGAAAAAAAAAATTATAAGAATTGTGGGACCGGGTAGAGCTTGACATCCATATGCATGCAAACAGACATTGTACATAAGAATGAGCATCAATTTAAACCGTCCAAATCTAGGTCCCCACTAAGATGGATCACAGGTCCAAAATCAGATTGATTTTCAGAATACTGAAGAGCAGACTTAGGAGAAATGTAGCTCGGACCACTACCAATAAGAGCAGTCCTACAGGAAATGCTACGTGAACCTGCTCGAATGTACTCTGTAAATGTAGTCATTTATACATTGAAAAAAGGCACAGGCGTGCAACTTTGGAGCCGCACAGCAGGTGAACTCCACTATGAATATGACATGTCTAAAAAACTGGGCCCATCTGATCATCAGGGGGTTCAAACGTGTAGATATATCTGGATCATTGGCCAATTTATCTTTAATATTTCATTTTACATGTAAAGATTTGGCCCACCAGTTGATCATATCGGCCTGATTGTGGAGACGGCATCTTCACAGTGTGGAGAGAGAGAGAGAGAGAGAGAGAGAGAGAGAGAGAGAGAGAGAGACTCACGACGTATAGGGAGAGGTTGATCACTCTCGTTCGGGGCCGCCAACATTGAAATCCTGCTGCATTTGGAAGAAGATCCGCAATCCCTACCATAATCTTGAGAGCTTAAGCTGTGATTCTGCCGTTTGTTTCCACCATCAAAGAGAATTTCATCATCAAAACCACACCTACAATCTTTCTTTCTTTTCGTTGTTAATGGTCTACCAAATTATTCTTTTAATATTCTACTATTGATCATTAATATCTTATTGGAGAACTGATCTTCTACAGTCAGCCACCATGATTACAACCTGTTTGAAAAATCAGGCTGGCCCACCTGATCAGTGGATCGGCCAACCATTGGCCAAGATGGGACGTAAAGGCAAAATCATTTAATCACCAAGGACGGGAAATGTCTGCCCTAATATACACTTTGGAAATGAGTAAAACAAGAGGAAATGATCAACAAAGGGGACTCCAAAAATAAAGATTTTGTGATTTGAAATGCGGAATAAAGGATCGATCTATGCATCGATTGCAGGAATCGAAATAATCTGATCTGAAGTTGCGTACCTATTTGAGAAGCCATAGGATGAGATGGATGGCTTGGATCTTCCGCACCTTACACCTTTACAGGACGCTATGGGATAGGAAAGTTTGTGTCCACGACTGATGTGTAGGCTTGGGGACCCGTCACTATTTATAACAAATCGCATATGGAAGTTTTTCTTTATTTATTAAAAAAACCCATTAAAAACTCCCCTTCATTCATAACTCCACACTTAATATCTCATGCTCATTAATGTGGTGTAATGAAGCGTCCCACCCCAACACGTTTACAATATGACCACGACTTTAGTGAGGTCGACCAATATGCTCGATCATATATCCATCTTTAGGTAGATCCAAGTCATTGATCATGTAAGCCCACCTTAAGAAGTTTTACATTCTCCCACTTGGGCTACATTGATCAATGTCCAAAATTTATTTCGAAAATACTATGCAAAATTTTTTTATCATTTTTTTAAAAACATCTAAATGGTTAACCAATGTATCTTTCAGATAATACGAGCAATGCTTCTACGATCTGGTCCATCAAGATTAGTAGCATTGAATCATGGTAGTCATCACAACATTTAATCTTTGCAAAGTGAGACGAATCACGGTCACAAATGCTACCACCCTTAACGACATAGATCAAGAACATGGAAGTGTGATATGAAGATTACACATGTAACGTGATCAAATGTGCCTATCTTAAAGAGGTCCTGGAGCTTTATATGTCTCCAATGAGACATGTTTAAATTCCACTTACTCAAACTAAATTATACATACTTAATGAGAAGCGGAAATAAATTTAATAAACAGAATCAAAGTTATATAAATGAGATTTTTGCATAATGGATCAAACTAAACTCTCATTAACCGAATACATCTGCGGGATTAATAACACCCATAGAAGTCACATGCTCCTGAAATAGCGTGATGAAGAGCCCTTTAGTGAGTGGATCCGCTATCATTTGCTTAGTGCCAATGAGCTCCACAGACACTTGACGATGCTGAACTCTTTCCTTCACCACAAGATACTTAATGTCGATATGCTTCGACCTTGATGAATGCTTGTTGTTGCTTGAGAAGTTTACCGCAGCTGAGTTGTTACAAAAGATTCTCAATGGTTTCAGGATATGCTCCAATACCCGCAAACCAGAGAAGAAGCTCTGTAGCCATATTGTCTGATTTGTAGCTTCGTGACATGCAACATACTCAGCTTCTATAATGGATGAGGCCGTTATTGTCTGTTTCACGCTCTTCCAAGACACAGCCCCACCAACTATCATAAAAATATAGTCAAAAGTTGACTTCTTGGTGTCGAGGCAGCCAAAAAATCTGTATCTGAGTATCCAACCAACTCCAAATGGTCAGACCTTTTATATGTGAGTGCGAAGTCTTTTGTCCGCTTTAAGTAGCGTAACACCTTCTTTATAGCTATCCAATGTTGCATCCCTGGCTTAGAGAGATACCTTGCCCAACATTCCAACTACAAAAGCGATATCCAGTCGTGTACAGACTTAAGCATACATAATGCTCCCTACAGCTGACACATATGGAACATCTTTCATATAATTCTTTTCTAGATCATTCTTTGGACACTGAAATTGGCCGAATTTATCGCCCTTCACAATGGGTGATTTGCCAGGAGCACAATTTTGCATACCGTACCTTTCGAGTACCCTATCGATATAGGCCCTTTGTGACAAGCTAAGCAGTCCATGTGATCTGTCACGGCGTATCTCAATGCCGATGACAAAAGAGGCGCCACTAAGATCCTTCATCTCAAATCTTTGAGGTAAAAAATACTTGGTATCGCGTAATAACCCAATGTCACTGCTAGCTAATAGAATATCGTCAACATACAAAACCAATATAATGAACTTGCTCCCACTGATCTTAACATAGATACACTCATTCGCAGTGTTCTCTAAAAAGCCATATGAGGAAATCACTTCATGAAATTTTAAATACCACTGTCGTAATGCTTGTTTCAACCCATAAATGAATTTCTTAAGTTTACAAACCATATGTTCTGAGTCATTCGTTGCAAAACCTTCTAGTTGCATCATATATATGATCTCTTCCAAATCTCCATTGAGAAACGTAGTTTTAACATCTATTTGGTGTAGCTCCAAATCCATATGAGTCATAAGAGCCATTATGATTTTGAATGAGTCTTTCTTGGATACTGGTAAGAAAGTCTCCTTAAAGTCAATGCCTTCACGTTGATTAAAACCCTTGGCAACAAGTCTGGCTTTATATCTTTCGATATTACCTTTAGAGTCCCATTTGGTTTTAAAAACTAATTTACAACCAATCGGCTTAATTCCTTTAGAAAATTCTACAAGATCCCAGACTTTATTGTCATTCATGGATTTTAATTCATCTCTTATAGCATTCAACCATTGAGAAGAGTTAACACTTTGTTTAAATTGTGTAAAGAATTCCGGATCCCTTTCCACCTCTATGTCAAATTCATGTTTCTGCAAGTAGATGATGTAATCATCAGGAATTGCAGGTCTCCTCTCTCTATGAGATCTTCTTAATGGCTCATTTTCTTGAATTGGAATTTTGATTTTCTTCTTCAATAGGTTGTATAAGAGGTTCATCGTGGTGATCTGCAGTGATTAGAGGCTCAACTACAGGATGTATATCCACGTTATCTGGAATGACCGTGATAAGGATCATGGTCCGTTCTTCCTCAAATACAACATTCCTATTGTTCAAGCTCCCACTATTATCAGTGTCCTCAATGAACCTGGCATTTCCAGTCTCTATAATCCTCATGGAGTAGGAAGGACAGTAAAATCTATAACCTTTTGACCTTTTTGGGTATCCGATGAAGAAACAACTTATCGTTCTGGGGTCGAGTTTTCTTTCATGCGGGTTATAGGGTTTGGCCTCTGCTGGACAACCCCAAACGTGGAAGTATTGGAGACTTGGTTTTCTCCCATTCCATAACTCAAAAGGGGTTTTTGATACAGCCTTATTAGGGATCCAATTAAGGATATGAACAACGGTTTTGATCGCATCGCCTCATATAGATTCTAGCAATGTCAAATTACTAATCATGCTATGCACCATGTCCATTAGGGTGCGTTTGCGCCTTTCAGATACACCATTCTGCTCTGTAGTTCCAGGCATTGTGTATTGGGCGACAATGCCACAATCTTGTAGATACTTGGCGAACGGTCCTGGATTACGTCCTGATTCGTCATATCTGCCATAATACTCACTACCACGGTCAGATCTGACGACTTTAATCTTTCTGTTAAGTTGATTTTCAACTTCAGCTTTATAGATTTTAAAAGTATCCAGGGTCTCCGATCTTTCATTTATAAGATAAAGGTACCCGTAGCGAGAGTAGTCATCTATGAAGGTGGTAAAGTATTTATGTCCACTCCACGATGCAATAGAGAATGGTCCACAAATGTTTGTATATATGTCCACCCCACACTCCTAGTTGCACCTTTCTTCCTGATCCTAGTCTGTTTACGCTTTATACAATCTATGTATACTTTAAAGTCAGAGAAGTCTAGAGAATAAAGAATTTCTTCCCGCACCAGCCTTTCCAATCTCTCACGAGAGATATGGCCTAATTGTTTGTGCCATAACATGGATGAATTTTTACAATCCATTCTTCTCTTAGTTCCTGACTTATTTCCATGGAAAGAATGTACATTATAGACGTGAGAGGCATTTAAATCCAACTGGTATAGGTTATTAATCATAGTACCATTGTTAATAACATTTGAATCGTTGTAAATACTAAACCCTTTAATCTCAAATTTAAACGAATAATCGAATTTGTCTAAACGAGAAATTGAAATTAAATTGCGCCTTATAGAAGGCACACAAAATGTATCTACCAGATTCAATGTATGACCTAACTTTAACCTAAGCCTACAAACTCCAATTGCCTCTACATCCCCCTTAATGCCATTGCCCATATAGATCGATCACTTAGCATCAGTTGGTGGTCGGCTCTGTAACATATCCTGCATGGAATTACAAATGTGAATAGTTGTACCAAAATCTATCCACCAAGAATCTATCGACACATCAGCCAGATTAGATTCAAAACAGACCAAGACAGAATCCTTACCCTTCTTTACGAGCTATTGCTTGAACTTAATGCAGTCCTTTTTCTTATGGCCCGGCTCCTTACAGAAGAAACAATTATTCTTCTTTGCCCGCTTTCTACTCGACTGATCTTTAGATTGATGTTGATTGCCTGAAGAACCTAAATGTTGCTTATCAGAACCTTATTTTTTTTTCCCATTACGTCCCTATCTCGATGTTACAAGATGGACACTATGTGCCTTGCCTTGTTTATTGAGCCTTTCCTCCTCTTGAACGCACTGAGAAATCAGTTCATTTAACGTCCATTTGTCCTTTTGGGTGTTATAGTTAACTTGAAATGTATTGAATTGAGGAGGCAATGAGTTCAAGACCAAGTATACTTAGAGTTCATCCTCTATTTTAAGACCGAATGAGCGAATCTTAGAGACTACAACAGTCAGTTCTACGATGTACTCTCAAATATTTCTATGATCATTATAGGATGCGTGAGTTAATCGGCCCAAAAGGAAACTCACTTCAGCTTTATCCGATCTCTTGAATTGGTTTCCTATTTCAGTCATGAAAACTTTGGCCTTCTCAGTTTCAAGCATGACACCCTTCATTGTCTCAGAAATCGAGTGCTTCATGATTTTGAGACATATTTTGTTGTATTTAACCCATGCCTTATGGTGTGCAATTTTTGATTCAGTACTCTCGTCAGATGGTTTAGGAGGTTCTTCCTCTTCCAGAGCAAAGTCTATATCCATGCACCCCAAGATTATCTCTACGGACTCTCTCTATTTGGGATAATTGGACCCAGTCAAAAGAGTTACCAAATTGTATTGAGTTGGAACATTAGTTGGGTACAAATACACTCACATTAGTAAAATATTTAATTATTCATGAATATCAATTAAGTATCGGCAAAATTCATGATTAACATTCAATCGATTGGGGCCTTTAATTGAATTGTCCAAGATGATGATGGGCCTAATCATACAATCCTGGTGAGAGTCCGACGTATCATCACGACTTCTCCTATGGGATGAAGTCACGACATACAAGTGACTCTCTTGAACATGAAGCTAATTGATGATAGTCATGTAAATCTGAGACACTCAACACCTGTGGGCGAAATGTGTCTCTCAGCCTTACACCACAATCATCATTTACTCCACACCGCTTGTGTCCTGTCAAACAATGATGGTTTGTGTTTTCGTCACCGCTCGCATTGAACCCAAACGCAACTCTATGCAATCCTTATACTGAATCCCAAAAATCACGAGTCAAAATTTATAAAATTTTCACTGATTGAAGTCACTGTGGTGGCTAACACAACCAGTTCAAATTGCACAAAATTAGACTCAGGATTGCCTATATAATCCTACCCTCAACGGATCATATTAAAGTGGTATGATTTGACCTAAAATGTAGCTGATGTTGACTATCTAAAGGTTGGGAGAAATATTTTCTAAATTGACGGTTGGATCAATGATTTAAAAGTCAACAACTAAAATCAGTCATGTAGGATGGGTAATGGCCCTATTTCAGACCAAATCAGAACTTAATAACATGAATACTTAATTATTGGGGTCATTCATCAAGTGAAACCCACCAACCGTCTATTTATTTGGTCCGGTCCACTTGTACAAAATGATAACCTAAATAATAACTAGTTTGATCAAAACTCCAAAATTGGGCCATCTATAGGTCAATCTGAGCTATTAGATATGTTCAGAACATACTAATTAGGCTAAGAAACTAGTTTCGGCCTAATCCGATTTAAAATCAATCAGATCGTTCAAAAACACCTTTTAAATGGTCACATTCAATTTGACCAGATCTGAATAGATTTTAAAAAATCTGACTGGTTAATGTTGAAGATCATATCATTTTAGTTACTCAAACCAAATTTCACTCAAATCTAACCATTGAAACATCATACGTGGCCCACTCAATGAGTGATCAATATTGTTCATCCAATATCTTCATCATCTGAAATTTGATCGGGGGTGAGTGACCACTCCATTTAAAGCTCTCGACCAGGAGAACAAGATTATCAAATCAGATAATCCAAAGGGGGCAAAAAATTGGATAAAGAAGGAGTCAAAATCCACTGACTATACAAACACCCATTAAATGCCCTGGTTTTAAGGCAACACTTATTAAACATGCTTTAAGTGAAGCTCATGCTTTAAGGGAAGACCCATTAAAGGCTTTAAGGCCCCATGCTAAAGTAATCAGATGCCCTGATGCATTATTTGAGATATAGAAAAATAAAAAAATATAAAAAAAATGGAACAATTGATCCAAATGCCCAAAATAGACCAACAAAAGTTCCAAAGAAAAGATGAACATATTACGCCTAAGATTTAGGCCTCAAGACCCGATTATTGATATGTAAAAATCAATGGCCCAGATTTGAGTATAAAAATTCATGAATGAATAACTCAGATCTGACCAATAAGATCCGTGATCAGATTCATCAATTTATATTGATTTGCCACAATTGATGCATAGATGGCTCTGATACCAAATGTGATCTGAAATGCGGAATAAAGTATCGATCTATGTATCGATTACAGGAATCGAAACAATCTGATCTGAAGTTGCGTACCTATTTGAGAAGCCATAGGATGAGATGGACAGACTGGATCTTCCGCACCTTACACCTTTAGAGGACGCTAAGGGATGGGAATTTTTGTGTCCACGATCGATGTGTAGGCTTGGGGACCCGTCACTATTTATAACAAATCGCATGTGGGAGTTTTTCTTTATTTATTAAAAAAACCCATCGAAAACTCCCATTTATTCATGACTCCACACTTAATATCTCATGCCCATTAATGTGGTGTAACGAAGCGTCCCACCCTAACACGTTTACAATGTGACCACGACTTTAGTGAGGTCCACCTGTATGCTCGATCATATATCCGTCTTTAGGTAGATCCAAGTCATTGATCATGTAGGCCCACCTTAAGAAGTCTTACAGATTTATCTTGACATTGTTCAGAATCATTGCCAAATCTAATCTAGTTAGGTTATTTATTAAGCATTTTTGGTTGAGTCGTATTACGAATGTGCTTAGCTAGGAAACTTCCTTTGGGCCTGGATTTTTCTTTGGAATAATATTTAGTTTTGATTTTAAAAAAAAAAAAAAAAAAAGCCAAAGTGCTGTACGAAACATATATCAGGCCGATATGATAATCAGGTGGGCCATATGTGTATGAAAAAATTGAACAGTTCACTAAAATTTTGATGTACAAGTGTGGCCCACCCGATGATTTTATTGGCCTGGATTTTGTTACATGGCATGTGCTCCAGTGGGATTGGCAGAAGACCGGCTCCAATCTCCCAAAGTGTGAGGCCAGTGCGCGCACTTACAAACTGTAGTTTGCATTTCTTGGAAGCTTATACCTGAAGATCTTGAAAAGGGAGTGTTTGTAGCAAAGATCCCACGTTTACTGACAGCAAATTAGCACAATGCCCACATCTAACTGTAACGACGAACAAACTGCTGCATGGAACGCTCACCTACAAAGAAGAGATGTGTTAAAAAAGAAAGGTCAAATTCATAGTCATCAAGCATGTGACTGAGATTGAAGAGGCGGAGGATCTGAGCCACTCATCAGGTGGGTGGGGTAGATTAAATGGGGCTCACTTACGTGGGCCTTTACATGACTTGCATGGTAATTGATAAGGCTTTCATAGGAATTCATATATCTTTTCATTTTCAGGAAAATTCTAGCTCCCTTCAGGGAGTAATTTTCTCTTTGGAGAAGTTTTCTAAACAAGCTGTCTTCTATCACTACACACATAACAGGAATGCTCTCCAATGCTCCTAGTAGCAGTGTGGGACGCTTAGATAATCTAATCCATTGATCTAGACTAATGGTTAGGTCCAACACACATTTCATGAGCTACCATGCAAACATCACACTGATTTGACAAATGTTAGCCATTTGATCAATGGTCTTAATTAATAATGAAGGTCAAGATTGATTACACAAAAATATGTCCAGTCAACAAGTTGATCCAAATAGAATCACTTTTGTTAGGCGCTTGTAACAATCTCATCAATGGCTTGGAAAAAGGATGGCCATAGAAAATAAGGCCAAATCAAGGATGGTTGGATCATCCAACCAGAGTATTTTTGGATGGTAGGTTGTGAAATGTGTTCTAGACTTAATGGACAGTTCAAATCACTTGATTGGACTTTCTAAGGGTTCCAATGCAACTAGAAGCTCTATAACTTACGATGCTCTTAGAGCACTGGAGCATCTCTCTCTCTCTCTCTCTCTCTCTCTCTCTCTCTACATAAATACATTAGGGAGGCTTTTGGGTGTGGATAACCCAAAAAGGGCTTCTTTGCGAGAGGAAGGAAAATAAAAAGAGGAAAAATGAGAACAAAGGAAAAAAGAGTGAGCCTCTTTCAGATGATCTCGTCTATTAATCATGGCCATAGCCATCTGGTTGCCATCTATGGAGATTGTCTTTCCATATAAAATATGAAGGGTGGAGATTGTATTTTCCTTCTCGTGTTGTTTGGATTGTGAATCACCATTCACTGCTTTGGCTTTGTGGTTTCATTCTCAAATTGCCATTTTAGTTGCACACAAATTGACGAGCTTGTGCTCCGTGATTTGTGCTGTGCACAACATGTTCAAGGTGGACCCCTGCGAGAAAGGGTATGTGGTTCATTCATTCTCTCACTTCTATAATGAACAGATTACATGTGCACGAAGATCTGAACTATTCATTAGCTCTACAAATGGACCATATACCTAAATTCATTTCAAGATCTTCTTCTTCTTCTTTTTCCAATGTAATTTTAAAAGACAATTTGGATTCTTGCCAATCATATATGGACAATGTGTTGAGGCGGTAAGCAGATCTCTCTCTCTCTCTCTCTCTCTCTCTCTCTCTCTCTCTCTCACACACACACACACACACACACTCACACACACACATTCTCCTCTATGTACGTTACGTGCAAAGCCTAGTTTCATTAGATTTTATTATGTTCTATTTCCTATAGTGCTATTTATACAAGGGGATAATGTGTAGGGAGAATTATATTATCGGGTATTCCTTGGAAAGAGAGTTCTTGTATAATAGTAGAGTGGGAGAGAGGTACGTCTTCTATTTTTGTTCTCTTGTTTAGTAAAAAAGAAAGCTCTATGTTGGTGTCCTGTTGATTTAGGCATATTATTAAACCATTTAAATATTTGTGCTCTTTGCCTCTTGTATTTTTGCATTGACCCTTCAGTTTTCTGTTTGCTTCCTTTCTTCTATAGTTTTGCTATGCTAGTATTGATCATGTGTCAGGTATTTTTTCAATAACACGGTAGTGATACAAGGGTAAGACTCTTAGTGATCACTGTGCACTTAATATTTTCTAGAATTTAGGCCACAAGGTCAATGACATGGGGCTCCCAGACCCATTGTCTCTCAAGTGGGAATCTAATAACATTCCAAAATATGAATTCGCAAAGGGCAATTTTCAAAATGCATATTAAGACTTCCACCCACCATTTGTGGATGGTGTGAAATATGAGTTCACCAATGTTGGATTATAGGGGTATATTTGGGCTTTGGGCCCAATGAGTTTAGATGGGCTTGTATTGTATGGGCTAATGCCCACGAGTTGGAATTTGGGTTTTAATAAAATGGGGGAAAGCTCTCTCTCTCTCTCTCTCTCTCTCTCTCTTAAACAACATGGTATCAGAGCAACTGGAAACCCTGGTTCTTCCTCTCACCTTTTCTTCCTCTCCTTGACCTCTATTCCTTCTTCTCTCTTCTTCCGTTCTTCTCTCTCTCTCTTTTTTTTTTTTTATGCAGGACATGACACAAATGCATTCTTAGCATGGTTGGACCAAAAGAAAGCCAAACGGAAGCGGAAGTAGTCCATAAGATCCAGGCCCAGTCTTACATAGGGCATGACAGTAATTAGGCCCCAAGTGCGTCTGATTCGAAAAAATTCGTTTCAAATAGGGAGAAATTATCGTTTGAAGTATAAACCATAAATCAGCCATAACTTTTGATCTGGGTGGTGTGCTCCTACCTTTCTCAAAAAAACAAAAAACAAAAACAAAAACAAAAACAAAAACAAAACAAAACAAATTTGATCCAAGTATCGTTACCGGATGCACGACCTATCGATCTTTATGCAACAAACCATCTGGGGTTAGCTGACCTACATAATAGGTCATGTCCGTCCATTTCACAAGAAAACGCATGCTTCTTGTTCAAAATTGCATTTTTATAATAAAAAAAATTACTGTTTTTAGTATTTTTTATTTTTGTCGTATCTCTTTATTTTTAGACTTTTAGAATTCCCTTCTTTTTTAAAAAAAAAATTTGCTTGAAATAATTCTAGGAATGCTCCAATAAGGTTTATTTGATGTTTCTATTTTTGGCAAGTTTAGTCTTTTGGTGGATTTTTGCTATTTTGGGTAATTTCAAATTAGGGCTTGGATTTTCTTTATTAGTGGTGTAGTCGAGAAAATCATATTCACATTATTTAAAAAAATATCTAAATTTTCTATATTAATTTCTTGTGGATTTAAGGTTTTAATCATTTGAGGAAAACGGTGATTTTCCTCTTCACTTTTTCACGCTCTTCCCTGTGTCATTTTTTCCTGCTACTTTCTTCCTTTCCCCTCCCTTTCTTCTTCTTCCACCTTCCCTTCTCTTTTCTTCCCACTACTTTCCTTCTTGTGTTCTTCTCTCTTCTTCCCTTCGTTCTTTTCCTCTTCATCTGTTCTTCCCTTCTTTTCTTTTTTCCCCATATGCAGCAACCTCCCACTTCCCAGCAGCAAATCCCCATATTCTCAAAGCTGACAATAGACATCTTTTGGAGCTAACTAGGTCCATGATGCTTGGGCTATTGCCCTCCAAAATTTCTATATTCATTTGAAAATTTTGAACCAAGCTGTCCCAGTGGACAAAAGAGTGGAGCATTTGAAATTTACCATGTCATTAGTGTGCGCATGCAGACCTTCCAACAGGACAGATAGTGAGAGTCCTGATCATCTCTTTGCTGGAGGGCATCTCAGAATGAAGTTTGGGAATACTTCAGCAGGTCACTCAATGTGAACATGATTGCAAACCAATAGATTCTACCATCATTGTCTCTAGTGGTTTCTTGTGGTTGAGAAAAATAACCAGCTTAAGACCATCTAGAAGGCTGAGTTGCTTTAGGTGGATGCGGTTTGGGCTGCTTCTTTCACTCTTTCCTATTGGGGGAATCCTTGTACATGGGTTCATATGATAGGCAGGACCTCAGGTTTTTTTGTGGGGCCAGGCCCGAATGTCTCTTGTTAGCTGATTGTTAATAAAACTCCCTTTTATTAAAAATAAATAAATAAATAAAAGATTAAGACCATCCAGAGGCTGATTCCATGCATTATATGCTGGGAAGTATGGTCGGCTAGGAAAAACAAGAGATTCAAAGGGCGATAGGTTAGCACGACAAGAGATTCGAAAGGTGATACATTAGCACTGCTACAGTCATCAACAAGGTTAAACAATGGGTGAATGAGCTATGTGCTTGCAAGGAGTTTGCTAATCCTTTGAACTCTGCAGATAGACTTGCGTGTGATGTGTTGGGGCTGAGATTTTTTTTTCCTTTTCACATTGCCAGAAAAGGAAATAGATAATCTCATCTACATGGATGTTGCCTCCTGGCTGTTTAAAACCTAATGTGGATTAACGTTCGAGAGGCAATCCACGGTTGATGTCCAGATTTGTTTAAAAATGAAACATTATTTCTGTTCTTCATAATATTTATGGCATCTTGAACAATTTCATGGCAGAAGTTCAGGCATCACTAGATGTTGAATGCGACTCCAAAGTATTGGTAGATGGCATCCTGTTTTAATCTAAAGAGCCATTGACATGGTATTGGTGGAAAGATTTCGTCTGCTCTCAGGAGGATCGAGGCGGGGATCTAGCATGTACACTGGGAGAGCAACGCTGGGGAAGACAGCTGGTTCCCTAGGAAAGGGTGCTTTGGGGAATGACCAAACTGCATTTATTGTTCAATGTCTGAGATTCCAAGGGAGGCTAAAGGTATACTTTTAGCGGATGGAATTGGTATGATGAATTTTCCATATTCTAATTAGTTTCATGCATCTGTCATGTTGGTGAGGGAATTTTGTTTGTTTCCTTCTGGTGAAACATATATAGATCTTGTTAGGGGTAGGTTTCCACCCTATCTTGGCTAGGTTTGAGTGAATTTTTCGATCCAATATACACCAGGTTGCACCAAACCACCTTTCACAAAAAAAAAAAAGAAGAAGAAGAATAAGGGTCCATGATGGATTGAAATGGGTGTTTCTATGACCTATTGGGATGAACAGTTTTTCTTTTTTTTTAATGAGAATATTATTCACATGAAAAGGGAAAACTTGCAACTTTGGTCGGTCCCGTCTTGCAAAAAAATGCCGGAACCCACCTATGATATACCCCACACAACAAGAAATCCGAAAAGCTTGTGCCGGGAAGAAATCAGCCCCCACGAAAACCACCAAGCCCTACCCCGTCTAAGAAAAGCGTACCTCGAATATGAGGGGGTAAAGTCGACACTGGCTCAGAGAAGAAATGGCTTGAACAAGAAGAGCTCCCGAGCCTAGCTAGCCCGTCAGCAACACTATTAGCTTCCCTTGGAGTGAAAGAAACAATGATATCCGCTCCTAGTTTTAGGGAATCGAATCTAGCCCTCCAATACCACAATTTTCATGAAGTAGAGCAAGTCTTGTTAAGCGAGTCAACCACTACTTCGGAATCACTCTCTATCACAATTTTCTAGAACCCTCTTTCCACACCTAGGGAAAGACCCTTACATTGTGATGAACAGTTCTCACTGTAACCTATATAGTCAATATGATGCCCATTCATGTCCTTGGAAGTCATCATCCTCTTAAGGATTTTATAACCCAACATGACTTTGTCTAGTCTTTCTCCCGGAGTGTATGGATGCGTCTGCTTTGTTCACATTCATGGGAGTTCTCAAGATAAGTTAGGACCTTATTTAATAAGCACTTGTTCTTGGAATATTTTTCTAGTAAAAAAAAAAAAACAAAAAACTTATAAATGTTTCTGTGCAGAGACGAGGTAGAAGTCTGTCTCAAAAGATATATATCACATTTTTCGAAGATACTCCTTCATGTCTTGATATCCCTGGGCCAATGGTGATGACATTAGGTCTCCTTTCCTACTTTACGGGATAATTCATATTCAAAGTCGCTTCAGCTTAACAAGAATCATGACCAGCGTCTCTCCAACTTCTCGGGTTCGAGAGCCTACTCCTTATGATTTTGAGTTGGGACCATCTTCGAGCAACCTTTCTATTACTCTTGTCCAGAAAAGGTATAAGTTGAGTATTGTTCGCTCAATCAATAACTTTGTCTATTTTGAAGAGCTTCTTTTATCATTTTGAGCTTTTCTTTTATCCATCTGTTCTATCTCTATTCTATCAAGAGTGATGGATGCTTTGACTTCTCTATAACAAAGCATCAATGATAGAGAAAATGACAGTCCTAGATAAACAAGGCACATAAAAATTAGTCAACTTCCAAGATGGTCATCATGTTGCTAGGTGCCAGTGTATACATTCAAATATAATCCCGATGGCTCGATTGCTCGCTATAACACTTAGTAGCGAAGGGCTTCGCTCAACCATATGGAATAGATTATCATCATACATTGGCATCTATTGCAGAATTGAATTCCATTCATGTCATCTGTCTGCTAGCTGCAACTCATCATTATGACCATTACATCACTTAAATGTCGAAAATGATTTTCTCTTTGGTAATTTGTAGGACATGGATTGGGTACTGCCCTTGCCTGGATATATGTTGGTACAGGCACAACGTGGTGGGATTTGATTGGAAGGTAGGTCGCTATCGGAGATGGGGCCTAGTCAAATATGTACTCAACTGAACAACTTTCAAACATTATTTGCAAGGCCCATCTTTGACAACAGCTAACCATCCAATCAAATCCCGCCATGTCATGCCTGCACCAATTTCAATACATGCAAGGGCAATACCCAATGCACATCCTAGTATGCAAGAAGAAATCTACGTGAGCATTCCTCTTGGGTTTTACTCCTCTAACTTAAAGGATAAAATGTGCAAATTAAAATGGGCCTTGATGAACTTAAACAATATGCTTGAGTATATTTTTTGCGGAGAAGATTGCATCTTGAACTACTATATTGACAATATATATATATATGTAGATAAGATCATCATTACAGGAGATAGACGCTACTGCAGCCAAAGAACTTCCTAGTAAGGCCTTCAAGAATCAAGATCTAGCATTTGGATTTGTTGCGTTACTTCTAGGCATTAAGGTCACCAAGTCCTCTCATCACAAATACACACTGAATCTTCTTCATAAATTGGTATCCTATGTTCTTGTCTTGCCAAGACTCCTATTGAAGTTAGTAATCATCTGAACTCTAACGAGCCTACTCTTCTTAAGGACCTTGGAACATAGAAGTGGCAGGTGAGTTAGCTGTTTTACTCTATCCGCGACTTTTTCCGATGTTGCCTATGCAGTCAGCCTCGTGAGTTAATATATGCCATCTTCATGTAGTCATCATCTTGAAGCAGTTTGTCAGGTACTTTACTACCTGAAGTCTTCTTTGGGGAAATGGATTTTATATCCAATAATAGTCAATCTTAATGTGAGCGCTTATTAGTATGATTATTGAGGTGGATCACCTAATAACCATCATTCAACATTAGTTACTATACATTTGTAGGTGGCAATTTTATGTCCTAAAATAGTAAGAAGCAAGCTATAATTGCTTGCTCTTCTACTGAAGCTAAGTATATTTCATCATTATACTTATGAAGTTCTTTAGCTTCATTATCTTATTGAAGATCTTAGTGTCAATATTTCCACCCATGCTTCCCTCTTGCATGATAATCAAATGGTGGCACCTGTTATTGTGCCTAAGTGTAGACTTGCGGATTTTTTTTTTTTTTTTAACATGTCACTTATATTTTATTGAATAAAAAGAGGTTAGGACCTTAATACATCTATAGAACCCCTACATAACCCAAAACCAAGCTTACCCAAACTCGCAGGAGATTCAACATGAGGTTATTGATTCCATCATCCCATGTGATGTGAGTGTGTGAGGGTGTGAGTGCGTGAGAATAAAAAAAATATGATAATCAAATGACGATTTACATTGCATCATGAGATGCCATGCATATAGAGGTCGAATGTCATTTTTATCCTTGCTTCATTTCACCTTCACAAGATCAGCTAGACATGCATGTCAGTGTTTTTTATTCAATGCCTGAACCCTAGTGTTATTTCCAATCCTGGGACTCGTTATTAATGGCAATGTCTTAATAGATTCAAGATAATCAGTTAGCCCACACGTGTGTACAATAAAGCTCACGGCACCAGTTGCATTGATGCTCTGGCTTTTGGGCCAGGTTTATCTACTGGTCAGGTGGACCACAGTTTGTACAACAAATGTACGGCTATGTAAAGCTTGGCTGAAGCTTCCTACCCCAACCACTTGTTTCCTATATTGCCACGTGTTAGTTGGATCGAATTTATTTTTTGGAAAACACGGTAGAACGTCAGACCTGATGGATTGATTAGATTTACGTGGATGCTGGCATATGTGTGGCATAGGTGATTTCCATCCAAGGAGGTTTTTACTATGGGGATCGCGAGCCTCCTCCATCACCCCCAAATCGTACACGTGGCACTCTTACAGTGAAATTATAACCCTTCATTCTGGTGGGCCACCACGGGAAGGCCATCAGCTAGAAAAATGAAGGAGATTGGATTGTCTTAGCTTAAAAAAGAATGCATCCATCCACAAAAAAATGCGCAAGAAATGCTAGACTTCTGTTGGCTTTCTTTGATACTCGTGACTCTTGTGTCATGTCCTTCTCACCTGGTGGCCTACATGATCAACGGCTCCGATTCCCTCAGACGAGAGTAAGATGTTAATAGAAAAAGGACGCTATAGTCTATCTTAGTACACGTGGCACATATGTACGAGATTCATATGTTCATCTTGTTTGCCCTACGGTGGATGGCCATATGCCAAAAACCCACACATATAAATGATCCTAGCGGCCAAAATAACTATTCTTGCCCATCGAATGTTCACTGTCGGTTAGATTCAGGCCCAACAAATGAATGGTTCAGATTTCACGAAAGTGTGTCCCGTCTAACTACTAGAATAGCTTGGTAACTAACCAATTATCGGCTATATATATTACGAGTGATGGACGCATATATTCGTCAATTTCTTTTTTCTGAAAAAAAAAAACCAGATGAAGGGTTATCGTTATCCGATCAGTACCAATTTTGGACTATGATCCATCCATGATGAATCCACGGTTCGGATCATCTCGCATGCGTCAGGAAAGTTGCAGTGAACGAAAGTGGCAACATTCTATGTGAGAACCTGAAGAGCAATACCACAAGAAAATGCTATATGGGATCGTAAAGCTTTCCAAAATTGGATTTTGAAATGTGGATGCCATCCTCGTTTTGTCATATAAGAAACCTACTCCAGCTTAAAGACTGGACAAGCTTACAAACACTGCTATGAAAGAAGAGAAGGGGAAGAAGAAGAAAGAAGAAGAGAGATCAAACCGGTAGCTAGCCATACGTGAGTGAACATCGCATACGTATGGGCGAGTCTTCAGTTGGGCTAGATTTGTAGGAGAGAAGGATATGGGTAGAGAAAAGATATCTTCGATATACAAGTATGTCTAGCGTGATGAGTGGTCAGATCCTAACCATATGGAAGGAGGAGAGTGGGTATTGCGGATTCTTTATGTGTATTGCTTCAGTAGAAAAACGTCTCAATTGCTAGATTTTCTTCCTTTTTACTATTTTGACTTCAAACCTCGACCCACCTTTTCTTTGTCCCACCCTTCCTTTTTCTTGTATTCAGACCTCATAGGGAATGAGTAATAACAAAGAGAAAGCCTCTCTCTCTCTCTCTCTTCCTTCTTCCCTTTTCTTGTATTCAGACATCATAGGGAATGAGTACTAACAAAGAGAAAGCCTCTCTCTCTCTCTCTCTCTCTCTCTCTCTCTCTCTCTCTCTCTCTCCCCCCCCCCCCCCCCCCCCCCCCTTCTTCCTTTTTCGTACCTAGCATTTCCTGAGTAAAAGCAATGTAGAGAGAGAGAGGAAAAAGACATGACTAGAACGAAAACCACAGGCCCATTACCACACACAAGGCAATGAATAAAGAGAAATGCATCATAGATTGGATTTGCTGCTCTCTTCTTGGGCAAAATTCTCAAAAAGGTTGGTAAAGGAAGCATTATTATGATTAAAGAAGACCTTAAAAGAGAAAAGAAAAGAAGAAGGGAAAACACGAAAAAGCAAGTGATCGTGCTCACGTTCACCGCTCACCTCTTTTTTACAGCTCCTCCCCTTAGTCAAAGAGATGATCAAAGAGGGTACTGAGAGAGAGCCTCTTTTTTTCATCTCCTTCCCTTAGTCAAAGAGATGATCAAAGGAGGTACTGAGAGAGAGAGAGAGGCTATGAATAGAAGGTAATAAGTCTAGCACTAGATTGCACTGAGGATCTAGAGAGTTGAAATCGGCTCATATGCGCTATCTTAAGAATCAAAAGAAGCCGCCACTTGTTTCCGATATATACTTCTTTCCTACTTTTGGTATTTGAACAGTACACCTAAGGTTTACTATTCTAAGCCCAATAGTAGAAAGAAAGAATGTATATATGACAAAGAGAGGGTGAATATATCAGCTCCCAAAACCTACTATCGTGAAAAGGGTGGTATTACTCAAACTGTTATCGGTGCCTCATTTTTCATCCCAACAAATAAGGGACTAAATCCCACTTGAAAAATAACTAAATAGGTTTTCATATATAGATTTTACTATTATTATTTAAAACAGATTCATTTAAGAGCTTATGGGAAAAACTGAAAATCAAAGAGAAATTTCTTGTGAGATTTCTTACAACGAAAGAGAACTTCATTTCATTATCCTTGCTTTTGAAAAAAAAAAAAAATCTTTTAACGAAAGAGAACTTCATTTCATTATCCTTGCTTTTGAAAAAAAAAAAAAAAATCCTTACTTGAGCGCTTGGGCTTAAATGCGTTTCAGATAAACATTAAAAAAAAAAAAATTGATTAAGGTGGATAGTTTGTTTTATCAATTTCTTATCGATAGCTGGTGGTTAAACCACAGTGTTCAACTTCCTACTAAGATTTTGAATTTTTTATTTGTTACATAATAAATTATTTGGGGGCCAAACCCTAATTTCTTAATAACCCTAATCTTTTATTTGGCCACCCGAATGAGGTTTTCCTCCTTTCAGCAATAATATTCTCCCTTGGGTGAATGACATCTTGTAATGCTTAGTAGATTTAAAGAGGATAACTAAAAAATTAAGGAGAAAAAAAAGATAAAAGTCTATCACATTTTCTCAAAGAACTCAATTTTCAATATGTTATATCGTGGAGGTTCATGTCTAATACTGATTATTAGACAACTAACCATAGAGATTTACTATTTGATGAAATTTGTAACATTACTTGTCCTTTGGGACTAAAACTCACTTAAAAATAACAATTAACGGATAGAATGTTAACACTATTTTCCACAGACCGAGGGAATAATGAGTTCTTATTTTCAACAACTTTATCAATTCCAGTCAACTCTCAATGAAAGCACTTCTTGCGTTTCCTTCTTTTCCTCTTCATTCTTTCCTCTCTTTTTTCTTTTGAAAATAGATCAAACTAGGAAAAAAAAAATCTATTTTCTGATTTCTAAAACTCCATGGGAGGTGATTATCACATTTTCTTCAAGAAAAGAGGAAGGAAAAAAAAAATGAATTGGTTTTGTTGCCCTAAGCATTGAGGATAAACCTTTTATCAATCACCACAAAAATATAGATGTGTTATAGTGTTAAAAAAACCACTTAAAATAACTTAGGTCACTTTCTATTTCATACTCTCAACGTGTTGTTGAATAATCATCGAAATTTGAAGGGATGTGTTTTCGATAAGAAATAAAATTTTGATTCACCGCACCATTTATCTTTGGATCAAAACCCACTTAGCAATATTCATATTTAAATAATTTTAACAATAAACACAATATCTCATGCTGGTATAGGTAAATTTTTATTATATTCACCATCGTTCTAGATTTCCATTTTATTTCATCGAAGATATGTAATTTTGGTAAATCAACCAAAAGTAATTATAAAAGTTTATAGAATTGTAAACAAGAACGTAGATTATGCATTTTTTACGCTTCGTAAAGAAGAAGAAGAAGAAGAAGAAGAAGAGGAGGAGGAAGAAAAAGAAGGTTTACTGGTCGATCGTGTTGGAGTTTTACAATTACGATTCGTTGAGAGAGAGAGAGAGAGAGAGAGTACCGCCAAGATCGTATTGCACAAGTTGCAGTGGACATAGCAAACGCGTTCGGGTGCAGTGGCATCGAGCGACATTTTCAGCGCCAGGGATCACAGATCGCCAGATCTGAATGTGTTGTTTCTTTTCAGTAAAAAAAAGCTGGAGAAGAGAAAGAAGATGATAGAACACAAAGAAAAACAATTAAGGAAGGAGGGAGAGAGAGAGAGAGAGAGAGAGAGAGAGATAGAGAGAGGGAGGGAGGGAGGGTGTTGGATATATAGGAAGAAAGAAGTGAACTGAAGAGATGGAATTGGATGGAGGGAAAACCGGGAGGAGGAAGGGGAAGAAGATGCAGGACGAGCTTATGAGAGTGGTTTTGGTAAGTGGAAACCGGTTTCCTCGGGAGGAATCACATGATCCTCAACCTTAGGATATCATTCAATCCTTAGGTTTCTTAAATTTGTACAGTGGGTCAAAAGGTCCATTCATCCACACTGTTGATATGATAGGACCGATAGGTACACTCCTCGATGGACCATAATCCGATGGTCAACCACACTGGAAAATCTTAGCCATACAATCTTCGTTCCATCAATGGATGACGAGCTAGGACCATCCGAAGGTAGAGATTTTTAAACACAGTCCTTCCTCAATCGTGTCTAATTATATTGACGGCCTGGATAGTCGAAACATGGGCCCCACTTATTGAAATTGATCACACAAGTAAAAATACCATATGTATCCTTGGCTCGAGGACAGAGAAATACTCGGTTTTATAAAAGAAAAGTAGTTTTGTGCGGGGTATGTGGGTTATGATTGAGTGAATGAGTGGGTGGGAGTCTAAACCATGAACCGCGCTAGCGTACCTCGCGCTAGGTATCTACCAAGTTACTTTCGCAAACAAGATCCATGTGGACGAAACTTTCATAATATCTACGCCGTTCATCAGGTAATACGACTCATTTTAACCGTTGAACACAAATATTATGATAATCTGAAAAAAAATCAGGTAGGCCACACCATAGGAAACAGTTGGGATGAAACTCTCACCATTGGTTTCATGTAAGACCCACCGTGTTCTTTATATTCCATCTAATCCATTCATCTGATGTATCCAATCAGGATGAAGGATTACGAAATATCAAAGTACTCCAAAACTAAGGTGGGCCATACCACTCGAATTTAGAGATATTTATGTGTAGTTTTTCCAGAGAGTGTTAGACAAGCCTATGTTCAGGATCAAGGTCCATAAAGGAATGATATACCTGATGGACGGTATAGATTTTATGCATATTAAGTCCTTTCCTCCATCTTAGAGAAATTAGCTCCACTTAGTATCTAACGCGTCGTACGCACGCGCTTTCCATTCATCACCTCATCCCGCATTCTGTAGCTGACGAGTGGGGCGAGAGGAGATATTAATGTCATGGATTTTGATATTTAAACCATCCTTTTGATAGATCACCCCAGTTTATTCTTCTTTTAGTATTAGTATAGCACAGTGCTGTACTTCTCTTCTCCCATTCTAATACCAAAAGTAGAAGTGGACGTGTAACAAACTGGGCGGGAGTGTATAGTCCCATGTATGACATGATGTTTGATAATTCCACACGTGTGTGGAAGCTCTACTATCCAATTCCACGTGAAGGCACACGTGTATCAGATGGGGTACGCTGTTTAGATCTTCTGGAAAAATTAGGGCATTCGTTCTTCAAGTGGGCCATGGAACGCACACGTGAAAAAGGATGGCTAGAATTCCATTTTATTATGTGTGGTCCTCTTGAGAAGTGATATCATGTGAATTCTGGGTACAAGGTCTAACCATGGTTCCCAACAATATAGAAGGTTTGGATCCATCACTCGTGTGTGGAAGGAGCACGTGTGGGTAGATTGGTTCCGCGCGCGTGTGGGTTTAGCAAAAATCGGGAGAGGTTTCGATAAACCCACACGCAGCCCTCAACGTGTACATTATCAGTACACTTGCCAATCTGAGCATCTGACATGTTTTGAGGAAATCTAAGCCGTTATTAAGGTGTTCATCTCGGCATAAATGGTATGAATGATTACGTGCAAACAGGGTTAGAGGGAGGTTTTACCCCATCACTTCTTTTACAGCAAGATTCAACAGATAAGAGTACCGCCACATTTGATATCGGTACGATTTGAAGGACATCTCTACCTAATACACATAGCATCTGGAGACGCACATTACAAGAGTCCGGATCCTCCGTTAAAACCGAGCATAGAAACGCTGCTTGTCACTTCTCTGATTGCTCCAGATAAGCTTGGCTGCTATGACACAGTCACTATGAGCTGGACCAATCGGTGGTTTCTAACATAAGATCCATATTACAAATAAGAAAAGTCATTAACGACATCTCCACCTAATACACATAGCATCTAGAGATGCACATTGCATATAAGAAAAGTAAAAACATAACCCATTGTAATGTTAAGGGATGATGCACACTAATACATGACCAAATTTTATTGGTAATGTGCATCCATAAATTTGTAAGCGGTGTAAGTAGCCTCGTCTTGGATTAAAAATATAATTTATAGGCCAAGGCCACTAACCTATCGGCAAATGAATCTGAAAGCCAGAGAGAGCACATGCAAGCTATCACCTATACAAGTTTATAAACACAACAAAGAATGAAGAGCTCGGGCTCTCTTCAATCCAAACATATAAATTTTTTATTCGGCTCAATGCTACCTGTCTTATCTTTTTGTTTCACATAGGATTATCTTTGCTTAGCTTAGTCTAGTTTAACTTCTTCACTTATGTCCAATGCAATATTGTAGGAAGTCTGAATCAATTATTATAGCTTTAGTTTAGTTCCATCTACATTTGTCCAGCGCATCATTGCAGGAAGTTAGAATTAGTTTAGTTCTTTATCTATGACGTCGTCGTTGGATCCCAAATCTTTGAATGCTTGCTTAGTAATTTTCCATACCATAATCTGCGAACCAAATGATGATTGTCTCTCAACTATCTAAGTTCAAATTACCATTAACTATCCGTGTCTACTTCAATTGTATGAATGGGCATCGGTAATTTTCTTTGTTTTATTTTCCTATTTACCCATTGTATTGCATTCTTATTCAATATAATAAAATCGGCACTTGGCTCAATATCTTTGCGTTTAAGTATTTTTGCTTTGTTGATAAATGATTCAAGCTACATGTTGATAATAAAAGTCTTTGCTTCCAAGGTAAAAGGAACTCATTTAAAGGATTAATTCTTCACTTTGCAAATCGCTTGATTCTTTATAATCGGTGGCTAAGAAGATGATTGATCTTTACAGATCTAGTTTTAATCGATCTATTTCGTCACCTAGGGTCACAAGTCATTCAATTTGAATCGAGTCTACGACTTTAGCACACCCAATACATACATTAACACACAAGATTAAATTCCAGCCAACTATTGTGTGTGTTGCCGTATGTATAAATTGAAGCCCAACAGGAGGGCCACGCTTGGACTTCGAATGTCGACCATTGAAAATTTTATTTAAGCCGTCCATCCATTTTGCAAGGGGATGGCCCATTTGATGTTGAGCAGCTGTTTGGACACCGGGCAACAAATGAAATTAAAAAAAAAAAAAAGGATGAATTTTTTTAATAATGAGCTATTTTACAGCAGTTAAAATCATCGTTTAATTACTGTAGTTATATTTATGCGCACAAGAAATAAAGTTACTAATATGCAGAGAAAAAAAATCCGCCGACAAAATACAAAGTTACTAATACGAGAGCTTCATCAGATTTTTTCTTCCCCTTCTATCGAAACAATCCCGAAAAATGAAATCCATGGAAGTGGACGTCTCATGAAAATAAAAATAAAAATAAAAAATTATTGAGACACCATTGTTAGAAAGTTTACTCTTTCTTTTATTTTTCCTACTTCCAAACACCTCCTCAGCGTGCGTTTGTCGTGCCTTGATGATGGTCGGTGAAATATAGGTTGCACAAACTGCATACGTCTACATCAATCCAGACTGTTAGTATTGTGACTTTATTGTATGGAATTGTATGGAGTACAAAGTTCATAATGACTGCACATCCTGACCGTACAATGGATGGCCATCGTTTTGCTATCCGGACTCACCTGGGGAATTCATATGGTATACTGACTTTGAATTATTCTTCATCCATGACAGGACCCACGGTTTAGATGGTCTAGATTGAAAAAAAAAAATGGATGGTTTGGATTGATATGATGTTCTCTCATCTACCAAGAAGTTTTTATGGTAGGTGTTCAATCACCATGGTCCACCTTAGATTTAGATCTACCTCCTTTTTGGGAAAAGGATTGGCAAGTGAGACTTTGGGCCATATCATAATGTATGTGTTTCATCCATGCCGTCCATCCATTTTTCCAGATCATTTTATGGTATAAGCACAAAAATATCATAGATCCTAATCTCAAGTGGACCACACAGTATTATTGAACGCCCACCATTAAAAACTTCTTGGGAAAGTTTTGGATCAAGCTTACAGTTCTTTTTTACCTTCATCCAGGTCTGTATGACCCAACCAACAGTTTGGATGTCAAATAAACATTTCAGTGGCTCAGGAGGTTTTTAATTTTGGACATTCAATCACTACTGTTTTCCCTTGGTATTGTCCACCTGAGATATATATCTCCTCATTTTGAGATAAAGCCCTAAAATGATTTGTAAAAAAAATGATGGGCGGCCTATATAAAACACATACATCATGGTTGGACCCACATAGCACCGACCACTAGCTACCTGGCTAGTGGCAGCGGCACTAGCCAAACCGCGTCCTCATTTTTGGGATCACGCCCTAAAATGAGCTCGAAAAATGGATGGACGGATGGCGTGTAGATAAAACGCATACATGATGGTGGGGCCCACAGAGCTTTTCCATTAGCACACAGTACCGTCGGTGCTGTATACTACACTAGCTAGGCAATATAAGTGGGCCGTACGTATCGAGCCCGGCCATCCACACGCAAGTACACGTGTCTACATAGCGCACACGAGCGAAATCCGAGATCTCTGTCAGGTGGGCCACACTGATTAGATGTTTTGGATTAAAACTCATGCGATTTCACTCAGCTCGACCACAAAACGTACACAACAAACCGACAGCTGAAAATGTACGAAGCAAACCGACAAATAAAAGATTGCTTTCTAGCCATCCATTTGTTCCGTACATTGTGGCCCAGTTGAGACACCTTATTTTTATTGCCAGCAGATCTGAACAGCATGGCCCACTTGAAGGAAAGTACGGATCTCTACCAGCACACGTGTTTGCGTGTAGAAAACCTATCGAAACTTTCCCAAACTACTCTCAGTGAAAAAAAAAATGTAATTTACCAGATTACCCTTCCACTTTGAGTGGCCCATGTCCAAAGCTAGTGGACTGGCAGTGGACTAACTTGTAGTGGAACTGTAGTGGAGAAATGAGGGAATATTGGAAAATAGAAATTCCAAGTAAGTGCTACTCCGGGTGCGGATTTGGTGAGTCCCGGGGAACAGCTTAGTGGGTGAGTCCCTGAACGTGGGGCCCACCTTGATGTATGTATTGTATATCCACTCCATCCATTAGTTTTTTCAGATCATTTTATAGCATGGTCTAAAAAATGAAGCAGATATAAATCTCAAGTGGACCACACAACAGCAAACAAAGGGGACTGAACGCCTTCCGTTGAAAATTTCTTGGGGGCCACAGAAGATTTGGATCCAGCTGATATTTGTGTTTTCCTTCGTCAAGGTCTGTGTCACTTTATCAGACGGTTGGATGGAAAACAAACATTACGGTGGGCCCTAGGAATTTTTCAATGGCGGCCATTCAATGACCACTATTTCCTGTGGTGTGGTCCACCTGAAATTTAAATATGCTTTATCTTTGGGACCATCAGCTGAAAAAACTGATAGACGGAGTGGATAAACAATACATGCATCAAAGCCGGCCCCACGGTCAGGGACTCACCCACTAAGCTGTTACCCCGGACTCACCTAATCAGCACCCTGCCCATCCACACTTTGGTGCACGTAAGCATACAAAACATGTGTACAAGATTTTACATATTTTCATTGGTGGGTTACATTTTAGATCTAATGGCATAAAAATAATATAAAATAAAATACAAAGCTATCTCACACTTCAGGTGGGCCATATCATTCACAATGAATTCATGCATAAAAAATTTATTTTTCTTGACTGGTTTGCTTAGTTAAAAAAGAGAAAATCTTAAATAAAAGGCCCCTTCTCAAAGGAATTTCTTTGACTACGTAAAGATAGATGGACACTTGATGCTCCCATGCACAACTCCAAAGTCACCCTCACTCAAACTAAATAGAAACAAAGACAATGAGAGAAGAAACTTGAAAAAATCTATATGCCATTCACTTCCAAAGTAGGGTACATAGCCTTTGAAAGGAAGTAATATTCCTAATAACAGGAATTATATTGCTAAAAAACATAAATGGCAATGTATGTGCATGTGTTACATGTATACCTTGTGGTAGACCTGGCAAAATTCAACCCAACCCACTAACCCGGCCCAACCTAGTTTTTTTCCAGTTTAGGATTGGAAAATTTGACTGAAATTTAATTTTTGGGTTGACCCAACCCAACCTGAATTTTTATGGGCCGAGTTAGGGTTAAAGGTGACCCAACCCGACCCTAATCATATAGGGGTTAAGTAGACTATTATATATTGATTTTCTTATTAGTTAAATAATACATAGTTTTTTCTCACACACCCTGCTGGGAAATGGTCCACATGTCTGTCAATTTAATAAACATGAGCACACTGATGATCACATTTT
Source organism: Liriodendron chinense (assembly GCA_003013855.2). Classification (NCBI taxonomy): domain Eukaryota; kingdom Viridiplantae; phylum Streptophyta; class Magnoliopsida; order Magnoliales; family Magnoliaceae; genus Liriodendron; species Liriodendron chinense. The sequence goes on along the minus strand of PVNU02002562.1, from coordinate 582,698 downwards.
ATGACATGTAGAACTAAAATATCATGAAATTTTTTTTTTTTCTGGCGCTCATTTATTGGAGAACTAAAATGGTAGCTATTGGTCCATAAAATAAATTAATAAAATTATTTTAATGGTTATATTTATTTGATTGTTGATAGGAATTTATTGGAGAACAATTTTATATATATATATATATATATATATATATATATATATATATATATATATAACATAGATGGTTTGGTCTTCAATTGAATGCTAGTGTTATATACATGCATCTAGTTTAATTTACAAATTAGTTAGTTGATCATTGAAACGCAGGTCAACCCAACCGGCCCGGTTTAATTCGGGTTGGGTAAGGGTTGAGAAAATCCAACTTGAATTCAATTTGTGTCAGGTTAGGGTTGAGGTGGAAACGAGCCGACCCATTGCCACCTCTACCTTGTGGACCTAAAAAGTCCTATTTACTAATTACTTTTAACATTCTCTCTTAAATCCAACTTTTCAAAATTAGTTATGCCCAACGTCTTCTTTAACTTATTGAATGTTTTAGACTTTAAAGGTTTTGTAAAAATATCAACAATTCAAGCAACTGACTTCCAATAATTGAGATTAATATCTTCATTCTTCACGGGCTCTGGAATGTAGTAGCAAATATCTATAGCTTGCTCCATCTATAGAGCACTAGATTTTCGTAACAATAATTGCCAAACTATTATTACAATGCATCACTGTGGGACCATCTTAAAGATGGTGCATCTCCTCGACCATTCTTTTTTTTTTTTTTTTAAAGAAACTTTGTATTATAGATTGACCTGCTCTACATGCATTCGGGTAGGACCGCGGTATACAACAGGCCCCACCTATCATATACCCCTCAACAAAGCAGGAACAAAAGAGAAACAAATAAAAGAGGCAGTTATCCCAACCGAAGACTCCCCAGCCCTACCCTATCAAGGAACAACGTAGGTACCTCGGATGTTAGAAGGCAGATTTGAGAAGGTGAGGAAAACCTGTTGCGCCCAAGAACTGTTTCCCAATCTTGCAAGCCTGTCTATAACTCCATTTGCTTCTCTTCGCATATGAATGAACCTAACTTCAGCCCTATGCTTCAGCATGCAATTCGACTCAGGCCCACCAATACCACATGTTCCATGAGGAAGCACATACACCGTTAAACATGTTGACCACTAATTTAGAGTCACTATCCATGACTATACTGGGGAAACCACGGTCCACACCAAAAGAGAGGCCTTCAACCAGCGCCCTGGCTTCAGCCTTAACATTTGAATCCACCCCAAAACTACTCTAGAATGCAAATAAGAACTCCCCTCGACTTCATCTACAGATCCCACCATCCCCTGATTGGCTCGGGTTTCCTCCCGTTAAACCGTCAATATTGGTCTTAACCCAGCCTAGAACCGGTCTAGCCCACTTAACCACTAACATATCTTTACTTCTAGGGGCCCGAAGCAATGCCTAAGGATTGAAGAATCAGCTGACGAGAAATTCGAGGGGGCTTAGCCTGCTGAAGAGTGGTGCTTATTAGTCGTAGCTAATGCCGAATCCAAATCACGACTCTACCCACCTTAACTTGAGCACCGTCAAACCTGCAGCCATTTCTTTCCTGCTAGATTTTCCAGACAATGAAACAGGGGATTAGCTCACAAAACTGCGAAAATATCTGAATGCATCACTTCCTATGTAGAAAGCTCGCTGAGACTATGGCTCTTTAGTGTATAAGGTGGTGCGAACATAGGTACAACTCTAAATTTGGATCATGCACTAAAATGATCTCTTCAAATGGATGAACGGTGTAGGTATAATAAGTACACCATTGTAGGGCCCACAGCTCCTTGTTTTTCTTTGAATCCATTCCACGTTAATGGAGTTCGAGGACTGTGTGGTACACATGCCAACTCCAGCAAATTCCTCTTCCCTCAACGCAACGCAAACTTGATTGTAAGCGGACTCAAGCCTGGAAAAGTTGTCGGGTCAAGCACGTAACGGTGGCTAACTGCTCAATTAAATGCCACCATATAATGGGGGGCGCGGCTTCGCTGGATCCCCATATCCACCGAGTAGATCCCTTACCGTGCAGTCCACTGTGTGATATGTATGTATTATATCCAAGCCGTTCATTCATTTTGAAAACTCATTTTAGAGCATGATCGAACAAATGAAGTAGATCCAAATCTCAGGTGTACTATAATACAGTAAACAATGGTACTCAATTATTAAAAGCTTCTTTTGGGTCACAAAAGTTTTGGGTCAAGCTGATATTGGTGTGGTCTCTTCATCCAGCTCTTTGTAACCTTGTCAACAGATTGGATGGAAAATAAACATTCCAGTGGCCCCCATGAAGTTTTTAATGGTGGGGATTCAATGGCTACTGTTGTTTCATGTGGTATGGTCCACCTAAGATTTGGATCTGCTTCATTTTTTGGATAATGCCCTAAAACGAGCTTTCAAAATGCATGAATGGTGTAGCTGTAAGGTACATATATCACAGTGGCCCCACAGTTGGGGATCTACCCAAACCGCGCCCCATATAATGGCTGTACTCACAAGAGTATAAGGAGAGTAGTACCCAATCAGCATCCAGATGCTGATTGACCCGAGCTCTAAATTTCAGACCAATCTGATCATCAGATGGACCACACCAATCCGATCTAATGCCAGATGTGGAATTGTACTTGTGATCTCATAATGGATCATCATATGCATCAGATATGTTCAGTATGATTTGAGTGGATTTTGGGGTAAATCCAAATCAATGCCCAAAATTCTAAGATGGATCTGATCATCCGATGGGCCACAACGATCATTGGATAATTGGATGTTAAAAACATAATCTGGGTTGAATACAACCATCAAATGGTTCAGATTTGATAATTGGATGTTAAAAACATAATCTGGGTTGAATACAACCATCAAATGGTTCAGATTTGACGATCGATTGGTGATCCTCAAATTTAATCATGAGGGAATAAAGTGGTGGTCCATATTTGATCCATGTTGTCAGGAAATCCTTGAAACTCAATAGATCCCCAAAAAGTTGTAAGAATTAAATAAATAAGATGAATATGTATCACCGTGGTTGGTCGACCGATGAGCTTGTCCAACGGACCAAACTGGACAAAATTTGTCCAAAGACTTGAGGACTAATTCATACGATTTTCGGTCAACCGACGAATCATTGTCGATCCACCAAAGTGGATTAAAGTGTCCAAAGAGTTAAGCTGGAAATTCGGATTATTTTTTTATCAGCTGAAGAAATCCTCCGTTTATATAGGTCGACCGACCGATCAATCGACCAACGGTCCACTGGACAGATCTGGTTGAGTTGGAATTTAAATATAATTTTTTAAGTTAATTAAGGTAGTCTTATGTTATATTTCTTATAATCCTAAAGAGATCTAAATAACCACTTTTAAGTGATCAAAAGTGGCTGTCAACAATCTGTTAGCCCAGCTGGTTGAGTCTTAGTTTGTCAACCAGCAGGTCTCAATTCGAGACATACCAGCAACACCTCTAGGTGCTTTCGGTCGGGCCGGGTTGTGTTTGGGTCAGGTAATGTTCGGGTTTAAGCCGGATTGGGTTCGAGCTGGGTCAGGTTAAAATAAAGTGATCAAAAGAGGGTCAATGGTGGACGTTGCTTAAATAGAAATATGATTGGATGTTGCAATATAAATAGGATCGAATAGATGGCTAAAATGCTCCCACACCTTGGAGGCCAAGTCCTTACTTGATAATAAATGCTCCATCATTTCTACGCTGAGTTTGCATCCAAACTCAGCACAACAACATGAACACTTCAAAGCCAGTTGCACTCCTTTCTTCGGAATATTAGCTTCAACCGGCACTACTCCATGCATCATTCTCCGGGATAAAATTACAACTTTTGGAGTCATGTTTGGGTGCCAGACCCAAACAAACCAATTAACTCCTTCATCTTCCCCCTGCCCTGTTGAGTTTCCAAGCAGCCTTAACGTCCAAATGTCAGCACCGGGTAGCCTCATACAGCGAAGTGCCTCCACGACTATCATGTCCCCCCATGTTGTTAGGATAGAAGCCGGCAGCGGAAGCTGAACGCCAAACACGTGAAGCAATGCGCAATCAAACGAGTACACAAGATGCAATCAATCACACACAAGTACACCACAAGAGACTCCGAATTTTGCATGAAAAAACCCCAAAAAAGGGTAAAAAACCACGGCACAAAGCGATCCACTATGAATATCAGAGATTACAGAGATTGACAACCCACAAAGCAAGGAAACACAGAAAAAACTCAAGTTTTCTCTCACACACACCTCTCCCATTTTCCTAGTACAAATAGGAAACCTTGGACACCTTAGGATACCTCTCTAGGTCGGATTATAACACCTTAAATAAGAAAAATTCCGAAAATAGAAACACCTTGCGCAGTACACCGGACTGCACAAGGAATCCGCGCGCACAACCGACCGGTCGGCCTTCACAAAAAACTGTCCAGGGAGATTGCCATCCGACCTGCCTCACAGCCGACCGGTCGCTCGACCGGTCAGAGCCCACTGACGACCGGTCGGCAGACCGGTCTGGGCACAATCTGCACATGGGAGGGGGGTTCTTCACAGCATCTGGGTCACGCTCTCCGGCCGGTCGGCCAACCGGTCGAAGCACCCATCTGAGCAAGTTTGAAGACTCCCCAACACATGTGTCGCCATCTGACTTGTTCAAGTAGAGATACGATGATTCGCCTGATGAGTCATCATAACGCATCGACATGTGATTCGCCTGAGAGCTGGAACGATTGTCGCATCATATGGGTAATCATGACGACGCTTCGAATTCCAAGCCCGCCATTAATTCCTCATTTTCCACCTATCCAATTGGCAACGTCTGAGCAAAAATATTTAAAAATTTGGGAGTACTCATGCGAGCACCAGAGCAAGTACTCGTTCTATATATGCTACTTCTAAGCCCAAGCAAGTCAGCCTAAGAAGTGGGGGACAACTTTTGTGGGGGATTTCAAACTGGTCCCACATACAGTAAAGTAGGCCCGCAGGCCAAAGTATAAGTGCTCAACCCTTCTGACGAGCTGAGAAGTGAAGGGGCCATGCTGACAAATCGACGAGTCCTCCAAATTAAAGGACGACAATAGCCAAGCTTCCTACCGTAGTCCTATCAACATTTGCAAAAGCCAGAGTAAAGGCCATAACTGCAGTTTTCTGTCAAGCAGAGGACCGAGCAGCTATCTACATGTGCTCCACCTACCAGGCTATGGAACGGGTGACTAATGTCCTAAGCTGGGCTAACAGAGGCAGAGAACGGCCTCATCCCTTGTATTCCATAGTTCGGGTGAGAAACCTGCAGGGAATGAGCTCAGTCGCCGAGCTCCACATCCCGAACACTACTAGGATGACCACCTTCAAAGAGGCGATGCGACAAGTCCGAGACAGTTCTGCCAAACACGGACAAGACAAGGGTATAGTGGCTCTATTTTAACAATGAATCTCTCCTACATGTATGGGACGGGACTTCCGCCCATTTATGACTCTCCTAACGTATCCTAGATTGGCTCTAACACTTAAACCTTACTCGAGTCTTATAAATAGGGCACCCTTCTATAAAAGAAGGTACATAATTTCTCCTCTATGCAATCCTAAACACCCTCTACCCTAAGTTTGACTTAAGCATTGGAGAGTTTATTGCCGGCAATCAATACCTCCTCTTTGCATATTTTTGTTCATTCTTTGTCTAACAATCTTGTTACATCACAAGCTTTGTCTTGGAAAGACGAATGAGGAAAAGATCACAAGGGACAATATTATCTGTCTAGAAGTTCTAGACTACAACGTGTACCGTATATCCAACATGTCTACGGATTCGTGCCCCGCTTGGGTAATACCCAATCCAGCACCCATCTTGATGAATGTGGCTAGGGATTTACTATACATCCTATGAACACACCTACGAGTACATGATATCTGGTGATCATCACCGTTTACATTACCTTTATTTGTTCATGCATGGCACCATTCACCCTTGTTACATAGCAAGAACAGCTAGCATCTTGATCACCACACGTCTCATCATATATAACAGGGCATCATCATCATTGATGACATGCCCCAAGACTTGCTCAGGGCCGTGGTGTCCTATATCTAGTAATGAATCATGCAACCCTTCTTCCAAGGCAGAGGGGGAGTTATGGTGCCCTTCACCATGCATTAGCCCTAATGATCAAACAAGCATTTTCTTTTCATATATATATATATATATATATATATATATATATATATATATATATATATATATATATATTCAAGGCGCAACGATGCTCAATAGATGCCCCCACATTATGAATGGTACCATCTATCAAAATCAAGGGTGATCATGAATAAATCCACATCATATGATAATTAAAGCCACATAATCAAGGGTTCATACGGCATGCACAAACATATCCAAACCAATAGGAAATCAATGTGCCGCTGGGATCTTGTCATATGATATAATAGACTAATCTGATGCAATCTACTAAATTGGACACTCAATCGGTCAATCTGAGCCATCAAATGTCTTCAACAGAACAAAATTGAGGTAGGGTTCAATTTTTAGCCCAATTAAATGTAAATGGATGAGATCATCATATCCAATCTAAATATGGACATGCATAGTCAAATCCAATCCGACTATCTCGTAGTGCATATTGATTTGAGTAAATTGACAAATTTTTAAGTCAAACCAGTGTACCGTTTTAGAGAGACAGCTCGATCAAGTTTCATCTAATCACAATCGTCCATATTTTTCACAATCCATGCTAATTCCAGCAGGTTCTTCTACACCTACAGCGTGGAAAAACTTCTAAGTACACGATCAAGGGAAAATGAGCACGTTAAATGGCGTATAGAGTACATATTCATGTGGGCCCCACATGTAATTATGGGCACCACACATCATCATAATGGGATGGACATGTAGTTCCCATACCCTTGGAGGGTATGGATGAGCCCACACGTGTGGACGTCCATGGCTAAGCACTCTTAAATTAAATTCAATCATAACCATTCATTCATGGATTACACATGATTAATTAAATGTAATTCATGGGGCTAGATTTTTCCACAATTTTCTCCCACCGGATGACTTACCAAACAAGGAGAGGAGATGGACTTTCCAAATTAGAAGTGGTGGAAATCTCACAAGTTAAAAGAGGAGAGAGAGAGAGAGAGAGAGAGAGAGAGAGAGAGGCAAAAAGGGTTTCCCTCTTACCCACGGCATATGAACACCCCCACCTAGAGGCATGCCTCCACATGCTACCCTTAGGTGGCCCACATGCAGAAAATCCATTCCATCTGATTCATAGGTCTCGTCTCATGTACTTTCGACAAAAAGAAATGAGAAAATTACAACTATGGTCACAAGAAAAATGACCAAATAATCAATTCCTTATAATTGTATAAATATGTAAAATTCAAGAATGCCATCAAATCATCCGTGCTAAAATAATCCACAATCATCATCACCTAACATGCCACATGATGCACAATCAAAACGAATTGATAAAATAACTCTCATGTGCCTTAATTAGCTATGGATTCAAAATCACCATCGGCGATATGGTAACTTAATTCACTTAGGTCTGCTAAATTGTATGTTTGTTTGCACTAATTACAATTGTTACTCATTATGGTTTCCATATTTTAGTTAGTCATATCATGAATTGGACATTTGCATCAGCACAATAAAAAGTAAAAACTGACGAATATTTACAATGAGAATACTCTAACACCACTATTGAGATTTTAGAAATGCAGTAGAAAATAAAATTTTAAAAAATCTAGATTTATGTGTATGAACTTTAAGGATCCTTGTTTAGATATTGTCAAGTTTTTAGAATGAAAAATAATTCTATAAGTTAGAATTAACTTCCAATAATGCCACCATGAAATTATAGAACTGCCAACGTTGATCCTCCAACACAAGAAGTCTCTCGCCAATCTATCTAGATGAAGAAGTCTCTCGCCATTCTATCTAGATGAAGGATATATGTGTTGGACATGGACCTGTGGAGCCCACTTGTGGGCAATCACAAGTGAATGGATCCCACAAGGTTCTCTCTGATTTTTTAATCTGTTTTTCTCTCGGTCATTTGAAGTTGAAAATTCAACTTTAAACATAGATTGGATAGGGAGATAGAATGAGATCGGATTATTATGCCCAAGTTGTATATTGTAATCTGGGGCCATCTATACCATAAAATTAGAGGGGTGATCATACTCATCTACTCATGTAGTGGTTAGGCGGACCCCTCTCTCTCTCTCTCATGCACACACAATTTTAACCTAAAACTAGATGGATAAGAAATTTTCAAATATATATTAAACAGGAAGTCCAAAAGATTGAAAGGGAAACATCGCTTCCATTACCTACCTTTTTAATATTTGAAATGTTGGGACAATGATACAACAGAGTGGGAAGAACTAGATTGGGACAATGAATCATCTATCCACAGGACAAGTCATAGGATGATGTATTGATCCCAACTTCACCTGTATGCCACAGGGCAAGATGTGTTACGTTTTATAAATAAAACATACGGTACAATCCTATCCATTGCTTTCTTATACAGCTTATACCATTGCATAATTAACTGTTAGTTGTTTTGTCACTTTGATGACCATAGACCAGATGTGAGAATTTGGAAAAAGGATAAATTAGATAGAGGAATCTCTAGTCCTAACTTTATTAGAATAAAAATAAATGTTGGGTCTGACAAGAAATAAACCCAGAAAAAAAAAAAGAACAAAAAAAGAAGCCCAATGAAGCCTAATAATCCAAAACTCAATAGACTTAATATAGATCAATACTCACCTTCAAGCTTAAGCTTATGTATATATCAAACATGCCTAGCTTGAAAGCAGTATCTCCAAAGAAGGGAAATAGCAACAAATTATGTGAAACTATGAGTTGATCTTTCAAAGATACATAAAGCATAAAGATCAATCTAAAAAACAGCTTATCATAAACAAAGTGACAATCCACTTCAATGTGCTTGGTCAACTTGATTGTCACAATGAAGCATAACTGGTAAGTGGACATCAATCCCAAGATCACAACAAAAGAGTTGTCATGAAATCTCACAGTAGCATGTCACATAGAACAATACTTAACCTCGGCAAAAGAGCACACAATGATAGTTTATTTCTTACTTTTCCATGAAACCAAATTATCCTCCCACAAAGAGGGAGAAAGAAAAAGAACACCCTGATCTATAACTCAAGTGGTAGACTGAGTGAGGATAACCTTGTTTCAACACTGAGGTCTTGGTATCGATTAATCCCAAGTGGGGGTGGCTAACATCGTGGTGCAACTAACAGTGGGGGGTAGGTGTACTAACAGTGGTTTGTGTGTACTAACCCAAAAAAGGGGGGAAAGGAAAAGGAGAAGGGAAGGAAAGGGACAGTTGGGGAGAAGGAGAAGATGGAGGGTTAGAATAATCCAACCTTGATATCATGCGAATTTGGGAAAATGATGGATTAGAGAGAGGGATCTCTAACCCTAACTTTATTAGAATAAAACTAAACATTGAGCCCAATAAACTATAAGCCTTGGAAAAAAAAAGTGCAGGACAAATAGCCCAAAACTCAATATATATACATCAATAGGATGGATCAGATTACCTAATAGGTGTGATTTTTATGTATTTTTATACATAAACCATCCATGCTAGAGCTTTGCATATGAGCATATCCGATTTGGACATCACCCTCCCAATCACGTATATTGCTCTACCATACTCCCACTCTTCCAGGTCTACTGTGATATCTGCTGGTTTCGAAGGCCAATACCTTGTTTTCCAACAGAGAAAAGCCTCGGTATTTGGCAAGATGTGATGGATGATACGCAGCCACTTAAGTTATCCTAAAAATCATACTTACTTATAATTAATATGAACTAAACCGTCCAAATTATATAAACTAGTTTAGACGTATCATGAACCAAAAATTAGTTTATTTGATTATCTAAATATCAGATTGGTGGACATTTATTGGATGGTTAAAAATGAAAAATATCCAATTATATATCTTAATTCAACAAGTAAAAAATAAAAAAATAAAAAAAATTTCAACAAGTCCCCCCATATCAGAGGTTAGGATTGTTTAACCAATCTTGTTTTTGGACTGAAATTAGGGACAGTGGGTTAATTTAATTTGAGTTAATATATGCCACATGTATCATTTCTAAGTGTATGCTTATCAAGTGCCATACACACACAGTATCAAATAACTTCCTTTACAGGAGCACTTGAATAGCCTACCTGTACACAGGTACGGCAGAAAATTTCACTGACTGAAAACAACATGCTGCCCACCCTATTTTGTGCAAAAGATCCACTTTGATCATCAGGTGTGCCCTCCAATGTTAGGCACAGGTCCCAACAATCAGCCTGATCCACAACTTAGGTGGGCCACACCGTAGGGAGCAAAGTGGAGAGAATGCCAAACGTAAGGTTGAGTGTGGGGCCCACCATGGTGTCTATATTCCATCCCACTCATTCATCAGGTGACTCTCACCGGAGTGAACTGACAAGTGACACTCTAAGAATATTAGCCTGAATTAGCTAGGCGTTAGTCTGCATTGTTCCACATATGGTGTGGCTTACCTAAGCTTTGGGTGTGACTGAATTTTGGGCTGGACGATGAACATGAGAAGACACACCATATGGATAGAGTGGATGTCACATGCACAACACATTAGGTCCATAGTTAATTTATTTCCAATGATTTCCTCTTCAGACTTCAAGGAAAATTATGTTGATTAAAAAACATGAAAAATTCTTCTCTTCCCTGTGCTTTCTTGGAAATAAGGTTTCTTAAAAAACACTAATGCTAGGACCATCAACATTGGTTCAGGCTAGCCCGTTGGGCTCCTAGACTTGGCCAGCTTCAAGCTAGATTTGGGTTGGGATATGAGGTTAGATGGTCAACCCGGGCCTAAATGTGAAGCCCATTTATTAATAGGGTTCCAGCTTGGGCTGTGTATAAAGGCCCATCACAGCCATTTATGGTTACCAAAGATTATTCAAAAGTTTTAAAATATTAAATTGTTAATTTAAATCAGACAACTTATTAATAGTAATTAACATTCTCCTGTATAATTATTCTAATTTCAATAGCAATTAACATTCTTCTAGATTATTATTTTAATTCTGATAGCAATTCAGATACACAATGGTTCGATCTTGGAGTGTGATCAATTGATAGCTGAGGGGCCAATGAATGAACGGTCGGATCTCCAAGCATAGAGCTCCCGGGAGTACATTTTAAGGTAGTCCTCGAGTCACCTTCTCCTCCCATTTGTGGAAAACGGGTGTTTTGTCCAGTAGGAAAAGACCAAGAAGTGAAGGTGTTGCCGTGCTGGTGTGTGATATGAAAGATCCGAAAGTAGGTTTTGGCTTTTATTCATTGAAAACTCCAACTCATGTATGGATGGAGGAGAGATGGCGAGGAGGCCAAGCTCTTGTCACTTTCATCCATTCAAGACAATAAAAGGACATGCAGGTTGAAAGGTGGTTGGTCCACGTGTCATTCTCTTTCAGTACAACACCCATTTCATGTGGGGCCCACATCTGTTGAGACATGCACGTGCCTTTGTTTCTCTATTTTTTTTTTTTTTTTTTTTCCATGAGTGGTGGAGAGGGGAGGCCAGATCAATCCGGTTTGAGAGATTTCGCTGACCGCACGTGCCACAGGGCCATGCATAAGTGGGGCCCACATATCACATCTTACAATATGATCATCTGGGTGTGAGTGGACGGAGATGTAGTCAGGAACGATTAGATAGGCTCACCTGATGCATGGAGTTAAAGGTGTAAGCTTGTTGGACGTGCTACTTCGTATTTTGGCGGGGGACCAACCCCCACCACTAGAAAAATTGAGTGGGTTGAGTTGACTCAAAGACTCGACTGAGTCATTACTTTTTATCAACTCGGTAGTGAAATTTAAAATAAAAATACATATTGCTGAGTCACATCATGAAGTTGATCGTCCAAGTCATCACTTTAATTTATTTAAATAGTAGCTATCAGAATCATGTCTGAGTCACATCGTCGAGTTGATGGAGCAGCCCACTTTAACTTTTATTAGTAAAACGAAGTCGGCCAGGTGAGTTAGCTGGCACATGGGTGGAAGATACTTACAAGTGAGTCTCCTATAGTGATAGTGACTCAACTATGATGCAGGAGCCTAGGGAGGGGACCAACGGTCACCTTGGGCTCCTCCCCCATTCAATCTCTCTCTCTCTCTCTAAGAGGCAAATTATTGCTCCATACATAGGCTTTGTAAGAGATATTTTCCTTTCTTTGCGAAAACTTTGGATCCTCGGTTTAATCACTTCGAAAAACTTCTAATGTTGGAACTTTTAAATATAAGAAAATTGTTACATAATCTAATGAACACTCCAATTCATGAGATGGGGGTAACTAAGAAATATGTGGCTACCTCACAAGAGAGATCCTGCAATGAAGCCCAGTCAAACACATTTTCGATATGAAGAGAAATGACATTTACCTTATAAATTTCCTCAAAAGAAAGTTGATAACCGATTGAATCTAGTAAATGAAAATAGTAATAGGATTTTTCATGATTTCGAAAATGACAATGAGACTTGCCAAGAGGTATATGACCTCGATAGTGGTGCCAAAAGTCATATGATAAGATGAGTCTTAACTACCCCTAAAAGCTAAGAAAATGACCACTAATTATAAGAAAACATTTTTTTTACACATCTTGTACCACTTATGGTTAAAAATGTTTGGTATGATTGATTCAAAAAGTTATGAGAGTACTGTTGTCAAAAAAAAAAAAAAGGTAGATAAGTAGATATTAAAATATAAAAGGCATCCCAACATGACCTACAAAATTTCTTGGTTCAAAATGGGAGTTAAAAACTTGAAGTCCCAAATAATGAAAGATACTTGGTGAAATTCTCCATTGATAGGATTGTGATAAACTTTGGTTTGACATCTTACCTATGGATTGTTGTTATATGTTATTTGAGCGGCCATGACAATATGATGATGATGTTCATCATAATAGGAGAGGAAACTTGCTTATTCACTCTCTCAATGAGGTTGTTATAGTAAACAATAGCGAAGATACTCCGATCTCGCGAGCACCTCTATCCGACTATCGAGAACGTCTGTTCGCGACTCGCATATTCTGAAGATGCTCCGATCTCGCGAGCACCTCTATCCGACTACCGAGAACGTCTGTTCGCGACTCGTATATTCTGATGATGCGCCGACCCCGCGAACACGTCTATCCAACTATCGAGATCATCTGTTAGCGACTCGCATATTAGGAAAAACGATGCTCGATTACCAAAGCTTCGAGAAGTTGTATTTTTCCTGCGAGCATACCTTCTCACAAGTCGTTGAAAGGTATCGTATCTAAATGAGCGGGCACTTGGATTCGCGACCATCTTCCAACACGCGAATAGCTTTTTCTGTGGTGACATCTCTTTTTCTGTGGTGACATCTCTTAGCCCTCAGTACCAGCAGCCCGTATAGGCCGAGATTGGGGCTTATCTTCTTCAATGGTTCTGAGTCTCAAGGGATCGCTATCAAGGAAAGAAGCTATCGAACAAGTCATTGGATTAAATTTCCCTTCTATATGAGGATAAGATTCTTATCCCACGAAATCAGGGATCTCGATATTTTATGTAACATTGGATCATTTCTGATCTATATAAGGAAAAGACTCCATTAAGATACGGGTACACAATATTCAATCTCTAGCCTTCTTTTGCCTGATTATTCTTCTTCTTGCTTTGGCTGACTTAAGCATCGGAGGGCTAACGGCTGGACACCAGCCACCCTTAGTTGCTTTCTATCTTCTTACAGGTCCGGCGGAGGAAATCTCTGTTGGAGAGAAGGTGAATGATCGGAGGATCCTGTTACAAAATCTGACGTTAACAGTTTGGCGCCGTCTGTGGTAACGACTTGATCGTCAAAATCAATCATTCTAACGACTGATCAAAATCCTTCTGCGATGCCTCCTAAAAAGGCTGTTCATCCTTCAACTTCAAGGCAAGCACCACCTCCGCCCGATGAGACGGAATCCATACTTGTTCTTCCACCTACTTCGATGAGTATCCCTCAAGGAGCCCCAAATATGCCATCAGCAAACGCATTATTGGAGGCTTCTGGAAATCAAGACGATGTCCTGCGCTTCCTCGGAAATACTCTTCTAACTCTAAATGCCGGAGTTCAGGCCCTGTCGAATCGGCTTGATCAGCATTTCCCCGAACCACAGAGACAACCCTCCGAAGGGTTACCACCGCAACCCATACCAGTGGTTTCCAGACATTCTATGGACGAACCACAGGTCCCACCACACCATCCACCATCAAACCGGACACCACTTGGCAACCATCTCCCTGTGCCGTCTCCACATTCTATACATTCTAGTTCGTCTCGACAACCTCAACCTCAGGGCTCCACCGCCGAAACATCAGGCTATACCTTACCATGGGAAGGAGATCTCAAAAGAATCCATAATCGTTTTGACGTCATGGAACAGCGATATCAGGCAAATCGACCATCTGCCGTCATGACGGCGATACATCAATCCGAGTCCCCATTTACCAGCGAGATTATGGGGGCACCGTTACCTAGAAAGTATCGAACGCCTGTTATCACCCCTTATACAGGCATTGGTGATCCTCTTGAACACCTGGAAATATATAGGTCTCTTATGGAGTTGGAGGGACATGGCTCAGAAATCATGTGTAGGGCTTTTTCCCTAACATTGAAAGAAGCAGCTCGTACGTGGTTTCGGGGATTAAAGCCTCATTCCATCAGCTCCTTTTCACAGTTATCGGAGATATTCCTTTCTCAATTCATGGGAAGCATTCGCATTAAGAAGCCAGCCTCCCATCTAATGGATCTGAAACAGCAGCATGGTGAGACAATAAAGGAATTCACGGTACGGTTCACTGCAGAAGCCGTTCAGACTGAAGGTTATACTGAAGAAAAAGGTCTCACAGCCCTCATAGCCGGAATAACGAGCGAGAAATTCAGGTTTGCCTTAGATAAAAGCCCTCCGAAAACCATGGCAGAGTTCCAAGCCAAAGCTCAGAAGTATATCAATGCAGAAGAAGTCGCATTGACACGCCATGGAGTACAGGGTAAGAAACGCAAGCCAGAAGGAACCTCTTCTACAGATAAAAAATATCGTCGTGATCAACGCGACCGTTCTCCCAAGAAACCTTATTCTGGTAAATATCATAACTACACTCCTCTTAATCGGTCTCATGAAAAGGTTCTAATGAAAATTAAACACAAGCCATATGTAAAGCGGCCTACAAAGATCAAATCCGATCCCGAAAAGAGAAATAAGAGCAAGTTCTGTTACTTCCACAAAGATCACGGGCATAGAACCCAGGATTGCATCTCTCTACGAGATCATATTGAAGCCCTTATTCGGAAGGGCCATCTCCAGGATTATGTCGCTCGTAAAAATCGATCACCAGAAAGGACGAAAGCCTCACCACGCCAAAAAGAACCATCTCATCATCATACCGCCCAAGAGGATGCTGAGCCAACTGGAGAAATCAGCACCATCGTCGGAGGACCAGCTTGCGGGGGCGACTCTCAAGCTTCAAGGAAAGCATATACTCGGAAGGCGTCAAAAGAACCCCAACATGTTTATTGGCTGGAACAGGCATCCAGCGCGTCAAAAGCCAGCCATCTTCCAATTTCTTTCTCCCTCGAAGATGCAGCAGGAATTCACTTCCCTCACGAAGACTTCATCGTAGTCGCATTAAAGGTATCAATTATCTAACTCATCGAATTATGGTGGATACAACTAGCTCAGATGATATTCTATACTTGGAGGCTTTCAACAAAATGGCACTTGCCAGAAGCCTACTCAAGCCAGTTTCGACCCCCCTCGTCGGCTTCGGAGGTGAGATAGTAACACCCAAAGGAAGCATTGATCTCCCAGTTACTTTTGGAGAAAGTCCGGCGAAGACTACCATCTTCGTAAACTTCCTCGTGATGGATCATAAATCAGCATATAACGCCATTTTGGGGCGGCCATCGCTTAATAAGGTTGGGGCAGCCTTACACTCATCCTATTTATGCGTCAAGTTCCCTACCCCAAATGGTGTTGGGGTTGTGCAAGGAAATCAAAAGGAGGCTCGGTCTTGCTACGAGATAGCCCTACAAGATCGAAAGAAAGCTCAAGCGACACCCGTTATGATGATAGCACAAGATTCACCCAACTCTTCAACAAACACCTCGATAGATCCGAGAGAGAACGCCCTTCAATCAGGAACTCCTGGGGAAGAAACAGTGACGATTCACTTAACCAAAGATGACCCGTCCAAGGTCGTATACATTGGATCCTCTTTAACTGGTGTCTATCGTGAAGATCTGGTCCGTTTTCTCACCGAATACCAAGACGTGTTTGCTTGGTCTCATAAAGATATGCCAAGCATCGACCCTAATGTCATCGCACATCGTCTGAATATCGACCCGAAGCATAAACCCGTACACCAGCGTCGACGTGCCTTCACTGCAGAAAGGCAAATGGCGATCAAAGCTGAAGTCGAGAAGCTGCTTACGGTTAATTTCATAAAAGAAGTTGACTACCCAGAGTGGGTCGCTAACGTAGTTCTCGTCCACAAAGCTAATGGCAAATGGAGAATGTGGGTTGACTATTCAGATTTGAACAAAGCCTGTCCCAAAGATAGTTTCCCGACACCGCAGATCGACCAGTTGGTCGATTCAACAGCTGGACACGCTCTGCTCAGTTTTATGGATGCTTATTCTGGTTACAACCAGATCATGATGCATCCACCTGATAGCCAACATACCGCCTTCATCACAGATTGGGGATTAGATTGCTACCAGGTAATGCCGTTCGGTCTTAAAAATGCAGGGGCCACTTATCAACGTCTCGTCAACAAAATATTCGCTGCTCAAATCGGTAGGAATATGGAAGTTTATGTTGATGACATGCTCGTGAAAAGCACCGTAGAAAATGGTCATATTTCTGATCTTCGAGAAGCCTTCGACCTAATGAGGAGGTATCAAATGAAATTGAACCCAGAGAAATGTGCATTCGGAGTATCTGCAGGAAAATTTCTTGAGTTCATGGTCGGCCAGCGTGGAATTGAGGCAAATCCTGAAAAGATAAAAGCATTGGTAGAGATGAAATCCCCTACTACTCTGAAGGACGTCCAGCGTCTGGCTGGTCGCATCGCATCGTTGAATAGGTTCATCTCGCGAGCATCTGACAAGTGCTTGCCATTCTTCAAACTCCTTCGTGTAACGGCCAAGTCTGATTGGAAATGGACACCACAGTGTGAGGAAGCTTTTCAACAATTGAAGCTGTACATGAGCACACCCCCCATTTTATCTAAACCTGTAGCACATGAGCAACTCATTCTTTATCTCTCTGTGTCCACTACGGCCGTTAGCGCCGCTTTGATAAGAGAGGATTCCGGGTGCAAAGGCCCGTTTATTATATCAGTCGAGCAATGGTTGATGCAGAAACTAGGTATTCTTATATGGAAAAGCTGGCCCTAGCCTTAGTCACGGCAGCTCGAAAACTGCGACCATACTTTCAAGCCCACGCTATTCTAGTACCAACAAATCATCCACTACGGCAAGTCCTTCAAAAACCTGAGGCTTCCGGACGCTTAACTAAATGGTCGGTCGAGATCAGCGAGCACGATATCTCATTCTGTCCTAGGACCGCAGTCAAGGGCCAGGCCGTGGCTGACTTTATCGCTGAATTCACATACTCTTCAGATGATAGTACCATGACCAGCGACCAGCCTCCTTGGTCACTCTTCGTGGATGGGTCGTTGCGGGCCACTGGCAGCGGAGCGGGCCTGATTTTAGTAGCTCCTGACGGGTCGCATTTCCAATATGCTCTGCGTTTCGATTCTCGCGTCTCAAATAATGAAGCAGAATATGAGGCCCTGATCGTTGGCCTCGAACTGGCCATTGTCCTTGCAATTCAGAATCTATTAATTCATAGCGACTCCCAGCTCATTGTCAACCAAGTTCTTGGTGAATTCGAGGCCAAAGAAGAAAGAATGGCCTTATACAAGTCTCGTGTCCTCATCCTGCTCGCAAAGCTGAAGACTTATGAAATAATTCATATTCCTCGCGAGGAGAACCAATTTGCCGATTCTTTGGCAAAGCTCGCCTCTGCACCAGAATCTGAGTTATCACATTCGATCACCATCGAGCATCGTCAGAACCTGAGTATCGACCAAGCGACTCTTGAGCAAGTAATATCGGTACAATCATCTCCATGCTGGATGGATCCCATCATCCTTTATCTCAGAGACGGATACCTACCAGAGGACAAGAAAGCTGCAAGACAAATTCGTCTTCGAGCTGCCAGGTATACCTTGCAAGACGGAATATTGTTAAGCAAAAGCTTTTCCTTGCCTTATTTAAGGTATCTTCATCCAGAAGAAGCACTTCGTGTTCTCAATGAAATACACCAGGGGGCATGTGGTAACCACCCCAGGGGGTAATCCCTAGCATATAAGGTGATGAGGCAAGGATATTATTGGCCCACTATGAAAGCAGATGCAATTGCATTCTCTAGAAAATGTGACAAGTGCCAGCTATATTCTCCTATACCTCGTGTATCTTCCGAGCGAATGACTCCAGTAGATAGTCCTTGGCCTTTCGCACAATGGGGGGTTGATATCATCAAGCCTCTACCTACTGGAAAAGGACAAAATAGATTCGTGATAGTGGGGGTTGATTACTTCACAAAATGGGCCGAGGCAGAACCATTAGCCAAGATTACTGAGAAACAAACCACTAAGTTCATATGGAGAAATATCATATGCCGTTTCGGACTCCCTCACACTATAATTACCGACAATGGAACGCAGTTCGACAACGCAAGCCTTTGATGAATTTTGTGAAAAATGAAAGATACGTAATCTCCGCACTTCTCCATATTATCCTCAGGCGAATGAGCAGGTCGAGGCAGTGAATAAAATCATTAAGCACCTTTTGAAGACCAAGCTTGGTGAATGCAAAGGTGAATGGCCAGAACTTCTACCAGAGGTATTATGGGCATATAGGACTACAACTCGTACATCAATGGGTGAGACCCCTTTTTCCTTAGCATTTGGTGTCGACGCGGTAATACCAGTGGAAATTCAAGTGCCTTCGTATCGGATCGAGCAGTATGACCCCGTGGGTAATCAGGAAGATCTTCGACTTCATCTCGACCTCTTGGAAGAACGAAGAAATAACTCCCAAGTACGAGCGGCCGCATATCAACAACGTATTGCTCGCTATCGGAATGCTAAGGTTCGGCCTAAATCCTTCAAGCTCGGAGATTTAGTTCTGAAGCAAAAACTCGGAGTTCCCGCTCGTTCGCTGGATCCAAATTGGGAAGGCCCGTATCGAGTTATTAAGATTGTACGACCTGGTACTTATTACCTCGAAGATATGCAGGGAAAACCCGTACGTCGCCCTTGGCATGTGGAGCATTTGCTACAATACTACCCCTAGATTCGATGTAGTTCATAGCAACATTTTATGAATAAAAAGCCAAAGATATCTTTTGGCCGCTATTTCATTCACTTGGACCTGAATAGCCCTGAAGAGGATGCTTACAATCTCTCAACACTGTAGAAGAGCCTGTTTGTACTCTCGACCAACCTTCTACCCTTAGTAAACTTGGAGTCTCAATCGATAGATCAGTCTATCTCCACGAGGGTATGGTCATCACGACCCCCCGGATTGAGCATACTACATTTCTCAATCGATAGATCAGTCTATCTCCACGAGGGTATGGTCATCACGACCCCCCGGATTGAGCATACTACATTTCTCAATCTATAGATCAGTCCATCTCCACGAGGGTATGGTCATCACGACCCCCCGGATTGAGCACACTACGTTTCTCAATCGATAGATTAGTCTATCTCCACGAGGGTATGGTCACTACGACCCCCCGGGTTGAGCATAAACTCATTGAAATAAGAAGGCATTCATTGCATGAAGGGAAAAGAAAGAAAGCAACAAGAACAATAACACTTCCAAAAATATCTTTTCATTAATATCAAATGTTTACAAAATATCTGCTCGCGGGTACAGGAGAAAGGAAAACAAAAAAGGAAAATCAATCTCTCGGAGGAGGAGCCGTGCTCTCGACTTCAGGACCCATTTCTGGAGCCCCTCCAGCTTGCGTGGCTTCGGTCACCTCGTTCTCAGCAGCAGCTTGCTCCTCTGCAGCTATGATGGTCGCGACTCGCCCAAATTCCCCCATATCGAAGGATAGGGACATTCGTTGCACTACTCTTAGCGCAAAGTCGCGACCAGCATCATATGACTCATATCTTTCATCGTCATATAGCTACGAATTCCGGAACTCGAAATTGCCAGAGGCCCTTCCTCCGAGAGCATTTTTACCAAGGCGACTTTCTCCTCGTCCCAGTGGATCGAGTCGTCCTTGAGCTGTGCGAGATCGGAACGCTCCTTCTCCAAGTTCTCGCTGACTTCTTTAAGCTGCGACTTGGCCTCCGCAAGCCGCTCCTCCAGCGAGATCTTGTCTTGACGAAAGATCTCCCTCTCTCTCTCCGCTTTCTCCTTCAACCCTGTGAGCTTCGCGAAGTTCGAGTCCAAAGCCTGATACCTATCGGTCAGGACTTGGACTTTCTCGATGAGGATCTTCTTCTCCTCATCTCTCTTCGAGATCACTGCCTCGCGGGCCTTAAGCAGTTGATCCCGTCCCTGGACCGCCTTCTCCAAGGCGATCCTCTTCCCTTCTGCCTCATCGATCACGCGGCGAGCGGCGACGATATCTCATTTCGTCCGCAAGATGAGGTCTAAGCCCTGCAAAATGAAAGAGAAAAACGTGAGAAAAAATACTTGAGCCCAAAAAATAATGAAGTTAACAAAATCTCCAAGGGCTTACCTGAACCATCCTTACCCCCGCCTCAAGGAAGAGGTTCTCAGGGCTTGGCTCGGGAAGAGAGCAAAAAGTTTGGGGAGTAATGTTGTCGAACAAAAATTTACAAATTGGGTGGAGGTGGCGAGGAATAGAGTATGTCCCACCTCCAGATGGCTGGGCAATGACCAACCCAGCCGTGCTCGCAACAGGTGGGGCCACCGACTCGCGAGGCGGAGCCATCGACTCGCTAGCAGGTCCCTGCTCGACAGCAGGGATCAGCTCTCGAGCAGGAACCGGCTCGTGAGGTTCTATTTGCTCGCGAGCCTCTTCGGCTGGGGGGCAGCTGGACCCTACCCCATCAGGGGAACTGTCAGTAATGTTAATTACCTGGTGGTCCAACCGCGACCACCATTGGAGGAGCGATGGGCGCTGCTGTTGCCCCCACCGTGCTCGCAGGCAGGGTAGGTTGGTCGCCACCCTT
Source organism: Liriodendron chinense (assembly GCA_003013855.2). Taxonomy (NCBI): domain Eukaryota; kingdom Viridiplantae; phylum Streptophyta; class Magnoliopsida; order Magnoliales; family Magnoliaceae; genus Liriodendron; species Liriodendron chinense. The sequence continues at coordinate 561,299 of PVNU02002562.1, read as the reverse complement.
GCGGGTGGATGGTTGAGAAGGCCCGGCAGACTTCTGCCTTTTCGAGTTTGTGCCTTTGAGGCGAGGCGACAAACCCCTCTTTTCTCCAGCTTTCGTCATCGCGACTTCGCTAGATATTAATCCCGCCGCTGCGAGTCACGAGCTGGACAAGCAGGTCTCGATGTGCCTATCTCCAACAGGCAACTTATAAACTTTCACTATCTTCTCGTTGATCCCTCCCTTCAAGTTTGGCTTGTTCAGGGCCGGGATACCTGCGACCACAAACAGAGGTCAAAGAATGAAGTGAAACCCTAAAATTCTAACTAGGAGAAACAGCACAATGTGGGATTGTGCCTACCTTCACAGAAAAAACGGGTAACTCCTGGACCCCTGGAGGAGGCAGACTCCCAATTCCCGGAAGCATAGAACCACCGTTTCCTCCAGCCGGGATAGTTCGAGGAGGGCTTCCCCAACACGAAGTTATCCCGGTGCCAGTAACAGAGGTAGTACCAGCCTTCGCTGGAGGGTGCTTTCTTCAAGCGGAAGATACGGAGGAATTCTTCAGCGGTGAGCTCCCCGTTGTCGGCCTGAGCCCAAAGAGCGAAGGAGCCCAGGACCACCCTCCATCCATTCACAATAAGTTGCCCGGGGGCAATCTTATAGCTCCGCAGCACATCCCTAACAAAAGGATGGAGCGGAAGGCGTACCCCCAGGATGAGCTGGTACTCATAGAAGGCCACACATCCTGGGGGAGGAGAGTCCGGTGTTTCTCCATCTCCGGGCAACCGGAGAGTGACGGAGTCAGGGACCCGAAATCTCTCCCGTAATTCAGCCAACCGGTCCTCCGTTAAAATGGAAGGATATCCGGCCGCCGTATATCTGCCTGCCGGAACCCTCGCATTACTAGAAGCAGAGGATTCCGGTGTAGCATCTCCTAGTGGGACGGTGGTCTCATCAGAGTTCCCAGCCATAAGGAGGTTAAAGAAGATTAAAAAGAAAAAAGCAAAGAAATGTACCCAAGTACGAAAGAAAGAGGAAGGAGGAACACCAAATGAAGAAGTTGGAGAAGAAAATGGCAGAAGAATTCTTTCGTTCGAAAAACTTCTGTAGAAAACCAGAGTAATGGCGAACTCCGTATATTTATAGGCAATCATTCCGCCGCATCTGGTGATACGTGGCAGCCCCCCCTTTGGCGCGGCAGTTGAGCAGGCACGCTCATAACTCTCCGAACACGTGGCGAGCGTCTCTTCACTTCCTAATTGCGGAAAGGCTCGAAAAGCTGGCGCTCATTAATTCTAGCCTAATCATGTACGGTTTCGTTGTCGATAAAGGCAGCAGGCGGTTACGTGTGATAGTGAATAGAAGTCCTTCCCTTAGAATTCTTAGCGGAAAGGACTTGGGGGGCATCTGTTATAGTCAAAAATAGCGAAGATACTCCAATCTCGCGAGCACCTCTATCCGACTACCGAGAACGTCTGTTCGCGACTCGTATATTCTGATGATGCACCGACCCCGCGAACACGTCTATCCGACTATCGAGATCGTCTGTTCGTGACTCGCATATTAGGAAAAACGATGCTCGATTACCAAAGCTTCGAGAAGTTGTATTTTTCCTGCGAGCATACCTTCTCACAAGTCGTTGAAAGGTATCGTATCTAAATGAGCGGGCACTTGGATTCGCGACCATCTTCCAACACGCGAATAGCTTTTTCTGTGGTGACATCTCTTAGCCCTCAGTACCAGCAGCCCGTATAGGCCGAGATTGGGGCTTATCTTCTTCAGTGGTTCCGAGTCTCAAGGGATCGCTATCAAGGAAAGAAGCTATCGAACGAGTCATTGGATTAGATTTCCCTTCTATATGAGGATAAGATTCTTATCCCACGAAATCAGGGATTTCGATATTTTACGTAACATTGGATCATTTCTGATCTATATAAGGAGAAGAGTCCATTAAGATACGGGTACACAATATTCAATCTCTAGCCTTCTTTTGCCTGATTATTCTTCTTCTTGCTTTGGCTGACTTAAGCATCGGATGGCTAACGGCTGGACACCAGCCACCCTTAGTTGCTTTCTATCTTCTTACAGGTCCGGCGGAGGAAATCTCTGTTGGAGAGAAGGTGAACGATCGGAGGATCCTGTTACAAAATCTGACGTTAACAGAGGTGAAGTATATGTTGACTCTTAAAAAATAAAAAATAAAAAATAAAACCTCAACATGTCTCTAAAGAGCAACATGTTAATTTTTTATCCCTAAAATATTTGTAAGAGACTTATAAAGAAATGACCATTGTTTATACCCATGTGGTCCAAAACATCTCCAAAGAAGAAATGAGAGAAATACTTAAATACATAGTAAACTATTGGAAGAATTTTCGATGTTACACCTAAAAAGCTCTCAGATGAGTTATCGCTTATGTATGACATCCTAAAACCAAATCGATTTGACGTCAAGTACCATGATATTGCACTTGCTCCACTACCACATGAGTCCTGCAGAGAATGCCGAACTCCAAATGCAATTAGAAGAGTTGTTAAAAAATATTTTATCTAATAATATCTAAGTCTATATATGATACCCGCCCTCCTTACACCTAAGAAAGTTGGACTTGGAAGACATTATGTTAATAAGCAAGTTATAATAAAATAACAATAAAATATCATTTTTCAATTTCCCGACTTGATAACATGTTTGGAATATTACATGGTATAAAGTTTTTACAAAATCGACCTTAGAAGTGGATACCACTAAATTCATATCCAACCAAGTGACAAATGAAAAACTGTTTTTGAAACTTAGAATGGCCTTTATGAATGGTTTATCACACCATTTGGATTGTCGAATGCACCAAATACTTTCATGAGACTCGTGAATAAAATTTTGAAGCCTTTTATAGAAAATTTGTCATTTTTATTTTGATGATATTCTTATTGTTTAGTTCTTCAAGAGCATATTGATCATATACGTTAAGTTTTGTAAGTTTTGTGAATGGAAGAGCTTTATGTCAATCTCAAAAAGTATACATTCATGACCAACAATATAGTCTTATTAGTTTACGTAGTCTCATCTTAAGGTGTCAAGGTTGACGATGACAAGATCAAAGTATTCATGGAGTGGCCAACCCTGAAATGGATCATGGAAGTTAAGAATCTTTCATAGCTCAACAACTTTTTACCAGCGATTCATCAAGGAATGCTAAGTAGGTATCTTACATATAAGAGAACACCTTTGTAATTCACCATAAATCTAATACCATGAATAAAGTGGCAAATGCACTTAGTCAAACTCGTCTCCTCAAGACTTTGTCTTTTCGAGGTAATAGGATATGATTTACTACCTAAAATTATAAGACCCACTAATATTTAGAAAAAAATTGAAAAGATAACAAAATTGGTGAAAGACTTGGAAGACTAGGACCATCTTTTCAGCCTCAGATATGTCGTAACTAAGGTATGGACATACTTTGCGCAACTATTTGATGTTCCTTTTATTGTTGAGCAAACGATTAAGTGTCAAGTTAAGCAATGGAGTTCCCTGGGCGATCGATCCTCAAGATGGCAACACCTTTGAGGGTTAGCACTTTATTGTTTGGGAGCTTTGTTGAAGGTCAGAGCCTATCAATATCCCGAGTGATTCACAAGATTACTAAGGGCCTGTTTGGTGCATGGGTTCAACTGGGATTAGGTGGGATTGAATTGAAAATCCCACCATGTAAACCACGCACACGTTGTTTCAATCCCACCATTTAAACCACGCACACGTTGTTTGTTTCTCCACCACTTTATTGTTTGTTTCTTTTGGTTTTATTCCTCTTGGGGGGACCCCTTGTATATGGGTTCATGTGATAGGCAGGGACCCTAGGTTTTTTTATGGGGCCCTGCCCAAATGTCTTTTGATAACTAATTATTAATAAAATTTCTTTTAAAAAAATGACAACTTTACCATTATAGAAGGTTATCTTTTTTAAGGAACAACTCTGCCTTCCCAAAGGCTCTTTATAACTCTAGGTCATCACTAAGCTATAGGGTGGTGGCTTAAAAGATCATTTTGGTCAAGATAAGACCGTTGTTATATGGTTCATAATGGTTACTATTAGTCATGATTGAACCACGATGTCAAAGAGTTTGTTTAGAACATGACATATCAAAAAGTTAAGTAGTTGCTTGAATAGCGCATTAGAATAGTGTTGTAACATAAAAGCGTTATCATTACGATTTTTTAATGCTGGTTTAAACATGTAATTGGATGGCCAAAAATAGATATAATAAGAGATGATTAATGAAATTTGTAATACAAATTTACAATACATTATAGTATAGATTTTTTATGCAAACACAAGAATCAATGTATTTTTCCCATTAATTTGTCATTTTAATAATGTAAAAGTATCATCATTACACTTTTACTACACCTATCTAAACATAAGAATTCTCTATTAAATTATTTATTAATTAGAAAATAAGTATTATAATGTAATCATTACACTTTTACAATTTGTTACATTCATAATTCACTATCCGAATCAAGGGTAGACAATAAAATTATGACATATACATATTCAACCATAAAAATAGATTTGTATAGATTTCATGCTCGAGTTGCCAAAAACACAATGAGGCTATGATTTTATTTTCATGGTAGCCGAGCACTTTCCAAAATATTACATCTTATCTCCTCTAGGGATGTTTTTGCTGCCCTTCCCATTTTTTTAAAGTAGATCGTCTGCCCCATGGCATTTTAAGGACTATTACCTCTAATTGAGATACATAGTTTGCGGGTCACTTTTTGTGAACTTTATACAAACGCATGGGTACTCCACTTCAATTTTCAAGTGCCTATCATTCGTTAAAAGCATATAAAGTCATGCACGTGCTTAGGACATATCAGCCACTGAAAGTAGACTTTGCAAACCAAGTGATCTGTTCATCGAGTGGGCCACACCATACCGTAAAAAGAAAAAGAAAAGAACAGTAACAATGGATATATAGATGTACAAGTACACCCACTGGAATGGATGTGCCGGAAGGATCAGAATGACTGACCATCAGCATCTGGGATTTTGTACGTACCGGTGACATGTTGGCTGTACGCGTTCAATGGATGCGTTCCATCGTGATGGTTGTCCTCCAAAAGATAGGCGCATGTGGTTGTTGGCTAAAAAATATTCTTTATAGATTTTCTTTGAACGGCACACAATGTCTGTATATTGCAGGCCATGTGCAAAGGAGACCTGAATCTTGGACATGTGAACCAGCGGAGAGAGAGAAAGGAAGGAGATTTGTGTATGAATGTGTCTGAGAAGCAATCTTCCTAGTAAAGACTAATCCCAATGTTATACATGTCAGATTCACTGGAGGCAGATTGCGTGGTTACCCGACATGGCTAGATTTGATTGGGTCACGTGTTGTTGTCATATATGAGCCCAGTCGAGCAGGCAATCAGCCTAACAACTTTCAAACATATTTGCATGGGCCATCTCTGACAGCAGAAAGCGACCCAATCAAATCCTGCTGCGTTAGGTCACCATGGATGCAAGTCACGTCAAGATCACCTCACTATCCGCATCCAAATATATGTTGCCTAAATATGGACGCGGATTGCATAGTAACCCCAACAGCATGTAGATTGGTGGTATTGAGACATGGTGGGGATTTAATTGGGCCGCATGCCGCTGTTAGAAATGAGTCACGCAAAGCATATCTGAAAGCCATTACGTCGAGCATGCGCATACCTCTAATAGCTGCACATGGCCTAATTGAATCTCACCATATCACAACACCACCAAGCTACATGGTGTTGGGGTCACCATGCAATCCGAGTCTACGTTCTTTAATCATAATTTTCCATGTATTTAATTTAATTTGTACTTTCTTTAATTGCATTTTTCATTTATTTTTATTTTTTTCTCCCTTTAAAACTTTGAAAATTGTAATTTAGCAGAGGAAATCCCACATGCTCCCTAATATTGCTTTTAAAAAGCCTTTGTTTTGTAACCTATTTTCCTAGGCATTGAAATATTCTATGGAGTTTTTTTTTTTTTTTTTTTTCATGAGCAGCATTGAGTTCTGGGATCTCAACCCACTCTTCACGGGCTGCCTGCAACTAGCTACATGGGAAGGTCCCAAATACACTTAACCAACTGGATCACTTGTCAAACAGTTCTTAAAATTCATAATCTCTATTCATATCAAGACCACACATATGTAGCCCAGTATCATGAGTGCCCAAGGGAAAAGCCTTTATCTAATAAAAATCCTACAGTCGAGGAAAGCGTTAATCTAATAAAATCCCCAGGTCGATTACACACCGTTTTAGCGAATTTGAAAGGTGAAAGTACTTACCCTTCTGCAGCCAACTACAACGTTTATGAGTGAGAGCTTTTAAAATCTTCTCTATTTTAGTGGCAGCGATGGGGCAATGAAACTTTGTTGGGCTTTCACAGCATGCCCCAACTCTTCTTGTTTTGGGGTTTTTTTCGCCCTTCTTTTTTTCAATTAATTTTGTTGGCATGAGAATGTTCATTAAACCTTCTTACAGTACAGGACTGGATCATCATCTATCACTAGCATCTTGTTATCAGAACCATGGCCCACTTATCCATGATTGATCTTCATTCTCCGAGCTCTGCTCGTTGTCCACCTGTATTTTGTATTGTTGTCTTTCTGTCTCAAGCAAATGATAAGTCAATTTGAGAGATGCGCACAGCAGTTTTCAAACCTTAACCTAAAACAATGATCTAATCCTCTTTTCATTTCTGCCAAGTGGGGCCCATTTGTTTGGCAATCCAGACCATTTGTCGATTAAATCCTCTTAAACCGGTCCAAAATCTTCCCGGAGTGATGACCAATATTACAACTCTTTTTCAGTTGAATGTGTAATATTGTTTTATTCTCTTTTAACCATCTTACCTATAGGCCACAAATCCAATTATCTAAGATTGTCTTATCAAGGAGATGTTTGAGAAACTTCTCTACGGCGTTGAAATCCGTGGGTCGCCATCTCCACATGAAATTTTCAAATCAGTGACTTCGCCGGAGCCATTAGGCAGCAGAAGACATCCATCTGAACCGAGTCTTATCCTACTCAGCGAGAGGAACCACAGCGCATCAGCCTCAGCGGGCGTACAGTTCCCTGTGGCTCCCAATATGTTGGGACATGGTTTGCTCATCTAGGCCACTGATTTTACAGGGACCACCAACAATGGATGGTGGATGGAGGATATTCCCAAATCTCTCCATTCTTGAAGATCCAAGCCCTTCAAACTGTCTGTTTTTCATTTGATCATAAACATAAATATGGGGGGAAAAGGAAAAAGAACAGACAAGAGATGACCGGGCACGTAAAGAAGCACAAGTTGCATGATAAAAGTTCAGGAAAATTCCTTCAAATTACTGAGATTAATCAAGAAATACAATTGATGGGAGCTGCTGGCATCCCCTGAAAATGGAGAAGAAAAAACAAGAAATAAAGAAGAAATTTCCTTTTGACATATGTAATACATGTAAAAGCCGTACAACCCAAAAACCGGCCTACCTGGATGTAAGAATCTCACCCCTTGATTGTAATATGATACAATTGACTTTTTCAACACCTTCATCTGCTCGAATAAGTTGTTTCTCCGATGCTAGGTTTTCCCAACTAAGTCAGTCGACAATAACCAAAGAATGCTATCTGTTGACATGATACATGTTAGTTTCAAGTTTATGAAAAAGTTTCACCAGTGGACACCGAAAATCTCTCTCCACCTCAAAACCTGGTCGCTTGGCTTTGATGGCTTTCCCAATGTAAAAGTTAGTGTACTAGTATTGTTTATGTGCTTGGATCGCTGGCTCCAACTCTTCTGTAGAAGAGAACATATGCGGCTGATGTCTTTATCTTGTCCACAGATATAGGAAAGACATTGCTGTCATCGAAATCATGCCACTGATTCCCCCTTTTGTGCTGTAGGTGAAGGGACATTAGTATACTGAGTTTACATATATGTGCATGACACTCGTATATGTGCATGACACTCGCCAATGTGAATGTGCAGCAATACAGAGAAGGAATGAAGATGAATACACATGTGGGTGGGTGTAATAATGGTTCCATTGAAGTGGAATTCATGAGCCTCAGCAAATGTAAATTTTGTAAAGGCTACTGGTTCCAGTAGTTTGGTCCCATGGATCGGTGGTCCAGAATGTTGATCCAATTGGCCTCACCATGGATGGGGAATGAGCCATAAATGCCTTAGATTGGAAGATCTTTTTTTTTTTTTAATACACACGCACCCCACACACACCCTCACTCACGCCATAATGGGATTACAAAACCTATGGGTACTTGAACCCTAGACCCCATGTTGAAACTCCATCTTGGCCTTAGATTGGAAGATCTTGATGCTTCCATCTTGGCCTTTTTTCTCTTAATGCGGACGTACTTTTTTTTCCCCTTACGCCCTTAACCATTTATCCACAGGTCACCACCCAAAAGGTTAGGACAATTTTTGGGTATCCTTCATCCACAATGGATCCCATTCGATCAACAGTCTCAGCAAAACCACCGGTCCCATTTTAACATAACCGAGAGCATCAGCAAACTTAATGTTTTCCTGAGACTAGGGACCCGATAACTCCACTTCCATTGAATTCTTTGATTTTGACCAAGCACAGCATAGTTAAATGAAAGATAAATGCATCTCCTCCTTCCCCTCTACAGATGCAAACTTGTGAAGTTTATATGATGAAAGCTAAAAAGTAACAATATGAATGGGTTGAAGTGAGGCTTTTATATGATGACCACTTAAAAGCTGAAATTAACCAATATGCATTAAAAGCAAGAATATCTGAAATATGTTATATAACTTGCATTTTCTTAAAGCCAGACTACAGCATTGTAACACACCCATACAGACGTATGCATTAGATATGCTTGAGGTCAATCATGAAAACCAAACATGCCAATACATCTACATAAATAGTATGAAAGAAAAATAGAAAGAAAAAAAAAAGGATCTAAACTTTAGACAAGCTCCAATTTTGCTTTCATCGGCATCTTTCAAATGGTGTCATTTACCATGAATGTATGTCTATCCAGACCATCCAGATCATGGCACCCATCTTGGATGGAGCATCGCCTCAAAAATTACATTGATTGAATGATCCTGACCACACAATTGGTACGCATCAAATGACGGATAAAAAATGGTCACCAAGCAAAATCAAATATTAAATTCATCCATTCAGTGAGAATTCTTGAGCTACGCTCCATCCACAACAGGGCCTGCAATTTGGATTGTCTGGATTGTATAATATTTTTTTTTAAGATAATGTATTGTATAATATAAGCGACATGTATGGTGGTCAATTTAGACTACAGAGACTATAGCCATTTTTTTTCCCATTTGGGTGTCCATATTACAGCAACTTCTACAAAACTTGTGTTTCCTTGGCCATTGGGTTTCAAGACTTTGCTACCTGTCTGTCAAAATATGTATTTTTATTTTCAGGTAGTCTTATTGAAGAAGCAAACAGCTGCTTACACAAATTCCCCTCGTCTTAAAACAACACACATTGAAACTCAGACTGAGACACAAAACTTTTATCATGTGGAAAAAAAATCATTAAATTTTGATTTCGAAAATAAATAGCAGGCAGATCACATTAGAGGAATCATGGATTTTTTTGGCTGAAGTGATTTTGTTTGGCATTCAAGGAATTATTTTCAAAATCTTTGCAAGGTTTGGGATTTTGTAAGGTTTGGGAGCAATATCTGGGATTGTTCCATATCAATTGGGTGATGCCAAGATTGGTCATGGAGCTGATAAGGGCCTGGCAATTGGCATCAAGGAGGAGTTGGAAAAGTAGGGAAAGTGCTGTGGAGGATGCTCACTTCTATAATAAATTGATCCCTCCCTCTAGATCACCTCTAACATCATCATCTCCCTCTAGATCACCTCCAACATCATCATCTCCCTCTAGATCACCTCCAACATCATCATCTCCCAAATATATAAGATGCAAGGAGGAGTAGGTCAATCACCCCTTCGTTAATTATGCTGCAGCAAGTTATGCTTGGCAATTCAGTATTGCTTGGGTTCCAGGATCAGTGGCAAGCATTTTCTAAGGATGGAGTGATGGGCTTTTCAAGACAGGCAAATTTCTTTGCAAGCTCGCTGTGTATGACATGCTTAGGGACTCATGCAAAGAATGTATTTTGTGAATTTTTCAAAAGCAAGGAAAAAGCATCGAAAGAGATTCACGAGAATAGATTGATTAGAAAATAAGATCTCAGCAATTGGACGGTTTTATTCAAAAAGCAGTGATATCAAACTAGAGAAGTAAGCCTTTTGTTTTTACCTCCACTGCATTCTTGGAAGATCACTAGGTCCAGGCTTTCTCACAAAAAAAAAATGTATTTTGGGTTTGAAGGTTTTTCATCTTCCTTTTTATTTTTCCAAAAGGCAAATTGGAAGGTATTATTAGAGATGGGGAGGGAAAGATTTAGATTCACCAATATCTAGATTGGAAGATATGATGTCCCACTATCTAGATTGGACAATGTGAGGGCTATCTCCTTAGCTATTGAAAGGGCCACAACTGTGCATAGGAACTCATTCCCTCTTTTGTAATTAGTTTTCTCTTCCTATTAATAAAATCATTAACGATGGGGGGAAAAGAATGAAAAGGAAAAATGATTATGAGCTCTTGGTTCCTTTGACTACGAGCGAGCAATAACATCACCCATATGCACTGTTATTAAAATGTTAGGATTTAGAATCAAATCAAATGTCTGGCAGAATAATTTGAATTTTTTGTTCTTTCTTTTTTTGAAAAACAACAATGCATTCTATTAACCAAGATAAAGGGTAAAAAAGAGGATGATAATGAGGAATCATTGCACCAAAACAACAATGCTAATCATCATTAAGATTCAAGGAGAGAATGATTTCAATTAATGTTTGGAGTCTTTGGACCCTGTCCTCCAAAATCCCTAATTGAATCTTACGATCAGTGTAAATCTTATGATTCATGAATTTAACACAATTTTAAATTCAATCAAAACATGAGGATCATAGTTATGGGCTGAACCGTGACCTGTAAAACTGCTATTTGCTTTCCTTAGTTTTTTTTTCTTTTGAAGGTTAGCTGGGGGCTTTTAAGCCCTAATAACCTCTCTCTCACTTTTACTAAGCACTTACAAGGGGGATTTTTTGCATTTTATTTCTTTTTTAAAATTGACAATACACGGATGACTACAACAACGATGCATATAGTGGAGAGATGAAGATATCGACACATTTTACATTGATTGACAAATTGACATAGATATAATTTGAGTGTACCCTTTTGGCTTGTTCGGCACTTTTAGCTTTTGAGATTGGAACTTGGAAGTCTAAAACCATGTCACTTTTTGTTTCTATTTCCTAGGTAACAACATAAAATATGTTACATTTTCATAATTTTTTTTCAGAAAATATAGTAAAAACTAAAATAAAATATGATATGATCTTCTATATTCTATCATTCCACATCAGGATCCATGCAAAGCATCAATATTGCTCACATGGACATAAGGGATGGATATTAGAAATCGGAGGCAGGTGGGTCCCATCAGAGAAACAACGGGTATTTGGGTTATTGATATTTATTTGCTTGCTTGGCTTTTGAGAGAGAGAGAGAGAGAGAGAGAGAGAGAGAGAGAGAGAGAGAGTATTGGCATTTTTACTAAAGGCCATAAATAGAAGCAAACCGTGAGCAAGTAAAAGGACCACTCACACTGACATATGCTGTATAATGACCACCTCCCATGCCTCCATAGTGATTGCTCAGTGCATAGAGCTCATAACGATTCGATGATTGTCCATTCTTACAAGGAATATATTTTGACAAGTCCAGATCACGAATAGGGAAGTCTACAAATGCCTCCAGCTTGTTCTTCATGAAACGGCTGAATGAAAATCTTTTGAGATGAATAACAAGGATCTCTGGCAATCTCCAAAGATCGAGTTTCTTGCTTGCTTGCCGATGCATCTTGCAGCAGGGACAGTACCTGCATTAGAAAAACTGTAAATCTAAGGTGATTGCTTCCAAAAGAAAGGTGAGGCTTTGATGGAGTGAAAAGTCTTACATGCATATTCACAAAAGCAGAGTTGTTTAGAAAATCCCTGCATACTTATCATTTTACAGCATGTTTGGATAGAATACAAACAGAGTAATGCAACCAGTTTGCATTGACAAGTCATTTGCACCTGTTTGGGAGACAGCAAAGTGTTTGCATTTGCTTTCCCCTCCTCAACAAGAGAGTATAACCTCTTTTTCAAAAAGTCAGATGGAGAGAAAAGTTTGCCTCTGATGCGACATTTCAAATGGCAATTTTGGAAGGAAAAAGGTTTCCCTTTATGGGATTGCAATCCAAACAATTGCAAATACAAAGGAAAAGTATTTTCTAAAACTTTTACAAAACAAACAGGTGCAAAGGGTTTGCTTCCAATAGGGCTGATGTCAGTCTACCTCCCACTTATGTCACATTTTTGCCGTCCCTTGCATATCCCTAACTTAACTTTAATCCAAAGAGGCCCAGAAGATGAAACTATGTGGCAATTTGAGTACACTTCTCTCTTCTTCTTCTTCTTCTTCTTCTTCTTCTTCTTTCCTTTTGAAATACTTACACAACAATATCAGGGTACGATACAACAACGGTTGGTTACTACTTGCTATTATAATGTATCTTGAAATACGTACACAACAATATCACAAGTTGAATTTGTTGCCAAAATGGAAAAATCCACCATTAAAATTCTAGATAATTAGTAACTTTAGAGTTCACAATCCCAGTAGATCTTGATTACAAGTACAGGGAGGAGGAATCCCTTAACCTTATCCGATTATCCAAAGAAGCACTTCAGTTTTCTGAAAGATCCAAGTATCATAATGCAAGCAACAAATAGTCAAATACTACCCCCATGCCAAAGTGGGAGATAGGGTTCTTAATCATCTAGGACCCTGGGTGTAATAAATGCAATGATGTACAACTGAAATGACAAGCATATGCAAAGACTTTCCACAGTGGTGCATTGCCTTTTCTTGCAGTCAACTAAACATAAAGTGCACTCCGAGAATGAGCTAGGGATCATGTGGATGGGAGGCATTGCTGTAAATGCTGCAGGCGAAATGAGCATTGATTGCCAGGCATTTGCCTTAAACCAAAGTATAAATATAAAAATAACAACTAATAGACACCCCTTATTTTCCAGAGAAATCATACAATCCTTGACCCAAGGAAAAATAGCATTCTGAGGCTTTCATTCTGTATGAGTGGGGTGCATGTCGCAACAATCCAAATCATCAATCATAAGTAGGGCTGTCAACGGGCCGAGCCTTGGGTTGTCTTTGGCCCTGATTTTGAACTGGTCTGGCCAGTCCAATTCAAAGTTTTGATTTTTCTTGCCCAGGCACAGCCCATCAACAACCCAAATCTGACGGGCCCACCATTGATGTACAATGGCCTAAATATCTTCCTGTTTGAATTGAGGAATACATCACTATTCTATACATAACATGAATGCTTGGAAATAACCAAAACACCTAACAACAAAAAATGACCAAATAATTGCTTTCTCCTATTGCACTCTTTTCCTGCATCTGTCATGCAGAATGCTAGCTATAAATACAAGCATATTTCCAATAAAAAGGAGAGTGATTGGTGTATGCTTACCACATGTCTTCTGGTCCTAGAGGCTCCTCCTTAAGGAAAGCTTCAAGGCAACCATATAGAGAAATGGACTCCTGAGACCTCTTTGGATATCCAGCCTTGAAAATCTCAGGTAATGAATTGAGAAGGCGTGTATCATACTGTTCAATTGTTTTATCCGGCCAACACACAAGCACATGCAGCCGTCTACAAGACCCCTTTATTGTAAATGGCTCATTCATTTCTACCTTGTAGTCCTTTGTCATACCTTTCTCATCTGTTAAGAAAAACTCTACTTTGTTCTCAAAATGTGACTTGTCCATTGGTTCCTCGGTTGAATTTTCACCACCTGAAATATAAGGGCTTGTGGCATCATCCATCACAACACCTTCAACAGCAGCACCATTCATGCTATTGTCTTGATCATCTAAGGAAGTTTCTCTGGGTCTTCGAAATGGATTCAATAAGTTTAGAAACAGTTTGTGGATATCAGAGCCGTTAGTGACATTACCCAGCCTCGTTACAAGAGGAATTCCAAATGCCTTCCAGGATGATGTCATTTTACCACTGATGTAATGCCTGAAACAATTATTCTCATCAGATAGTTTCAAGTGAAGAAAAGATATGCAATTGCAATACCCATGGAAAGACTCATGGTGTGGGTACAAAGCAGAAGACAAGATGGACTCCAAAAAAAGGAATGTACACATGTGGAATGCTAATCATCAAGCTAAACATGTTAACTTTCTTCTCAAAAAAATAAAAAATAAAATTAGCTCATTGTATTTAACCCTAGCAAGAGCAACCCTGGAAAGGAGTGGTATGGGGCATAGACAGACACCTGAGGAAAACATTAGACATTGAAAGACAGTGCCACACTCAATGGTGCGAGGGAATTTAGATATTGGGAAGTATTCCACATGACTTATCGAGAGTGGTATTAAGCAAGGAATCGAAACTTGGTGAAATCCCCATGTATGGACAAGGGCGCATGTGTTGGTACAAAACGTTGTGTGACTTGATGGTTTCAGGCAGAAGTAGGATGAGTCGTAGCAGTTTCAGCAACCAGGTAAATCACACTCAAAAAACAAGTTTTAAAACCCTGGTATTGGTGCCACGCATTTCCTACATGGGTTATTTATATAGAAAGCTTTCCTAAATTAAATATTTTAAGCCCTAGCTAGAAAATACTTATCACATGTCTTGATAAACCTACAAGAAGCAAGCTTTTGGACAGTAATAAGGAGATTCTAGGCAATCATATTTACGAGTAAGTATTTTGAGTTAAGAATAAAGAAACTAGGAAAAGTACACATTTATCCAGTGGCAAACATATCTTTGCCACTCCCAAGCACTCAGCAAATATCACTACTGCACTTCCTCCAATATGTTGTAGGCGGTGGTTTATATGCTAAATATTGAAGGTTGTAAGACACCATACAACATGCATACAGCACAAAGTCCAAAATATCTGGGCATCATACTAACCAAAATGAGATAATGACAATAACATCCAACCAAATTAAGATAGAAATGCATTCTTTCATAATCGATGAGTGGAAAACATTTTTTTTTTTTTTTTCAAACAACAAATATATTATTGCAGGGAAAACTCCATATACAGGGACTCAACATTCGGGCCAGGCCAAAGCTACAAAAAGCACGCCTGACCCGCCTATCATATCTAAATACATCTTTACTCAACCCCTCGATGACTCAAATTTCCCACTCTCGC
The DNA here is from genome assembly GCA_003013855.2 of Liriodendron chinense. Lineage (NCBI taxonomy): Eukaryota > Viridiplantae > Streptophyta > Magnoliopsida > Magnoliales > Magnoliaceae > Liriodendron > Liriodendron chinense. The sequence goes on along the minus strand of PVNU02002562.1, from coordinate 545,913 downwards.
TCTATCCAGTAGGAGGTTACCCCGGATATGGAGCAGAAGATCCACCAGTGCTCTAAGGGAGCGCTTGACCTGAGTCTCGCTCCCCCACCTAGCTAAACCATCAGCTACCATTTTAGCCTCTCTCGGCACCCCCATAATCTCCACCTGAAACTGACGTCTAATTGCATCCACCCGGCGCCAACAATACCACATCCTCCATTTCATGGGCGCCCTGCAATTAAGCATACCGACAACCAACGCCGAGTCACTTTTCACCTCCACTTTAGAATAGCCCCGCTGAATACAAAGGTTAAGACCTTCCACTAACGCCTTAATTTCGGACCAATTGTTAGTCCCATAACCGTACCCCGAGGAGAACGCAAAAAGAAACATACCTCGGTGATCCCTACAAACACCACCTCCTCCTGATGGACCCGGATTACCCCGAGAAGAGCCATCAACATTAACCTTCACCCACCCCGCGTTGGGTCTCTTGCAAGTCACTGCAGTAATGGATGGGGGAACTGTGCAAGTAGGAGTGATCCCTAAGTCCTGGAGGATATGCACGTGGCCCCCCTTTGGCTCTAGGATTGTCTGGGCAACGACCTCCAATATACTTCATCCAGTATGAAATCCTAACAATAACATTTTCCACTCTCACTTGCTTACCCTCAAATCGGCTCCCATTTCGTTCAGCCCAAATCTCCCAAAGAATTAAACGGGGGCATAAACCCTTCAAAATGGAAGCACAGTCGGCGTTGGGCGTGGCAACCCACCAGCGTCTAGTCCTTCCCATAACCCCTTGACTCGTCCCAACCTGAATCCCGAATACAGTCCCAAAGTAGTTCCAGACTTGGGCAACCAACTCACTCGTAGAGAAGAGATGGTCCACTGTTTCCACCTGAGGACTGGCATTTTGGTTTGCGTCACAACAATTGCATCTCGACGCCATAAGAATGCCTCGCTTCTACAATCTCGAGTCCACGGGGACTGGCATTCTTCACGAATACATTTTCTCAAGAATTGTCACCAAAAAGTTCTTTTGACATTTTCTGTAAGCCAAAGAATTAGAAGGGAAACACATCTATATACATATGCTAGCCACTATGACCTATATTTTAACTAATGAATTATCATTTCTCAATCTATCAGAACTTGAATGGTGTCCTGATGCACCACCAATTGTTACAAGTGGGGCCATGGTTTGGTGATCTAGATCTTTGACCTAACAGGCCCCTTTGAGGATGGGGAATGCATAAAAGATCTCATAGATTGGAAGATCCTTAACTCTTATTAGTGGCATGCGATAGACTGTTAAGAATGATACATTATGGTTATCGAATCAATGAGATTTTGAAACCCTAATTGCTAGGATGGACGAAGAACACACACCACAAAAGGGTACCTGAATAGAGAAGGATGAGCAACTTATTAATATCAAAGTCAGAAGAAAAGTGTAACACGTCAACCTCTTAGCACAACCCCAATTTATAAATCCTAGACATCCTAGAATCCTTATTAAATCTTTAACCACAATTTCCCAATTGTGATTGATTCCACATCAATTAAATCTATCCACAAAAAGATACCAAGTAGCCACAACTAAATCTACAAAGATTTTGTCAAAATGCAATGCCCTAAAGATAGCCTATGCAGATCTAGAGAATTAGCCCCAAAGTCTGCAAAGAATAAACAAAATCATCAACTAGCATCCTCCAAAATTAGCAACTGTAGACCCTAAGATTCAGCCCCAAGAATAAGCAACAAACCATCCAAAATTCGACAAACGTTGAACCCATGGTGGGCTTGGGCCTGCATCATTCCCCTGGATTGGAATGAACTCAACCCTGGTTATTTGATACTTCGTACAAGTAGAGAGAGGTTTACATCCAATTTTTTTCAATTCATAAACATAATCTATGTGCATTTAGAATGGGGACTTGTTCCTTCCATTGCACCAAGAACTCCATATATTGGCATTGTCTAGTGTCAGTAATCTTCATGAATAGCACTTGTTCAACTTTCGGCTTCTTCTTCTTTCACTTCTCTCTCCTCCTTTTGAACTCATCTACAATGAACAACTTCTTCCATCCTCTTTATGATGTCAAACACTCCTCCCAATTTTCCATAAACCTCCATCATGCCACATTAAAGGAAAACATCAATAGATCCTGGCAAAACCCATAGAACTCCAAATGAGGCGAAGAAGTTATTCCATAACTCTCTAGCGAACGGGCAATTGAGAAACAAATGATTAACCGATTCCTCAGTCTTGCATTCAGAGCAAGCAAATGTTAACAAAATGAAGTCTCTACTTCAAAGCTTATCCACCGCTAACACCTTCTTTCTCCCTACTAACCAAGTCAAACTGCCAATTTTGAAGGAGCACCATAACGCCACACAAACGTCGTCGAGCTAGGATCGGAGATGGCCTCTTCACCAGGAAAAACCTATATATAGATTTGACCTAAAAAATCCCAGACTTGTCTTTGACCCACACCATCAAATCGGCTTCTGCAACATTTGGAACCACCTTAGAGAGCACGGAAAGAAAACCAGCAAGCTCTTCAACCTCTTCCTCCAACAGATTTCTTCTACACAACGGGGTCCACACAACCTCTTCTCCACCAATAGAGAAACAGCCAGAAGTTGCTTCATCGAGTGCAATGTGATATTAACACTATCCTTAATGAAAGAATAGGTGTTTTGCCTAAGTCAAATGCACCATCTCAGTCAAACAGTCATATTCTCCTTGGAAATATATGACACCTCCATGGTACTACATCAACCAGACTTCGTCTGACTCTATTTAAATCCTATAGAGAAAGATAATAAGCGCTTGGAATTAATAAAGAATTCACTACCTTCCTTGATCAAATGAATCTGGTGTCGATGTGGATGCTCATGTTATTTTAGTTTTAGTTAATCCACCATTTCTTGAAAGACTATGTTCACACTACTCAGTACTCCTATCTTGATGTAGAGAGGATCGCCGAAGAATACATGATGCGGATCGATCAAAGCAAGGAAGGAAAGAAAGATTTGAAGTCCAAAAAAAGGACGAATTGATAGGCTCTGTTGACCGATCGCAAGACCCAAGAGACCGGTAGCAAATTCCCTAGCGACCGGCCGAATTATGCTTGAAAACCTCTGTTGCTTGTTGGACTATCGTGGGCCCCAGGTGACCGATCGCACTAGGCCGGCGACAGATCGCAAATGCACCTTTCCTTGTTGGACCGTTTTGGAACCCAGGCAATTGACCGCTAGAGACCAGCGACCAGTCACAGCTCAACTGCGACCGATCGCCAAATCGCACGTATTCGCTCGAAAGTTTCTGTTTTTGAATCCTTAATTACATTTTTTATTAGAACTCTGTAGTTATGCAATTAGGGTTTCTTATGGTGTGTCTAGGCTATTTAAGCTCTTTTACTTTCGTTGTTAGAGGATTATCTATTCATCTTTTATCAATAAAATTATGGTTTTCTTCTTTGCTCGTGGATTCGAGTATTCCCTTGTGGATTCAAGGAAGTCTAGTTGAGGATTCCTGGAAGCTCCGTGGATTCGGAGTAGTTATCTCTGCGAAAAAGACAGTGATCGTCCTCAACACGTCTACACCTACGCCACATCTACCAAAATTGAGTATATCGTCTCACTAGAAATGTAGGTGGTGCGAAAAAATCTTTTGTTTGCGCCCATCACTAGTCATCAATCCCTCAAGGCATCGACAACACCACCTGTTGGATTACTAGCACCTCATGCTATCTCCATAAACATCTGCCACACCTTCTAGCAACTATGTGTTGGACTTGTGTGCCTTAGAAAGCCAATGATGTTCATGATCATGGATGTTAATGACTACCTTGTTTGGAGTATATAATTAATGTCATGAGTAGAACAATATGCTTGCTACTGTAGCAGGCACTGTAGCACGTGAAAGAAAAGGGGGAAAAGAGGAGAAGATGAAAGATAGAAAGGAGTAGGTTGGACTTGCCCCCTTCTCTATTTATATTAATAAGGTGTTGAAAGGACATAAATACCCACAGCAACAAAGCAAAAATTTCACCCATATCCTAAACAGGAATTCTAATCAATAAAAAACAATAAATCAACCTAAAATCCTAATTTGACTATAATAAAGAGATAAAAGAAGGGCTAGGCACATATCCACCATTCAGGTGGGCCATATAGCTATACGGGCCACATCCACACATATATTTCATATATTAACATCATGTTTAAATGAGTGGGAGCTTTAATTGTTTTATTATCATAGGGTTAAAGAGAGGGACTCTTTTGTGCATCCATGGGGAATACAAGGGTGGCCACTTGGCCATGGCAGAGTCGTGGTCAATAGTTCTCAGGTACCCTCAACATCCATGATCACTTTTTTTGTCAACCTGTGTTATGGAAACCAATGAGTTGGGATGAACAATCTCCACCATCGGATATCCCGTGCCTTTGCCCTACCCCACATTGGAGTGTGGGTGTTCATCATGTTTGCCAGTTCTTGGGTTTAGACCAATTAGACACTTGCATTGGAGGATCGTGTCAAGTCTTTGATCCAAGATGCACGCCATGTCCAGATCGTACTGAATTGATCATGTACTAGCTTGGGCATATAGGGATTTCAAGATCCCAGTGATGTGTGCTTTGGCTCACCCTGCAAAGTTACAATAATGACTGACATATGAGTGTGGTTGGGTGCAATGTGGTTGAAGCTCCACACCTTCCAACAAGGGATCCACCATCTCATCCAGGATATCTTAATGGGTAGTGATCAGACCGTACATCAAGTTTTTTTTAACTAGGTCGGACATTTAAATGGTTTTGAATGTTTTTCCAAATGTTCGTAACTATTGATCTTTTGTTTTCCTTCTTTTTTTTCTTTTCTTTTTTTCTTTTTTTGAAGGTTGAATTTTTTTTATAGGGAGCCGAAGAAACCCAAAGGAAAAAAAAAAAAAGAAACAAAAAGACCAAAACAAAGGAAACTAAAAAAACAGAAAAATACAATTCAAACAAGCAAAGGAGGTAAACTCGATCTACCTATGCAACTCGAAACACAACTATACAACTCGAAAACCAACCCTGAGGCCATCCAATTTGAAAACTAAACAACTCGAAAACCAACCCTGAGGCCACCCAATTTGAAAACTAAACAACTCGAGGCAACCCCGGAGAAATCTCTAAAAGCCTATAGAAGAGAGGATCCTGGGACTTTAAGGAGGAGACCCGATAGGCTTAAGCTACTATAGGAGGAAAGCTTGAAGAGTCGAGTAGCATGTTCATCAGGGAGCTATCGCTGCGGCGAATGGAGAAGAAGCAATCCTTCAGAAGTCTGCGGCATGCAATCTAATACAGGAGGCAGGGGGAGCTTTGCTTTGGAAACAGCAATGCATTCTCTTGGCCCAAATAGCCCACGGGGTATCCATAAGGGACAACTGCTGATTGAGGTCTTTGCCTAGACCAGCAATGTGCCAAGACAACAGAAGCTTGACAATGGTGTCAGGCATCACCCAGCTTATGTGGAAGATGGCGCAAGAATAAGATCAAACTTCGAAGGCGTAGGGGCGGTGCAAGAATAGATGAGGAATATATTCGGCTTCCTTGTAGCAAGGGAGACAGATAATTTGGGAGGATTAAAACTCTAGGTTGAAGGTGTCGATAGTGAGTATTCTTCCTCTCACTAGTAACCACTAACCAGACAAAGTTGCCACCTTGGGTGGAGCTCCGTAAGACTAGTGGAAGCAAGGGAGGCTCACGACAGTTGGGGAATTCCGAGTCCAAATGAGATTCCAGAATGACTTGGAGGAGAAAATGCCAAAAGGAAAGTGCCCAAAAGAAAGAGTCTTCTTAGTACCAGTTACGCTAGATACCTTGCAGCAATCTAACCAATTCAAAGAATTCAATCAACTCATTGTCCAAGAGAGCTATCCTACACGGAGGGCACCAGACACCTGACTCAAACAAAGAAAAGCAATTAGAAACAGAAATCAAAAGGTTGATGGGAATGCTAACTAAGGTTGGAAAGATTTCGATAATAAGCTTGTCCGAGATCCATCTATCAATCCAGAATCTAATACTAGTTCCATTGCCAAGAGCATAGGAAATTCCTTCACAAAAGGTGAAATGGGAAGATGCTATGGCTTTCCACACCAAAGATGCCCTGTATAAGGATGAAGATTTAATGAAACAGTCACCCCCCATACCATATTTAGAAGCTAAGATAATTCACCACCAATTTTCAGGTTCAGTGCCAAAGCGCCATAGCCATTTCCCCAGAAGACCTTTGTTAACATCGGCTATAACTCTGATACCGGCACCACCTTCAGAGTAAGGTTTACAGACTTTAAACCAACTCAAAATATGAAATTTTTGGTAGTTAAGAGTTACCATTCCACATAAATTCTCTCTTGAGTTTCTCAATTTTATCAACAATGGATTTAGGACATCAAAATAGAGACAGGAAATAAGAAGGGAAGTTTTTTTTTTTTTTTTTTTTTGAAGGATGAAATAAGAAGGGAAGTTGGATAAGCTTTTGTAAGAGTTATACGGCCTCCGAGAGATAAGTAATGGCCCTTCCACAGGGAAAGTTTCTTTTCTATTCTTTCAATGATAACATCCCAAAGGTGCATAGCTAGCTCGTTGAAGCAGAGAGGGGGACCTACCTAAGTAAGAGGAGGAAAAGGTTCCGACTTTGCATCCAAAGGAATCCAGCAAACAAGACAAGAGAGAGTTAGCTATGTTGATACCCTGGTAATTCTCTTTTGAAAAGATGAATTTTAAGACCCGAAACAGCCTCAAAGCATCTGATAATTTTCCTTAACCACGCGAAGACAGAAGCTTCATAGAAAAGAAGAGTATCATCTGCGAATTGAATGTAAGTAATAGAGGGAATTGAGGGAGGAACCTTGAATCTATTAAACAACCCTATAGATTCACCTTTCCTCAGCATACGGCTAAGGCCATCGGAAACAATCACAAAGGGGAAAGGAGAAAGAAGGTCTCCTTGCCTTAGATCCCTTGAGGATCGAAAGAAACCTTTGGGGGAACCATTAAGTAATCGACGTGATCAAAAGCTTTTTCAATATCTAATTTGCACACCAACCCCCTCGAACCAACTTTGTGCCGAGAGTAAATGCATTCGTGAGCCAACAGGGAACAGTCCAGGATTTGCTTGTTAGCTAGGAAAGCTCCTTGAGCTTCTGAAATGATGATTCAGAACACTGGTCTAAGTCTAGAGGCTAGAATTTTAGCCAAGATTTTGTAAGGGGCACCCAAAAGACTAGTGTAACGCCCCGTAAAACCACCTACCGTTGAACCCAAACATGCCCTCAGACCATGTCATGCTTACGTCATTCCAGGACGATTAATTGGCCAATAGTAGCCTATTTAAACCAAGGTGTCTCAATTTCAGGCTCCACACGCACATTCATTGGGTCGTTGCGCTACCCAATCCGAGCTGGGTGAGGCGGAGACTCAAGTAAGTTGACATCCATGTCGGGCCTGGTGCCTTCGGAGGCTCTGCACGCGAAAATTGGTACCCGAAACCGTAGAACCGCAAAGCACTACAAACACACCCCTAGGCGCAAGTATACTCTCACCAACATTATGTGAACCAATCATTACAGGAAATGCTTTTCTTGTATGGCCCTCCTGCACCTTTGCATGGCCTTGGAATAAGGAACCCAGAGCCTAAATATAACATTGAACACGATCCCAAACTTGCGACCCCGATTGGTGGTCGATGACCGTCGAACAGATCCACGGCCGTATTCGGCAAATGCCATATCAGATTCCCGTGAGATCGCGCATGTAACCATATCTCGAGCCTAGAGGACTATCCCTCGACCTAGATCAGGTTAGATGGGCCCGCTGGGCCCCACACAACCAAAAGTAGGCCCACAAGGCTACTTGTAGCAACTTAAATTTTAGAATGCTATATTCCCTAATTGCCCAGAGTTATAAAAGCCTTTTCTTTCTCAGCCATTCTCATTTCTATCTACTCCAAGCTGAGAAAAGAGAGAGAAAAGAAAGAAGGTGGGGAAGAGAAATTGGGGAAGAAGAAGATCAGCCTAAGGGGCTTACGCATGTCAATCCAGGACGATCCCTTAGCCGTCTCCGCTACGTAGGACTAGGAGAGTGCCCGAATTCAGTTTCATTCAGTCCCCCAGGTAATTGAAATGAAGTTTACACCTAGAATTGTCTGATTTCTTGCTGAATTCACGCAATTTCCTGGCATGCAACCCCTCTCTTGCAGGAATTCCAAGAGATTTCAGACATATGAGGTGTGTATCATCCCCAATAGGTTGCCTTGCATCAAATACAAGCACACATAGATAATGCCTCTATTTCTAGGTAGATATCTTAGGTAGAGGTGGAGTTTCTTAGGAATTCTATCTGATTGTCTCTAAGGATAGAGATTCCTATATATATACACCGTTGACTATCATGCTTGCTTGTTACTACATCTGTATTTCTCAGCTTTCATGTACATGCTATAAAATGGAAATGGTTGCCTAAATAGTTGTGAAATGTTGTTGTTTCCTGAGAAGCATGTGTATGTTATTGTTGCATCCTTGGGAAAATTGGTGATATCTTGCGAATTGTAAGAAAATCTGGAATACTATTACTCGCATGCACAATATACGTAGTAATGTAGGATAAGATTTTATTCCTAGCATAATCCTGTGGTTGTCCTATATTGCCGAACCGGGAAATTCACAGAATTGGCGTGGCCAAGTGGGTTGGCCGCATCCCTGAAGTCGGAATCCTCAGGCAAGGTGGAATTCAGGTGTTGTCCGTGGTTCGCGAACCACGCGGGACATAGTTTCCCAAGGTCGGCTTCCCGTTATCCCCTTGTCTAAGGACCACTGGCCTAGCAAACCTAATCCAGGCATAATGTATATTTTAGACACCTAGACTCGAATCCACGTACCAGCACGACCATTGGACAAGCCCTCTAATAACTACCATGGGCCGGGCATGGTTGTATGGGACCTATGCTCGTGCTGTCGGCCTACGCCAGGGTAGTGCCCCTCCGTAGTGTCCATTGAGCACCTGTGGTGGCAGTGGTCATCCACTTGTTTGACTATGGGGAAACGGCATGACCAAGCCATCCTCGTCTGAGTCGGACATGGCTAACGAGTCATGGCTGAATCGGACGCTCGGGCTATCTGCTCAAGCTAGGATTCATGAGGCTACTGGCGATGATATGTACTCGCCCACAGGGAGTCAGATGGTCCCAGATCGACCGAGTAATATAGTGATGGTGTGTTGGCTTCGCTAATCGGCTAGATGTTAAAATAGTATAATTCCTGGATAATCATTCATGGTTCGGCATGACATACATTACAGGCAGCTGATTGGGGTGGTGCCCTGGTCACGGCGGCTCAATCTATGCGAGTGACGTGGTGGTGCTACTCACCATTCGCATATGCATTTCATGTACTCATGCACTTATATAACTGTGTTTTGTTGATACGGATATCTTAGTTATGAATGATGTGTAGTAAATTCATTATTCATGTATGCTTTCATTTGTGCATTAGTAACTTATATGAAATGTTACCACTGAGTTGGCCACTCACTCCCTATTTTGGGGACGGTGTTATTAAACACCACCCAGACGCCGCGTGTGACCCAGGTTACAGGAGGAGAGCGAAACGGCAGAATACGAGGAGTTAGCCGCTGGCGAGGACTCGTACATTCAGTATGCAGGCAATCCGAATAGAGAGTGATGGGGGTCTTTTGTCACGTGAGCTAGCACCAGGATAGCGTGTTGTATAGGCTTTTTGTTAGTTTTCTTTTGATCACAGGAGATCAAGGCCCCTGGCAGGGTCCCGTTGAATGAGTTGTTCATGTTAATCCATTCTTTCGGCACTTATATATATACATGCCCGCTTCTTCTTTTGGCTATGGATATTTCATTTGTTTGCTTCTAGCTGGGTATTAATCCGATCCTAGTATCCTAACTGTCTCATTGCATGATTTGCATCATGTGGGGCCCGGGATATTGAGGGCCGAGGATGCCCTCGACCCTTGACATCCGGGGTGCCACAACTTTTAGGGCAAAAATCTTTTTTTATCACAACTCCGTCAACCTTAGGAGTGAGGGCTATGAAGGAAGCTCCCATAACCCTGGAAATTTTATTCGAGTGAAAGAATTCCTCAAGGAAGCCAATAAGGTCTTATACTCCTATTTAACAATGTCCCAAAAAAATTGAAAGAAAGCAAAAGGGAAGCCATTTGGACTAGGGGATCTATCCTTTCCAAGAGGAAACACCGCAGTCTTGATTTCCCCTTCAGAGAAGGAGGATTCCAGACTCAAGGCTCCCTCTACCAAAAGGTGGGGGAAATCATGGTTATCAAGTATGGGCTTGGTCTAGTGATCCACCAGAAGAAGAGCAGAGTAGAAAGAGGTTATGTGGTCCGATACCTATTCCAAATCTTCAATTTTGGAACCATTAATAGAAACACTACTTGATACTTGTCCACAGTCATCCAGCTATGGATATGGGTAGGAGTATGCCTACATGTATGGGTAGGGAAACCAATCATGCAAAAAGGGTAGATATATGGAGATCTATGGGGCATACACGAACACATACTTCACAAGTAATGCATTTATCAAATTCAAAGTGGATTCAATCACAAAAACGCTCTAAATGTGATCGATCTTTTCATAAGGATCTTGAATAGTTGCGGGTTTTTGGAACACTCGTATGAGTGTGAAAGTGCAAAGCCAAAGTCAACAACCACGATTTCAGTCACATCATACCCACATATGGGCATATTGGTGCAAATTGGTGATTGTAAGTACCAAAAATATGATAGACAAAGCATGGCCTGGTATCATTATGTCATGACTTGGGTACAAAACTGCAAATACGTTAAGTAGCAGTACTACGGTCGCCCTACTGGGAGAAAGGATGACAACTTTGAACCACCTTCTAACTCCATGTGGGTTTGAAGCAGAGGCTTTTTTTCTTGTTTGTTCTCTTTGGAATCTAGTTGCCTTTTTTGTGTCTTATTTACTTTGATTGTATGATATGAACTCATATTAGATATACTTGCACTGCTTTTGTCTAAAAGCACATGGTTTAGGGCCCTATAAAATGGGACCTATTATATATAGTTTTTATTCTTTTTTTTAATATTTTATTTAAATGATATGAACTCATTTTGGATATACTTACACTGCTTTTGTCTAAAAGCACATGGTTTAGGGCCCTATAAAATGGGACCTATTATATCATTTATTTTATTTAAATGATATGAACTCATTTTGGATATAGTTGCACTGCTTTTGTTTAAAAGCACATGGTTTAGGGCCCTATAAAATGGGACCTATTATATATAGCTTTTCATTCTTTTTTGTAATATTTTTAGTCATGAGGAAGGTATTCAAAAATGGGTAACAGTGGTAACTGTTACACACTTACACGTCATCGGGTCGTAATGGCCGTTACAGAAAAACTAACCCATAACTGTCCCGTAACAGTTTTGTAATTGCCCCGTAACAGATTGCTATAAGGCCGAAATAGGTGTTTTCAAAAAAAAAAAAAAAATCCCTAACAGCCGTTATGGGGGCCACAATGGCTATTATGGCCCATATTGTAATGGTAGTGGCAGTGGCCATTATGGCCACTGTTACCGTTATGGAATACCTTGGTCATGAGTATGTAATCATGTATCTTTTAACATCTCCTGAACTTTCACCAAAAAGTTCAACCTCTCCTACTATTTCCCTCAAACAGCATCACAGCAATGCATTCCCTAGTTTTGTGATATTACCAGCAACATCGATACATGTTTCCATATCCCAAGGGTGAAATATATAGAAAGATAACGATAGATAAAACCTTGTTGGTAGTTGCACAACAAGATTTATGTGATCATCCAACCTGATACAATTTTTTTCTTGAGAAGTAAAGAAATTTTTATTAAGAAAAATAATAATAATAAATGTCGATAAAAATAATAGCCTTGTGGCACGCACCTTTGCTAGCTAGAATATCAGCTATAAGATTAGCCTCTCGACCTACATACATAAATGGAATGTTTAGACTAGAAGCCAGATCCCTAATATCATTAACCACAAAACTTCGGCTCAGATTTCCTTCATGCATGTGAAGTAGGGATATGTCTCTACATGTAGATGTACACCTGGAGGGGAGGCATTTGGGGTCCCAAACCTCAACTGATTATTCTTAAATAGCATGCAAGCCCCATTAGCATGGTGACAAGACTATAGTGCTCAGATGTTGCATCTGACTTTGACTATTTCAAATCATTGGAACAAAGTTAAACTACACGTTATGCGTAACTTCCGACATACAGCTAAAAAGGGGAGGAAATAGAAGTACAAATACCAACTAAAAATGAACAAATTTACTCAGTATGTTATGGATAAAATGAGCACCAAAGCATGTATTAATGATTATAAGCTTACTCCTCCATGCGCTGATGCATGAAAACCACCAATGGAAGCTTCTCAAGATTATTTGGCAGCCGATATGCTGCAAGTCGGTCATCATCTCTAATCAGGGATATTGAATCAGATGGCTCCTCAAGGTAACGAATTATGCGGTTAGAGTAAACCTGCAAAAAAGTTAGCTTTACAACTCAATCTTTAAAACATACATGATATACAGTAAAACAGAGACTTATAAGCCCACATGCACGATAAAAGGCCAATGTGGAACGTCCAAGCCATGATCAAATGGGCCCTACCATATAGATGACCTGTGCAAAAATCAGGCCAGTCAACTCATCAGATGAGCCACATATGAAAGCAACTGACAAGTAAGAAAACACAGCCATCAGTCCTAATGCAAGATGAGCATGGTTCCAAATATCTGTATCATCTCAGCCAATCCCAGCACATCATATCCGAATCAGCTGGTACTGATACTCAATAAAGGGCTGAAACGGCACACTTCAAAGATTGGTAGGTGTAGTGGCTCATATGGGCTTTCTTGGTACCAATACACCTCTGTGTATCATGTTATTTGATGTGCCAATAAGAGGCCGCTTTTCGATCATCACTTACTCCTCACGTTGTCTGTGTTTTTTCTTCACCTCAAGATTAGAGGAAGGCTAGGAACTCATTTTCAAATAGATCCATATAGTTACAATCTTATGTTGTTACTATATTGCAGTCATGACATCAGTGATTTTAACCACAGATATTTTAACTCAGGAAACATCCATGGTGGTTCCCATGACATATGGCTAAAATATGTAACAAACCCATTATACTTACAACAGGTAGTCAACCAAACAATTTCTAATTCCCATAAGCTTTAACACCAAATTTAGATTTGGCAGGTTGAGCAGACAGACTCATAGAGCATTCTTACCAAAGAACAGTCCAGATGTACCATTGCATATATGTCAAAAAAAGTAAATAAATGAAGGATTCTCTTTCCTAATTTTCCTTTTTTCTGCTTTTCTTTGCCCAAACAAGAAAAGAACCAATACAAGGTCAATGGAAGTACAGTCCTATATGCCCAGTATCATATCATTTTTGGGCCAAACGATAGACTGTCTAAAACTGATTTTCAAAACCTTGTCAATGAGTGAGTTGCCTGATCTTTGGGGAACACGTGATGCATGGCTCAGATAACCAATATGCATGTGTGAAAGTCTGGAGGTGCATTTTGACTAATCAAAACTCTAGTAAAGCAATCAATAACTTCTCTGCATGCAAATCAGATTCATGGAAGCACATTTATTATCACATACCTCAGCCACCAAAAGGTTCTCATCGGTTCTTAACAAACAAGCAACGCTTAAGGCCTGAATCAAATCCCTGCACTTCCCATTCTTGGGCACAGTTATGGTATATGGAGATGCTAATGTGCTGCCATCAGTGTTGAAGATTGTCACAGTCATTGTCCGCATGGTTGTTGAAGGTAGAGGCAGCGACAAGTACATAAATGGATCGAATGTAACTGAGACCTTATTGCAGACCGGACATACTAATGTTGACCTGTATTGTCCCTGTAGTAGGAAGAAAGGTAGAATTTTATTAAAGGCTTTTAAAAATTGTTAGAAAGACAAAAAAACCCAGACCACCAAATTGAATCGAAGATAACCCTAGGCGATTGAGAAACGTTATGAACCAGCACCAGTAATGCATGCCACTTTATAAAGCTGTAAAACATAAATTAGTGAAAAGGAAAGAAACAAAGTCCAGTATCCAAGGTTCTAAATATTGGGATTAGTGTCCATATTGACCAGCCTGAAAAGTTACATGAATCAGTGCAAATCAGTCATAGTATCAGTGTGCATTTCCCTTGAAGATGAACAAAACTGGAGGAAAAACACATCAGATCAATAAAGGAAAAAAAAATGGAAAATAATTACTCTGATATTTATTCTGTTTTAGGGCTCGTTTGGCATCTCTACTCTAATCTAATAAGAGCTTTTCAAATACGAGCTACTCTAATAAGCTCTTTTTGTTTTAGCTCTTTTTTTAAATAAGCTTGTTTGGTAAATCACGTTTTCAAAACCATAAAAAAGCTCTTATTTGACATAAACATGTTTGGTGACACATTCAAATAAGAGTTTTTTTTAGGGGTAGTTGATGTCATTTTTAAAGATTACAACAACTCCATTACAAGAGCAATTCAGACAGTTGTTTTAGTTGACCTTGATGTGGACCATCCATTATATGGGGCCCACCTTGATGTAGGTCATCCATCATGTGGGGCCCACCATCAATGCTAATTGTCCTTTATGTGGGGCCCCTCAATGTCCACTACTCATGATGTGGAATCCACATTTGATGTGTCCATCCTGTGGGCCCCACCTTCGAAGTGGGTTGTTCATCATGCGGGGCCCACTTTTGATGTCTACCATTCATTGTCTGGGGCGCACCTTCTATGTAGATCATCCATCATGTTGGGCCACTCTAGATATGGGTTGTCCATCATGCAAGACCTTGGATGTGGACAGTCCACGAGAGGCCACACTTTGATGTGGGCGATCCATCATGTGAGGCCCACTCCGTCCATTATGTGGGCCACCTTGATGTGGACCATTCATTATGTGGGGCCCCACCTTCAATATGGGCCATTCATCATGTGTGCTCACCTTTGATGTCAACCATCCATCACGTGGGCCCACCTTTGATGTCTCCATCATCCATCATGTGGATCCCACCTTTGATGTGGACCGTTCATCAAGTGGGGCCCACTTAACATGGATGGTCCATCATACTAGACCACACTTTGATGTGGGCCATCCATCATGTGGGGCCCACCTCTGATGTGAACCATGCATTATGTGGGCCCACCTTGATGTGGACCATTCATCATGTGGGTTGTTCATCATGCAAGCCCACCTTTGTGTCCACCATCCATCATTTGGGTCCCACCTTTGCTATGGACCGTCCATCGTGTGGGGCCCACTTGATGTTGATAGTCCATCATGTGGGGCCACATTTTATGTGGGCATCCATCATGTGGGACCCACCTTTGATGTTCACCATCAATCATGTGGGTCCCACCTTTGCTATAGACCGTCCATCATGTGGGGCCCAACCTTCAATATGGGTCGTTCATCATATGGGCCCACCTTTGATGTCAACCTTCCATCATGTGGTCCCACCTTCAATGCCCACCATCCAATATACAAGACCACACTGAACAAATAAAAGGACATGAAATAAACAGACGGTCGACCGTCTCCGCATCTTGCAAGCACACGCAACACATATTGGGAATTGGAAAAGATCTTTTTTTAGGATTATCGATCGTAAGCACCCGATTCCTTCCCACCAACCACATGAAAGCCACAATCTTAGGCAGGATGCACTATAGAATTCAATGGCAATAACAATTTAATAAAGTCAAAGAGATCAAATTGTAACAAATTTATTGTTAAAATCCCAAGTTCAGGCTCCAAACTGAAATCGTGTTATTGTCAAGTCGGACATGAAAAATTAGAGTGCTACTTCCTGGTTATGAATACTAAGAAACATCATCACAATTATTCACTCAACATGTCTAAACTAAGTGTTCTCAATTCAATCCGTGTATGTATCCAAATGCACCCTAATGATTTTTTAGTAGTTTGTACATCAAGCAAAGCAAAAAGAAGAACTACATTTGTATATGAAACTAAAAAACATATCAAATGTGTGCTACAAATCCAGAACTCTACAAGAGAAGAAATGTATGTTTTTGCCTATTCCTCTGAGAGAGAAAAGACCCGACCCAAAAGGATAAATCTCATTAGTATTGAACAATGCATATCGGCCTTCAATGGCCCATATCGACCAATACGTGTTGGCCAACTTTGCTGATTCATCACAAACTTTAGTATCACCAATTCACCAAAGATTTCATATTGGTATCAACCGGTACCCATGGTGCGCCATAATGGTCGTTAAGGGGCCGTAAAGGCTGTTACATAAGGGTAACAGTGGCAACCGTTACACATTACAGGGTTGTAACGCCCCTTATGGAAAAAATGACCCGTAACCACAGTTAACCCCCCCCCCCCCCCCCCCCCCCACGGAAAAAAGAAAAAAAAAAAAGAGTCAATAGCCCTGTAACAGTCCGTTATGGTGCAAATATACATTTTTCAGTTTTTTTTTGTTTTTTTGTTTTTTAATAAAAAAGAGACCGTAACAGCCAACCCACATCATAAAGGTAACAGTGGTGGCCATTACAGCCACCATTACCATTACGGAATACCTTGTCAGTGCCCATGATCTGATTAAATCTTATTAATCATGCACTCTATATTCAAACATATGGCACCCACAAAAAAATTTGATCACTCATCTCATAAGCCCTCCCATGGATGGACTATATATCCCCAAAAATACACCAGTGGATGACCATAGAGCCCATTTGGAGGAGTTTTGAGTTTTGAGTTTTGAGTATTGTAAATGGATGGAGAGGACAAAATTCCACATGTCCAAACTCAAAGGGAGGAAGTATCAGAATTGGAGGCTAGGATCATCCAACAAGTGTGATTTTGGGGTCGGCACATCCATGGTGAGCCCAGGAAATGAACAGTCAGGATCTCATGCATCCGTGATACATGCACGGAGATAGAGCATGATACTTAAATTATATGTAAGCATTTAACACAAGCTTCTTAAATAAATTCATGTGAGTACTCAATTTTTAAGTAGTTTGAGGGCAGTTTGAGTAGGGTCATTGTAAGTCTTCCAACAAGTAATCTGGAACAGTTATTAATCTGAGACAGATTTGGCAAACAAAATGGTTACATGAGATTAACTGTAGTTTATCATATGTCCAAGAAAGATTGAAGCAAGAACAATCTTTGCTTCAAAACCCAAGAAGCACGATATCCATGCAAAGAACAGCACAGCAGAAAACTGATGTGATACTTACTTGGCATACATCAACTATGATAGAGTCATTGCGAGCCAGGTGATTTGCCCAGTACTCGTCAGCCACTTCTTCATCCGAGCGCCCATGTGCATCCTTCGCTTCTATATAAGGCTTGTGTTTCACACGATTCAGATCTTCATGGAGTCCATCCAACAAAAAAGCAAGAAGCTCCTATGAAGGAACAACAGAAACAAATTAACCAATGATCTTATTCAAAGAACAAAAAACAAATTAACCAATGGTTCCTTCTAGAATTCATAAAATTAGAACTTCTGAGCGTAGTGTGTGTGGGTGATCCAGGGTTCAATCCCTAGCAGTGTTACCTTTCAAAAAATAAAAATAAAAAAAGGCAAAGTAGGCTACCACCATTTGGACCTGTCTTTATAAAAGCCCTGTATGAGGGGAAATGCTAATGAGATCCATGCAAAGGCAGATCATGGAGGAGATCCGTGGCATGAGGCCATGATCCCTCCATTCATCAAATGCAGATTGTGGAGGAGATCCCTGGCATGAGTCCATGATCCTTTCATTCATCAAATGAGACCCAGTCGTGACAATGCCCTGCACCAAAATTCAGGCTGGTCCACTCATTAGGTGGCCGCACATGTACATTGAATAAAAGGCTGTTGGTCCTTTCTTCCATCCAGATTTTTGAGGCAGGGACATGTCTGCGCAACCATGATGAACAATCCGGATCCCACATGTTCTAGCCATGTTGGTGCATGTGCGGCATATCTCTGCTCCAATTTTCCTAAACTGCAGATCACTTTAGCACTTCCCTTCTAAGAGAAAGAAAACTTTACTGACTTGTGAATCGTGCTGGTTAAAGCCACTAAATTGGGGTGCAAAACGAGCAAGTGTCGTTTTAAATGATCTGGGTGCAACTGGAGCCCTTCCTGGAGCCCATAACTTCCTTAATAGCTCTCCAAATGCTAAAGCAAGCTCACCCTGACAAAGAAATGTGATACTCGTGAGTAGAAAAAGATGCACATATCCCAACCAAGAAAATGGAATTTCTATCGGAACGTGAACTAAGAAAAATGAAAGCTCTTATGACCATTGAGAGGAACAGTGGTTCCAGATGCTCCACCTTCAAGCACAATATGCAAATGCACAACATGTGCCAAAGTTGCATGTGTGCAGATCAAGCACATTTATCAGACTTCCCCTCACTGCATCTGATCCTACCTAAAAATCAGACCAGCCATATCAGGTAAGCAACACATGAACATTGAACGTAAACCATTGGTTTTCATTTCTCTAACCATCCATTTCTTCTTGCCCCACTAGATTAATGGACCAGAGGGATTTCTAGACTAAGGAACATCCATAGTGAGAACCTCCCCATGAACATCCTGTATCCAACACATGCCATGCTGGCACCTATGGTACCTTTGTGCTTGGCACTTGAAGGTGGAGCATCTGGAATTTGCAGTGCTCCACTGTTAAACATAAGATGTTAGAGATTGGGGGAATGACCAATACGAGAAAGAGTTGGAATAGAATGGTAACCTACACCCGTGCCCAATGGATTCTGCTGATTTATTTCTCTACTGTAGTCTCCAAGAAAATATTCAACGAGCATATCTGTATGCACCAAACACTGTATCGCACTGTTCATGAAACAAGTATTCCCTAGATTTTGTAATCCTGTCAAACCCATTCCAAAGCTTCCACTCAGGGCAGTGCAGTTGGTAAGAACAGTTCCTGTGCTGCCGTTGTTCATTTGTGATCCGCTACAAGAGGACATTGTCATCTTAGATCCTTCAGTTCGGCACTTTACAGAATCTGACAACCCGTACACTTGTAATTCCAAAAGAATCTGCCAAGTAGGAGAACACAGATAATAAATTGAATTAGTGACCCTGCAGTTAGTACCCAACAAAGAAAACATATTTAAACTTTTAAACAGTACTGTATGGAACCTGTCAAGCAATCATGATTCATGAATCACTGCATTCATATTATCTGCTATAATAATTCAAGTAGAAAATGCCCATTATCCATTTATAAGCAATCTTTACTTTAGAAACATGGGAAGTTGATTGGACTCAATGCAGAGCCAAAATAACCTTCATCTGGAAATCAAACCTGGTGATATTGACTCACATTTGGACTCAGTTTAATCTAGAGACCTAAATGACGATTCCACACTTTACCGAAGTCTTTCTGACATGCTCATCCCCTCCGAGCTATAACCTCCCTTTCAACTTCATGTTTTGTCAGGGGAAAGAAATTAATTGGGAAGAAAAGAAACTCAGACAGACTTGAGTCTCTTTTTATATCTTAAGTGAATGGCAAAATTACATAAACTATCCTTAGGGAAAAGGGTAAAAAATGAACAAAAATAAAAGAGAACTGATAAAAGGGAAATAAGAGGCCCACAGCCCAATTAAAGGCAATGGCCCATGGCCCAGTTATGTCAACATGTTTCAATTTTTTGAGAGAGGTGGAAACTGGAAAGTTGTGTACTGATTTTGTGGAGCCTTTGAATCCAAACAGTAGTCAGGTCATTCAGCTACATAAATATCCTCCAGCATCCACCGATATCCAAATAGCAATGTGACTCATCGCAAGGCCAAGGGTTTGGTGTTCCTTTATCTCCATTTTGTGGGAACTGTTTTATTGTCACTAGTGATGGAACATTCCAACTAGTCTCTTCTATCAGATGGTGCATAGGCATCTTCATGTTCTAAATGTGTTTCTTCTTACTAAGGTCGCAAAGAATTTGTTTTCAGTATGTTATTTAATTTTCAAACCTGATCGGGTTATTTAGGACAAGAAGATAGGATAAGTTATAGAAGGACAGTGAGGAGGGAATTTACATTCATTGGAGTGAATTTGTTTAGATCAGTTGTTGATGGTGGCATCATCGAGAAAAAATGCTTGCTACAATTTGCCACCATAAAATAAGAATACACAATAGCCAGATGTAGGGATATTTGTCTAGTCAGCATCAAAACATGCAGTTAGGGAGAGAGGAACTTGAGTAAATGTAAAGGCCATCAGAAAGAATGCCTTTAACAAAACGAAGTGTAAGTTCATGAAAAAAAGAGAAGGAGAATAAGCAAGAGAAAAGAGAAAGGAAAGAAAAGAGAAGTTCCAGGCTGGACATTCCCACACTAGTTTTTATTCACTTAAGTCATAAAACCAAAATACGAAAAATACCCCTCACCTAATACAATTTACAATATAAGCCCCTAGGAATATAAAATATGCACAAGGAGAGGAACTAAAGGGCAGAAAAGGAGGATTAGGAGGGTCATATGATCATACGGCCCATATTAATCAGCTTCAACCCCCACCCCAGCACCCTCAAAAGCTAGAGAATAGATCTCATCAATGCCAAGCTTAAAAAAAATATGGTTAGGCCAACTGCGAGCAAAAGCTTTAGTGAACACATCTGCAATCTGATCTTGGGACTTGACATACAATGTCGGAATTTCACCATTCTTAACTTTCTCAAAGGATAAAGTGGCAGTCGATATTGATGTTTGCACTATGCAATTCCATTTTATTAAGGACTATGAGGACATGAGAACAGTGTAGTTAAAGGCACTAGGCACATCTGGCCATATAGCACCCCAAAAACCTAGGTGCACACATGGAGATTCCAAGTGCAATTTTTAATTCCAAAATAAAAAATAAAAAATAAAACACATGGATACCTGACATAAAAGACACATTTAGTGCAAGCACCCAGGCATTGCATCCACGCCCTAGGTAAACACCTCACTCAAGGTCCAGGCGAAAGTTAGGCATGCGCCTGGGTCGCCTTTGAGTACACTACATGAGACATGACGAAGAATCCCATGAATGGATAAGTGAGACAAAAGGGCTGTGGAAGAAAAATATCTCACCAGCACAACCACATTGAAACATTTGAACGTGACTATTGAGTTGATTTTCAACTATTTGATGGAAGTTCATAAAACAAGAAAGAAATTAAAGTGCATTGACTAAAATCATCGAAAACAACATAAAAGCAGAATTTTTTTTTTTAAAGGAAATATGTGTAGGGCCCCGTTATCCAAGAAAAGAATCTGCTCATTTATCATTAATTGGAAAGTTGACTTTACAATTTTTGTCCATATGATGACTCATACAAAGAGAAAGATTCAGACTTGGGGCTGACACTAATAACATCTCTCGAATGAAGAAAATAAAGAGTATGAGCAGTACTCTGACCAAGAAGTTGATGCTAGATGAAGGATGGAGCAACGAATGAGAAAGGTAACACAACACAGAACGTAATCAGACTAGAGAAAATAACACACAGAGGCTACCAAATCTAGTTTCCAGAGCAAGGAGAGTTGATTGGTCCTCTGAAAATGCATCAAAGAGTGAATTCAAAGTAAGGAAATCTTTGGTGAGATGAGAAATGCATCTAAGGTTCTTTTGAAGATGAGGCATATGTAGAACAATAAACACAATTAGCCTACGACTGGTGGAGGGAATTGAAGTGGGTCTAATATAAGACAGAAAAAAAGACTATCATTACCAAAACCATAAAAGAGGATGAACCACTATGAGAAGCAAACTGAGAAAGCATAGCAAAATCACTAGTCATGTGTCAAGTAGCATCAATGTCAGGTTACCACGCCAAATCAGATGAGAAGCAAGTGCAAGATTCTTAAACGTCATAGGTGCATATGGAAAGTAATTTATTCACCAAAAAACTGCTTGTGAACTGACCTTCTTTTTTTTTTTGGAAAGATACTAAGGGCCTGTTAGATTAGTGGGAAAAGGAAACAAAAGGTAATGATTAGAAATGATGATTTCCATTAGCACTATAGAAACATGGATTTCTAAGGTTTCCATTTTTAAGGGTCTTATTTGAAAAGCAGGTCAAAATATGATGATTGTGAGACAATGTTCACTTCAAATCTTGTGCTAGGTAATTCGATTATGGAAAAGGGTAATGATTTCTATAAGGAATTCGTTATTTCTTTGCTAACCAGACATAATGAAACATCCCATGATGGAAAAAGTGCTTCATTTACCTTTCTTTCCCCACTTTTCCACCAGGACCTAAGTGAAAAAAAGGTCGGTAATATTTGAAATAGATAGAGGGTGTGGCAAGAAAAATCAGAGGGAGAAAAGGTGGTCGATTTTTAAAATAACAAAAAAAAAAAGAATTGAATAGAAGGGGGGTGAACAAAGAACTCTTTTAGAGAGAGAGAGAGAGAGAGGTTTATGGTCAGGACTCGTTTTACCAAAGAAAAAAAAAGGTGGGGGGGGGCATAAGATTTAAAAAAGAAAGAATAGGAGAGGACAAAGAGAAGAGAATAGGATATGGAAGAGACATGTGGCTGGTCTTTAGGGTTTGAAAGAAGATGAAAAGGCACTAACCCAATAGGATGGTACCACTGGTTTTAGCCTAGTGACGAATAACTACGTAGAGCATGTAATGTAAATATTGTAAGCCATATAGAGTGTGCTATTTGGTGCAAAGCATGCACTATACGTTATGTAGCATGCAGCATACATAGCCTGCACTAAGTAAATTTTGGTTCTAAGCTTTAAAATCTTAAGTGTTTTGTTTCAAAACTGCTAGTGTTAGCTCAGCATCTATTGAAAAATGGTCGTAACTCATCCTCCTCACATGCAGCACTCAAGTACATCTATCCAGCCCATCCAAGCTGTGGGTACTATTGTTTATGGAAATATCAGTAAAACCACACCTATCAGGCTATCATAACCGCCTGTACCTGTATGCCAAGTGTACAGCTGAAGAGTTACAACCATTTTGAATGATGTAAAATTAGCACTGTGAGCTAGTTTTTAATAAACAAAAGCTTTTGAAGGAGAGGCGTGTTAATGCCTGAAGTGAACTTGTCAGTCACCATATGCAAATATTACAGTGATTATGATCTAACTATAATGACGTAACCTACCAAATATCTGTATCTGATCCTGTTCAAGAAATCTTTAAGGCTTAGGAATGTTGAACCCAAAGTCTTCAATGATCCCCTCGTAGATGCAGTGAATTAGATTTAGGTCAGACCTCATTAGTGCTGCAATATTAGAAAAACACTGCTACAGAAACCAAGTCTCCCACTAGTCCTATCCTGAGCTTCAACCACCACATTTCATTAACAAAGGCTAATATCGGATTATTTAGCATTGAAAATGTAGAAAGAATAATAGAATAGTTTTCATAAAAATTCTAAGCATGGTAGTTTTGTAACATTTTCCAAACCTGCTGGATTTCCTCAGAAATCCCCAGATTGGGAAATTATTGTAGATTTCCTAATTATTAAAAATGTATTCATCTTTAGTGGAAGCCTTGAAATTCATAATTAAAGAAAGAATGAAAATTTTGCAATGCTTCATGAGTAAATAATACTTACATCTAGAATAGAAATATAAGCTAAGCAAGTCTTGAGCCCCCAGGGGCTACAACTTACAACTCAGCATTCACTTCAAATACAGCGTTCTTCGTGTTATGCACATGATATCCGTATAAGGTAAGTAAAATTTTAACAACAATCACTATTTAAAGCAGAGGACCAGAAACCTTTGATTGAACTCATATGGTAGTTGGGGCCTACTAGAGTTGCATAACACTAACACCTTACACATATAGGGGGCAAATACAAGGTAACATAACGCACACTGAACAAATCAACTAGCTACCTCTTGATCTGATTGGCGTTGACAATCCTTCGAGATATTATTTCTCTCACCTACGAAATACAGATTTGTCTGCCCAGAGAAGTCCCAGATGCGTATCTGTGCAAGCATAAAATAAAATGAATGAACCATCCAATAAGAGCTGTCAACGGCCAGGCCTGGGGTTGGCTTCGGCCCAGATTTTGAACTGATTGGGCAGACCAATTCAAAATTTTGATATTGCTTCGCCAAGCCCAGCTGATTGAATGCCCTATATCCAATGCTGCTGGAAGTCTCACAATCACTGCTGAAAGAAACAAACTGAATCCATTAATAGGCAACATACCGGCTCGGATTCGGCACTGAAAATCTTGCAAGCTCTTTTGTAAAATTCTACTGCATTGTCCTGATAGATGGACCAATAATTAGAACATACAGCAATGAAGAACTACAACAAACCATAGAGATTACCTTTTAAAACAAAATCAAGAAATTCAAAGACAAATAATGCCTCAATTTGACTTTAAGACTTCAACAACGAGGTCATGTGTACCGTTACTACAGAGAAACCACAACACTACTCGGTCCAAATCAATGTGACATGGCTTGTCATAAACTTTTTGGTTAATATGGTCATGGACTCATGGCCCACTAAGAAGTAATATGTTCATGAATAGTTGACATGTGACCAACATGTGTGCATATTCTCATGCAAAGACAAATAAGGAGAAACTAAAACTGATAGGTATTTGAAGCTGACTGCCAAAAGCACGTTTAGTACTCAATTAACCTTACCTATATAGCCAATTCAATTATAAGTGAACAATGATTGTACAATACAGCCTGTTTGAATACAAGGAATCAATAGTGTGGACATGGATAACTGTAATGATTACCTTTTCCAGTGCTGTATCCCAATGGATTCTTTAAAAAAAAAAAAAAAAATCTATTGTTTGGGTAGCAAGCGGAAATCTCATATTCATCAGATGATGATCATCTCATATCTTGCACCAAAGAACTGCTACTGTGGATAAGGGTAATGATTACTTTTCAAAATCCAAACTTTTCTTTGCAATCTAGACAGCAAGAAATATCAAATTGAGAGAACATTTTCTTTTCCCATGGATTCGTCACATTCAAATAGGCCCTAACTATAAACGAGATTTAGATCTCACAAAAGAGCTTTCCAAATTATGTTGGTTCATATAGTCTTAATTATCAAATCTAAACTCGAGCTATTAATAATTTGTTGCCACTCTTCACTCGTAAAACCGCATCCGCCACGACCTTAGAGATGACCAGATCTACCTCTTATCCGGCCAAACCACCATCCTCTACATGCAAATCTGGATTGAGATCATTGTCAGATCTGCCATTGATCCTAATTTGCATTCTCTGGTGATGGCCATTGCTGCCCATCAAATGTTTGTACCTCAAATCTGAAAAAAAAAAAAAAAAAAAAAAAAAAAAAAAAACCCCTGAACCATCCTTTGGCACCCATTTACAATGCTATCTCCAATCGCGAACAGCTAACCTCTGCCTCTCCGACCAAATCCACGTCCCTTGCAACCACCATCTGCACATGTTGCAAACCAGCGCAGAAGCTTGTGATCTCAAACCCTATCTGCCATTGTCGGCAGCCCTTACAGACCCAGTGCCATTAAAACCAATAACTATTCGCAACTTCCGTAGCCGGATTCTCTTGCCAGCACTCCATTGCTTCATCACCTCCATCTTCGAACGGTAGAGATTCAACCACACCACTATCTCTATTTTACCACCACCCATCGAGATACATCCATCTCTGCCTGTCTGAACCAGAATTTCTTCCCCTTTTTCCCTCTTTAACTTTCCTTTTTTTTTCTTTTGGTTTGCTTTCAGTGCTCTGTGAGTGCACTAAACTACCAGTGCACACTCACTACAACTGTAATGAAAAAGACATTTGTTCTCTCTGCCACCCAAATCCCTGTTTCCTGATACGCTGAGCCTTTTAACCAAACCTGTTTTCCGATGTGCCAAGTGATTGCTTGCTATTCCTGCTAAATCATTAGAATACTCTTATTCAAACCTCTTTCGAGCTTCTAATTAGAACCAACGTTATTACTGATCTGCTGTTGGAACATTCTAGAGCCACCGAAAATCCCAACCATTGGAAAGTTTGAGGCGCAATTGAAAGAGCCAGCCAGCAATTCAAATCCCAACCACCGGAAGTGTTGCTAGATCCTTCCACAATCACCAGAAGTACCTATAGTTCATGTCCCAAAAGTCATCGAAAGTGTTGTCCGCCTCTCAAGCAGCTTCCTAAATCATCAGCAAGTCAAGCATACATGATACACATGCTCCAACTTGAGGGGAGAGTGTTAGAGTATCCTATCTTTGACACACGTGTATTGTAGCATATTTGAGCGTAAGATGCAAATGTATTTAGACATCCTGCAGTACACCATATCCTTGGAGATAGTAGTGTATCTTTCAGAATTCATTTGCATTTATTTTGAGCTTATCTCTTGTAATTAATTAATATTGTGAATAAAGGATTCTAGAAGAGGCATATATACAAAGTCCTCTCTCTCTCTTATCCTTTGTGATTCTTCACACAGTTGATAAAATGCTTTGGTTTTTTCTTTTTCTTTTATTTTTTTATGGATGGCAATAAAATTTTATTAAGAGAAGCACAAAAGAGATACAAAATGTCAACAGCCAACTAAAGGAAGAAAACATCAAACATGGGGCAAAGACTCTACCATACAAAGAACACTCTTGGAAGCACCTCCTCCCAACCAAACCCTCAACATCAATTGTTCAACTTTAGCACCTTGCTTTACAAATTATTGATGGTTTTCATCATCATATAGCACATTCAAGACTTTGCCCCATTTGGAATTAACCCTGTTAAATTGCCCACATGGCCATGACATCAAACATTTTCATTTTATAATTACAGTGAGATCCAAAGACTGCTTGATTAGCTCAAAAATGCTTTAGTAACGACAATTGCCAAATGACAAACTATTCACTTTATTAGTTTAATTCTGCGATCTGATGTAGGGTTGGACTTTATCAATTTAATGTCTACAATACTGTTTATCTAAACCCCATATGATGCAGCTAATGGTCCATTTGGTTTCTTTCCTTCTCTACTGTGGTCGAAACATGTTCTGACAATGGATAACATTGCCTCGATTTACAAAAAAGTAGCTTGTCCTCTTGCAGCAAAGAGTCTGCTTCTCTCAGTTATAAAATTCCAGACTACTAAATGAAGAGAAATGAACAATAATCTAGGTAATGATATCCCCATCAGCACATATTTCTACTGTATTAAATACTTGCATAACTGAACCAAACAGAGCCTAGGATGTAGAAATCAAGGTTCTCAAATTAAAAATGAATAGCCTCAACCATTTAGATAGAATAATTGAAAAAACATCCACGATGTAGAACAATCATAGAACCAAATAACATCAGCATTAGTAAGACTGGCAAAAATAAAATAAAGGAGGACAGAAAGGTTAGGGGTACCAGGACGGACCCTTTTGCTTATCTTTAGAGACAATTGATTTGCTTCCCGCATATTGGAGAGCCGTAATTGTAGAGGATAAACATCCGCCATACCATCTTCAGCAACAGAAGAGCTTCCACCATTCCTCATTGCCGCATTTGAATTGCTGTGCCTAAAGTTAAAAGGACCCAAATTAATATACAAAGTTGTTATACAATGATGTTTTAGAAATTCAATAAGCACCCAAACATTCAACAACAAACTAGCAATGTCAAACAGATGCTACATGAGCGAATCACTCTAATTACTAACTATAAACCCAACCATAAGCAGCATGAGATTATTGCATTCTGAGACTTGTAATTGTCAGGGGGATCCAAGTCATCCAACAAGCATTTAATTAGTTCAAAGGATTCTGGAAAGAGGTGCGATACAATACTTTGCAAGATTCGCTGACATTTTTCATTTGACCCAGCATTCAGTACAGGTGGATCCAACTTTTCAATTAATTGTCCAAACACTGGGCCCCACCATGGATAAGCTATGGAAAAAATGCTCTCTTGAACAATCTCACCCATCCAATTAGTTGATTTCACTCATTTCATATAAACCATAGGATATACATCATTATAAACTCTCAATCCCACCAGATAAACAGTCTGAAACACTGAAAGGTGGATACTGCCTGTATAGAACTGTGGTCCAAAGGAAAACACCAGTAATTTGAGCCAAGCATAGCAAATGTCCTCTTCTTTAAATAGCCCATTTTTTTTAATTTGAAAAATAAAATAAAAAAGATGATGATGATGATGCAACTCTATTTACACCCTCTATTTTTAATAGGGAGGTGCTGCATACAACATGTTGGACAACTAACAGTCATCATCATCATCATCTAAGCCTTATCCCAATTAATTACGGGTCATTTGGATGGTGGTAAATGGGGCAAATAGTAAATGATTAACTAGCAAATCATCTACTATTTGTGTTTGGATGCTCTAATTTGCTAGCAAAGCCCCCTTTTCATTTACTAGCAAAAAGCTGAGACTTCATTTACTAGCAAATGAGGAGATGGCAACAGCTCTAATTTTTTTAATGAAAGCTGATAAAGCAGATTTCATTTACCATTTATAAGCTATCCAAACACTGTAAATGATTTACTAGTAAATCATTTAAATCATTTACAACTTAAAGCCAAACAGCCAGCTGTAAATCATTTACAGCCTTTGAGTGATTTACTAGTAAATCATTTACAACGTAAACCATTTACCACCATACGGCTACATGAATCCCGTTCAAGGGTGGAATCGCCACGAGTATATTAAGTTACGGTCCAACTAGCACATAATTGACAATGAGTCTTGTATATACGACATCCAACCCATCTAAAAGGTTCATCCTATCACCTAGCACAAAAATCAGGCCAATCCACTGATCAAGTAGGCCACGAGTACTCCAATAAGATCTGGCTGTCCATTGTTTCCAACAGTGAGGCCGGCATTTTGACCGATTGGCCTGATCTTTTCATCAAGTGGTGGGGGGTGGGGCCAACCTTGTGGACAGACCTTATATGATCCAATGACTTGCTTTTAATACCCCAACCCTCCCACAAAATGCTTGCCGGTCACAGTACAAACAACAGAATCAACAATGACAATTCAAAGGCCATGATCGATCTGGTTTTTTTCTGAGACCTACCATTTGAGCGTCTGCAGCCACACATCCTCAAGAACCAACGCGAAGTCACGGCCCGACACGCCTTCCTCCGATTTCTCGATCCACTCCGCATCCTCCCCCTCTCGCCGCAGGTTGAAGACGAGATCCGAGTTGAAGATGTTGTTGATGATCTTGATGGGTCCCACCACGTAAGGCGATGAAGAAGACGTCGCCGTGTACAGAACCCCTTTCTCTCTCTCGACGTCTTCCTCCTTCAGCCATCTGAAAATGCCATTTTTTTAAAGAAAATTCGAAAATTACATCAACCTCCCTACCAATGCAGGGATTTAAGATTTTCAGATTTGGAAAAGGAGATCGATCGAGAAGGAGAGAAGGAAAGGGATACCTGAAGGGAACGAAGTAGACTTGCTCGCCTTCTGCAATGGGGCGAGGAGGAAAATTAGGGGATTCTGCAGGGGCAGAACCGTCCATTTTGGATTGAGAGAGAGAGAGAGAGAGAGAGAGAGAGAGGTGACAGGTTTTTGAGTGAAGAGGATTTAAAAGGAGGGAAATGTCGAGAGGAAAAAAAAAAAAAACAAATGCGGAGAAAAGAAAGGAGAGAAAACTGATGTGGTTTTGGTAGTCCGCAGGACTACTGTTAATAGATGGACCCAATCGCTCCCACACGTTTGGGATATGGGGACCGTTCATCTGGTAGCTCCGCTAAGAAAATCAGGCCTGTCCGTCCGTTCATCAGGTGGCCAATGTTGTCGTTGAATGTGGGACTTTTGTTTTTTTATTATGATCCGTTCGTGTGTATTAGTAAACGTGTTAGGCCCACCTGATGAGCACTTTTGAACTGCTTCTTAGACGGGTCATATTGATGGTGAAGCCCACCAACGTCCTGGATCTTTCACTCGTGTAGGCCATCTCGATCGGGTAGGTACAGATGAGCATTCCTCTATAAGAGCATTTTGGTAAGAGTTTTCCTTTCCTCTATCATCCAATCTGCAGCAGGGCACATGGGATGAGAGGCAGACTTCTTAGAGAGCCGGTCGTGACTTTGTGGGGCCCACCGTGATGTATGTATTTATCCACGCCGTCCATCCGTTTTCCCCAATTATTTTAGCCCATGAGCCCTAAGATGAGGCAAATCCAAAGCTCAAGTGGACCATGCCGTGGGAAACAGTGGGGAAAGTGACACCCACCGTTGAAAACTTCTTGGGCCCACAGAAATTTTGGATCAAGTTGATATTTGTGTTTTTCGTTAACCTATGAACATGTCGGATGGCAAATAAACCCCACGGTGGGCCCTAAGAAGGAATCCTGTGGTGTGGTCCACTTGAGCTTTGGATCTGCCTCATTTTAGTGTCATGACCTGAAATGATCTGACATAACAGATGAATGGTGTGGATAAAACACATACATCATGGTGGGTCCCACAGGGTTGGGTCACCAGGTCTCCGGGCAATCTGTGTCCCATGGGATGAACGGTTCAGATCATCAAGGTCGTTTCCAGTGACGCTACAATTTGGAGTACTCATGAGAGTTGCCTGTCTTTCATGTTGGAGATTTGGTTGATGGTGTTTGTCACTTTCTTTCCCTATTTAAACTTTTGACTTAATCTCTATCCATATGGCAGACCTGTAAGAGATCCGAACCGATCATCATGGGAGGCTATACCTTGAATGGGCCATGAAAAAAATCTGAAAATCTTGACCGTTCCATTGCAGGCTTTGGGAAAACAAAACATCCATCTTTAAAAATAGTCAACCATTCATTTTGTTTTTTAAAATGCAGCAATCCTAGGAGTGGAATTATCGAATTTGTCTGAATTTTGAGATATGGGCCATAAAATGTGGGCCCTACCTGATGATCGGCTCTGATCTTACAAGTGTGTCACGTGTGGAAAAGATAATTGACGTGAGTTTTGCAAAGAAAGTGACGAACGTTCTTACATTTATCGCATTTTGTAAGAAAAGTATCCGAATATTCTTCGCCTTCAGTATTTTCTTTCTCCGTCCGACCAGATGACCCGGATCTGGATGCAGGAGAATTGTCATCAATTGTCTCGATGCGCCGTTTCTACCTTTTGAGCCCCAACGGGACGCGGATTGCGTGATTACCTGCCACCACCGACCTCCGCGGGGGTGCGGATTGGATACTACCCCCACCGAGATGTATATGTTTTATCCAGGCCGTCCATCTATTTTGAAAGATCATTTAGGACATGAAAAAGAAAGGAAGGCAGATCTAAGGTTCAAGTGGACCACACCACAGGAGCCAGTGGGGATTGAGCTCCTACCATTGAAAAATTCCTAGGGCCCACCGTGATGTTTATTTTCCATCCAACCTATTCATAAGGTTGCATGGACCTGTATGAAGCTAAAATATAAATAACAGCTTGATCCAAAACCTCTGTAGCTCCTAAGAAGTTTTCAATGGTAGGATTTCAATCCCCACTGTTTCCTGTGGTGTGGTCCACTTCAGCCTTCAATATAACTCTCTTATGGGATTCCTCTCTAAGATTCTCTTTCAAAATGGATGGACAGTGTGGCCCCATAGAGCCCCTGACAGTATCGTCTGTCTCTAGGTCCTGGTGGGGTGGTAACCAATCCGCACGACCTCAGCTGTGGCAGGACTCTGCGGAGCCACTTGATTATGATTATGTGTTTTATCCACGACGTTCATCCGTTGAGCTAGCTCATTTTAGGTCATGAGCCTAAAATTGAACCATATCTAAAGCTCAAGTGGATCACAGCATAGGAAACAGGGACACAGATTGGTGGTGGTGTGGTAGTGTGGTGAGATTTGATTGGTGGGTTGTATGTAGAGGTGGGCACAAACCAAGCCAGCTCGAAAGCTCGGCTCGGATTGGTTCGAAAAAACTCTGGTCGGATTGGTTCAAATGGAAGTTCAAACCAAACCAAGCCTCCAGGTCAAGCTGGTTTGAAAAAACAAACCTAAGCTCAAACTAGGGCAGTACCAGCTCGGCTCAGCTCAGCTTGAGCTCGATTTGATTCAGCTCAATTTGATTGGGCTCGTAGATTAGTAAGCACACTGTTCCATGTGGTGTGATCCGACTTGAGCTTTGGATATGATTCCATTTTGGGATCATGTCCTAAAATGATATGTAAACTAGATGGACAGAATGGATAATACATATACATGATGACATGGATAATACATAATACATATACACGAATGCACACTCTTTCCTTGCACTTGTAAAATTATGCTTGTGTACTTTTGTTTGGAAAATACTTTTACATGTCTATTTTGCAGGTTACACTCCTTCAGAGGATGTTAAATATCATATAGTAAGATACATTTGTACTTTTTTTTCTTCTAACTTTTTAAATTCTTTTATAATTAAATAAACAAGAAAAAAAAGAGCCGCTGCCTATTTGAAGTCGGCCCAGGCCGGTTTGAAATTTTCGACCAAACCGATCCTTGGCTCGAACCAGATTTTTCTGGAGCAAACCAAACTTGAGCTACATGGTCGGCCCAAAACCCAAACCAAACTGATCCACAAACTGCGGTGGTACAAAAACAAGTCAATCCAAACTAAGGGCTAACTCGGCTCAGCCCAGATCGTTGCCCACCTCTAGTTGCATGTTGTTGGGAGATGGGGATGAGGGCGGGATCCCTCAATCCACTGAGGTCGGTGGATCCCCAACTGTGAGGCCATTGTGATGCATGTATGTTACATCTGCACTGTTCATGCATTTTGAAATCTCATTTTAGGTTATTATCCCAAAAATGAAACAGATACAAATCTTAGGTAGACCATACCACATGAAATAGTAGTGATTGAATCCCACCATTAAAAACCTCATGGGGGCCACTAGAATTTTCATTTTCCATCAACCCTGTTGAAAAGGTCATGACAGATTTGGATAAAGATACCAAATAAATATTAGCTTGACCCAAAACATATGAGAAGCTTTTAATGGTTGAGTACCATTTTTTCTGTATTGTATTATGCTCCACCTTATATTTGGATCCACTTCATTTCTTGAATCATGCTCTAAAATGAGTTTTCAAAATGAATGGATGGCACACAGTAAGGGATCCACCCACCTCGGTGGATCCAGGGATCTAGGTAAGCCGCTCCTGATGTAGATTGGCTGTTTTTAGGGAGTGGATTAAGTGGGCCTCGGCTTTGACCACAATGGTGCAAGCCCTTGATGAAGGGCCCACCTTGATAGATGTATTGCATATCCATTCCGTCCATCCGTTTTTCCAGCTCATTTTAGGGAATTAGACAAAAAATGAAGTAGCTACAAAACTCAGGTAGACCATACCATATGAAAAAGTGGTGATTGACCATTAAAACCTTCTTGTGGGCCACAAAGTTTTGGATCAAGCTCATATTTGTTTTCGTTCCTTCGTCGAGGTTTGTGTGAACTGATCAATAAATTGGATGGACAATAGGGAAACATTACAATGGGCCTTAGGAAGTTTCTAATAGCGGAGAGTTAGACCACCACTATTTCTTACAGTATTGTCCATTTTAGATTTGGATCCACTTCATTTTTGGGCTCGTGCCCTAAAATGATCTGGAAAAACTGATGCATACATTAGAGTGGCCCCACAGTAGTAGATTAAGTGCAGCCCACCCTCACAAAACCCAGTGTGGCACTGGCCATGGGGGCCACCATTGTGCATGCATTGTATATCTTAGGTAGACCACACCATAAGAACCAGTAGTGATTGAACATTAAAACTTATTGTGGTGTGCAAAAGGGCTATGTGACTTTATCAATAGGTCGGACGGCAAATAAAAACTGCAGTGGGCCCAATAAACTTTTTAATGGCTGGTGTTAAATCACGGCAGTTTCTTATAATGTAATCCTCTTTGGATCTGGATCTACTTTCTTTTTGGGCTTATACCTTGAAACGAGTTAAAAAATTTATGGATATAAAGCACATACTATTTACACTCCTTGAATAGAACGGTGAACAGGATGATGCCACGTATTTGCATGCTAGTATGGAGGCATGTAAAAGATACTGACGAAACACAGAGCAAAGATTCGTGGGGTCCTAAATACCTCTATCTGGCATACATGTGTCGCGCTGGGATGACTAAGATGTTTCTAGACAGTGCATATGATCAAAACCCGGCGGTCATCCTCCCAACAATACGTGGCAAACAAACAGAGGTTTCACAAATGCAAAAACAATAAGAGAGGATGTATAATGTAGCGTGGAACAAAGCGAATGACATCTTATAATGCATAGTTGGATTTAATTGGTCATGCATAGTTGTATACTCTTAATGGTGAGCTTAAAAGAAGAAAGTCATCTGAAATAAAAATAAGATTGATTCAAAACAATAGAATGGTTAGAATGGTTAGTTGGCTCTGTCTCACAGTAGAAGCATATCAAGTAAAGGCCGTTGATTTATAGGAATATCAATAGCAAAAGCCAAAGAAATATACGCAAAGCCACCGCCTCACCCAGGTTTGTAAAAGTAATATTGGAAGAGGAGCTCCGGGACCATCCCCAATCCAAATCAAGTACATCTCTTCCCAGCTCAACAATGCATATCAATCTTTTGTCTTTCATGGACACATATCTTGGCATAGCTTAGCCTAGTTTAACCTCTTTACTTTTATCCAACACCACGCAGTAGTAAGTCTGAATCAATTAACATGGCTTAGTTTAGTTTTCTACGTTTGTCCAATGCATCACTGCAATAAGTTGAATTTAGTTTGGTTAAATCAAACACTACCTAGTGGTTCGATCCCCAAATTCCACAAGTCCTCACTTAGTGTTTCTTCAGTCACATTTTTCTAACCAAACCACAACTGTCTAGGTTTTGGTGACCGTCCAAGTCCAAAAGATTGTCCAGTTTACAGGTCTCGCCCGCTCAAACCGTTGCCATTAATTATTCTACTTTATTTTACTTTTGCTCGCCAATCGTATTGCACTTACATTCAGATTAATAAAATTGACACTTGTCCTTTAAATTCCTGTTTTACTTTCTTACATTATTTTTGTTGATGAACATGACTAGGTTATCATCATGCGATGGAAAGTCCTTGTCTTTATAGGCCTATTGGACGGTACTTTGTAGGCCTCCCAATGGGTACATGTTTTATCCACCTCATGCATCTATTTTGGTAGCTCATTTTATGGCATAAGCCCAAAAGCAAGGCAAGTCAATGGTGATTGAATACCCACCCTTAAAAACTTATCGGGGCCGCAAAAAGTTTCTTATGAAGATGATATTTGTGCTTTCCCTTCATGTCAGTCTTTATCACCTTATCAACGGGTTTGATAGCAAATAAACATTACAATGGGCCCTAGGAAGTTAATAATGGTCGGCATTCAATCACTATTGTTTTCCCATGGGGTAGTCCACATGAGATTTGGATCTACTTCGTTTTTTGACTCATGCCCTAAAATGAGTTGGAAAAATGGATGGACGGCGTAAATAAAACACATGCGTCACTGTATGGCCCCTATAGCATCGTCCAGTAGCTAGTCGCTATTGGCAGTGTCCGTATGCAATCTATGTTGTAGTTGGCTTATCTTTGATAGGCCTATGGCCCATCAATCAAATCTCATCACGTCACCACGCCATTGCTAAGCTAAGGGTGACAATGGTCTTAAATTAGGGTTGTAAATGGGTCAGCAGACTCGATGGGGTACCCAGACTCAACCCATTTAGACCTGACCCAGACTCGACCCATTTGTTAAATGGTACAGGTCTGGGTCCAAGAACAAACCCTATTTGCTAAACAAGCCTGGGTCTGGTTTCCTTTATATTAGGCCCGACCCGACCCGACCCAACCCAACCCAACCCAACCCAACCCAACCCTAATCCATTTAGTAAGTGGGCGAGTTTGGTCTATGTTTCAAGGGACCCATCCAGACCCGATTTTAAGCCTTGTTAAAATGCTTGCATACTAGATCCAGACCCCAACCCATTAGACCTGACCCATTTGTAAATGGGTATGGGCGGATCTCCCTCAACCAGACCCAGACCCATTTATAAATGGGTTTGATGGGTTGACTCGGACTCGACCTAGACCCGCCCATTTAGTAAAAGGGTCTGGGTCTAAAATTTGGACCTAGACCTATTTAGTTTTGGCTAAACCCGCCCTGAACCCGACCATTTACAGCCCTAGCCTTAATACCTAATTTACATCAGGAAACAATAGGGATTGAACGCTTACCATTGGAAAGATCGAACACTAGCAATCGGAAAACTTCTAAAGGCA
Organism: Liriodendron chinense; assembly: GCA_003013855.2. NCBI lineage: Eukaryota > Viridiplantae > Streptophyta > Magnoliopsida > Magnoliales > Magnoliaceae > Liriodendron > Liriodendron chinense. The sequence goes on along the minus strand of PVNU02002562.1, from coordinate 509,554 downwards.
ATAAAAGTGTTGGATCAAGATGATGTTTGTGTTTTCCCATACATCCAAATATATGTGACCTTATTAATAAGTTGGGTGACAAATAAACATCATCGTGAGCTCTAAGAAGTTTAAACGGCAAGCGTCATTATCCCCATTGTGTTCTTGTGATGTGTGGTCCACTTGAGCTCTAAATATACTTAAAATTTGAGCTCATGATTAAAATTGAGCTGAAAAAATGAATGGACAACATGGAAAATCATATACATTGTGATGGGACCCATAAAGTTTTGTCACCTCAGAGGTGGGTGGTGGTAATGTCACCATGCAACCCGCATTCCACGTAAGGTGCTTCCTATTAGACTAATAGTTTGGATTGTTGAAACATGAGAGCCACTCTTGCCGAGCAGATGCATGGGACTATATCACTCTCCGATACATCAAGACCTTTCCATGAATAAAATGAATTGGACGGTTTTTATTAGAGTTGTACATGAGTCGAGTAAGCTCGAAAAACTCGCTCGAAAGCTGCTCAACTCGGCTCAGATCGAAAGTGAGTTTGAGCCGAGCCGAGTCAAAATTCTGATACTCGATTGAGTTCGAGCGAGCTTCGAGCAGAACTATGCTCGATTTGGCTCGACTTGTTTGTTAGGCTCAAACTCGGCTCGATTTGATTCAACTCGGCTCGGCTTCGAGTCGTAGTATGTATATAAGATTGTTTTTTTAACCATAACTATTTTTTTACTTTCTACCTTTTACCGCCTGAGCGCCCCCCTTTTGGCATTTTCAAACCCTAACCCTAACCCAGCCGGCCGGCCGGTCGGCAACCCTCAGTCCCTCACCTAGCCCGCTCGTCGTCGGCCACCCTCCGCTCGTTGTCAACCACCCTCACCCTGTCCGCTTATCGCCGGCCACCCCTGGTTGAGAAGCTACCTGCCCACTCATTGACTGCCACCCCGGGTAATCCCCTTCCCCCCTCTAAAATTTTCATGAAAATGAGGATGACCCCTATCAAACTCGAACTCAGCTCGAAAGAATCAAACTCAAACTCAGCTTGAAAACTCGAACTCGAAATCAACTCGAACTCGCTCGGTCTACTGATCGAGCAAGGGCCTGCTCGACTCGGCGAGTCGAGTCGAGTAACAAGCAGGGGTATGTGGGTTCGAATCGAGCACCAAGCAGGATGATGCTTGATTCGAATGGACTCGTGTACAACTCTAGTTTTGATCGGTGTTTTCAAGCAAGATAATTTAAAGGGTCCTCTAATGTGTATAGGTTACTGGTGCACCTTGCTAGCACTAGTGGGATGATACTATGTTGATCAAGAGCGTTGGTATTACTGGGTCTACCATGGATGGGGGATTCGAAAGAAATTAATAATTGGGTGTGCCTGGTTGTAGATTCCTTGGCCCTTGGTTGTTGGATTCATTTTCTAACCTTTAATTCATACACCACTAATCTAATGGTGAGATCAATATGTGCACTAAAAGATTCATGGGCCATCTTAATTCATGGTTGATGACTGCAGCATCCCTAATGATGGGCATATGGTGAGGCTATTCATGTCATTTGGACCTTATTTACCTCCCAGAAGAAAATAGGAAAATAGGGCTCCACAAGTGTTCGAGGGTCATTAATTTGGTGCCTATAAAAAGCTTAAGTATCTTTCAAGGTTGGGCTTGTCTTTATTGTTGTTTGATAAACTGAAAAGATAAGTTTTCAAAAATAATTTATTCGTTGGAAACTTAAATTGTTGAATCGCAATTATGAAATAATTTTAGAGATAGTTTAATCACAAGTAAAAATAAATTTTAATGCAGCCATCACTTTTAGCATTCGACTTTCAATTATCAATTGATAAAACTTATTTACAGTGCTTATCACTTATTTTCGAAACTTATATGAAAAGTAAGTTTTAATGGCTAATATTTAATATAAGAATCAAAGATGTGGATCATGAGCGAAGCATGATTATGCTCACATCATCATCTAAGGTACAATCAAAGGTGATTGCCCACATACCCACATTTATATTGCCCACAAACCTACGGTACCTGTTATGGGGACTCGGCGAAATCCCGTGATGGACCTGCCATTTGAGAACTCATTAATGGCAGAGTGGAATCATCTACAACACCTAATGTAAAACTATTCCTTAAACCTTTAAGTTCGTGCAGTGTGCCAAACCTAATATTTAATCTAGATTAGAATGATTTTTTTTACAAGAGATTTGATTAGTCTTGAAAAAACATGAAGCCAGTGACCGGCTCAATGGAGCTGATGATTTTTCTTCAATGTGTGCTGGATTGAGAAAAAAGCACTCATATGAAAATTATTTCGTTAAATGTTTAGTCTAAAAGATCTATTTGTCATGTTCGTTGTGGTTTTTTAATTTAATTACACTTATAGCTTAATAACACGCATGGGTCGTTTGAGGATGAGGGTAGCATGAGTTGCACATCGTACATTGACATGTGGAGCCCTAAAAGATGGGTAGGGTGACATGCCATAAGTATGACACATTGGTGATGATTTTTCATGTGAATGCTTGGTGGAATCAGTCCTATTTTTCTTCTTCATAAAATCATCTTATAATGTACTATAACATCTTCCCAATTGATCAAGTCAAAATTTTAATCAACCTAAAATAAAAAAGGATGGTTTAATATATACTCCATTGATTTGATGCGATGTAGAATGATTTGATGATCAATAATGATCATCTAAGCTAGGAAGCCTCTCCAGGATCAATCCCAAATAAAAGATGTCAACGAGTTATAGTCTATGCATCTAGTAGGGGTCGAAGAAGATCTTCACCATCCACACAAGTGTACCCCACACGATCACACAAGACTGATGGTAGAGATGAAGATGGGATAACATGCACCAAATCGCACACACTCTCTTTCAATGATGCTTAAGGCTGGGTAGCTCCAAGACTCTTTAGTACTCTACCCTTCTCTTTGGGATACCATATTATACAACAAAGAGTGTAAAGTTTCATGAGCGCATTCAAATTAGTGTTCCACCACCCCTTGAACTTCGACATGTACCTTTACAGTTAAGAAACTTGTTAAATATCTCATCCATTCATTTACTTGTGATGTAATCCTTTCACCATTATAGCCCCATGCTGATAAAATAGCAGATGATCAGAACATTATCAAGTGTGATTGAAAAACATCTTAATGGTTAAAACAAAACACCAAAGCTTAAAAATAAAAATAAAAACATTAAAAATAGTTAAATGTTAGGCTCAATAACAAAATTATTTGATGAGTCTTGATCCAATCAGATCTAGTGATACACATGTCCCTTGATAAACCCATTGGATCCTTCAGTCACCAATGCATTAATGAATTGCCTTCTTATAAAAGTATTAAGCTACATTTACTTTTAATGGCCTATGAATGGAATTCATAAGAAGAGTTAAAAGGCAGTCAATCATGATTGTGAAACATCCTTAAGACTATTAGTCCTAAATTATTGACTTCATATTGATCCTACTAATGTAAGTGCCCAAAAGTCTAAATGTAAATCCTCTACTCATGGCACTTGTATACTCTTACGTGAAATAAGGAACAAAAGCACACCAACATCAAGTTAGTCTATACTTGATTAAAGCCTGTCCTCCTTCGCATGAAATGATAGTACATTTCATTATACATTGTCCATAGGTGCATCCCGGGAACTTGTGTTGGTTATGATATATGATGGTATTGAGATCCATGTATTACAACTCTCCATCGTCAATAACCATTTTTTCAAAGATACATCAAGAAATCAATCCACTATTTAACTTACACACATGTGTTTAATAAGGTGACACAATTTATATGTACACTGAAGATACTTGGTCATCATAAAGCATAAATTGTCTCTGCACAATTTACGGCGAAATTAGGGCAAACATTGTTTTTTAGGGCACCAATCCAACAATCGACGAATGCCAAGTGGGATGCTTTATAAAGGGAGGGATCATCTTCTTCAATCTCATGCAAATGATGTTTTAAAAAAAGGATCACAGGAAAGTTGGAATAGCATTTCCAAAAAAATTATAAAAAAATAACAACCAAAACAACATTTTCACGGAAATTAAATTTCTTTGATTTATGTTTTAGTGAATCCAAACAGGCCCTTACACGAATTGATAGTGGCCTTCTTTTGGTTGATTGGCACGTGCACGTCTCTGATTCACTGATCGGAATTCACCATTATGATCAGGATTCATAACTAAGGATGCAACACATGGCCCATCTAAAGTGGGTCCCACAACCCAAGCCGTACAACTTAGGCCCCGTTTGGACGCACGATTTTAAACCCTGCGCCTCGCCTCGCCTCGCCTCGACACATACGCTGTATGCAGCTGCCCGTGCAACAAAACCAGTACCCCCTTCTACAGACACCGAAGTAGAGAAAGCAGAGAGAGAGAGAGAGAGATGTGGAAGCGGGCCTTTGCGGCAGGGTGCCTGAGTGCCCTACTCCCCCAGCGCACGTTAGCCAGGAGGCACTCATCCGGCGCGATCAGCGTCTCCTCCGCCGTGAACTCCATCCTCCTCCGTTCCCTGAAAGAGCACTACCTTGAAGTCTCCAAAATGTCGCCGCCCCCAAAGCTAAACCCTCCATCTCCTTTCTCTGTCGTGAAAGGCGCGCTCGACAACAACGGTCCGGTCCTCCGTCGATCCTACGGCGACGAGGAGATTACCATCTCTGTCATGCGACTGGCCAACATCATCTACGGTGATGGCGACGATTACGACGATGAAGGCATTAATCAGCTCTTCCTTCATGTCGACATCTCGAAGCCCGGGCGGAAGGAAAGGCTCCACTTCTTGTGCGGTCTCTATCCTGACGCAATGGGAATTCACTCCATTTCCATGCGCCCAACACTCAAGAATTCCTCCTCACAACCCATCCGCGTTCCGTCCACGTATCAAGGCCCTGCTTTTCAGTGCGTCTCTCTCTCTCTCTCTCTCTCTCTCTCTCTACCTCTCTCCATGGTTCGTTTTCTTGCTGTGTATAATTATGGGGGTTTGTCTAACATGCACTGCAATGTTGTCTCTACACACGGATTTTGGCATTTTTGCTTTTCTTAGAAGAAACTAGTAGTAAGAGGCATTGGGGGTCTGTGCAAGCAGGAAGAAAGTGAATTGAACTGTCCAAAATCCTCTAGCACTAAACATAGTTCACTTGACAACAATTACACGTAACAAGTTGCTGAAAAATACTGCTGATGAAGCACGAGGAGAAGGCTTCAATCTTCATATTCAACGAATCTGCATATGGGGATGGGTTTTGCAGCATTAACAATAGCGAGGAAGAGGGGATTAGGTTTGTTGGGTCTCACTACAAGATTTGAACTAGGGGAGTCTCAGGACCATTTTTTAAAAAAATAATTTTTAGGATTTTTTTTCCTACCCATCTCAGGAAATGAAAGAAGCAATACCATTCAATCGAATAGTGAAAATCATTGCAAATTCTATTCCATACGTAAGGCTTTATATTGCTTCATGTGCATGTGAAATTTTAGTTAAAGAAGCTTTGGGTTTTTTTGTTGTTGTTGTTGTTGGTACAACTCTCTTTCCCTTAATTGTCTCATACTATTCCTATATACTTGTTATCAAAGATGGAAAGCTAGAAAGTAAGAAACCAGTCCAACAAAAAAGAAGAAGAAGAAGAAGAAGAAAGAAAAGAAGTGCCATAAGACACTAGATATACAACTGTATATGTATATGGGTGTAGGCTTTGTAGGAATGTGTAGAACCTCATTTTACACTAAAGGGTTTATATATGAGGCCTTGATAAGTGTGGGGTTGGACTTGTGGCTCTCACAGCATAATTGGTTGATAATATGGGCCATCTGTTTGGATCCATGTGCTCTCAGACCAATTGGATTTGGACCCTTAATGTGGCTAGCAATGGGATCTACTTTTGGACTATTTCCATGATCAGATGGTCTTGCATCAACTCCCTTGCTTGGAGTAACTTCAATCAAGTTGGTGCTTAACAATCTTGTTTTGTTGCCTTTCAACCATGCCCTGGTCGACTTTGACAAGGTTTGATAACTGAGGCATGCTTGTAAGCTGAACATCTCTCTGATTGGATGGTGGTAGACATAATGCCACTTATTTTTTCATATTTGTGCAACCCAGGGCTTCGATGGTGTCTTCCATTCCTTTCTAGTGGTGGCGATGCATACCTTGAATTTCCATTCATAGCTTGTGGTTCGTCTCTTAGCTCTTGTTTGATTGATTCAATTGGTGCCAAGTGAGGGCAAGAGAGGATGAATGAAGCTCTGGTGTCTTCTTCCTGTAATGTTTCACCGGCTTTAGCATAGTGTTGCGTCCATTGTGCATGAAATTATAGATGTTCACACAATTGCTTTGCTGCACTTGTTGATCATAAATACATGGCTGATTCAGTAGTACATGATCTACCTTCATAGGTGTTACATCGCGCCAAATGGAATCTTCATAATGTTTCCAATTATAGTGTGTCTAGTCTCTGATGATGGCTAGGAATAGAGATTTCAGTCACTGATCCCACTTTCTTCAACTTATTGGCCAATTCTTAGGGAGCAATCTTCAGATGGCAATCGTCTTCTATCATCAGTTTGACTACACATATCTGTGCAGAATAGTTTGCATACCTTATCTTCACATCAAAACATTGGTATGGAAGGTATTGGTTGATGACTAACCTCACTTCATCCTCAGGACCTTATGTTTGAAAATTTTGGCCCATAATGGGCCCGTAATGGTCTGTTTATGACGATGTGTGACGGCCTAGGGCTGTTACATGATAAGTTCTTTTTTGGGGCTGTTTTTCATTCCCCACCCCGCCCTTTTTTTGAAAATTTTGCTTCTTGAGAATGTTTTAACTCATTTTCGACTAGATTTTTGCCATTTTTAAAGATCAAAATAATAACAAGACCTAAGCCATTTTTGAAGAATTGAAGACTAGGGACGAATTTAGGGATAATCGAATAAATAGGTAAAAATTCAATTTTTGTTTTTTTTTCCTATTGCAAATGTATTGATTCAACATTATATTACCAAATCAGTCAAATTTTGCTACATTTGTGTTCAATTTGACCATGTTTGCATAATTTTTGTTGTTGTTTTTATATAATTTTTAGCAATAATCAATTTTTTATTTTTGTTTTTTGTAAATATTTGGAGTATAGATTGTTCAAATACATGTATAGAGTTTACAAGCTACACATGCATGCATGAAATCAGTGTTTTTCATCTCATTTTCTTTTATCTTTTGGAATTTTCGGGTTATTTTGCGATGAATAGTGACAGTTTTTGTTTTTTTGTAATCATTTTTTTTCTCAAATTTCTTGAGACGAATGGTGTCAAATGCTTAGGGATATGCATTAGTGGGATGAATCCTATGGATTGCATGAATGTCAAGTCGTTTTAGGGCCATTCGGATGTTCTAAAACCAGCCCGGCACTATTTATTCAAATTTAATTTTAGTTTTTTCTTCAAATTAGAAATTGTGTCAAATGGTTAGGGATATATGCACTTGGGACAAGTTCCACATAGCCTTGGGGGGGGGGGGGGGGGGGGGGGGGGGGGGGTGGTGTGTGTGTGTGGAGGTTGCGATTATTTATCCAAATTTAATTTTATTTTTCTCCTCAAATTTCTTGAGAAAAATGGGGTCAAATGGTTAGGGATGCATTATTGGGACGAATATCACATATTGCATGAATTTCAGTTGTTTTGGGGCCATTTAGTGTACCCAAATCGATCCGACGCTATTCATTCAGATTTATTTATTTATTTTTTTTAATTTTTCCTCAATTTTCTTTAGGGAAATTGTGTCAAATGGTTAGGGATATGCATTAGTGGGACAAATTCCACGAATTGCATGAATTTCATGTCTTGGGGGCATTCAAGTGGTCTCAAATTGGCCCAACACTATTTATCCAAATTTAAATTTAAAATTTTGGTTTGTTTAATATAATATTTTATATATTTATATTTTGCCAGGAGCTTGGGGTTTGGGATTGGTTTGGGGTTGACAACTTGAGTTACTTAATGGCCACGACCCACGGGTTGGTTCGATACGTGGAGAGTTTGTCGATGGTTGGATTTGTGACTTATAAGTAGAAAAAATGGTGGGGAATTTAGGGAATGATTAGGTGGGAATAGGCATGCTATAAAATGCAATTACTGTGATAAATTAATAGCTGGAGGAATTATGTGTAAAAGAACATTTGGCATATTGAAAGGGGCAAATCGCAGGGAGCCTAGCATCCTAAAAGAGATAAGGGAGAGGATGGGGAAGAATTTGGAAGATATCAAGGAGAAAAAGTTACTGTATAGAAGAAGTATGATGCTCTCGATGCAGCTTGAGCAAAGGTTTTAGGTGTGATTATATGGGTGCGGGCGATGATGATAATGTTGACTCTAGTGAGGATTATGATGGGGAGGTGAAAATAGTGAGGAGAGAGCTTGTGTACTGCTCATGAAGATGAAGAGCATTAGTAGATGTTCAGAGGAAGGAGGTTGGTTCCTTTTTTTTTGGGGGGGGGGGGGGGGGGGGGGGGGGAGGGGTTCATGACAAAGCAGAAGAAGCCGAAATAAATGTGGGGAAAAGTTGCGGTTGACAATCTTGATAGTGCAACAACCAAGCTATTGACAACATAGTTTTCCAAATGTTACAAACTCTCCTTATTTTGGCAAGTGGTAGTAGATGCAACAATAGAGCCGAACAAAGGACTTTGTGCATCCACAGTAGGTGAGATTATGGAGAAATGGACATGTGCGGAGCACAGAGATGTTAGGGAGTATGTAGCTACTTCTAGATCGATGTGGCAGAGTAGAGGATGCACTGCTATATGCCATGGTTGGACTAGCCCTACAAGACATATCATGATAAACTTTATGGTGTATTGCTACTTGAGAACGGTGTTTCAAACTACCATTGATGCATTCGAGGAAATGAAAGGTGAAATTTATATTTCTAGTCTTATGGATAAGTTGGTAGATGAAATTGGAGAGGAAAACGTTGTGTAAATTGTTACCGACAATGAGGTTTTATATAAATCAGTTGGAAAATGTTGATGGAGAACTCTTCCAAAAAAAAAAAAAATGTTGATGGAGGAGTGAAAACATACATTTGAGCCACGTGTCATACACCATATCAACTTCATACTAGAAGATACTGGAAAGTAAAAAAATGTCGCGTAATTAGTTGAAAAGGTGAGGCAAGTCACTACATTCATCTATAATTATAATTAAGTAGCAACACAATGAGGAAGTTCATGAAAGAGAGAGTTACTTAGGTGCCCTTGAGGGTATATGAGCATAGGAGAGAGTTGAGCGAGATATTTGCTTCCTAGGTTAAAAATTTTGTTTGCTTGTTTTAGGAGAGAGTCTAATGATTTAGTTGAACCTCTTCACTAAGGAAAACATGTCTCTAGATGTAGACATTTTAATGAGAATTGCTTTCCTCTTGTTTGATGTTTACATTTTCGTTTCTTGTATACAATTCAGTTCTCCATAAAAGAAGTGGTCAGTGGATACTTTTTCCCGTTGACTGTAGGCCATTTTCTATCTTTATTTTCTTGATCTTCTACTCAGATTCCATCGAATAGATAGTTAGGATTGCCTAATGTTGGGCTTTCTGTAACATTGCCCATTCGATGATGTGATCTGAGAGATCAATTGTCTGAATCACGAGAAGTTGGGACTTCTTGCATGGCTGTTAGGTTGAGCAAAAAACTTTCTCTTGTCCGTGCATCATATTCTATTTATGGACTCTCAACAAATTGATAGTAGAGATATCTAGTGGGTATCCATCTTGAAAACCCTAATTTTCAATTAACCTTAATATTTATCATTCTTAATCTAAGTGTTGTGATTCACTAAAGCTAAATTAACTTGAAATGACTGGAGATGTCCCTGGTGAGGAGGGGAACATTGATTAGGTTCAAAGAGCCTGAGAAGAGGATGACATGAAGAAGAAAATGACTTGGATTGAGGTGGTGAGAAGCGATATGAGGCCTTTACTCACCAAGAATCGGGCCTTGAGATTTGTAAAGCCGACACCAAGTAGCTAGGGCAAATCTGTGATGATGATGAATTCTATATAAGTTTGTTACCCAAGAAAGAACTCATTAAGAAACTGAATGCTAATCCCATCAAGATAATCCTAAAGCTGTCTCATAATGCAAATAAGAACAGACCAAAGACTAGTTTCTGTTGGGATGGCCTTGTCATTAGAGTTGGAATGGGTTTCTTTCTTGGAACTTATGAAATGTATCCTTGTAGCATCTTCAGTTGGTGAGTTCTGATATTTGAGAGGAACTGCTACAGTGGCTATTTTTCTGAAGTTGTCTCTGTATATTGAGATTATCTGCCTCAAAATAATGGAACATTCTTTTTCAAAAAGTGGGAGTTCGGACTACACAAGACCTGCCAGCTGGCCCTATTGTTCAAGCAGGATACATGGAACAGAAGATGTACTACTGCAATATCTAGAAATTCTAGTTGTTAGCCAACCCTTCTAACGTGAGCCCACAGAAATTCAGAGCAAGCTTACTTTGTTCAACAAGGAGCTTTGGAGTATGGATGATTGGCGGTATGGTGATTGTCCAAGACTTTGTCACCTGCTTCAAATTTCTTTACAAGTTGGCCTCAAGCTACCCCATTGCTTCATGCACTCTTGTGCAACATTCAAATTCTCCATTGCTCTTTGCGGAATTTTCTATTTTTAACCTCTCTTTGTAAATTTAATACAGGACATGATAGTTAGAGGCGGTTGTTGATTTGTAAACAGTGTATGTCATTTGTGTGGAGATGCACAATACAATGGTATTTTGCATCTTTCTAGGAGCAAGGACTTTCAGAGTCAAAGCTTTGCTAGCATTTGTTGGCCGCTTCCAATTGGCCATCTTCTTTGGGATGTTAGGCTCATGTCCATTGTGGTACCGTGCAATTGATCATATAAACATCATGTTGTAGGGACTATATATTGACTGTGTGTGTATTCTTATTTTTTGGCAGTTGTATCGGTGCATGTGCACCCTCCTTCATGTTCTTGCAGAACTCTATATCTTTATTATTATTAAGTGTTGGTGTCAGGGCTAGAGGCCCATTACACTTATTCTCCCAAACTCTCTCTCTCTCTCTCTCTCTCTCTCTCTCTCTCTCTCTCTCTCTCTCCTCTTCTACTCTTCTTTTCTTCCCATTCATCATCATCTCTCCTTTTTGATCTCCTACTTGGTATCAGAGCTACGTTTCTAGCCTCTAACCTTGTTTCCGTGAACAGTAGATTGCTGATGTCAGCAGCCACACGATTGACGTCAGCAACGTACAGATGTACTGTGTTGTTTGAAGTCGATTTCTTTGGATTCTGGTAGAACGTGACGTGAGGAGTTTTTTGATCCCTCTTTCTTTGGGTTTTTCCCAAAGTAGAGTTTTTCGGAAAAAAGGCCCCAATCCTCTATTTTTTTTATTTCTCTCAATCGGTAAGCCTTTTCTCAAATCCCTCCAACATAAATGGTCGAAATACCTCCCTCAACCTTTACATAGAGGGTTTTCTAAGGAAAAATTGTTTTAAGTGATGTTGTACCCCAAAAAGTGGCCGGGTGTGCATTTTTTAGGGGTTTACTATTCCGAACATACACCTAGCTGCTGTGTATGGTCCCTTCGGCTGTTTGATCCTATTTCTAGTTGTTGTTCCTCCTCTATTGGTTGTTTGGGGGTTGCCTTTTTACCTCTTTTAGTCTATTTGTGGGCCATTTTTCCCTCTCTTCTGGGGAGTTTCTGTTTTTGGGTCATCTATGGTAGACAAAGGGGCTTCGTCTTCCTCTATTGCATCTCTTGAATCTAGTCCTCTTGTGATTACATCAGTGAAGTTGAATGGGAGCAACTATCTTCAATGGGCTCAATCTGTTAAAGTATTCTTGGGAGCTCATGAAAAGTTATCTTACATATTGGCTTACTGATGCGGAACACAAAACCATTTCAAGTGTACCAATGAAGAAAGCGCCAACCACACGTACCATCCTTGTGGATAGGCGACTATTGAGGAGCATTGAAGACCTTACACATGTAGTCCGAGACATTTGAAAAGACCCCACCTTGGGAAGACATGTGTAAGTTGCTTTGAGGAGATGATCAGACCGTTGGATCGTGATGATGATGTGATCGGACTGTTGGTTCATTGTGGCCCACTTTCATCACACCATCATTGGAGCGCATTGGACATCTTAGATTTGAGTTTATTTTACGCATTTTTTACTTATTTGAGTTTTGGGTTAGTGTGGGTACGTTTTTTCATGCAAATGTCTTTTTTTTGAAATTTTGTTAGTAGGGGTATTTTGGTAATTATGCTAATTCCGAATTTTATAAGGGTGTTGCACTAAACCTTTTTGATTAGTTGTTGATTTATGAAAAAAAGCAAACCTTTGGTTGCCTCCTTCCTCTTTCTCTCTCTCATGGTGCTTCTTCTTCTTCTTTGATCTCCTTCTTCTCTATTCTTCTTGTGCCCCTCCAACTTCTTCCAGGTATTTCATCTTCTATTACTATCCTTCTAAACTTCTGTTTTGTTTATTCCCACGATCTAAACCTTGAGAATCGATCTAAACCCTAAATCCCCGAATTCTCAAATCCCTAATCCGAGAAACTTTCTGATTCTTCGGACTAGTGATCATCATTGATCGATTGGGTATGACCATGCAAGATCGGGAGGTTCCATCCCTCGCCGGATCCAACCTATATGCTACTTGAATCCCATACTCCATGGTTGTGATGATGGCCCGTCCCATTGCATGTTTCCTTTATAATTTTCTTAGTTTATGATGATTGATGCTAGATTTCATTATTATTATTGCTTTTATTTCCGCTGAATAATTGTGTTCATGAGCATGCATCATATTTAGGGCTGTCCTGCATCAAATTTGGTATCAGAGAATAGGCTTGCATGGTTTGTGTCTAGATCGAGTTATCAAATTAAGGTTTTGATTTTTAGGTTTGTTTTAGGAAATGTCCAGATTTAGAAAGTTTCCAATTGTAGAAAGTTTCCTAATTTGGAAAATTTTCAGATTTAGAAACTTTCCAATTTTAGAAAGTTTCCTAATTTGGAAAATTTTCAGATTTAGACAGTTTCCAATTTTAGAAACTTTCCAATTTTAGAAAGTTTCCTAATTTGGAAAAATTCCAGATTTGAGTCGCATCATCTAGAATTAATTAGTGTCAGTTCATTGTAGTTTAAATTCATTGCATTCGTATTGTGAGTCACCTAGTCCGTAGTCTCCCCGTAGTGAATGGAGTATAGGCGTTTGAGATCTTCAGGGCCATTAAGTGTTGTCGTGTGGCCGTCAAGACCCAATGGAAAGCCGAACTCCGATGATTTGGCTAACTTTAATGGTCACATGGACCCACAAACCTTCCTTGATTGGCTTAAGGACTTGGACTATTTTTTTGATTGGTATGATATGTCAAGTTATCGTCGAGTGAGGTTTGCCAAGTGGAAATTGGAGGGCCAAGCCAAGTCGTTTTGGACAGATTTGGAGCGACGACTTGATAAAGTTGGGAGAGCCCCGATATCACAATGAGACGAGATGAAAGAGCGTTTGAAAGAAAAATATCTTCCCATCTCTTATCGTGAAAAGCCCTTAGGTCAGAAGAGAGTTGCCCCACCTTCTCATCCAAACACAGAACCAATATGGTCCCCTCCTTGTAAAGTGGTCCAACCCATCATTAAGGAAATCTCGGCTTATGAACAATTTGAGTGTTTAACACCAATTATATTTCCTTGGAAGCGAGATAATACCTTGGTGAATGGCCAGTTGGAAGAATCCAATCAGGTTGTTTATGAAGTGGAAGAGTACGTGCCTAATGTTAGTAGTGAGGAAATGGAAGAAATTGAGGCATCACTCATCATCGTTGAGGATGACCAAGTGTGTGCTAGTGATGAAAAGGTCGAAGAAATTGAGACCGCACCACTTCCAGATGTCATGTGTGACTTAAGTGATGTAGAGTCTCTTACCATAATGCACACGAATGAATTTGAAAAGGAGACTAGTGAGGATATGATGGTAGACACCCACATGACTTGTGATATCCCACCAGATGATTTATGGGATAAATTTTCACCCATATGGGACATTCAACACACAATCGATCTTGTCCCTAGGTTAGTCCTGTCAAGCTTTCCTCCATACCAGGTGAACCCCGTAGAAAATACAGAAATGCAGCGTCAATTTGATAAACTTCTTGGGGAAGAATTCAATAAGGAAAGTTTGAGTTGGAGTTTTGTTTTGTGTGTCATGCCTGGTCTTTTCACTTCCAAGAATAATGGCATGTGGCACACAAGTGGGCATATCCTGACTGTCCACAAAGTTTTAATCAAGTATCAAGCCATCATGCGACGTATTCACGTCATGGTGGATATGATGACCATAGTCCTTATTCCGTATCTTGGTGACATTTTGGACATAATGGCTGATGCCAAGGTCTGCTTAAGACTTGGTATTACTAGTGTTTGTTCTCAAGTGTTGGGATACCTGAAAATCATCCTTGTTTATAATACTTATAATGAGAAATTATGTGTCACCCATAGGAAGTGTCCTTTTGTTTCAGTTTTTCAAGTTCTAGGTCATAGGATTATTTATTTCAAGTCCGTTGCTTTTTCAAAGAGTCCTTTAGTTTCACCCATGTCAGTCACCCAAATGTCTTAAGAGTCAGCCAATGCATTCGCACGCCATATTCATGATTTGCATACACATATTAGACAGCGGATAAATAAGAGCAATGATGATTCTAAAATCTCAGCTGATTCTCATCATAAATTGCAAGAATTTCAGAAAGGAGACTATGTAATGGTGAGGATAAGGCCAGAGCGGTTCTCACAAGGTTCCGCTAAGAAATTAGAAGCGCGTAGTGCTGGACCATTCAAGATATTGCAGAAAATTGGGTCCAACGCGTATCGGATCGACCTTCCATCTGAAATGGGCATTAACCCAACTTTTAATGTGGAAGATCTAGTCCGTTCCCACCATCCCATCGTTGATCCATCGTCCCTTTCATGGCCTTGTTCTGATGTTGCTACACAACCCCTTCCACCCCTTCCTCCACCCATTACCCATAAAGAAGAAATTGAGGAGATCTTGGGTGAAGAGATCATTTTTATGAGAGGCGGAAGTTTCCAAAGATACATTGTCAAATGGAAGAACAAACCACCGTCAGAATCTACATGGTTGATAGAAGTGGAGTTACAGAGCGTTAATCCAGATTTACTAGAGCGCCACAAGAGTTTTAACTCGCCGGAGTCGAGTTCTTCTCAGACGAGGAGAATGATGCGGAACACAAAACCATTTCAAGTGTATCAATGAAGAAAGCGCCAACCACACGTACCATCCTTGTGGATAGGCGACTATTGAGGAGCATTGAAGACCTTACACATGTAGTCCGAGACATTTGAAAAGACCCCACCTTGGGAAGACATGTGTAAGTTGCTTTGAGGAGATGATCAGACCGTTGGATCGTGATGATGATGTGATCGGACTGTTGGTTCATTGTGGCCCACTTTCATCACACCATCATTGGAGCGCATTGGACATCTTAGATTTGAGTTTATTTACGCATTTTTTACTTATTTGAGTTTTGGGTTAGTGTGGGTACGTTTTTTCATGCAAATGTCTTTTTTTTTGAAATTTTGTTAGTAGGGGTATTTTGGTAATTATGCTAATTCCGAATTTTATAAGGGTGTTGCCCTAAACCTTTTTGATTAGTTGTTGATTTATGAAAAAAAGCAAACCTTTGGTTGCCTCCTTCCTCTTTCTCTCTCTCATGGTGCTTCTTCTTCTTCTTTGATCTCCTTCTTCTCTATTCTTCTTGTGCCCCGCCAACTTCTTCCAGGTATTTCATCTTCTATTACTATCCTTCTAAACTTCTGTTTTGTTTATTCCCCACGATCTAAACCTTGAGAATCGATCTAAACCCTAAATCCCCGAATTCTCAAATCCCTAATCCGAGAAACTTTCTGATTCTTCGGACTAGTGATCATCATTGATCGATTGGGTATGACCATGCAAGATCGGGAGGTTCCATCCCTCGCCGGATCCAACCTATATGCTACTTGAATCCCATACTCCATGGTTGTGATGATGGCCCGTCCCATTGCATGTTTCCTTTATAATTTTCTTAGTTTATGATGATTGATGCTAGATTTCATTATTATTATTGCTTTTATTTCCGCTGAATAATTGTGTTCATGAGCATGCATCATATTTAGGGCTGTCCTGCATCACTTACCCTCCAAGCGCTTTGGATGTCAGTTGCATGACGTGGACTAAGGAAAATTATCAAGTTATCGCTTGGTTGTTGAACAGTATGGAGCCTTCCGTGAATAACTCTGTTATGTTTTTATCTACAACTAAGAGCATTTAGGACACTCTTTATGATATGTTCTTTGAGGCTCAAAACTTTTTAAGAGTGTTTCAACTTGTTTTAGATATTGGCCGGTTTCAACAAGAATCCAGATCGTTGAAGGATTAATATTCGACTTTACGGGGCATGTGGGATGGACTTGATATCTATTAGCCTCTTCCCTCTAAGTGTAAAGACGATTACGAATATGACAGGAAACAACGCGACGACACTCGCATCATGCGGTTTTTAGCCAGCCTGAACTTTGACTATCACGGTGTTTGGGATCAGGTTGTTGTGAAGGATCCTCTCCCACCGTTGACGACTGTCCATGCCACATGTCAACAGGCGTCCACTTCTGCGCTTCCCTTTTATTCCCTCGTGCCTCCAGAGCGGTTAGCTCATGTTGCTGTGGATTGCTCTCCTACTCTCCGTGGACCCCAAGCACCATCATCTTGTTCGGGGCATGACTTTGGATCAGTTGGTCGTGGTAGGGGTCGAGATGGTGACTGCAGACGTGGTGGTTGTTTTTCCATAGTCGTGGAGGACGTGGTTTGAGGTCGTGATGGTTTCCGCTTATGCTCTCACTGCGGTGGAACCGGTTACACTATTGATTACTATTGACAGCTGTATGACTGTCCTCCTTATGCCGCTGCCTCTTTTACTGCTACAAATATTACCGAGGGATAGTCTCATTCCTCTGTTGTTGAGCAGACATCTCTTGCTATTTCTCGGGCTTCCTATGATGCTTTAATGGGACTTCATGTTCGTGATATTCCTAAACATTCCCATGCCGCTTCCGCTCAGTCAGGTACTGCTCTCCTTCCGTCTTCATCCCCGACCTCATGGGTCATCAGCTCTGGGGCATCATCTCACATGATTGGTAAATCTCATCTCTTCTCTTCTTACTCTTTTCCTTGTCAGTCTTAGTTTGTTACGGTTGCCAATAGAAATCAAACTCCTATCTCAAGAGTTGGGTCCGTTTCTCTCTCTCCCACCTTATTCTTGTCCTCTGTTTTACACGTACCTTGCTTTTCACTAAATTTATTATCCGTCAGTTCTCTCATTGTTCTGTGACCTTTTTTCCATCTCATCATGTTTTCCAAAACCTTCAGACGAAGAGGGTGATTGCTAGGGGCCATGAGCGAGGAGGCGTTTACCTTCTTGATGATACACCTATTACAACTTCCAGTACCCTTTTTCCTTATTGCAAGTCTGTGTCTCGATGGCATTGCCATTCAGGGCATTCATCTTTAGCCAGAATGAGTCTTTTGTTCCCATCCATTTGTGGTTCTAAAATTTTATGTCGTGAGACCTGCGAACTATCTAAGCACCATCGTGCCACTTTTCTTCCTAGTTCATCTTGGAGGAAATCTCAACCTTTTGAGTTTGTCCATTCAGATGTTTGGGGTCTTGCTCCCGTTCTCTCTACTTTTGGATTATAATATTTTGTTAACTTTATTGATGACTATTCTAGGATGACTTGGGTTGATTTATTGAAATTTAAGAGTGAAGTGTTTGATATATTTAAGGTGTTTTATAATGAAGTTCTTACTCAGTTTCAATGCTCCATCAAAACTCTCCACTCAGATAATGGGGGTGTATATGTCTATTGTTTTTTTATCCTTTTTGCAGGAGCATGATATCTTGTCTCGGACATCTTGTGTGGGAACCCCTCAATCAAATGGCATTGTAGAACGGAAGAACCGTCATCTTCTTGAAGTCTCCCGAACTCTTTTCCTTGGTAGGCACCTACCGAACAATTTCTGGGATGATGCTCTTCTTACCGTCACATTTCTCATTAACCACATACCATCTTGCATCCTCTCTTATAAATCTTCCTTCGGTATTTTGTATCCCCATGAAAATCCATTTCCACTCCCCCTTGAAGTGTTTGGTTGCACATGTTTTGTTCAGATTTTGGATGGTAGTAATGATAAACTTTGTCCTCAGGCCACTAAATGTGTTTTGATTGGCTACTCTCACAGTCAGAAAGGGTATACGTGTTATGACCCCTTGACTCGCAAGAAGTATATATCGGCTGATATAATCTTTTTTGAGGACATTCCTTACTTCTCAAATTATGGTAAGTCTCTTTGTGACCCTCTTGCGACTAAGGGGGAAGTCTTCGTTCCGTTCTCTTCTTCCTATCTCTATTGATTCTGAGGAGACTCCTTTCTCCTTTGTTCCTCCATCTGCTAGTGAATCGGGTACTCTCAAGCCTCTTCAAGTGTATCATCGACAGGTTAAATCTTCTATTACTATTCCATCCACCACTTCGCTCACTTCGGATGATTGTTTAGGTGATCCATCCTTTCCCAGTCAAGATCTTTCTATTACCTTGCGCAAAGGAACTCGATCTTGTATTAAGCACCCTACTAGCAATTTTGTGTCATATGGTCATCTTTCACCCTCTTTTAACTCTTTTGTAGCTTTAGTTTCTTCAGTGGACATTCCTCGTTATCTTTCTCATGTTCTTAAGAGTCCCGACTGGACGAAGGTAATGATGGAAGAAATGGTTGCCCTTGAAAAAATCTTACCTGGGAGTTGGCCTCTCTTCCTGAGGGACACAAGCTTGTTGGATGTCGCTGGGTTTACACCATCAAGTTTTTTCCTGATGGTTCCATTGATTACAAAGCTCGGCTTGTTGTAAAAGGCTACACTTAGACACACGACGTAGACTATTTTGAGACGTTTTCTCTCCATGGCCAAGCTTAACTCCATTCGGGTGCTCATTTCCTTGGTTGTCAACTTGTCTTGGCCCATCTTCCAGCTTGATGTGAAGAATGTATTTCCTCATGAGGATCTCGCAGAAGAAGTCTATATGCATCATCCGCTTGGTTTTTGTTGTCGCCGATAATTGTCACCTTGTATGCTGATTGAAGAAGGCGATCTATGGCCTTAAACAGTCTCCATGTACATGGTTCGAGAAATTTAAGTCATGCTCTCATTGAGTTTGGCTTTGTGCATAGTCACACCGATCATTCTCTCTTCATATTCGCCGATCAACGGGAATTATTGTGCTCATTGTGTATGTGGACGATATTGTGTTATCTAGAAGTGACATTGTTGGTATGGAAGATGTCAAAGTCTTCCTGAATAGTCGTTTTGAAATTAAGGATCTTGGCCCTCTTCGCTATTTCTTGGGCATTAAAGTAGCTCGCTCCAAATCAGGGGTGGTTCTGTCTTAGCGTGAATATGTCCTTGATCTTCTCACAGAAACTGCTATGTTAGGATGTAAACCCGCTCTTACTCCCATGGATCCCTCTTAGAAACTTCGACCGGATGATGGTGCCCTTCTATCTGATCAAGGGATGTATCGACGCCTTGTTGGTCGACTTATTTACTTAACTATTACCTGGCCAGATCTATCCTATGCAGTGGGTGTTGTTAGCCAATTTATGCATGCTCCTCGTTCGCCGCACCTTATTGCCATCTACCGCATTCTCCGATATCTTAAATCGGCTCTTGGTCTTGGGCTCCACTTTCGATTCCATGGCCACTTCACCTCTCTAAATACTCTGATGCTGATTGTGCCGATAATGTCTATGATCGTCGCTCCACGTCTGGCTGTTGTACATTTTTTTTTTTTTGTGGGAACCATGTCACATGGAAGAGCAGGAAACAATCTTCTTGTCATGGGCCATGACTTATGCGACATGTGAACTTGTGTGGCTTTGCTCTCTTCTTGAAGAACTCGGTTATCCTCCTTTGGATCCCATTCCTCTCCATTGTGACAACCAAGCAGCTATACATATTGCAAGTAATCTGGTTTTTCATGAGCGGACCAAGCACATTGAAGTTGACTATCACTTTATTCGGGAGAAAGTTGCCTCCAAGGACATTATCACTTTGTTTGTTCACTCTGAGGATCAACTTGCCAATGTTCTTACTAAGTCTTTGACTCGGGATGCTCTTCATCAGATTTGTGTCAAGTTGGGCATGATTAATATCTATGCTTCAACTTGAGGGGGAGTGTAGAGATTATATATTGATTGTGTGTGTATTCTTATTTTTTGCTTGTTGTATTGGGCATGTGCACCATCCTTCATCTTCCTGCAAAACTCTGTATATTTATTATTATAAAGTGTTGGTGTTAGGGCTAGAGGCCCATAACACTCATTCTCCCAAACTCTCTCTCTTTTCTCTTCTTCTCTTCCCATTCATCATCATCTCTCCTTTTTGATCTCTTACTCATGTCTCTAGGGAGTATGGTGTGGAGTCTAAGCACATATCAACTGAGAGTTACAAAGATACCAAAGTAGAAGATATATTAGACATTCCCAAAGATCTGAATGATTGACATAGACAAGGAAGTAACATATTTTTACAAAGGTGGTTGAAGTGTCTTTCCAAATAGACTTTCTTTTTCCCAAAACACTTTGTTAATTCGATTGTGAGGATTCTGGGGGAAGTTACCAAGGAGTGCAACATCAAGCTTTCCAGTGACCTGGCAGAATCAGAGAGGATATCTCTGCGGAGAAAACAGTACTAGGATCTGGCTGAAAAAAAGAGCCAGATGAGGTTAGCTTCCATAGCCAGGAAGCCTGTCCTCGAGAATCAGGAGCAAAACTTACAGGAGGGCAAGCCAAAGCATAAACTCCCGCATATCTCTTCTTCTCTCAAATCCTGACAAAGTGAGGAGACCAAACCAGCCCACAGCCATTATGCTAAAGAATTCCAAACAAGTGGGTGAATTTCCAACATCACTTGAATCAAATTGTCATGCACAAATTGTTCAATGTGACTATGGCAGTTAAGATGTTGGTTTCTGATGCAGGACAGCCCTAAATATGATGCATGATCATGAACATGATTATCCAGCGGAAGTAAAAGCAATAATAATAGTAAAATCTAGCATCAATCAACATAAACTAAAGAAATCCTAAAGGAAACAAGCAATGGGACGGGCCATCATCACAACCATGGAGTATGGGATTCAAATAGTGTATAGGTGGGATCCGGCGAGGGATGGGACCTCCCGATCTTGCATGGCTATACCCAATCGATCAATGAAGATCACTAGTCCGAATAACCAGGAGGTTTCTCGGATTAGGGAGTTGAGAATTTGGGGCTTAGGGTTTAGATCGATTCTCAAGGTTCAGGTCGTGGGGAATAAGCAAAACAGAAGTTTAGAAGAATAATAATAGAAGATAAAATACCTGGAAGAATTTGGAGGGGCATAAGAAGAAATCAGAAGAAGAAGATCAAGGAGAAGAGAAGAATCACCATGAGAGAGAGAGGAGGAAGGAGGCAACCAAAGGGTTTGCTTTTCATTAATAATCAACTAAATTCGAGTTTAGGGCTTAGCCCTCTTAAATAAACAAATAAAACAAGTAAAAAGTCTAAATTACCCCTAAAACTAAGCAAAACGCGCAAATAATCAAAAGTGCGGGAAAGTTCGGGCGCTCGGTCAGGCGCCCGAAGACGTCCAAAAACGTCCAGAGAGTTTCGGGCGCTCGAAAGGCCAAACTCGGGCGCCCGAAGTCTTCAGCTCTTCAGTCATTTTCTTTATTCTTCCTACACACGTGTCCTCCCTGGGTGGGGTCTTCTATGTGTCTGATCACGTGTAGAGGGTCTTCAGCTCCTCAATAGTCGTCTATCCACAAGGACGGTGCTTGTGGGTGGTGCTTTCTTCGTTGGTACACCTGAAATGGTCTTGTGTCCTCATCAGTTTCATAATTTCAAATGCCACAGCAAGTATTTAGAAGAAACAAAACTATATAAAAGTAGAGAAACAATAGACTACAGATGCAGTTGGGAACCCAGATGAGCAGATGCAGATGGCATTTTGCTGTGCGGCCTGATGAAGTTAGCATAGACCCTACATGAAGTTGTTACTGATTCTGTATTGTAGAAGATGGGCAAGTGTGTCGAGAGCACGAGGAAAGAGGAAATTCCAAGTATGCCATGTCAGAATAGATGAAGTGGGAGAGATCTTGGTAGAAGTCGCTCTATTTCATCAAGGCATTTTTTGTGGACATTCTCAGTAAGTCTCATGATCATTACAAAAAAAAAAAAGAAAAAAAAAAAGGTGCCATTACAAGGAAATTAACAAAAAGACCAAAATATCCTTCAACAGTGTAATGGAAGATGTAGCATAAACATTCACTATGGAAAATCAAAGATCACAATGAAGACCACTCTTTAAGTCTAAAACAGTAGATATACAATGAATATTTATTTATTTGAACACTAGTAAGAACACCCTTATCACTTTGTAAATTCTTCATTTTCTTCGCACATGGTCAGCTTCCCCGTATTAGTAAAAGTCCTAAAAACTACCTAAGACTACTTTCAAAATTGTACATCTCAAAAAACAACAGTTTTCCCTTTTACCCATGTAAATAGCCTCTTGGTAGATTTCTAAAATGATTTCTCACAAGGTGATGTTAACAACCACTCATGCAAGATATTCCTTTATTAAGTAATCCAACCCAACAGACTAACTGTAACTGCTACATTTTTACTGAAATTGGACAACTGGACAAATGTCTATAATCCAATGTACCCACCTGATGAGTGGGCGAACCTGATTTGTGCACAAGTTTATCTTCATAGTGTGTGCCACCTTACCACGTCTTAAATATCTAACACACTTGACATGTGAGCTGGGTTGCACATGACATTCACATATAACTGATTGTGGGTGCGCGCACACGCGTGTATGCATGTTTCTGGATGGATTGCATTTATAAGTAGATAATTTGGGTTGAATTTGCAGAGATCTTGAAGAGAAGATGAGGGATGCCCTTCATGGATTCATGGAGGAGCGTGGTCTGAATGAAAGCCTCTTTCCATTTCTTCAAGCATGGCTTTATGTGAAGGATCACCGGAATCTGATGCGGTGGTTCAAAACTGTGGGAACCTTCATTAATGAGCGCAAAGCAGTTTGAACTGGCACATGTTTTCCGTAGCTTCAATTCTCAATACAAGTGATCATTGCTCCCCTCAGCGAGTGTTCTTCTTCTTCAGAAAAAAAATGCTCTTCAATTTTGGTAAGTGTAGCTTGGGTTTTAGATCTTGAAATCAAATTGTTAAGATGAAGCGCATGATTTTACTAGTCTAGGAGGCATGGCTTCTCATGCAAATGGTCTTTCTTATGCATTGCAAGAAATATTTCACTGTTTCATTACATTTGTGTGGATGGCAGAAGTTTTGCTCCACTTTGCAGTAGTTAAAATACATGTACCAGAGGTGTTTCTATATGAGATAGAATATTGCAATGGAATTGACAGGTTGATCATCTGCTTGGGCGTTACATATCTATTATGAAATGTTGCTGATTATCAATGAATTGAATTGAGCTGGTTTCCTGCAATCCATGTGGTAGTCTCTGCGAATGCATTTTCCATACATATCTATTGAGTTATTCTGTACTCTGGACAAGTACAACTGTCCTTTTTGAGTGCCATCTCTATCAATCTTAAACTGCCCAAATCATGGCTACCACTGTAGATGGAGTGTATTGTTGAAATCAGATCAATTGGACAACTTTAACCACTTATTGATGTATTATTATTATTATTATTATTATTCTCATTATTTTTGAATTCATGTGTGGACTATTTTTCATTCAAACATCAATTGGACCATTAGGATCGTTTTCCATGTGGTTTTTGTTTTATACCCCTTCTACAATGGGGCCTGGATTTGGACAATTTGCATTAAGCAACATGCTTGCCACTTGTACAGTGGATACATGCATGTGCATAACTCTTCATACTCAGTAGCATCTATTTTATTTTGGTTGTTGTTTCTCAAAATTTAGGCCCTGTTTGGTGGACACCTAAAAATGAGTTGGATCTCTTCTAAACTATATATAGTGCAAGCAGCTTTTGGACCTTTTGCCCCTGTGATAGTTTTCCAGTTGCGGAGAACTTTGAATATTTTAAGAACTTCAGATGATATTAAAAAAAAAAAAAGCTAGGGGTAATTTTGGGAATTTGAAAATGCAGCTGTTTGGCCTCTGACTCATGGTTCAGATTTTACCCGAAAAAGCCTTTTAGATTATACCAAGCAAAGAGCAAGGAGGAACGACAATTTTACCGTCACCATTAATTTTAGGAGAAGTTAAAACCCCAGTGTATGGTAATTTATTTATTTAAAGAAAGGGTACTTCTATATAAATGCAATATCCCTCTTTTTGAGTTGCCCACACCTCTTATCCTCCTTTGTTACAGCCCACACTGAAAGCTGCATTAGGAGCCTATGCGACCAAACCTTATGTTGGGCACCGTGGTATATGTGTGACATCTAGTCTGTACATCTATTCTACTAGATCATGCTGGAATGCCATAAACAATGGGGATTTGAGTCCACAGTGAGCCATGAAATTGAAGAAAGTTGGGATGGGTCGTTCGGCATTGAACCCTTCTCTCTGTGTATGCAACATGTCCGTGTAGCCTCATCCTTTAGCCTCCGTTTCTCTACTTTTCTCTCTCCCATAGCTCTCGCTCCTTTCCTCTCTCCACATGCATTGGACGTACCACAACCCTCCTGTTTTAGTTAACAGTAATTATGTCTTGGAGATCTTGTTCTCTAATACATGCTTATTGCAAAATACAGTAATTATCTTTACTAATTATGTATTAGAAATCTAGATCTCTAGTACATAATTACTGCAACTAAAATGAGAGCAACTCATTTTTATGCATCTACCAAACAGGGCCTTAAGGCTTTCTTAGCACATCCTATTTTCAGGATACTTGTAGGAGATATGCTGTTTTTGGCTATTCCCTGTCTGCCATGGCCTTTGTTTGGCTCTTATTATTATTATTATTCATCATATGGTTCAAAATGAAAGCAGGAAATAAAAGGAGAGTGGTGCAGCGCCTCTTCCTTAAGGAAAGATTGTGGTTGATATGGTCCGAGTGTAATGACATGTTTTATTTTTTATTTTATTTATAGAATAGGCTAAATTAGGATGTATTTGCCTGATTGGCGAATACGAGGCTTCTTACAATTTCCTTTTGTCTTTGAAAAATCTCTTATAGCAGTACAATTACATGCATGAACATTTTCTTGATGAATTTATTGGTAAGAATTTCTCTGATTTTAGTGTTTTCTTTGTAGAAGGATGGATGTATGTGGATGGATTGTGAGAATAGATATATGACCCATATTTGTGGTCTCTCTCTCTCTCTCTCTCTCAGGGTTGACTATAAGTTACAGTCCAACCAGCTGATAAATTCCAACTTTTCATGTGTCTACAAAATCCACCTGTCCAATAGGCCGGCCTCATCATGGGGACTACCTTTTGGAAAAATCAGCAACAGCCACTCATTGAATGGACCACACTTGTGTTTTTCTATTTATCAATGGCTTGACATTGTTTTATATGGCGTGGCCTACTTGATGAGTAGATTGGGCTCAAATTTGCAGGGTCAACCTAATGGAATGGTTGGATATCACATACACTTAGAAGTTATCATTTGGGTAGGCAGAATGTCTGAACCTCATGTCAGTGGGCCCTATAAACAATTAATAAGGTTTCAATAGATGGGCATCGACTTCCAATCTTTGTCTGTGATGTGGCCCACCTAAGTCATGGATTACCCTCTTTTTTACGACCATGACCCACCATGGAAGGGGGTGCATGGATGTCCCACACATAATGGTGGGGCCCACGGAGTGCGACCTCATGAGAGAGAGAGAGAGATGCAGCAGGTATGTTACCTTACTGCCCATAGGATGAGGAAGTCAGCATAGCATATGTAATCTTTTTCTTCAACATGTAATATACCAATGAATATTCGCAACTTAGGTTTTCTCCTCTTGTTTTGGTATTGATCATTTGGTGGGGGCCACGTTACACGGACTTGGCTCTTTCCTTAGCTTTCATCTCAACTCATGGTGTCCTTAGCTTTCATCTCAACTCATGGTGGCCATGGGCTGGGCTTGCTCCTCAGCCAATTAATCTGCTTCCCGCGCCCCGACGATAATCTGTCCGGGCATGGCTCTGTGGGGCCCACCATGATGTATGGGTTTTATCTATGCCGTCCATCCAATTTTTTACAGATAATTCTAGTATATGAACCCAAAAATGAGGCAGATCCAAGGATCAAGTGGACCACACAGTGGGGATTGAACTTGCACTATTAAAAACTTCTTGCGAGTGGCAAAGTTTTGGATCAATCTGATATTTATGGTGTTTTCCCTTCATCCTGGTCTATATGACCTTGTGAACAGGTTGGATGGAAAATAAACATCACGGTGTCCCCTAGGAAGGTTTCAATGGTGAGTTTCATTTTTACACCAGCTTCTTGTGGTGCGGTCCACTTAAGCATTGGACGTGCCTAATTTTTAGACTCACACCCCAAAATGATCCGAAAAATGGATGGACGGCATGAATAAAACCCATACATCATGGTAGGCCCCACAGAGCCTCTGTCTGGATGCATTCACTATGACAATCCGCTTCTAATAAAATGGCTTTGCAAAATCTTAACAGTTGTTAGACCATTAGTAGATGGGCTGGGCCTGGGCCTAGATGGTCCCCCCCAAGTGAATTGATCACTTGTCTCAGTTTTTGGGCATGTGTCTTCCTGGCCAATTTATTGGTATGGACGATCAGATCAACGGTCGGGAACTAGCATGCATTACACATGGCCTGCTTCATGGCTTCTAGAAACTTTCACAAAGATTCTATATTGCATGCATTTGCATATCGTGAATATCACTTCAGGGCCCTTTTGGATGCGTTTATGAAAGTGCATCAAAATGCAGAATGCGAATTAGGGTTTAGCTCAAAATACTAGATGTCAAACTCTTCCATGGAGGGTGCATCCAAAACAGCCTAATAACTATTCCACTGGGAGCTCTATGGGACCCACCTTGAATATATGTGTTTTATCCAAGCTGTCCATCCATTTTTCCATATCATATCATCAGGCAAAAAATGAAGCATGCAAAAAGCTCAAGTGGAGCACACCACAGGAAACAATGTGGATAATGATGTCCACCACCATTGTAACCTTCCCGGGGCCACAATGATGTTTATTTGTCATTCAACCTTTTTTTTTTTTTTGTTGGGTCAGTCATGCAACCCACCCACCCAATCAGTCAGCAACGCACCCATTGGTGCTGTCAGCAGCATGGAATTTCACCACTGATGGGTTTCGAGATCGAGACCCCTTGTTAAAACTCCACAGAGTCATTCAACTTATTAATAAGGTCACACAAACATGGATGAAGGGAAAACACAAATATCAGTATGATTGAAAATTTCTTGTCCTCGAGAAGTTTTCAACAGTAGGAGTTTAATACACACTGTTTCCTCTAATTTGGTGCTTCAGATACGTTTCAATTTTGGGTTCATACTCTAAAATGATTTGGTAAAATAGATGGACATCGTGGTTAAGATATTGTTGAGACCATGGAAGATACTCAGAGGAGAATCAAACAAAGTAATTACAATTGTACAAGTAAATTCAATTACAAAAGACAATCAAATTTTACGTGGAAAAACCCTTGTGGAAAAAAACCACAGCACAAAGCGAATCATTATGAATAACAAAAGTACAAAAGATGGGGAACACTTACAAAACAATTGGAGAGAAAAACCCTAGCATTTTCTTCTTCCAAAACCCTCTGATACGTTTAGAAACTAAGTGTTAAACCCTAATTTCGATTATACCCACTCGTAGTAATAAATCGTAATAGGAAACAAAACAAACAAAATTGTGCAAAATAGTGCGCAGCTGTTGGTCGATCTGCTCAAGAATTTGGTCGATCGAACTTGGCTAAATATGTCCAACAAGCAAATAACACATTCAGGAGTCTTTCAATTGACTAGCTAGGCTTCGACCAAAATCCTCCAAAAGTATCTAAAGACCATCTCATCAGAGGTAGTTTCAATTAACCTCACCCCTAAAACAATCTAGGTCGACCGATGACCACCCCCAAAACAATCTAGATTGAAGACTTCGTTCAACAGATACATACATCATGGTGGGCCCCACAGAGTTTAGTCAGTAGGCTACAGTGGATACGCAATGCAATCCGCTCTCCATTCCATGTGGGCCCACCCTCGCCACCTAATGCTGTATGCTTCTCTCACACCCAAATGATGGTGGAACGGACTCCAAAGCGTATAATATTTGGGAATAGAATCTTAGATACCATTTACGAATGTCTCGTGATTCGTGCCTTGAATGGTAAGAGATATCCTCGATCATATGTTCATGATATGCTCATATCTCTCCCCACTCCTTTTCCAGTCCCTGGCATGTTGCATCTGGCTCCAAGTGCACTTCTCTCTGTCAAGGGACCACTGCTCATCTGGTTTTGACAGCCTTTTCCTAAGTATGACCCAGACCACAGTAGTCAACAACACAGCTATGTGGGGCCTACCATATTGTATTTGTAAAATCTATTCCATTCATCATGTGAGAATGATTATAAGAACCTTAAATAAAAAATATTAGCCTTATAGAAAACTCATATGAGCCACACCAATGGAAACAGTGCAAAATATCACCTAAAACCTATACGTCCATGCCGTCTGGCCCACCTGAGTGGTAAGTCACACCTGATTAACAGGTTTGATGGAACATACACACCATGGTATAACTCCACACATGAACCTATGGTTGGCATCCCATCCCCATTATTCCTTGCACGATGGATTGAGTGGATTTCACATGTGGAACATTGTGAGGGCATGAAACATTTGTTATAAAGGATTTTGGTCAGGATGACCCTGGTTCTAGCCGGAGTGGATAAGTTGCAGCCCTTACTGTGGGCCCACCTTGATGCATGTATTCTATATCAACGTTGTCCATCCATTTTTTCAGATCGTTTTAGGGCATGAAGTGGATCCAAATCTCAGGTGGATCATACTACAGGAAACAATGGTTATTGAACTTTCCGCCACAAAAAACTTCCTAGGACCCATTTTAATGTTTATTTTCCATCCATCCTCTCAATAAGGTCACATGAACCTGAGTGAAGGAAAAAAATAGAAAAACTTGTGCCCCATTAAAGTTGTTAATGGTCAATCACCATTTACTATGATATTGTCCACTTGAGATTTGGATATTTTTCATTTTTCGCTTCATGCCCTAAAATGATATGGAAAAAAGGATGGATAGCATACATATAGAATAAATGCATCAAGGTGGGCCTCACAATAAGGGCCACACCATCTTGGGTGAGGCTGGCGCTACACCTAATCCGCTCCGTAGAACTCACACACAGAGAGAGGTGGGCCACGCCTCTCAATGGTATAATAAACATTTTCATCTCTACCAGCATGCGAGTATATGTACATACACTAGTCAAAAAAGAGATGCAAGGCATCCTCAACGATCGCCGGTCGGTGACCGTAGATTGCCGGGTTTGACGAACACCGCGTCGTGACGTGTAGAATGAAGAAAGTATGTGTCCTTCCTCGGATTCCCACGATCGATCAAGTTGGTGGGCCATTCCACTAAGCAAGAGTTGAAGAAAATATGTGGTCCTCATACCACCTTGTACACTCCACTTGAGCTCATCATCATGACTACATTTAAAAGTTCAAATTGCAACCATCATTTCCTTCTCCACGAGGGCTTGGCATTTCTCAAACAAGGACCTTGGCCCACATGCATTTTACAATGTGGTCCACATGCAATGACATTTTAAATATAAAGAGCTACAACATAGCTTTGGTCTTTGAGGGAAAGGTGTTAATCATCCAATTCCTCACCTTCATTTTCTTAATAGTATCTATAATGACGACGCCGACGATGACGATGGCAAGAACAACCACAAAATAATTAATATTTAGCCACTGAGGAATTCTATCCATCGATGTTTCAGGAATTAAAATAATGGATTTTATTATTTTAAATCACAGAAACCAATCTGATCCACTCATCAGGTGGGTCTACAAGTGTACTTTGGATCAAATAATGAATTTCAATTGCTTTCTATGTGGCCCACATGAGAAGTGGATTGTTTGTGTGGGTCCAACCTTTTTGAAGGACTGGATTTTGCATACACCCAATAAATTGACATCTAAATGATAGTTACATTGTAACTCATCATCCAACTTGCATGGGAGATGTCTATCTCATTGACTGCATGAGATAATCCAATCATGGCTATAATCTTCATTCATATAACTATTGGTGGGCCAAGATTAAAGAAAAAAAAAACTGATTGGCCGTCCATTTTATGAGCCGTAGATTGGATGGTTAGAATCGTCTGACCAAACTGTTCCTTTACAATGACAAGAAATCCAAAGTGGGGCCCATTTTAATAGATCTTTCAATTTGACTGGAACTATTTGTCTTGGTTAGATCTTGACTCAGCATTCTTTTCATATTAACGGAGTGGATGCATTCTTGGATCCTCCCAAGTCTAGATTTGTGTTTGGGAAATGAATGTCCCTAAAGCAACTAGTTGTATCATAGGCCCACTACAACCAGATATATCAGCTTTTCTAATTTTTAACCTAATTGCAAATGTCTATCTATGCTATTTTTAAAACAAATTACCTTGCTTTATTTTTCTTCCTTTTTCCATATTTTGCCGCTTTCTCCTTTTCTTTTTTTTTTCCTGCAAAAATTACATAAATACCCTTGAAAGATACTGACCCTTCAACATCTCAAGGCCGTTTAAGTAATTTTAATACTTCGCTTTAGGCTTCTTTCCTGAGAGTTTTACAGGATGCTTATTGATGAGAGAAATTACCTAAATACCCTCCTTTGAGTGTTTTTTTTTTTTTTTTTTTCTTTAAAATGTGGCAAATTGATAATTATGAGGCTAGGAGGTATACATCTGACGTCCAACCAGTCCAACACATGCACCCTACCATGGCTACCAAAGTTTCAAAATGATAAGATAGGCCAAACCATAGAAACCAAGTGGTGATTCAATGGGCTAGATTTTTGGGTTGGTGGGCCCTACATGATCATCACACTAGATCATATCGTTGGATTATTGATAAGCATACCGGTGGGCCCCATTATGATTGTGATCGTTATAGATAGTTAAGCCCATGGAGACTCCTGAGAGAGTTGTGATGGGAACAACCTCTTCAGGCCTTTATAAGGTAATTACTTGGTCCCCTTACAGTGTGTACAGAAACTTGGTTCCATTGAAAGATTTCCTAAAGCATGTGAGCTGCTGACGATTAAGAAGCTCCTTTCACACACAAATTATGAGTGGTTTCCAATAAGGTATCAACATTTGGTTTATAATTTTTTCTATTTGATCTCCATTATTAGATCGAATGATTTTTTTTTTTTTTTAATTTTATTGGAACAATTTGTCATGGTTAGATCTTGATTCAACATCTTTTCATATTGATGTGCGGATGCATTCTTGGATCCTACCAGGTCTAGATTTGTGTTTGGGAAATGAATGTCCTCCAAGCAACTAAGTTGTATTGTAAACCCACTACAAGAAGACATATCAGCTTTTCTAATTTTAATCTAATTGGAAATGTCTATCTATGCTAGTTTAAAGCAAATTGCCTTGCTTTATTTTTCTTCCTTTTTCCATATTAGCTATTTTCTCCTTTTGTTGCAAAAATACATAAATATCCTTTAAAGATAAAGACCCATCAACATCTTAAGGGCATTTAAGTAATTTAAATACTTCACTTTAGGTTTCTTTCTTGAGAATTTTATGGCAAAATTTCTTGAAAAGTAAAGTTTTCTAAATAATTCCTCGAGGAGCCAAAACTATCAAGGAATGCTAATTGAGGGGGGAAACTAGCTAAACTGCCTCATCTTAGTCTCTTTTTCCTTTAAAATGTGGTGAATTGATAATTATGGAGGCCTTAAGGTTTGCGTCTGACGTCCGACCAGTCAAATACATGCATCCTACCACGATTACTGAACTCTAAGCAGATCAAATGATAAGATAGGCCAAACCATAGAAATCATGTAGTGATCTAATGGGCTAAATTTTTGGGTAGTGTGCATGTCTTCTATTAGGTGGGCCTTACATAATCATCATACTAGATCATATTGTTGGATTACTTTGATGAGCATACCGATGGCCCCATTATGATTGTGATTGTTATAGATAAGTCTAGATGGACAACATTTGGATAGACATGTAGCATTAATCGTGTGGAGAATCCTAAAGGAGATAGAAGTTGTGATAGGTTTAACTTCTTCATATATTCATTATTTAACTTACCATTTTTTGTCCATTTATCATTACGTATAGAAACTTAGTCCTATTGAAAGGTTTTCCAAAGCATGTAAGGTATAGAAGATTCAAAAAGTTTTTTGCACACACATTACGAATGGCTTCCCAATCAAGTATCAACATTTGATTTATAGTTTTTTTTCTATCTGATCTTCATTATTAATGCATAGATTGATATTTTCAATCTACAATTTAATCTAATGGTGTGAACATTATAGTTCATTTCATATGTTAGACAAGTTGGTTGTTATACATGTACCATGCCAATAATGACTCTAATCTTAATTCATACAACTATTGGTGGGCCTAGATAAAAAATTTTGATTGGTCGCTCATTTGACAAGCCATAGATTGGACGATTAATATCATTTGACCAAACTATTCCTTTGCAATCATAAGAAATCCAAAGTGGGCCACATTGAATAGATCTTTCAATTTGACTAAAACTATTTGTCTTGGTTAGCTCTTGACTCAACTCTTTTCATATTTACTGGCGGATACATTCTTGGATCCTACCAAGTCTAGATTTGTGTTTTGGGAAATGAGTGTCCCCAAAGCAACTAAAGCTATATTGTAAGCCCACTACGACAAGATATATCAGCTTTTCTAAATTTTAACCTAATTGCAAATGTCTACCCATGCTATTTTTAAAGCACATTGCCTTGCTTTATTTTTCTTCCTTTTTCCATATATACTTTGTTATTTTCTCCTTTTTGCTGAAAAAATACATAAATACCCTTCAAAGAAACTGACCCCTCAACATCTCGAAGGAATTTAAGTAATTTTAATACATTGGAATTTTTGTAGCAAAAGTACTCATAAAGTAGATTTTACCAAATAATTCATCAAGGAAATGCTATTGGGGAGAGATATCACCCAAACAATCTCTCTTTAATTTTTCCTTTAAAAAGTTGTGAATTGTGGGGCCCATGAGGTATATGTTTGACATCTAACCTGTCCGACGAATGTACCATATCATGATTAGCACAAATACCTAAACTTTGAAGGATTAGATGATAAGATAGGCCAAATCATAAAAACTAATATACACCACTCAAAAACATCTAAATTCATGTATAGCCCATGTGGGGATTCAATGGCCTAGATTGTTGGGTAGTGTAAACATTATGGTTCGTTTCATATGTTAGATGGTTTGGATGTTATACATATGCCATGTAGAATCTACAATTCTTGACTTCACTATCTTTAGAAAAAAAAATAAAAATAAACAAATAAACCATGGCATTTTGGTACTTTCACCACTTGAAAAAAGCATTGTTTGGTAAAATGCAAATTTCTGAGGACTTCTACAGTAAAAATCCCTTATTTCTATTCATTCATCTTGTTTTTATTTCAACCTTTACTGTGGGGCCCACCTTGATGTAACTATTCTGTATCCATGCCGTCCATCTGTTTTTCCAGATCATTTATGGGCATGGTTCAAAAAATATAGAAGATCCAAATTCTAGGTGAACCACACTCGAGGAAACAGTGGTGATTGAACGCCCTACCAATAAAAACTTCTTAGGGTGTACCTTGATGTTTCCATAGTGTTTATTTTCCATCCGATCCATTGGTAAGGTAACATAAGCCTGGATGAAGGGAAAAAAAAATATCGGCTTGATCCAAAACCTTTGTGGTCCATTAATGGTCAATAACCACTGTTTTCTATGGTATGGTCCACCTAATAATTGGATCTTCTTCCATTTTTGGATCATTCACTAAAATGATCTGGAAAAAAAGGATGGACGGGATGGATACAGAATAGATACATGAAGGTGGGCCCCACAGTAAGGGCCGTACCATCTTGGGTGAGGCTGGGTCTCACCTAATCCGCTACCCCAAAGATGATGACCACCTTAGCAGATCTTGAGGACATTAAAGTAATTTCATTGACTTACCTTTATTTTGGTCATTTTACAATGATCCGTACGTTTATTCAGTGACCCTTTTGCCAATGAGGATATAAAAACAAAAGAGATCTCAGATTAAAATATTTCAACCGTTGGATCATTTAACTATTGTCCTTCAATAATGGACCATCCCTTAAAAGGTTTGATGGGTGTGCCATGGTCCAAAAGTTAGGAATTTTCAAAATTGAATAATCCCAATGGAGTGGATCACCAAACATTTAGCAGATCCAACATTAATTCTCACATGCTTTCACATGTACTGTTTCGACCTATTATAGCAAACCCATTATATTGAATTTCCTATTCATGGGTGAGAAAAAAAGGACGTGGATTGGGTACTATGAGGGGCCACCGTGATGTTTAGATTTATCCACACGGTACATCCATTTTTTCATATCATTTTAGGTTATAAGCCAAAAAAACGAGGCAGTTCCAAGGCTCAAATGGATCACACAGTGTGGATTAAAGAACTATTGTTGAAAACTTTTTGGGACCTAAATAAGTTTTGGATCAAGCTGATTTTTTTTCCCCTCTTCATCAAGGTCTATTTGACCTTATGAATAGGTTGGATGGAAATTAGCCATCACGGTGGTCTCTAGGAAGGTTTCAACTGCGGGTGTCATTATCACCGCTGCTTCCTGTGGTGTGGTCCACTTGGGCTTTTGATCCGTCTCATTTTTGGATTTTACCCTAAAATTGTATGGAAAAATGGATGGACGGTGTGGATGAAACCCATATATCACGGTGGGCCGTTATAGACCCTGTCTTTTGGGGTTGTCCCTAATCTGTGTCCGGGAACAAGGAGTCATTAGAGCGGAGCACAAGCTAAGCTAGCTTGGTTGGCTCCATTGACTCAGCTCGAACCAGCCCGGTTCGGCCTGATTCAAAGGCTAGATTTGATCCAAGCTGAGCCATTTTCCCAAGCTTGAAGTGATTTTCAAGCTGAGCTCGAGCTAATCCAAGTTCAATTCAGCTCAACTCAAAGTTCAGCTCGATTAAAGCTCCATTAGGCTAGACTCAACTAACTCACTTATAAAAAACTAAGAAAATATTTCTTTTAGTCTAACATTGAAAGTGAACAAAGAAAAGAGAGATAAAACTCTCTATAAAAATAAATGGGAGTGTCAATGGACTTTGGGCTACCTTTGGGCTCAATTTTAAACAACTTTAAGCCCAACTTTTGGGCTGGGCCTACCAGGCTCGAATTAGGCTCGAACTTGCTCGAAAGCTTGGTCAAGCTAGCTCGAACATTTTAGTCCAACTTGAAGGCCAGACTAAGCCGAACATAAGCTAGGGTGGTCATTGAGGGAGCCTAGCTCAAACAGGGCTCAGCTCAGGTTGTGCTCACCTCTAGGAGTCATGATTCAAGAGAGCGGATTAGGTGAGACCCCGGCCTCAGCCAAGGCGGTGCGGCCATTACTGTGGGGCCCACCTTGATGTATGTATTATGTATCCATGCCGTCAATCCGTTTTTCATTTTATGACATTATCTGAGAAATGAGACAGATCCAATTA
The DNA here is from genome assembly GCA_003013855.2 of Liriodendron chinense. NCBI lineage: Eukaryota > Viridiplantae > Streptophyta > Magnoliopsida > Magnoliales > Magnoliaceae > Liriodendron > Liriodendron chinense. Next base: position 473,607 of record PVNU02002562.1, on the reverse strand, counting down.
TCAGGTGGGCCATACCATAGGAAAAATTGCTGATTGACCATTAATGGGCCACAAAAGTTCTGGATGAATCTGATATTTGTTTTCTTCCCTTCATCCAGCCTTACGTGACCTCATCAACAGATTGGATAGTAAATAAACACTACGGAAACATTAACGTACGCCCTAAAAAGCTTTTAATGATAGGAGGGTCAATCACCACTGTTTCTTATGGCATGGCCCACCTGATAATTAGATCTCCTTAATTTTTGGGATAATACACTAAAATAATCTGAAAAAGCGGATGGACGGTGTGGATACATAATACATACATCAAGGTGGGCCCCACGGTAAGGGTCTCACCGCCCTCACGATTCAAGGAGGGACCTCATGTGAGGGGGAAGCAACACGTGTGAGAGATCTGAGACGTTGGCAACATCTAAAAAACCAATCGATTTAATTAGGTTGTGCGCACTATTATCTAGCATATACTAAAAAAATCATAGTAGTACAATCATAAAGTGGACCCCACATTTACATTGGATTTGGACGGTTGGAACTTTTTCTTTTTTAAGAGGCCATTATTCTCGTATGGGTTTGACCTACCTTTGCAGTACACCTTGATTCTTGACACGTGTCCTCTCCCTCACATGTTCAGTGATTTGGGGGGGCAAGAATCTTGATTGCATCTCCACCATTTTTTTTTTAAAGTGGTGACTCATACTGCTTTTCAGGTGGGCCACATGTACGAGCATCAAGACCATCCAAATCGTGGTACATTGGTTAAAGATCGGACGCAGATGAGGTGGTGTTGTGTGTGGTGATGTGTTGGGAGCTGTGGGGCCCACTTTGATGTAGATGTTTTATATCCACGCCGTACATCTGTTTTTCCAGATACTTTTAGGCTATGAACCAGAAAATGAAGTAGATCTGTAGCTGAAGTGGACCACACCACAGGAAACAGTGGTGATTGAATGCCCACCATTAAAAACTTCTTGGGGGTCACAAAAGTTTTGTATCAAGCTGATATTTGCATTTTCCCTTCATCCAGGGCTGTGTGATTTTACCAACAAGTTGGATGGCAAATAAACATTACAGTGGCCCCTAGGAATATTGTTTCAACCGTGGGTGTCATTATCCCCACTGTTTCCTGTGGTGTGGCCCACTTGAGCTTAGGATCAACTTCATTTTTGGGTTCAAGACTTAAAATGAGTTGTCAAAATGGATAGACGGTGTGGATATAAAATAAATATATCAGGGTGGGCCCCACATAGCCCAAGACATCACCACATAATACACATCCTTCAAGATCCGGTCCATTTACAACAAGTTGTACCACCGTGCACTGCTATGGCTGAAGAGTCAGGTTTATCCACTTGCCAGAGGTGGCTACAGTTTTTGAATAAATATACAGTTGAAAAACTTTGCTAAAGATCTGACCCATCTAACTTTTCAAACACCTTATGAATGAATTAGATTTTTTTTTTTTTTTTAAACTGGTCAAAGTAGATTAGAATAATCTTCTTAAATCATTTATTTATTTATTAACATGTGTATTAGGTAAGATTTTTATAAATCTCTCTCTTGCTTTTTTTTTTGTTTTTTTTTTTTATAGCGTATATTCTTATTATTATAGTAAAATAAACAACTTATAGTTTTTACCTTGCAATTTTTTAAGGCTTGACACTTTTATATATTTTTGTAATTATCAGTAAAGCATGTAAGTTATAATTTTCACAATATAGACTTTTGTGGTTTAACTTTGGATCACGTTAGGTATTACTTTTGAACCCCATAAGCTATAATTATAGGGTTTATAGGTGAATAGGAATGCTTTACTGTACTACAGTGTGACTATTATAGTGCATCACTTATATTTCACAGAATTGACATATCTTTCAATTATCTCCTATTGTGTGCAAGTTTCATGATTTTCTCCTGACAAAATGAAACGAAGGGCTTGGTTGAGCTTGAGTCGGTAGTAAGGTCCACTGTTCTGTAATACAACCGTTGATTTGATGGGCGGTAACATTGATGGTAACTGAAAGATAGTGCCCATCTAGTACATCAAATCTATGACTTTTCCTTTCAATGTGGACACCCACTTTGTTTTCTTTTTCACCATTTAGCAACGAAAAAAATTATTGTAATAGAAGAAATTTTCTCAGAGTCATCCACCCACATTCTAAAACATCTCGGAGCTACAAACAAGGACCAAATCTCTCTTTGTTGTTTGTGGTATATTTTCAAGATAGCGATTTCAAATCTCTCTTTGTTGTTTGTGGTATATATTCAAGATTGTGATTTGATTTTGGGTGGAGGCTCAAATGACCGCAATAGAGAGTCTCCACCAGCTCTTGCAAAGTGGTACGTATAGAGAGTTGGAACTATACATGAATGATAAATTAAGGTTCCAATCACTGATTTTTCTAAAGATGATTGAATAAGGTATCCTATAAGAGGAGAAGGTATTAGACATCTCCTCTTATTTTCTTCGCACCAAGAAAAGAGAAAAGAGGGAGACAACTCAATGAATTTCAATGCATTAATGGAAAATGAATATAATAGATGATGCTAATACCAAAAATAAAAGACAAAAAGGATAATGGTCTTGTACATTTTCATGGTCTCGATCTTCTCCTCCGTTCAAAAACTTATCTTAGGTTGATGGTATTTAGCTTACCAAGACAAAAACTTAAGTTGACTTTAGCAGTAAAGAGATACTTTTTCAGTATCCATTAATGATAAAAGAATGATGATGAAGGAATATGAGATGACTGATCTTGACCTTATAAGATACTTTCTTAGTATCCAAGTAGGAAAAAATCATGGTAAAATATTTATTTTACAAGAAAAAGTATGCCAATGATCTATTAATGAGAGTCAACATATTAACGTGCAAATCTATTGCAACTCTAATGGCTATAAATCAAAAGCTGTCAAAGAGCGATAGAATATAAAAGATTGATACCTCAATTTATATAAGCTTGGTTGATTCGCTAATTTATCTTTCAAATAAAAGGCTAAACATTGTACATGCAGTTAGCCTGGTCTTGAGGTTCATGAGTGAGCCTAACAAAATCATTTTGAAGATGCAAAAAGAATTTTGGTATACATCTAAGAGACCAAAAGTTACAATATCAAATACTCAACAAAAGAATATAGCAAGCTCACTGGATTCATAGATAGTGATTGGGGAAGAATCAGTTGATGATAGACAAAATACTTTAGGATATGTTTTCTGCATGGGTTCAAAGGTTGTCTTATAGTCATCAAAGAAGCAACATATAATTGTGTAATCATCCGCTAAAGTAGAGTATATTTCAGCCACTTGAGCAGCATGTGAAGCTATATGAATTAAAATAATTTTCAGCGATTTACAAAATGAGCAAAAATCGGTTACTTCTACTTTCTGCAATAACATGTCAGTGATTGCCGTTACAAAAGAATTTAATCTTTAATAGTCGATAAAAGCATATTGAGTTATGCTATAAGTTCATCAAGGAGTTAGTAGAAGAAAGACAAATTGAGTTGAAGTTTTGTAAGTCAAAAGATCAACTCACAAAATGATGGGAGTACAAGATTTTTCAAATTAAGGGAGAGTGTTAAAAGGTATTTTAAAAATAAAAATATAAGATATAATAATATCTAGAATTTCATGGGAAGCATCCTTTAGTATTCCAAAGGCATTATTGAGTGTCTTTTAATCTTTCAAAGACATTAATTTAATGTATAAAAAAGTGTTAGCTCATTTATATTTTCTTCTAACCTTTAGACTTCCTAGGGTATTAATTACTTAGGAAAGTGTTAAGTCTCTTTAGATATTTTAGATCATTTATGATCTTGTATTTCCCATGGATGTAGAATCGTCTCCATGAGTCTATAAATAGGCCAAGGGTTCATAAGGTGCAATCAAGTTCAAAAGCTCACAAAGCCTTGTACTACCATTTTCCAAGTTAAAGAAATACATCACAATATCAAAATAAAATTTTCTTGTTTAATTTTATATCTTCTCCTTCCTCTTCCCCAACATTAGCTCGGTTAGCCTGGCCTGTGTTGTGGCCTTTTAGCTCGGTTTGCTTGGCACGTGTTGTGGGCTCTTAATTAGTTCGGTTATACCTTGTCCGTGGTTGTGAGCTTTTCTTTCTTTTTGTTACTTAGCATTAGTAATTTTGAATAGCTTGTTTATTGACCTGGCCTAGACTACGAGCTTTCAGTTGGTGATTTAGACTGGATAGATCTCCTCTAGCCAATCTAAACTTATCTTATTTTTCCCCATCAGGTTAGGACTTATTATTTGTTCTATGAAAACCATTGACTTTAAGCATCTTGAATGATAAGTTGGCATGGCAAAGTTTCCATGTGAGGGAAAAACTAATTCCCATTTTATGTAAGGAACCATCATCTGCAACTCGTTGCATGTAAAAATCACATGCAATAACCATCTTACTTTCTAATGTTCATGTGTTAGACATCATGGCTGTGAATAAGATGGCCTTACCATGAAGATCACCCATGGCAAGTGTATACCACAAACAAATACAATATTGGGAGTCATGTCTACACCCACTATCAAGGTAAGAATTTAAGTTTGGGTCCAAAATGCACTGGTCTTGAGAAATCTTCACCTTGAATTGTGGTGACCAAGCACCCATGGTTGGATAATCACAACCACACAATTAAGGGCAAGAAGTGATCTTTGTCGTCCATTGGAAGGCCCTTGTTTGAATGGTAATGGCCATCAATTCAGGTCAACATTGAGGGCAAGTCCAGTCCATGGCAGACTCATTCTCCATGTTGCCCATTTATGTGGAGCAGCTGGGCCACAAATCTATACTATACTATACTATATATATAGATAGGGGGGGGGGGATGCTCACCCATGCACCAGTTCTCACGAGAACTCGTGAGCACTTTTGAGGACTCATCACACGTGATGCGAGCCCAAAATCTGAGCCATCAACATGATGCAACACCCTAAAAAACCCCAAGGCTATCAATTTGACCTTGAAGTTTTTTGGGGTGCTGCATCATGTGGACGACTTAGATTTTGAAATCACATCACATGTGATGAGTCTTTAAAAAGTATTCACAAGTTCTCGTGAGTTCATATATATATATATATATATATATATATATCTATATATATATATATATATATATATCTATATATATATATATAGAGAGAGAGAGAGAGAGAGAGAGAGAGAGAGAGAGGAATGCTCACCTACGAACCATCTCTCACCAGAACTCCTGAGAGAATTCTTAGGGCTCATCACACGTGATGTGTCCCTAAAATCTGAGCCGTCCATGTGATGCAACACCTCGAAAAACCCCCGCGGGCCAACTTTCAACCTGGTTCACAAATCTGGTGGGCCATGGCAAATGAAAACAATTTCCTCCATTGATTTGCCTCTCTTTCTCTTCTATGGCCCACCAAAGTTAGGGATCAGGTTGAAATTTGGGCCCCAGAGGTTTTTCGGAGTGCTGCATCACGTGGACGGCTTAGATTTTAGGGACACATCACGTGTGATGAGCCTTAAGAAATTTCTCACGAGTTCTCGTTCGATGCAATTAGTTTCCCAAGGAAGGAAAACTTTAAATATTTCAAGGACATGGCTAGACATTTTAAATAAAGGTAGGGATATTTTAAGAATGAAAAATATAGTTAGATTTTACATTCAATTAATTTACTTTTACAATTAGGTCTAAGTCTTTTCTTCTCAAGTTATTTTCTTACTTTCAAATTTGCCTTGCAAGTAGCCCACATCACCTCTTTTACTCTTTGTAAGTAGCCTATATGAAAGGTGTCTACCGGATAGCCCATGTGACAGAGTGTGAAGTCTACCCTGGTGGTGTGATATTTGTCACTCATATTAAGACTTAGCTTAAAAATTAGGTAGACCAAGAACTCAAATACGTTACATTAACGGAAACATTGAGGATAAATCATCATAATTCTCTTTTGATGTCGACCCAACACACAAGAAAAGGAAGAACGACACAAGTAAGAAATAGAGATTAAAGAAAGATTGATTGCTCTATTGAAAATGAAAATGATAATACACTATAGAATATGGTTAGGGGATTTATTTACCCAAGGTTTGGGGACTCACTCAAATACAAGAGGACTGATCACTTAGTCTCAATGATGAAGAGATTTCACAAAAAATGAGAAAAAGTACACTAATACTTTTTCTATGTATACCAAACTACATTTATAGAGAGAGGGAGGGGAATTATCATTAGAGAGAGAGAGAGAGAGGGGGGGCGGGGGGTAGCATGCGCTGGAGAGTAGCCCCCACCTTGACCTTCGCCTCTCACCTTCTGATTTATTTCGCTCCCCCCTCCACTCTTCCTTTTATCTATTCCCTCATCGCTCCACGTGCATTTGCCATATCTCCAGCTATACTTATGATAGATCCTAGTTCATAGTAATAATATAAAAGTGTACCATGTCAACTCTCAAAATGAAAAATGTGGGTGTACAAGTTAAAAGTTAAAGATGATTGGTGTAGATATCAAAGTCGCTATAGTCCATAATTCAGTAGGTTAAAGAACGAATATCACGGCGTCGAGAGCAATGTCCCTTTCCCACACTCCTTTCACTATTATATATTTGAAAGATTTGCTAGTTAAACACGTGTGTGTGTGTGTGAGCATGCTAAGCATGGGGAACACATGTATGAGATATGAGCTTTTTATCAGCTTAAAATCATATCAAGGTGGGCCACAGCGTACAAAACAATTGAACGGCCAGAAAAAAAGTGTCCACTTCATACATGATGGCCCACCTAGATAGGAGTACTCAAACGGCCTAAATTTTTAGGCAGTAATTTAAGCATTGTTTGTGTGTGTGAAAGCAGGTGAAATAGGGGCAGGTTTCCACACGCGTGTGGAAGTAGGAAAGCTCTTAATTTCATTGGGTTGTTGATAAATTGAAAGTATTGGGTGGTTGAAATCTCACATTCATTTTTGGATTTTTCATGTCGTTGGGTCGGGTCTCACTCACCCACTTGCTTGTGTTTTGTGGCTGCCCTTTTTAAGCTATCTTTTGTTCTTTTCTGAGGTTGAGGTTTTGAAAAGAGAGTTAGGTTCCTTTCTAGGGCCGTACTTTTTTTTTTTTTTTTTTTAATTATTCTTTCCTTTCACTCTCACCAGAAGAGAGAGAGAATAGGAAGGATGACTCCAATCTTAGATGCCGACTGTCTGAGAGTTGGAAGCTAGGTGGGGGCCTACCATGATGTTTGCGAGAAATCCATCCCGTCCGTTGGTTTACAAGCTCATATTAGGACATGTTCCAAAAAAATGAAGTAGATCCAAAACTTAAGTAGGTCACACGAGAGGAAAAAGTGGAGAGAAAAATGCCTACCATTGAAACTTTCCCGAGGTGATGTTTCTATGCCATCCAAAATGTTTATAAGGTCATTTGAAAAATATTAGCCTATCCTTAGTTACAAATATTTCAACTGTGGGGCGTTCAATCTCATTATCGTGGAACGAGCCCTACTTGAGTTTTTGATTTGCATCATTTTTTAGTTCATGTCCTAGCATGAGCGGGCAAAACGTATGAATTGAGTGAATTTCTTACAAACATCACAGTGGGCCCCACGTAGCTTTGGACTGTGAAAACTTCCTCTAGTAGGGTTGCAAGCAATCTCAGCCCTCCAATCTTAACGTTGAGGTTTGATAGTTCCACACACATGTAGCTACACATGCACAATCAAATGGATGCAAATATAAGACACGTGTGTGAGATACGTGCCTTCCATATGGTTGGCAACAATCCTTGTATCTTCTGTCTGCCCATTCATTTGTTTTTATATGTTCTGGCCCACCGTTTATGCCAGAAGATCTAATATTGCATCTGATGGAAAGCTCACCTATCATGTACATGTCACAATTCCAAATATTCCCTTGGGAAAAAGTGTAACATTTAAAATATTGGATGCGGATTTCCTGCGAAAAGCCTTGGGCGTGAAGTTACTGGGAACTTAGGTGGAGCCTATAGTGATGTTTTCTGATAAATCCACCCTATTCATCCGTTTTGGGAGCTCGTTTTAGGACATGAGAACAAAAATGATCCGGATTCAAGACTCAAGTGGGCCGAAAACGTGAGGATTGAACATCCACGGTTGAAATATTTGTGGGGCCACAGGAGTTTTGAATCAGACTAATATTTGTGTTTTCAGTTCATCCCAGTAGTAGTGACGTTATGAACGGTATGGATGTCATATAAACATCACTGTGGACCCCAGGTAGAAATCATTGGTAGTAATTTCCCTACCCACCTTTTTCTTTGGTGAGGCCCACTTGAGTCTTGGATCCGGTTCAATTTTATGAGCGTTGGCTTATTTATGGCTGATATTTTAAAACAAAGTCTTTAATATTAATATATAAATATGATTAACTAAATATTAAATATAATTATTATTTTAAAAATAAATGGCTAATTATGAGATACTACTGGAATCGGCAGAAATGAGGGAGATTCATTCCCAGGAGAAAGAAAAGAGAGAAAAACAAGGAAATGGTATTACTGAGTCTCTGCAGCTGTCTGCACCTAAGCTGCGCTTGTTCTGTTGACTCTGCCGCTTTTGGACCCTTCCTTCAAGATCCCCTAGTGGTCCTAGGTTGTATTCTCAAGAGCATCAATGGCCTGTTTGGTACATGGGCTTAAGTGGGGTTTTAGGTGGAATGAAATTACATTGAGTCCTGTATAAATTCCATATGGAGTTTGGAGGCGACAGGAAGGGATTGGGATCAGGTAGGATGAAATTAAATTTGGCCCAATATGAGATTTTTGATGGATTTGAAATCGTGGACCACACATTGATGTATGTGTTTTATCCATACTGTCCATTTGCATGCACACCCTTTACATGTGACATTTGAGTTGTATACATGTGCAAGTGAATGACATCAGTTGTGAATCTGGTCTGTTGATTACAATTCCATGGTCCGCCAAACATGAGTTTAACAAAATACAATGTTTTTCCATAGGAAAATTTTCATCCCAAATGTGGGGATTGAATTGTCGAAATATCATGGTGTTTCTAGACATGACATCATTGTGCAATAAGTGTTAATCTCATCTAATCCAATTCCATTCCATTTAATCCTACCCGTGTTGGCACACATGCTCGTACTCAAGTAGAAGGTTAGATTCTCCATGCCTAATAGCAGCGGATGAAATTGATCTGCTTGGCATTGACTCCCCAAGGCCAAGGGGATCAATTTCATCCCCCTAGGCCTGTGGAGAATCTCAAAAGTTACCAGTTTAGCCCACGAATCAAAAGTTACGGCTCACCTTAATCTCTCTATGTTTTTTCTCATTTTCTTTCATCTTTCTTCGTTCCTCCTCTCTTCAATCTTTTCTTTTTCCCTCTCCCTATATTTTTATGTTATTCTCTATCATAGAATGACTACTGACCCAAGAGTCCACATCGGTCCTGACCGGACCCGTCGTACATCCAAACCGTCATAATGTTCGTATTTCAGCTTGAGGACGCCGCCCGCAGACATTTTACAAGCTTTCCTTGATTTTGCTCCCTTTCCCTCTTCTTAGGATATGTGGCCCTTTCTTGACCAAAAGAGTTGGCCAACAGCAAACAGGTTGTGGTTGGATCAAAACATCACCTCAATACATCTCTTGCTGGCTTTGCACCACTTCAGCCTCACTTCTGTCGGGCTTTTCCATGCTCTAGTGAAAAGGGAGGCTCAAGGTAGATACTTTCCTCTTTTGTGCTATGAGTGGGGAATCACCCCCTTGGATATTTACATTCAAAATGGGCTCCTGTACATGAGTGATTATATAAATTCCGTTGTGACACCGGAGCTTTTTGGGGTCATGTATCTCGATAGAGACCTTCAAGGAAGTGTTGTGGACTTGACATGTTTAGAGGCGGTATTTGCAATACGTCAGTATCGCATCTCGCAATACAAAACTCCTGGGAAGTAGAGAAATATTTGGTATCGATGATACTATCGTGATATATATATACCATATATATATATATATATATTTGTATTGATGATATATTAATATAATGTGATATAAGGATGCATTGATGATAGCATTGTCAATATATTGATACCAACATATGACTTGAAAAGAAATAAAATAAAATTTACAAAATTTCATCTTTTATGTCATTCTTTCACTTCTAATTCATTCTTGGGGTGAATTTGACAAACCCTTTTCAATTATTTGGAGAAAATTGATTAAAAAAAAAAAACAAAATTAGATGACGGGCAAGCCAATTTTCAAACGATGATTTTTTTAGTATTTTGATTCTTTTTTTTGGTGTAAATCACTTGAAATCAGTAGAACTAAGATAGAAATATATGATTTTGTGTGTTTTGTATGTTTAATTATGGATTTCATCTTTCAATTTGGAAAAGATGGAGACAAATGAAAAAAAATTCAAAATTTTCTCTGTTTCAATCCATTTAACTTGTAATTAAAGTATGGAAGAATCACATTGGACATGTTGGAGGCTGATATATAGATTGATAGAGGTTTTTGAATTTTTTTAAACAATATTTTTAACAAAAAAAATAAAAAAGTAATGTTTTTACATAAATATCGGATTGACCAGCAGTTATTTAGACTTAATGATTATGTATTTAATATATTGAATGTATTAACATTTTGTTTGCTTTATTTTCTTTTTGAAGTACAAAATGTCTTGAAAATGAGAGGCAACTCAACATTGGATGGCAACATGCGAGCACACTTCTTGATGATTGGTTCGGGTCAAGGTACAATTATTGTGAGCATGTTTCAAGGAGTGGAGGGTTTTATTATTTGAAGGAACAGTCGGTAAGGTGTATCAAAATGCTATCAATTGCCCAATTGTTTTAAAGGAAGTGATAGTGAAGATGAAGGAGGTGTTGGAGGAAGGGTAAAGATCAAAGATGATCGTCCTATACATGAGAGGGAGTTTAGAGAGGAGTTGGTGTGGCCCATGTGAGAGCCATGATGATGTAGAGGAGGTGGATGAATATATGGATGATTTTGATTGTAGACGCATCATTGATGACTCAGTAGAGGGGTCTATTCGGGGGGGGGGGGGGGGGGGGGGGGAGGGGATGTACTTTCATATAAAAAATATGGGTGTGTGTGTGTAGAGAGAGAGAGAGAGAGAGAGAGAGAGAGAGAGAAGTTGTAGAGTGGAGGAGATGTGAGGAAGAGGAAAGGGAAGTTTGTTGAAAAAAAAAATTCATTTATAAGTTTATAACTAGGTGCTAGTGAATGCAACAACGCATTTCAAGAATATGATCTCTAAAATGCATCATAAGGATGAAGGTGTAAAGCCACTTATGCCACATGAGATTATGGGACAATACTTAAATAATAAGATTACCGACATGTGTCATTATATTAACAAATTGAGGCTATCTTAGAGATATATGCAGTCACACTAATGCATGGCGGGTGCACAAGACTAATTACGAGGATGTCAGTCATAAATTTCATGGGAAGATGATCGTGTCATAGTGTAATCGATCTTTTTAGCATGCTTTCCTCATAACTTATGTCTCTCACTTTAATATCATGCTCAGGCATGTAAAATTATGGGAGCATTTGATGTTTACATCTCCCAAGACCTTAGGTCTTGGCAACATCTTAACTAAGATCGTGGAAAGCAATGTGATCCTCATGAGAAATGAAAGAGCTTGATTATTGGTCTAAAATATCTGAAAACTATGGTTATCCTAACGTAAAGCTTGGATCTTGTGCATTTTCATTTCCTCTTGCTTTGAAATATAATTCTTATAAAATGAAAAAGAAAAGAAGAACATAACTTAGTTCCTTTAAACAATTATAATCAAATTGTAACATTATCAAAATTAGGGGTGTCGTTGTCATTCTGGTCAATAGATGGAGTCGAGCTTAAGCTAAGACAACTTATAGCCTCATCTTCGTCCTCCGCTCGTCGGACCTACAAAATAGAAAAGATGTAGGCAATGGGGGTGTTGGTGAACGGCTGTTGATAGGGCCTGTCAACGGACTGGATCTTGGTCCGGATCCGATTTGATTTTACTGGATTTGGATCAACAATTTGGATCATCGGGTCGGATTCGGATCTTGTTAATCGGATCCGTTTAAATTTCAGGTCGGATCCAGATCACCTTGTATCCGCTTCGAATTTAAAATGAATTAAATAATATTATATATATTTTATATATAAATACATATAAAAAAATGCATATATTTTATCTCAAGTGGACCATAGTATTTACCATCCGGATCATAAATAAGGTCAAATTCGGATCAGCCCCGATCCGCTCCAAATTTGATCCATTGACAGCCCTAGCTGTTGACCATCTGATGCCTAAGTCAGACTTGTAGAAGGTAAACGAAAAGGGTGTAAAGGCCAAAGTTGGCATAACTTATAGAAGGTAAACGAAAAGGGTGTAAAGGCCAAAGTTGGCATACCTTGGTTTAAGGTTCACGACCGTATATATGGGGTGTGGGGGAAGGTTCTTCATTTGAGAGTCCAACTACACCACGTTAGGAAAGTCCTAAATTAGGTGGGATTCTTGTCCCTAATATATTGGAGGAGTCAAATCTTCATCTCATCTAGATTTAGTTGGAGATTCGCCCCAGATTCCAGGACCACCTCTTTGGCAATGGTTGACTTGGTCACCTTGGGATACTGTGGATCGAGCTTGACATTTGAGCTCTTTTCTTCCGTGCTTCTCACTCATACTGTAGACATCCTTTGGTGGGCGAGTCCTCCCCTAAAGACCTTCATGTTCTGATGGCTCAACTCGACATGTACTCTAAGCTGGAGGAACTGCTCGGCCTCATTGCTTCTCAGCTCAGAGGATCGAAGACTTGTAGACACTTCTTTTCCTATGTGAGGGATCTGTTAAAAATCCCCACAACCACAACAAGGGGTATGCACAGGCATGGTGAGAGAGGAGGGAGGAGAGAAATCAACACAATTGGCAAGGGAGAAAGTACGCAAGCTTTTGCAGTAAAATCTGAGTAATCCAACAAGCACCAGACACATTTTCGAAGTTCTTGAAATGCCTTTTAACTTTAATTAAAATATTTTATCATATCTTAAAATTATTTAAGATTATGCATTTAGAAGAGTTAATTGCGACGGCAAAAATGTCCAAAACCTACTCACAATATAGACAATAGAGATTAGTAAAATACCCTTGCCATCTAATCTTTCGGTGGCGTGTCGCGGGTATAAAAATAAAATATAATTTCAAATTATTTATTATAGGTTTTAATATTGTTTTCATGTGCTAACACCTACCTGATCAAAGCTGAGGAAAAAGTCAAAACAGCCATGGATGGAAATGGACGCTTACATCTCCTGGACGGGAGCGGATTAGCTGTTACCCAGGGAATACTTTAGTGGATGTTACCCTGACTATGTGGGGTCCACCTTTTTTTTAATTTATTTTATATATCCATGCCGTTCATATGTTTTTTCATCTAATTTTAGAACGATATTCAGAATCTTATGAAGAGATAAATCCCAGGTGGACCACACCACTAAAAAAAAGTGATAAATGACCATTAAAAACTGATATTTGTATTCTCCCTTCATTCAGATCTTCTTGACATTATCAAAAGGTTGGATGGAAAATGAAAACTATGAAAACCTTACGATGGGCCCTTTTGAAATTTTTAATGGTGAGGCACCCAAACACCATTGTTTCCAGTGGTGTGGTTTACCTGAGATATGGATCTGCTTCTGTTTTTGGAAGACGTCCTAAAATGTACTGGAGAAACGGATGGACGGCGTTGATGTATAACACATCATCAAGGTGGGCCCCGCAGTAAGGGTAACACCCACCAAGGTGGACTAATGGCAAGCACCGGCCAATCCACATAAAACTATTAAAATAACAAAGGGCACTTTTGTTGCATGCCAAGGTCATTATAGTCATTTTCTCGGATGGTGACATGCCATCGTTTTTAATGACTTGGGTTGATCCGTCGCTTTGGAAGAAGTGGGCCATGCCAGAGAAATATATAACATGGAGTGGTTTGCTTTTCAGAAAACTGTAGCCCTTAGATACGTTTCTAAAGGTCACGTGGCAATGATCCAAACCGTTCATATGATGGTGAGTGGGGCCAATTGGTGAGTGGAAGATTTTATCAATGGCCTACGAAAAGTCAAAGGAGACGCGGATTAGATACTGACGGCTTCAGTAGCTATCTCTAACTAATGAAGTGACGTTACCAAGTTCTGCGGTCCCCACCATAATGTATGTGTTTTATCCACACCGTCCATCCATTTTGGAGAGATCATTTTAGGGAACGAGCTAAAGAATGGGGCAGATCGAAAGCTCAAGTGGACCCCACCACAGAAAACACTGGGGATGGAAACCTCCCTAGGGCCCACCATGATGTTTATTTGAGATCCAACCTGTTCGTAATTTCACACAGACATGGACGAAGACAAAACACAACTATCAGCTTGATGGAAAACTTCTATCGCCCCCGATAAGTTTTGAATGGTAGGCGTTCAATCACGCGCTGTTTTCTGTGGTAGGGTCTACTTGAGTTTTGGATCTTCCCCGTTTTTTTTCTCGTGCCCTAAAATGATCTCTCCAAATAAATGAACAGTATGGATGCAACACATACATCATGGTGGGGCCCACCATGCTGTTTTATTTTTAGCCAGATAGCTGTTGAAGCCGTCAACAGCTAATCCGCGTCCAATCAAGGTAACCATCATATAAATGACTGAAAGGTGGAAATATTTAAGTGTTTATGGGGCATCCCATCACGGTGTGTCCCATCATATAAACGGTTTGGATCATCCAAAAAAAAGAAATCAGATCCATCAACTCGTGTGGAAAACCTCTAATATGGATTGTTGGACTTGGAGCACTGTAGAAAGGAGGCTTGCCAGCTCCACACGCGAGTTTCACGCAGCACGTGTGCAACCTGACCGGTATTCTAGACACTTCAGGGGTGCATTAGGTGGACCACGTCGTGAAGATGACGATACGCAAAGATCAGTCTGGGAGGGTCGTATTCATGGTGGGGGCCACCTTATTCACTGCTGGGATGCCTCCACGCCCCGCCTGTCCTGAGCTCGGCACAAGCAGGGCTCTCAGGGGTGTATGGGTTTTATCCTCACCGTCCATCCATTTTTCCATATCATTTTAGGTTGTAATCCAAAAAATGAGTGAGATCTAAGCTCAAGTAGACCACACCACAGGAAGCAGCGGTGATAATGATGCCTACCGTTAAAACCTTCATAGGACCCACGGTGATGTTTATTTGCCATCCAACCTGTTCATAAGGTCACATAGACCTGAATGAAGGGAATGTACAAATATTAACTTGATCCAAAACTTCTGTGGCCCTCAAGAAGTTTTCAATGGTACGAGTTTAATCCACATTGTGTGGTCCACTTGAGCATTTGATCATCCTCATTTTTAGACTTATACTCTAAAATGATATGCCAAAATGGATGGATGGCGTGGATAAAAACCAAATATCACGGTTGGCCCCTCAGACTCCTGCGCGTCTGTTGGCACGCATGCCACATGTAAGTATGAATGTAAGAAGCAGCAAACATCTTTTGATTAACAGCAGGACGTTTGCTCGATTACATCTCAACGTATTGCAATGTAATACGTCGAGTCTTTATCAATTAAAAATGGATTTTTTCCAATGATCCAAACCGTTCATGTGATAGGTCTCGACTTGGATGATGGATGCCCAAAGACTACTCAGGATGTTTGAATTCTTCATTTTCGAAGCAAAAGAGCCAAATTTCGATGATTAAAATAATAAAATTTATGAGGTTTTATTTATTTTTATCAACGTCCATGTTGGAACTCATCATATAGACGGTTTAGATCATTGAAATACATTCCAGATTCAAATGATATTCAGGCTGTATCATATCGTACAATACATCACGATGTATTCTAGCAAACTTAAAAAAAACAAAGGAAATTTTTTAAAAAGGAAAAAAAGGGTGTGAACCATGTGATAACATCAACGACTATCCTACAACACTTTTCTGGAGTCAACGGTCAAAATTCAGCTATTCCATCAAATTCATGGTGGGGTCCAATCTTTCTTATTCCATTAGAGCCGGAGTTTTGTATGAAAAATATCGGCTATACTTTTTGACCTTACGAACACTGAGTGTCAGTCCACTTTCATCATGCACGTGTGGTCCACCTAGATGAACGGCCAGATTCTCCCAGTGGCAGAGTAGAAATTGAGATGATCTCTGGAACCTTCGTACGTCACGACGCACCAGAGGTCCTGGCACACGTTGTGCTGTCCGCACCATGTTCGGGTGCTTTCTTTTGGGAATTTTACAAAGAGACTGCCTGTTTAATGGAGAATATACACTTCCGGCACCTTTTTCTAGAAAGGTTTTCGATAAACTATGTCATTAATCTATTAATCTAAGAAATTATCAGTAATACCTTCATTAGTTTTTTTTTTAAACGGTGGCCGTGGTTGTTGTGCGAGCTAAGGTGTGGCGGCTCTGGTGGCCCCATCCTGATTTTTATGTGAAATCCACCTTGAACATCAGGTGCATCGCAGCAGCCATTTTAAGCCTAGGGCCCAAAACTCAGCTTAAGTCATTTTGGACCCCCTTCAAATCCACCATCCATCATGTTGGGCCAACCTTTGATGTGAATCATTGATTGTGTGGGCCCCACCTTTGATGCGGGACGTCCATCATATGGGCCCACCTTGGATGTGGGGCATTCATCATTATGGCCCGAATTTTAATATGCATCATTCATCATGTAGGGCTGCCTTTGATGTTGGTCATCCATCAAGTGGGGCCCACCTTTAATGTTATTGTCCATCATGTGGGCCCACCTTCAATATCCACTGCCCATCATATGGAGCCCACCTTTGATGTGGGTTGTCCATCATTCAAGGGCCCGCCTTGGATACGGGCCACTCATCATTAGGGCTTACCTTTGATGTAGGACCATCGATCATGTGGGGCCCACCTTGATTTAGATCGTTCATCCTGTGGGGGCCGCCATTATTAATTGCCAATCATGTGGAGCCCACCTTTGATGTGAACTATCCATCATGTAGGCCCCACCTTCAATGTGGGTCATGCATGGCTTGCCTTAGATGTGGGTAATTCATCCGTTAGGGGTTAACCTTTGATGTGGATTGTCCATTATGTTGGGCTACCTCAATATGGGTCATTCATCATGTGGGGCCCAACTTCAATGTTTATTGCCCATCATGCGGAGCCCACCTTTGATGTGGGCCGTTCATCATATAGGCTCCACCTTTGAAGTGGGTCATCCATCATACCTAGCCCGCTTTGAATGTGTGCTTTTTATCATTATGGGCCGATCTTTGATGTGAATCATTCATATGTGAGCCCACATTAATATGGGGTCATTTATTGTGTGGGGCCTACCTTTTATGTAGACCGTCCATAATGTGAGCCTGCCTTCAATGTGCCTATAAGTTACTTTGATATGGACCTTTATTTATGTAGACCGTCCATAGTGTGGGGCTTCCTTTGATATGGACCTTTATTTATCAAGTAGATTTTGGCATATAAGTTACTTTTACAATGATGCTTACCAAACTAAGGGGGTATTTGGCATCTCTACTCTAATTCAATAAGAGCTATTTTAATAAGTTCTTTTTGTTTTAGCTCTTGTTTTAAATAAGCACGTTTTGTGAGATCTTTAAAAAAAAGCTCTTATTTAAAGTAAGCATGTTTGGTAAAACTTTCAAATATGAGCTTTTTTATAAAGAGTAATTGATGTGATTTTTAAAGATCACAACAACTTAAATATAAGAGCAATTCAATTGGTTGTTTGGGTGGTTCGTCCATCATGTGGGGCACAACATCAGTGCTAATTGTCCTTCATGTAGGGGCACAACATCAATACTAATTGTCCTTTATGTGGGCTCCTCAATGTCCGCTACCCATCACCATCATGTGTACTCCACATTTGATGTGTCCATATTGTGGGCCCTACCTTTGAAGTGTATTTTCCATCATGTGGGGCCTAGTTTTGATATATCATTCATCATGTGAGGTGCACCTTCTATATGGATCATCTATCTACGACCCACTTTGGATATGGGTCATCCATCATAAGAGACCTTGGATGTGGACCGTCCATTAGATTGGGCCCATTTGATGTCAACTATCCATTATGAGGGCCACACTTTTATGTGAGTCATCTATCATATGAAGCTCACTCCATCCATTATGTGGGCCCACCTTGATGTGGATCATTCTTTGTGTGGAGCCCCACCTTCATTATGGGTCGTTTATCATGTGAGTCCCATCTTTGATATCAACTGACCATCATGTGGGCCCACCTTCAATGACCATCATCCATCATGTGGATCCTACCTTTGACATGGACTACCATTTAAATGTGACCTACTTGATGTGCATGTTCCGTCATGTTGGGCTACAATTTGATGTGGTTCATCTATCATGTGGGGCCTACCTTTGATGTGAACCTTTCATTATGTTGGCTCACCTTAATGTGAGACCCCACTTCAATATGAGTCATTTATTACGAGGGCCCATCTTTGATGCCCATCATCCATCATGTGGGTCCTACCTTTGTTGTGGACCACTATCATGTGGGGCCCACATCAAGTAGGTAGTCCATCATGTGGGACCTATTTGATGTCCACCATCCATCATGTAGGTCCCACCCTGACTGTGGACTGTCCATCATGTGGGGTCAAACCTTCAATATGGGTCATTCATCATGTAGGGCCACCTTTAATGTCAAGCTTCCATCATGTGGTCCCACATTCAATATCCACCATCCATCAATTGGATCCTACCTTTGATGTGGACCATCCATCATGTGGGTCCCACCTTTGTTGTGGACCATCTATTATGTGGGCCCCACTTGATGTGGATAGTCCATCATGTGGGACCCACTTTTGATGTCCACCATCCATCATGTGGGGCCCAACCTTCAATATGGGCCATTCATCATGTGGTCCCACATTTAATGTTAATCTTCCATCATGTGGGTCCCACCTTTGGTATGAACCGTCCATCGTATGAGGCCCACTTGATGTGGATAGTCCATCAATCATGTAGGGCCTTATAAAATTTTGATGTGGAGTCAAATTATTAGAGTGTATTTATATAATCATCATGGTGGCCTTATAAAATCAAAGGTGGGCATTCCACCTATTTCCTTTAATGTGGCCCATGCAAATCAGTAGTTAGCTTAATTGTTTGGGCCCGGGGCCTAACACAGGATTACACATATAATCATAGGAGTGGATCTCATGCACACATGACAAGCCTTATTAAAAATTCCCTTAATTAACCCCTCCCTCTCTCTGTTTATCTAGCTGAAAGAGGTACGCTCTCTTTTAATTTTTACAAGCCTATGGATATGTATATGTGACATCCACTCTGACCATTAAATATATAATCCTACGTGGAGTCCAAGTCCAAAAATTAAGCTATAAAAGTAAACAATTAGGCCAGAGACATCACCATTGATTTTTTAGGAGCCCATTGTAATGATTATATGAATTCCACTCTAACCCTTCATTGCCAAACCAAAAATTGGGCATGGACCCAAAAATTAGGTTTACAATGATTTTATAGCCGCATTAAAAGCTTATTTGAATTCAATAAATTGTGAGAAAGGAAATAAGGTTTATTGAGAAATCATTAGACTTCAATTTTGGTTTACCATGATTTTATGGCCATGTTAAGAGCTTATTTGAATTCAATAAAATTGTGAGAAAGGAAATAAAGTTTATCATTAGACACCAAAGTTGAAGGAATATCGAAGCTGAATATGACACGCACTTTCCACTGTTTCTACCCGGTCAGCTTGCGAGCGGGAGAGGTGCCGCATTCCTTCCTGCATGTATAAACTACTACTGCTAAATGGTTTGGGTAGCGCCGCGCGCATCCTTTCTAACATCAACGCACAAGCCACGCCTGCCTGCCTGGTAGTTGTGGGAGCATCCAAGCCATTTGTGGGGGTGGGAGTAACCATTCAGATCATTTGACCCAAAAGTTAAGCTCTCTAATGTCATCAGCTTACAAAAAACAAATGGACGGTGTAAAAGGCCTAGCGACATTTTCATACATTTGTGGACTATATGATAATTGAGCAGCCTGAAATGTTGGCCGGATAATCTATAAAAAGTGGACCCCACGTGATACAAAGCTTGGATGTCTTGCTACTTGTGGGGGATTGACAAACCTTAGGAGAGGAATAATCCACGCGATTCCTCATTTGGAGGAAACCTAAGGAGGATTGCCCAAGCAGAGCTGATCTCCCCTTCTGCCTCGCTAAATGATGATCCAGACCGTCCATCTAAATTTTCCCACTGTAAAACCCTTACTGACCAGAGCTACCCACCATCCATACAAAGTTGATTTATAAAAGGAAAAAAAGATTCTAATTCACGTTTGTAATATATGGACGGTCAGATCTCTCCATTGAGTAAGACTTTTTTTTTTCCATGCAACCAATCTACAGTGGGACTATTTCCACAGATGAATGGTCTGGATCATCACGTTGTGGGACAGAAGGGACAAGAATATTACCTAAGATATTCTATTGCACTAATCAGGACAGGGGCCCACCTAACAAAAAGACGGGTGGTCGTCGCGAGAGCGGATTAGGTGAGACCCCGGGCTCACCTACGACGGTGCGGCCCTTACCATGGTGTTTCCGTGGGGCCCACCTTGACCTATGTATTATGTATCCACTCCGTTCATCCGTTTTTCCATATTATCTTAAGACATAGGCAAAAAATGAAGTAGAAAAAATTATCAGGTGGACCATACCATAAGAAACAATAGTGATTGACCATCCTACCATTAAAAACTTCTTAGGACTCACCTTCATGTTTCCGTAGTGTTTATTTACCATCCAATCTGTTGATAAGGTCACATGAGCCTGGATGAAGGGAAAAAAACTAATATCAGCTTCATCCAAAACTTCTATGGCCTATTAATGGTCAATCACCACTATTTCCTATGTTATGGTCCACTTGATGATTGGATCTGCTTCCTTTTTCGTATAATCCCCTAAATGGATCTGTAAAAATAGATGGACGGAGTGGATACATAATACATACATCAAGGTGGGCCCCACGGTAACCCACAGTAAGGGCCGCACCTTTCTTAGGTGAGACCCGGGGTCTCACCTAATCCGCTCTCAGTCGTCGCATGCCGTAATGATCTAGAGAGATTCTCCACTGTTACTGCACAAGTTGGGTCGAGCTGGTTCTCTGGACCATGGAACTGATCATGACCGTTGCTTACATAAAAGCAAGTGGGCCTCACATGCATGCATACACGTGTGGAGTAAGTTGAGCCGAACGTACGTATGATCTTGCATGCTTCTTACATAAAAGGAAGTGGGCCCCACATGCATCAATCATCCAGCTAGTTCCCAGTACTCCTTTGGAGTAAGGTGGGCCAACCATATGATCTGGACCAGGTAACTGTGACGTCTCCAAAGACTTTGACATGTCCATGCCCTCTGCATGACGCTTTTGTTCGCGAAAAAGCCGGTAAAATCAAGCCCGTTCAACGCTGGTGAGCTAGATCGTAGATAACGGCTGGGATGGAAAGTTGCGTCAGCAAAACTAATCATAGCTGTAAAACTCGCTATCTCGACTTGAAACCCATGGGAATTGTTAAGTTGACGAACTCAACCCCATTGGACGGATTGGGTACTACCCTGGCTGGTACCTAACTAGGAATGGACAGGGGCTTTGAGGGGTCACTGTGATGTATGGGTTTTATCCACTACCGTCCATCCATTTTTTATATTATTTTAGGGTTTCCAAGTCTAAAAAATGAGTCAATCCCATGCTCAAGTGGACCACATAGTGGAGATTAAATGCTGACTGTTGAAAACTTTTTGTGGTCATGGAAGTGTTGGATCAAGCCTATATTTTTGTATTCTCATCATCATCCAAGTCTATGTGAACTTATGAACAGGTCAGATGGCAATTAATTATCACAGTTAGTCTTAGGAAGGTTTGCTTCCTCCTATAATGTGGTCCACTTGAGTCTTTGGTTTGCTTAGTTTTTGGCTTGTTCCCTGAAATAATATTGTCAAATGGAAGGACGGTGTGGATGATACCCATACATCACATGGACTCCTCAGAGCCCTTGTCCGTTCCTAGCTAGGGATTGGCAGGGTAGCACCCAATCCGGTCCGATATGTGTTTTATGCAAGCGGTCCATCCGTTTCGTTAGCTGATTTTAGGCCATGATAAAAAAGAAGAAGGCATATCTAATGATCAAGTGGACCACACCACATCAGTAGTAATGATAAAAATGCCCGCCAATGGAACCTTTCCATGGTAGATCGTGATGTTTATTTGCCATCTGACCTGCTAATAAGGTTAAATATAAGCTTGATCCAAAACTTATGTGGCCCCCAAGAAGTTTTCAATTGTAAGGGTTAGATCCCCACTGTTTTTAGAGGTGTGGTCCAAAACTTTGGTGGGCCATTAAAAAAAAATAATTTTCTCTCTGATTTTCCTCTCTCTCTCTCTCTCTCTCTCTCTCATATGGTCTACTAAAGTTTTGGATCAGGTTAAACGTAGGGCCCTCAAGAATATTTTTGATTGCTACATCACATAAATGGTTAAGATTTTAGGCTACATCATGTGCATATACTTGAGAAAACTGGTGCGCAGCCTAACATTCCTCAATGTAACTATAGTTATTTAACCATTGTGTTGAGTCGTTGACCCGACTTGAACGGATACCGGGTGGAGTTGAGTTATTGGGTTTTTAAGCTAGGTTGAAAATACGAAATTGCACATGATGCACTGGGTGAGCCTGATACAATTTTTTTTCTTTTTTTTCTTTTGCCAACATTGCACTTTAGTGCAAGTGACACTTTCAACGTGCATACGCGTGCACGTAACACTTTCAACTTGCCAACGCATGTAAAGTTAAAGAAGTCTCAGTCCGATCAGTTGGAGCTTATGTTACCGTCCACCCAAAAAATAACCTCAGACCCATCATGTAAATTTGAAATCTAACCTGTCCATTTGGTTGGCCACAATATGAGGGTCACCTTGTACCAAAATTAGACCAATATAGTTATCGTGTAGGTCACACCTTAGAAAATAAACTATAGCCATTGATAAATAACAAAATTCAAATGTGGTCCAGCAAATGAGTGTGTTAGTATGATTTTTCCAATAAAAAAACATATTGATGGTTTGGATGTCAGATGCACATGACAGGTATGGAGATACTCATTAGGTGGGTAGTGATTTACGGTCCAACTGGTTGTACCTGAGACTTTCTGCTTTATAGGAATGTAATCCTCTACGGCACCTGTATCACGCCGTGGTAAAACAACTGATTCCATGGAGCCAACATGTGGCATATGAAAAACCCACTCCTTAGAAGGGTCTATCTTCGATCTTTGGCCCCAAGTAAATAAAATAAAAATAAAAATAAAAAATAGGATGAAGAATGGGGATGAGATGCTAATCATAATTTTGTGTGTGGGGCCACCATTGAAGAATGGGATGGGTTGACATCAAACCCATTAACCAGGTGTAACACATCAGGGTGAAGAAAATATATAAAAATTGGCCATATACAAAACTTAGGCAGGCCACTCCCATTTTGGGTCCGATTGTTCCACTTGTATGGCCATGTGAATCTTTAATTAGGCTTATCTTCACTATGTACTAATTAAAATAATTCTCACCGTGGCAGCGGTGGACATGTTTTCAAAAGGAAAATGTGTTTACTTTTTTTTTTTTTTTTTTTTCTTTTTTAAATCTTTAATAGAATGTCCATTTGTATGGCTATGTATGGTGTTTCTTAATTTCTTATTATTCATATGGCTATGTATGGTGATTCCTAGTTTCTTTTTATGTACTCTCTCTCTCTCTCTCTCTCTCTCTCTCTCACAGTGTGGTTTATATAAAGAAAGATACAACTAGAAAGAGGGATGCTATTCTATTCTATTAATCTTGGTTGGAAAATTTACATGTGAGAAATTTCTTATATAAAAGAAAGGTGGGAGAGAGGTACCTCTCGTATTTTTTTTTTTATTTCACTTATTTCTAATGAAGAAAAAGCTTTGTATTGCTATCACGTGGAGTAAGTATATTGCCGAACGACATAAATCCCTAAGGATTTTGTCTCTTGTTTTAGTTTGGCCCTTTAACATTTTTGTTTCGATATTTTCTTTTATGGATTTGGTTTAGCCTATATCAATTGTGTGCATGAGTTTTTTTTCCTGTAATGTTGACTTTACGAACGAACTTGAACCCACAAAACTTGGTTTATTTATGTAGGAGGTGCTTTTTCATGAATTTAAATTACCAAAATGCCCTCCTTTTTAAAGGTAGAAGAATAGCACATGTAACAAGTCGTCTTTAGGCCACTAATCCACTAGACACATAGTATGCCAATAATACCCTAAAACAACCCAATTATCAACTACAACACTAAAATCATATCAATAGAATAATCTGAACCATTCAAATGTTGGACATCTAAATGGACACTTAGAAAACACCGACAAGTCACTTGTGATCCCTTGCATTTGTGGCCTATCCAAGGCTCACTCCTTTCTTTTTTTGCCAAAGTATATATTCTAATGGGCTTTACAATCATTCTATCAAATATCATATGTACATACTAATTTGGGATATAAAAGCTAATTTAGTCAATGAAATCTAAGTCTTGTAAATATATTGAAGAATTCTAATTCCCTCCAAATACAAGCTTCCAATAAAAAGATTTGGATTCATGTGCATGTCAACCAAACACAAATGAAGATTCCAAATCACCTTAATTCCAATGTAATTGTAATTCAGATTCCAATGCATTCCAAATCTAAGCTCCCAAATAGGCCTTAAGAATATTCTTAGGTAACTAATAGGTCCCTTGTTTGATCATATGGGTCTCAACTGTATCCTAATGAATAAACACAAAACACTAACATACGAATCATTGCAATTGACTTTGTGAAATAGGCTAAAATATATTACACTAGGAACTTGAACTCTCATATGTCCTCAACTTTAAAGGAATTAGTAAAACCTAGTACATGCACAAGTTGATCTAAACCAAGTATAATGAGCCTCTTGATTTAGAGACTTGAAGTGATCTTCTAATAGAAATATCTAACGGGTCCAATATTAAGATCTCATACTAATGGACAGTAACACTCTCACGTGAGGTCACACAAGATGTACTAGCGAGGTTTAGATCAAACACCCATGTTCATAGCTCAAGTGGTAGACTGAGTGAAGATAGCCTTATTTCAACACTGAGGTCATGGTATCAATTACCATAGAGGGGGTAGCTAACATTGTGATGTGACTAATAGGGGTGGGTGGGTGTACTAACAATGGGGTGTGTGAACTAACCCAAAATAATAATAATAATAATAATAATAATAAAAAGGCAAATGTATTGACTTATTGTCAAACTCAATGATCAAGACTTTCTATCTCAATTCTTCATCCATGCCCTTATATAAAATCTCGATATATAAATAACCACATGTTCGTCTTAAAATTTATTAAGCGGTCATGAAACAACATGGTACTTCGATCCATAAAACACAACATTTTATACATTAGCGGCTGTTCTATCTAAATTTAAGTTTCCAAGGACAACAGATGAATCCCTTTCATATGACCCAATACATGTATTGTTAACATATATCCACATACTAGTATTATTGGGGGCGGTGCATAAGGTTGCACATCTGACCGGTTAACCCACCCAACCTGACCCGGTAGAAACCCGATCCGTCCAGACCCGGTTAAGAAAACAGTCTGGTCCCGAGTGGATGCGGCTGGACCGTTTTTAATTTAGGTACGAGTTAGGGTACATGCCAAACCCGCCTGACTCGACCCGTACCTCGACCCGTGTATACCCAACCTGTTCCACTCGACCCGAACCGCCCCGTTCATACTAGTTTATTGCTTTTAGAAATATCTATATGACATTATCAATAGGTTGAATGGTCAATAAACATTAGGGTGGACTCTAAAATCTTTTAATGGTGGGAGTTCAATGACCACTGATTTTCGTGGTGTGGTCTACCTAAAGTTTTTATCTGCTTTCTTTTTGGGACCATGTCCTGTAATAATCTAGAAACATAAATGGACGGCATGGATTTACAATATATACATCGAGGTGAGCCTCATGGTCAGGGTCTCACCCACATGGTTAGTTCCGGGGTTTCAATGACTCTCACCCAAGTTGCCCTTATCTCACACTCACAGGGAACGGATTAGGTGACATCCGGGATCCACTAAGGTGGGTGGCCCTTGACTATGTGTCATAAATCCACACCGTCCAACTATTTTGAAAGATCATTTTAGGATATGATACAAAAAATGAAGCCGACTCAAATCTTAGGGTGACCACACCACAGAAACATAGTCCTAACCCGACCCGACCCGGTTTAGCATATAGGGTAGGGTAGGGTTAGGGTTGACCCTTTTACAAGTAGGGTAGGGTCAGGGTTGGGTCAGCCCAACCCGGTCACGACCTGGACCGAAACTCGAACCTTTAAAATATATTCAGGTTCGGTCCAAGGTTGGGCCCAACCTGACCCTAACCCGACCCGTGTGCAGGCCTAGCGATGTACAAAAGTTCAGGATCTCGCACCCCAACTACCATGAATTATGAGATGTGATAATGCAAAAAACACATTCAACGATCAATCACACAAACACAAAAGAGTT
Source organism: Liriodendron chinense (assembly GCA_003013855.2). Classification (NCBI taxonomy): domain Eukaryota; kingdom Viridiplantae; phylum Streptophyta; class Magnoliopsida; order Magnoliales; family Magnoliaceae; genus Liriodendron; species Liriodendron chinense. The sequence goes on along the minus strand of PVNU02002562.1, from coordinate 446,918 downwards.
TTTACTTGAAAAACCCTCAAACAGAGGTTAAAAACTATGAAACCTCGTCTAGATAACAAATTCACTATGTAAAAGGTAATTATACAGCGATCACAAGCACACCCCACTTGGATTCAATTTATCTTCACCCACAATGGTGGATAACAATTAAAGAGAATTGAAAACTGAGATATCTCACCGGATCTAAGGACGTAGGAGAAACCAAGATGTCATTTGTTGTGTGGATGAAGAATCATAAGCAAAAACCTTTTCTCTACGATCTTTCTCTCCTTTTCTCTTCTTTCTTTCTCTCTCTCTCTCTCTCTCTCTCTCTCTCTCACACACACACACACACACACACACACACACACACACACTCCTTGGATGTGAATAATACCTATTAGGATCCTCTAATATCGATTTTGAAGCAACTATATAGCACATCGCAAGCCAAAACAGGAAACTTCGTTTCATAGTCCGTGCGTCAGTTGGGCGCCTGATCAGACATTGTCGGGCACCTGATAATGGAAAAAAACTATCCAGAGAGTTATGAGAAAAATCATCCAAAATTTGATCGCCTGGTCCCAAACGTTGGTCGCCTAACTATCTCCAAAATTATCTAACGACTAACAGATCATCTGCGACGAATTTCGGTCGCCCAACCCTAACTAGTCGGGCGTTCGATGATCCACAAGCTGCACTCTCTCCTCTCCTCATGAAAAGGAACACCCCATCAATATAACATTAATAATGCGTCTAGTAGGTAATTACTGTATACAATAAGGTGAGAACTAACCTCTTTTTCATATTAGATTTATAAATACCAGGTGGTAATTATTATTAATTATAATTAGTAATTATAAATTAATTTTAATATTAAAGATATAAACATATATAAAAATGCGAAATGCTTCGGTGTTCTTAGAGCACTATGAGTTATAGTGCTCCTAGTTGCATTTAGTTGTATTAGGGCACTTGGATTGTCTAATCCATTGATCTAGACCGTTCATTAGGTCCAACACACACATAGTGGTCTACCATATAGGAAAGAAACCAATCTAATAAATACTAACCATTCAATCAATGGTCTTTAATTTGGACTATCATGATCATTTACATAAAAATAGGTCCAATTAACAATTTGATTAATCTATTCCTTAGAAATCATCATCAATTCTTATGATTCTAAAGAACCACTTCTGTTAGGTAATCATAGCCATCCCATATAGTCTTGATAAAGAAAGACTATAGAAAATAAGTCCAAATTAATGATGAATTGGATTACCCAATCAATGCCTTTTTTTGTTTGACACAATAGCTTTAGAAATTTGTTCTGAACATGATGGACGGTTTAGATCGATAGATTGGAATATCTAATTAAGAGCATGATGGACGGTTACCCATTCCCGGCAGATTGCCAACCCTAGATGTGGCCCACCTTCACTCAATACAAATGTCTAAAGTGTGGCCCATCATAGATGGGGCATTGATCAAAATCAATATGATCAAACAATACTTACCATTGGCCACATCAACGGTTGGTTCCCTATTAGTTTACACCGTTGAAAACTGTTCTTCTAAATAATCTAATTTGATGTTTGAGAATTGACTAATTAGGTACACTGACCACATAATGGATGGCTGGGATGAGAGTGCAGGTTGGTGCCTGTGCATGATCCACCATACTCTGCCGTAGCATGGTAGAAGTCCACTTCCTCGCGTAACAAACGGAGAATCCGTTGTCCACAGCCGCGTGAGTAAAATGTACGTCAGTGATGAATCTAAATCACCAAATGGTGGACCCCACTCTACTTGATCCTTCATCATGGGATCTGGTGTGGTTGTGCCATAATCCAAGTGGTTGGTTCTGTGAGAAATGACCATTGTTTCAAATCGAAAGAAAATCAAGGCTATAGTCGATGGGCAATCTGCCGATAGTCGATGGGCCAGGCTCGTGGACGGTTTGGATTGAGGCATAGTTCTGCCACCTGTAAAAGAACCATGTGTACGTTTATGGGTGGTAATAGTCTACCAGATTATCAACAAACTGGGTTTTGGAAAAATGTCAACGGATGCAGATTGCTGATGACCCGGGAACAGAAATATCCCTGGTGACCTATCTCTGTGAGGACAACATGATGTATATGTTTCATCCACACCATTCATTCATTTTTTAAGATCATTTTTAGTCCGTGATCATAAAAATGATCTGTGGTCGTAAGCTGTGGGGCCCACAGAGATGTCCCTTACAAATCTACTCCTTCCATGAGTTTCTCAATACCACGTTTGAGCAATAGTGCAAAAATCAGTCTGATTCAAAACTCAAGTGGGCCACACCATACGAAACATCATGGTTAGCTCCAAGAAAGTTTCAACGGTGGACGTTTTGTTCTCACTGTTTCATTTGGTGTGGTCCACCTGAGCATTAGATTGCCTGGTTGTTGAGTTTTGGTAATGATGTAGTTCTGCGAAACTGATGGACGGAGTGGATTTGTCACGGGCATCTCTGTCGGGCCCACAGCTTCTAACCACAGGAATTTCGTGTGGAGGGGGAACAGGCAATTGACGACTTGTGCCAAACTGGCGTGTGGGAGCATCTTGGCAATTGCATCGGTGGGGCCCTCGAAATGATCTTGTCCATGTCGAATTAGGACCACTCATCAAGCGGGCCATTTGAGTCCACTGAATGTGCTTCCGGCTTTTACCTTTTTATCATACTGTTGATTGTTGCGGTGTGTGTGGCCCACGTGATGACTTAACCGGCTTGACTTTTGGTCTATCCCTGTTGGGTCCACCACGTGTCATTTCAGCAGATGTGGACGTCCGTAGGAGAGGAAATAGGCTCACTATAAAATACATCGAGAAGCAGATTGCCTCCCGCACCCACCACCACGGATCGCCGGCGGACACCTCTCTGGCGGGAAGTTCTGCGGCCGTGATGTTTGTAAGGAAACCACTCTATCCTCCGTTTTTAAGGCTCAGCTAGGGCATATGCCCAAAAATAGTCAGATCCAAAACTCAAGCGGGCCACATGACAAGAATAAGTGGGCAGGGAAATGCTTATGTTGAAAATTTCTGAGTCTACCTTGATGTTTATATATCATTCACAAGGTCATTTCCCTTTTACACTCATTTTTGACATACCCTATGTGGGTTAATAAGATGTCACATGTTAGCACTGTGCACTTAATGATGATAGAATTGTACTCACGCTTAGAAATAACTTTTGCACTTATCCTTTAGTGATTGGCCTCTCGTAATAAATGAAGTGGCATATGGCCATGCCTCTAGGGAAAATAAAATGACTAATGACATATAGCTTTAATGTGTGTGGTGTGTAACCAAAACGACATGACCAACATGCTTATAAAAGATTTATTGAAGACATGTTTGGTAAGGTTGTCTTTCACAATCCTTTCAAAATGGAAGATCTTCCTAAAAACGTTTGGAATTCTTACAGCGATTACAAAAATTCAAAGATCAAACCAATATCTATGCAAATGGAAATTAACAGATTTGGTCCTGATCTTTTTTTATCAGTTCCACTAATATTCAAAGTCATGATATGAGGATATCTAAAATTGCTTTATGACCCAACTAAATTTGATGAGATAGAGCCCAAAAGGTCCACCAGATCCGCCACAATGGCAAGGGATTTGAAAACAGCTTCAAATTCACGGAGATCTCTTGTAAGAAGAGCATATAAAAAATTCATAGCGGGGAAGAATTCTAAACTAACAAGGAAATTCAGTAAAGGCTTTGACGCCTTAAAATTTATAAACGGAGAACGCGATAAAAAGTTTTAAGCCTACGACAAATACAATTTATCTTTATAGTTTTTATTTTTATTTTTATTTTTTTATCTTAGCATAACTTAGCTTGTTTTAGATTAGATTTCATTATTGTGTAGTGCCACAACTACAGTATGCTTGAGAGCAGGATAGATATCCACAACATTTTGTTGTTGGATCCTGATCAATCAAATCCTTCCTTGGAAGATCAAACATCCTAGTCATATTTTGTTGACTATTCACTTGAATCGTGAAAATCCAAATAATTCTTTTTATTTTTTAGTTTATTCATTACGGTATAAATTATAATGGGCATTAATTTATAAAGCTATAAAAATCAGCATTATTTTTAGCTTCCTCTATTTTAATCTATTCATTTTTATTTCATTAAGGAATATACCTTAGTTGTAATTATTGGTAAAAGAATAAGTATTTAAAACACAAGGTAAAAAGTTTCTATTAGAAAGGATTAATTCATACTTTCCTATAAATCAACTGATTGTTGATACAACCGGTGGTTAAGAAGATGGCTGAATCCTAAAATTTGGTCTTAATCGACCCATCTCAACATAGAGTGCCGGTGTTCCATCAAACATTGAGTCAAGTGTCACTCTAGTACACTACACTTTTTTTAATTGCACATAAAAACTGAATAAAAAATATTATCATGATCCAAAACTTCAATGGCCCTATGAATATTTCAATGGTGTATATTCAGTGTTTGAGTTTTGGATTCGACTCATTTTTCGGCTGTATGTCCAAACATGATCGGCCAAAAAAGACGCTGTTGCCCTACCTAGCTTTTAACGGTAGGAATTGTCCAGGCAATCCGCATCTACAACTTGGTCCAGTATATGTTTTATCTACACCATCTATTTGTTTTTCCAGCTCATTTTAATGCATGAGCTCAATAATAAAGCACATCCAAAGCTCAAGTGGACCACACTATAGAAAGTAATGAGGATTAAATGCTTATCGTTCCTATCTCTGTGTAACCTTATCAACACGTTGGATGGCAAATAATCATCACGGCCGTCTCTAGCAAGGTCAAAACGAACAGACGGTGTGGATAAAACGCAAACCAAGGGCCACGTCATGCCACCGGGGATATCCTGTGGTGGCGGGTGCCGCACGCAATCCGCTTCTAATGCGCCCGAATATCGCATTGGATGCGCTAGGATTATGGCCGTTGGTTCCACGGTCATATTCAATTAATGATCCAACGGCAAAAGATGCATGCCTCAAAAGTCTCCACCTTACGGTACTCATTCAACGCAAAAATAAGTAATTAGTCAATGTGCCAAAGAACTCTGAGTAACAAATTTCCATTTTTAGAAATTCTCGATCGTAGATGATGTCCATCTTATGGACGGTTTGGATCATCGAATAGGGCACCAGATTCAACGTCCGATCTCTGTAAAAGAAGCTTGAATGTGCTCTAAAAAATAGGGCTCACCTATCAGGTGGTCCACAAATGGGAGTAAGATAACCAACACTCTACAATCAATTACACGTATGCCTCACCTAATGAGTGGGGCGTGCTTAACTTGTGGCACGGTTGCACCAACTAATTAATGGCCCACTTCATAACACGTGTCATGCGTTTGCACGTGTCCCGTAATTGGACTCTTCAATCTCAACTCGTGCGAAGAGTACTCCTTAATATGTAACTCCAAAAGGACGCGGATCTTTAAGCGTCCGACCAGATCTGTGTGGGAGACCAATCTGTGTTTATCCATGCCGTTCATCCATTTTCTAAGATCATGTTAATGAATAGGCCAAAAAATGAAGAAGATCCAACGCTTAACTGGACCACACCAAATGGTAAACTCGAGTGGCATTAAATGCACAACTCATCTCTGGTGTGGTCACCTGGATCGTTGGATCTGCATAATGTTTAGGCCCATGTATTAACTTGATCTTAGAAAAGGTATTGACGGCGTGGATAAATAGATCCATCATGGTGGGCCCCACACAGATCTGGTCGGACGCAATCCGCGTCCCTCCAAAAGTGGGAATCAGTCCAGGCAGGGGCTCTTGGGCCCACTGTGATGTATGGGTTTTACCCACGCCGTTCATACATTTTTCCGGATCGAGCATGGGTCCAAACATTAGGCAGGTTCAATGTTCAAGTGGACCACACCGTGGGAATTGATCTCCCACCGTTAAAAACTTCTTGGGGGCCAAATAAGTTTTAGATCAAGCTGAAATTTGTATTTTCCTTCATAATCGCTGCGTAAGGTGGGGCATAGAAAGGTTTCAACGGTGGAAATTATTATAATCGCTGCTTCCTATGGTGTGGTCCACTTGAGACTTTAATCTCCCTCATTTTTGGGATCATAGCCTTAAATGATCTGAAAAAATGTATGAACGGCGTGGATAAAAACTAGACGTTACGGAGGGGGACAAAGAGCAGTACTCGATCCGCTTCTCAGAAGTCTCTGTCTGACGATAAACGCCGCAAGGTAAGTTACAAGGCGAGAGAGACGGATTGAAAAGGCGTTTGAGGATATACATGTCTACCTGGTACTCATGTGCAAGATCTGAGCCATTCATTCCACGAAGTGACCTTTGAACAACAAAAAACCGGACAAATCAGAATGCATCTGAACCCTTTATCAGTGGACCTTTTCGAAGGGACCAATGATTACCTACAGTCAGTTGTACAGTAGCTTAAGATACAATGCATCTCTTCTTCTAGTGTCTCACACGTGTAGGACATCCAAACCGTGCAAATGGCGAGCCCTACCATGAAGATCACCATTCGCACAAAAAACAAGAAAAAAAAAAACACCGGCACTACACAGGTCAGTCCACTAATGAGAAATGCCTCCGTGTATGAAAACCAGTAGACCGTTAAACCAGAACTGCCGATTCCGTTATCCTCCGTGTGTATGGGTGGATCAGGGCTGATCATCATCTTGGGCCCACCTTTCTACGGTTTGGAACGTTAGCACGTTTGACAGATTGTACCTTACCATAATCAGGTCGCTCCACCTGATGAGCTACGCTGGTTCCTCGCACAAGTGTTGGAAGTCAGCATCGAGAAATGATCCCCTCCAGGGAAAGTACCATTACTTGTACTACAGTAGCATCTTTTCCTCCAACATACCACTTTTGCGAGAAATCGGGACCATTGAAAACGTAGGAAAATCATTGAATATAAATATAAAAAAAAATCAGATGATTTTTCTCTTTACATCAATCACAACGATCAAATCAACGGTGAACCAACAATTTGACCTCATATCCATTTATGGCCCACCTAGTTAGTGGATCAGCTTGATTTTCGAAGCTAGTCATACTCTTTTTAGATTCTACCATTTCCATGGTTTCAGTGTCCAACAAAAATGGCATATTGGAGGGAAAAATAGTACAGTACCACAACTTGTGGTACAGTTGCATGTGTCAATACCCACAACACTCTCTTCGGCTCTTCGCGCGAATCGCCCCATGATTTACCGTACCCGACCGTCTAAGAGAGAGAGACGAACCCCCAACGATACGTTTTTACATACAGCGACCGTACGCGAACATCCACATCCGTCCATTTTTCACTGGCCCAAAATTCAAATATTTATAAAATCTGATTCGTGAAAGAGGTGGGCCACATCATGGAAATCACCTGAGATGAAACTCACACTGATCCACTTATTAAGTGGGCGAAAGTACAATGAATCATACGATAGGATGGCCGTTGATTTTAACTTTGCGTGTCTCTGATTGAACTGAACGGTATGATTTTGGTTTGATCGAATCATAACAGTGTGGCCCACCTTTTTCACGAACTGGATGGATTGTACATGCAACGCGTGTCAAAAGAAAGAAAAGGCTGTAGGTGAAAATCATATACAGTGGCTGTATGTGATTATAACCGTGGTTAACGAAGTAACCATGGTTAGTTATTTTACCCAGTCGCAGGGTTAAAACCCTAGAGAGAGAGGAATTTTCATGAGGTATGCTGGCCGGCCTTGAAAGTGTAGTAGCTGTTGCGGTTATAGTCCGAGATTTTCTCGCCTTTTTATTTATATATATTCGTCGCCATTTCAAATAGGCGTTCTCTCAGAGAGAGAGAGGGAGAGATTTCTAGGAGAGAGAGAGATTTCCGGATTAGATATCGGGCGATTGAGAAATTTTCTCGAGTTCTTCGGAAGAAGAATTCCGAGCTTTTTGCACGTTGAAGTTTCTCGTCATTTTGTTTTTGAGATTCTTAGCTTTTTTGCTGAGGAATTTGGAGGTTTCTGGAGGTTTTCTTTCTTTTTGGTATAGAGATTTGAGGATTTCGTTGTTTTGACAGATTTGGAGGTTTTGAGGTCTTCTGCGGAGAAATCGTGGTTGTTTCCGATCGTTTTCTTCTGACGAATTTGGGGATTTCTTTAGGTTTTTAGTTGTTTCTGAGAAATTTTGAGTTTTTTATTTTTGAATTTCGTTCAGTTTTGAAGATTCTGAAGGTTTTGAGCTATACGGTGGAGATTTGAAGGTTTTCTGTGGAGAAATTCGGAAGTTTCTGTAGGTTTTTGTTTTTTCTGTTGAGAGATTTGCGGATTTCTCTAGATTTGAGGCATTTTGAGGAAGTATTTGGAGATTTATGTAGATCTCTGGCTTTTTTGGAAGAGACGTTTGTAATTTCTGGAGATCTTGATCTTATCTGAGGAGAGATTTAGCGGATTCTGCTGCAAGTTTTTGTTTAGTGTTTAAATCGGTGGTCGAATGGTGGTTAAGATGATGAGATGGCGGCCATGGCCGCCTCTTATTTCAAAGAAATTCGAGGTGAAGCTTGTTCTTCTCAGGCTTGAAGGATTTCCTCATTTGGAGGAGGAGGTAGAGGGTGAAAAGAGGCTGCAGTCGGACATGGGGAGGTTGATGGTGGAGGTCCGATGGAAAGGGCCGAAGCTTGCCTTGACCTCTTTGAGGCGGACGGTGAAGAGGAACTTCACCAAGGAGGAGGATTTGAGGAGCAGTGGCATTGTCGAATGGAACGAGGAGTTTCGGAACATCTGTAGCCTTTCAGCTTACAAGGAGGGTGTGTTCCATCCATGGGAGATTACTCTTACGGTCTTGAATGTGAGTTGGACTCTCTCTCTCTCTCTCTCTCTCTCTCTCTCTCTCTCTCTCCATCTTGAGTTATGTATTTCTCTCTTATTTTTCATTATCTTTATTATTATTATTTTATCCAGGCTGCCTGGAAATAGCCTTTTGTGGCAATAGTTAGAATTGGAGGTTGCTGCTGTTTTTACTGTCTCCATTGAATTATTATATGATTCTTGATTCCACATCTCGGCCCAGCAACTTTGACCGCTGGCCAACCTTTTTGATCCAGACCAATTGGTGGCCTGTGAGTAAACTGTACAGCTAATTGTCTATGTTCAGAGGAATATTCTAATTCATCATATTGGCAAAATTTTCTACCATGTGAATCAATCAGGGAAAAAAAAAAAGACAAAAGGAAAAAAAGAAAAGAAAATTAGGGATTTGGGGGGGCCTTCTTTTATATGGAAATGGATGTGTTCTAGTGTGAGGCTTATCTATCTTTCAGTGTTTTTAGGACTTCTGTTTTAATAGGATCAGAGATTGATCTCTTTTAGAAAATGAGTCATATGAGGTCCTTTTTCACATGGAAATTGATGTTTCCTTGATATATGGTTTATCAATGTTTAAATCAATTGCTAGGGGTTCATGACTAGGATTCAATTTCATATATTCTGTCTGGATGTTCATCATTTCTAGTTCGTTTTAGGTCGCAAGACAATTTCCATGATACGGGATTTGGATTTCACCACCTGATATTTGTTTGGTACTGGGAAAATATTTGTACAGTCATCAGGCTTTTCTTTGATGTGTTTGGTGTTGGGAATTTTGGGTGTGTTGCTGGCTATAATTAAAACATGTTTTTGTGGGCATCTTAAGCCATTAGGGTTGTGGTCTTCATTAAATATTTATTCAGTTTGATGGTGTTAGGTTTGAACTTGTACATGGTTGAATTCTGCCATTTTGTTTGGTTTTCAACTTAACCAGCAGAAGTATGTTTTAGATTTCTGCAGTCCATATTCTTTATTGTTTTCTAGAGACGTTTTACTCTTCATGATCATCATCTTAGTACTTCCACCGATGTACCATTACCAGTTAGGAGTTGCCATAATGATTAGGCAATTTGGTTTTCACCAGTAACTCTAGTGGTCTGAACCTTCACAAGTCGTTTTGGACTCCTTTGATAACCTTTATCTTAGGTTCGAACCTGTATCTCAATGGCAGGATGACTGCATTTCAACAAGCACGTTTTACAATCAGCTGCCTGCCAGACATCAAGCTATGTCTTATACCTAGCCTCTGCAGTCTGCCGGGAAAGAGGTTCACATAAGGTTCAAATTATTACAAGGTTTCTTCTGGGAGTTTTTAAATTTTAGCCTGTTTCAACAGTTTGGTTGTTCTTGTGCATCAGAATGTTCTGATTTTGCGACTGAGATGTATCAGGATCTTCTAACAAACATATCATTTACCTACCTCATTTTACAGTATTTTTAATTGCCACTCTTCTGAAATTGGTTCATTTCCACAGCAAGCATTCAAAACACTAGCCAGTAGAAGTTCCATTTTCTTTTCTATTGGTATACTTTTGTTAAAAGGGTATTTTCTTTGTAGAAAAAAAAACATACTCTTTTCAGAAATGTGAGAAACTGGTCAGTCACGCAACATCAATGTTTAGAAAAATATGGTTTTGAAATCTCATTTGATTTCTTGATAGAGTTTCGTTAGTTTAGGACATTTATGTTGCTGTTTGTGTTTAAACTGTTTCAACTGCTTGATCGATTTTTTTGGTAGTAGCTGATGAATCCTTGGGGCACCTCGCCCAGTTTGTACATTGTAGAGGTTTTCCTTTGGATTACAAGAATAATTATTGGTGAGCATATTGTGTACTTAGAATTTTGTTATTTGAAATGACTGCAAAATTTTCTTTTCCATGCCAACGTATGAGTGTTCATTTACATGTCAGTGTCTGAGAGTACTTGGCCTCTGAGAATTTTTGCAGCTGGGCTTTTCTGATAGTTTGAGATGTCATGTAAATGAAAGAAGTCATTCCGTGCCATACTATTAAATATGACTAGCTCCTTCTCTTCTTTCTGTGTAGATTTCTGAACCTCCTTTCATTGCGATTGCAGGGATTGACTCAAGGTTTGAAGAACAAAGTCTCTGTTATTGGAACAGCTTCGTTGAACCTTGCAGAGTTTGTGTCTGTGGCTGAAGGAAAGGATCTAGAAATAAATATTCCTCTGCCTCTGCTGGACAGGACAGCGGAGCCTCATCCATCTCTCTGTGTATGTCCATTTAAATTTGTTTCAATGTCCAATATTCCTGCTTCTGAAATATTATCACACCTTGTTTATTCCAACTTGACCACAAAAGCACTCAGTTAAAAAAAAAAGTCTGAATAATCTCCTTGAACAAAATAAATTGCTGGCATACCAATTAAGCCACATTCTGCTGGTAAGTTTTTTCTATCTATATCTGCATTGTAAGCAAATCTGAACATTCTCATGCCATCAAAATGATCCATAAGCCTGTATTTATATTAGGAGCCTTTTGGAGTCCACACACACACACACGCACACACACAAAAGGTGAGGAACAAAACAATAAAGTGATGTATTTTACTCCAAATGTTTGCTTTGATTCATTGAATCCCACCTCTTGTTTTGTTCCTCAAAATAGGTCTAAATCTAGTCTAAAATTAATTTCTAAGATTGCTTCATGATTGAAATGAAGAAGTGGAAAAAAAGAGAGAATTTGAAAATAAAAATTTCAAAGTGGGCTGGTCGTATCGACCGTAGTGGCCTATATCATTGCCGTTACAGGGGCATATCAGCTTGTATTGGCTCAATTATTTATTTTTTATTTTTCCTTTTTTCTAAGGAATTGTTCATCCCTGTAAAGCATAATGGGGGTGATCAATACTGTTACGTTACGATCAATATGGTTGTAACTTATGGATATTGAAAACATGATGAAATTTCAATAGGTGAAGTGAATTGATATTACGTTTATTTCAAATCAAATGATCCTTCCAATGTTCTTTATGATCTACATTACTATTTACAATTTTCTTTCCCTTTTCTTTTCTATTTTCTCTTCAAGTTTAGGTTTCTTGACATTGAGCTGTACTCTTGTCCAGCTATCACTGGGCTTATTGGAATTGAGAACTGCCCTGGAATCATCAGAACCGGTGCAGAGATCAATCGTGCCTGTCCCATTGTCTCCTCGCCCTGGTGAAGCTCTCTCCGAAGAGAAAGATGAGCTTTCTGCTCTCAAGGCTGGACTGAGAAAAGTAAAAATACTCACAGAATATGTATCAACTCGAAGATCCAAAAAGCCATGCCGGGAGGATGAGGGTAGCGATGGGAGGTGCTCTGGTGGGAGCGAGGACGCCGAATATGCATATCCATTTGACTCAGATTCTCTTGATGACTTTGAGGAAGGAGAAATGGAGGATGGCAAGGAGAATTCTAGTTTTAGGAAGTCATTCAGTTATGGCACACTGGCTTCTGCAAACTGTGCAGGAGGGTCTTATTACTCCGAAATGAGAATAAATGGGGAAGATGAGGATTGGGTTTACTACAGCAACCGCAAGTCGGACGTTGGTTGTGTGCGCGTTGAGGAAACAGCATCATCCATCCCTGACCATTCTCTGTTGCAGACTTCGAAACGAAGCATCCTTTCTTGGAGAAAGAGGAAGCTCAGCTTCAGATCTCCTAAAGCCAAAGGGGAACCTCTATTAAAGAAAGCTTATGGGGAAGAAGGTGGGGATGACATCGACTTTGATCGCCGGCAGTTGACCTCATCTGATGAATCTCTCGCCTTGGGGGTATGCACTTGTCTTTTCCTGCTTACAATTTCTGCTCCAGAGTTCTGGTAGTTTTTAAAAGAACAAGGGCCTGTCTGGTTGCCACTCAAACATAAGTTCATTTTATTTTATTTAATTCTAGTTATGTAATAGAGGTCAATTTTTTCTTTTGGCAGGGAGTAAAATTATAACTAACAATTAACATAAACTATGATCTCTATCATGGTGTGCCGTAACGGCTGTTATGTAAAGGTAGCAGTGACAACTGTTATACGTCATAGGGTCGTAACGGCCGTAACAACCGTTATGGAAAAAAAATGATTTGTAACCGGACAGCCATTACAGCCCTTGTAAAGGCCGCAACGGCCCCATAACGGTCCAGTATAGGGTAGATACAGGTATTACCGTAATGGCTTTCATGGGGGGGGGGGGGGGGGGGGGAGGGGCGGGGCACATAATGGCCTGTATCGTAGAGGTAATGGTGGCTGGCCGCCACGGCTACCGTTACCATCACGGAATCCCCTGATCTCTATTGCACACTTGATGCTAAGTAAAATTAAATGAACTCATAAGCCGCGAGATGATACATTCCCTAAAAGCTTTTAGAAGGGAGATTCACTAATTCCACACACTTGTACAAGGCAGTCATCATATGTGCCACCATAGCACATTAAGTTCAAAATACACTTTTTTTTTCTTTTCATCAGAGGGTTCCTGATATGTAGAGTGCCCAGCCCAAACCACCACCACCATCATCATCATCTAAGCCTTATCCACCGCATCAAGGGCCATAACTTCAGTTAGACCATAATACTAACATGTATCCTTACCAATGTGACATTCCTCAGCCCAAACCATACGACCCTATAAATTCACGAGTTTCCATTCATTCAGCCATAGTATGAAATCAGATATCAGAAGATTGGTCTTGAGGTTACAAGGTTTTTTAAAAGAAGTTACTTTCAGACTATATTGCTTGAATTTGAGAACCCTTGCTTCTTTGATGAATTTTGATTCAGATAGTAGCTCTGATGGTATTGATGAATTTTGAAATTACTCTTGAATTTTGGGGGTGTATCAATTGTCATGGGAATCTCATTTTCAGTTACCTATTTCACCTCTCCAAAATAGAAGTATATCATCTCTGAAAACTATTTGTTCTGGCAGTGGTATAAGGCTGATGATGATGCAGCTGGAAATCGGTCGTCGGTTTCGGAATTTGGAGATGATAACTTTGCTGTGGGCAGTTGGGAGCAGAAGGAGCTCATAAGCCGCGACGGGCAGTTGAAGCTCTGCACCCAAGTGTTCTTTGCATCCATTGATCAGCGAAGTGAGCGGGCTGCTGGCGAGAGCGCTTGCACCGCCCTGGTCGCCGTCATTGCCGATTGGTTCCAAGCCAACAGAGACGAGATGCCCATCAAGTCCCAATTTGACGCCCTGATCAGAGAGGGCTCGCTTGAGTGGAGAAATCTCTGCGAGAATGAGACCTACAGGGAGCGGTTCCCGGACAAGCACTTTGACCTTGAGACTGTCCTGCAGGCAAAGATCCGTCCGCTCTCTGTTGTCCCTGAAAAGTCCTTCGTTGGGTTCTTTCATCCAGAAGGCATGGACGACGGCTTCGACTTCCTGCATGGTGCAATGTCCTTTGACAACATCTGGGATGAGATCAGCCGTGTGGGGTCGAGCTACCCCGTTGATAGTGGTCCGCACGTCTACATTGTCAGCTGGAATGACCACTTCTTCATCCTCAAGGTTGAGCCCGAAGCTTACTACATTCTGGACACACTGGGGGAGAGGCTATATGAAGGGTGCAACCAGGCATACATCTTGAAGTTTGACAGGGACACTTCGATCCACAGATTGCCGAATGAAGGGAAGCCAGACGAGAAGGCCAAACCTGCCGCCTCTGATCGCCAGGTGGCTGTTGTGGAACCTGCGAATGGGCCCACCCAACCGAACACGAAAGAGGCCCCAGCAGCCACGAGCACATCAGGAAAGCCGGAAGGGTCTGGAAATGGAGATGGAGAAGAAGAGGTATTGGTGTGCAAAGGGAAGGAGTCCTGCAAAGAGTACATCAAGAGCTTCCTGGCTGCGATTCCCATACGGGAATTGCAGGTCGATATCAAGAAGGGCCTGATGTCTTCGACACCTCTTCATCACCGCCTACAGATTGAGTTTCAATTCACGGAGTTGTCTCAGCAGATGATGATGGCTGCCTCTCCCACACCGGAGGCTGCCGCCATGGTAGCCACAGTTGAGGATTGAAGAGTTGTATAGGTCATAGGTAAGTGTGATTATCTTTGTTGTGTTTGGGGTTTTTGGTTTTTAGATTTTAATCTCTGTTCTTCTGAGAGACGGGGGGGGGGGGGGGGGGGGGGGGGGGAATAGCTATAGAGTATGGGGCCCATTTATAGTGTGTGGTTTTTGGAGGTGGAGCTCTCTCTCTCTCTCTCTCTCTCTCTCTCTCTCTGTGTGTGTGTGTGTGTGTGTGTGTGTGTTGAAGTAGTGGGATCTTGGAAAAATGTTCGGATCCTGACTTTGGTCTTTTGCTTCCGTTTCTTTTTTGCGGGTTTCTTGTAAATGACTGTTGATTCAAGTTACCAAGTTTTTTCTTTTCTTTTCTTCTCTTCTTTTAATGCCATACGTTTGGATTCATACCCGGGAGACACTATTTTCGGAGAACTGTTGACAAGGAAATGACGTTTATCATGGCTGTTTGTTCCACAATATTTTCTTCCACGGAATAAATCCTTTGCTTGGCAAACAGAAAATCTACTTGGTAGGTCATCAAGGCATTGGGCTAGGAGTTGCTATTCATGAATGCAGACAGTGGACAGTGCAATCAACGCCTCAGATTCCCTTGTATACCTGCTTTCTGCAGGAACAGGATTTCAACGAATCCAAACAGCGAAAAAGATGCAAGAAGGTTGCTCTGGAAATTCCTTTCTTTGTTTTCAATGGGGGTGGAATCAGGTGGTGGTTCTGATACAGATTGCCCTCTTACTGTTTGCCGAGTAGGCTCATCAAAGGGCCAGCTGTGTCCCCAATATCTCCCTTCTAGATGATACTAGTCATCTGATTGTTGCCCTCAGAATGGTAGGTAGATTTCTGATGATGGTGAGAAAAGTGTAGGGTGGAGATGGTATGGTCCGTGGAATTGATGGTTAGAAAAGAGTAGTGTGGAGATGATATTCCTCGTATATGTTTTGAGATCTAATAGCTATAGAGAATGGGGCCCATTTATATTGTGTGGTTTTTGGAGGTGGAGCTCTCTCTCTCTCTCTCTCTCTCTCTCTCTCTCTCTCTCTCTTTTCTCTGTGTGTGTGTGTGTGTGTGTGTGTGTGTGTGTGTGTTTTGAAGTAGTGGGATCTTGGAAAAATGTTCGGATCCTGACTTTGGTCTTTTGTTTCCGTTTCTTTTTTGCGGGTTTCTTGTAAATGACTGTTGATCCAAGTTACCAAGTTTTATCTTTTCTTTTCTTATCTTCTTTTAATGCCATACGTTTGGATTCATTCCTGGGAGACTATTTTCAGAAAACTGTTGAAAAGGAAATGACGTTTTTCATGGCTGTTTGTTCCACAAGATTTTTCTTCCACGGAATAAATCCTTTGTTTGGCAAACAGAAAATCTACTTGGTAGGTCCATCAAGGCATTGGGCTAGGAGTTTCCCTTCATGAATGCAGACTGTGGACAGTGCAATCAACGCCTCGGATTCCCTTGTATACCTGCTTTCTGCAGGAACAGGATTTCAACGAATCCAAACAGCCAAAAAGATGCAAGATGGTTGCTCTGGAAATTCCTTTCTTTGTTTTCAATGGGGGGTGGAATCAGGTGGTGGCTCTGATACAGATTGCCCTCTTACTGTTTGCCTAGTAGGCTCGTCAAAGGGCCGGCTGTGTCCCCCAATATCTCCCTTCTAGATGATGCTAGCCATCTCATTGTTGCCCTCAGAATGGTAGGTAGATTTCTGATGATGGTGAGAAAAGTATAGGTGGAGATGGTATGGTCCGTGGAATTGATGGTCAGAAAAGAGTAGTGTGGAGATGATATTCCTCGTATATGTTTTGAGATCTAATGTTTCTCCAACCTGTTTTCTGTAGGGACCTGAGAAGGGCCCATCAATTTCCACAAACTGCACAAGGATTGAGTAAGTAACATTGTACGCAACCAGACTCTCTTTCATCCCTTGCATGAGCTGTAATGGATCTCCTCCTGCGATAGGGACTTTATTTTTATCTTTAATTTCTTTTATCCAATCTTCTCATGTGTGATGTTTGACACCTCAACCCACTGGCAGTCCAATGTTTTCTATTATTTGTGAAGTGTGGCCCACTTGAAGAATGGTTCGATGTGATTCTTTCTCCAATGATTTTAAATGTGGGGGCCATTTAAAAATCAGGTCGGATTTGGGCTCATCTGTTTGGGAGTTAGATGATAGTTATATGATGCATGCATTCCCGTAAATGCATAAGATGCATGCTTTGCAGTTGATGATTGATGCCGGCATCTTTTCGCTGGCCTACGTGGAGGGCTGAGATTGTGTCAAGAGGGTGCCATGATGGTGGCAATGGGGGACCCCAAAACCAAGTGAATAGCTGAAGCTTTGGTGGATAGAACTATCTTTCCGCAACTAGCGATCCTTTGCTTATCGTTTGATGTTTCTGCAAATGGAATCGGAGACCTCAGTCGTTAAATGTGGACAGCTGAAAATCTTTATCCATCGTCAGTGGACCCACTCTATTTCCCGGTTTTGGATAGTTTGTTGGGTTTCCCGGGATTTCAGTTAGTAATAGTTACTTATTAGTGTTTTTGAGGGTCTCTCTATTTATCAACTGTGGCAATATGATTATTGTTCTATGCATCATGGTGGCCATAACACCGACTTATTCAGTAAATGGTGAGCAAATTAGCCTTCAGTTGAAAGTTGGGCTGAATGGGTGGGCTGCACGATCCAACAGTCTATATAATTTCGGGACCTTTGAAAAAGCTGAAGATGGACGGTGAAAGGCCAATGGTCTGCATAACCACTATAGGGGTAGAGAGGATCTTATCACCCTTCTAATTGAGGGTTAAGATGGTCCCTGAATTACGATCAATGACTTAGATTATCTATAAGGTGGACCAGATGAACAATGGGTATTAAATTTTCCTTCTCTATTTTCTATGTTGGAATGTATAGGACTTGGTAGGTGGGATCCCTCCTGAACCCACCTACATGTGGTTGTCCACAAGTAGGTCCCATGGGCCAATATGCAACAGATACAAGAGGAAATTAAACTCAAGCCAGTCAAGGGGGCAGATGAGAAACTCCTTTCTATGGTTGAACTTGGTATGGGCAGGGTAGCACAAGGAGACTGATGGTGGCACGCAAGTACCTGGTGAAATGAAGCCATTACTAGAAGAATTTGCCATCATGGAAGTATATTAAAGTCCAAAGGAAAATGATGAAGTGCATGAATTGTTCTTCTATCGTAACATCCAAAAGAGCCTGAGCCCATTGTTACATTCAAGAGAGCATGAGACCATTCGTACGCTGGCCCTTCGCACACACTCGAGGATGGTTTCTGGTGAGTGTGTGGATAGATGGGCCATCAATAAATCATGTTGAGCGATCAATATTCATCCCTTAGATTGACGATATGCTAGATTAATTGACCAAGGCAATCATTTTCTCAAGATTGATTTGAAGAGTGGTTACCACCACATTCACATCTGCCTCTCTAAAAAGCAGAAGACATAGTTCAAGACTAGGAAGGGCCTTAACGAGTTCTTTCTTATGCCTTTCGACTTCTTTAATGCTTAAAAGAGTATTCATGATGTTGGAGGAGATGAACACGAAATGCCTTGAGATCGATCTCAGGAGCATATATCAACAAACTCGTATCTACTTTTCAAACAAGTGGAAGACAAAAGGTTTAGACTAAAAAGGGTCTTTACGATTTCTTTCTTATGGCTATCGGCTTTTTAATATTTGAAGAACATTCATGATGTTGGAGGAAATAAACACGGGTGCCTCGACATCGGTCTCAAGAGCAGATACCAACAAATTCATATTGGCCTTTCAAACAAGTGGAAGATGAAGCTTAAGACTAGAAAAGGTCTTTACGAGTGCTTTCTTGTGCCTTTTGACTTCTTTTAATGCTCGAAGAACATTCATGATGTTGAAGGAAATAAACACTAAATGCCTCGGGATCAATCTCAAGAGCAGTTACTAACAAATTCACATCTACTTTTCAAACAAATGGAAGACGAAGTTTAAAACTAGAAAGGGTCTTTACAAGTGCTTTCTTATGCCTTTCAAATTTTTAGTGCTCAATTAACATTTATGATGTTGGAAGCAAATAAACACTTTGTGCTTGAAGATCGATCTCAAGAGCAGTTACCAACAAATTCATATCCGCCTTTCAAACAAGTGGAAGAAAAAGGCTTTAAGACTAGAAAGGGTCTTTACAAGTGCTTTCTTATGCCTTTTGAATTTTTAATGCTTGAAGAACATTCATGATGTTGGAGGAAATGAACACAAAGTGCCTCGAGATTGATCTTAAGAGCAGTTACCAACAAATTTATATCCACTTTTCGAATAAGTGGAAGACAAAGGTTATGACTAAAAAGGTTCTTTACAAGTACTTTCTTATGCCTTTCGACTTTTTTAATACTCAAATAACATTCATGATGTTGGAGGAAACAAACATTAAGAACTTCAAATTTACAGTGTGACAATGATCAAAACTGCTTTTTTTTTTCTTTGAATTTTCTATGCAACATGCAGAAAATGAAGAAGCCCCCCTCTATATTTGGAGGCTGAAATGCTTCATATTTTAACTGATATCATGATGAGATTCTTTAGAATTAAACCTGCCTCCATCTTCCACTAGTGGCTGAAGACGAGTGTTTAAGCATGGTGAAGGCCAACGCTAGAGGTACTCTAGTTTATAATATGCTAAATTTTAGGCAGAAAGCCTAATCCTGATGTAAGTCTCAAACCATATTTTTCTAGCTTCTCATGAATGGCCCATCAATCAGCCTTAAGATGTCTGTCATCTATGTTTGCCGGATTCAAAGAAATAAAGAAAAGAAGAGGTATATGTCCAACGGATAAAGACAAATATTCGAGTTTCATAAAAAATGTTAATGCTTACACACATTGTGTCATTATGTAGTTGTAAAATTGCACATGGTTTTTTACTTACAATTATTAAAATAGTTAAATTGCAACATGTACATGATGGATGTTAAAGAAGAATAAAATCAGATTAGTTGGATATTAATTTAAAGGAGAAAATTTCTAGTCTATTCAAGCACTTCATGCATAGATTAGATGGAAAATCACAGGCTAATTTTTGCTTGTAGACTAAGGGACTCTCCATGAAAATAACTTTATATCTTTCTCCCATCAAGAAAGTAGTTAATATATGGAAATAGTAGATAGGTAGTTATCTCCTACACCTTAACCACAATTGCTTAACCAACTAGAAACTTAGAGAGAACAGTTACAATAATTCAAAAGACTCAATAGTTTTAAAAACTAACTAAAGTATGGGTTGATGTGGCAATAACTACTTGTGTGATGGCATGGCAATTGAATGTGGGCCACTATCAATCACTATCTCAAATGAGATATATCCAACATTCTCCCACTTGGCCCACATAGACACAACTGATTTTGAAAAAGACACATTGGGTTTTTTTTTTTTGAAGTCTTTGGAAAAACTTGAGATATGGCCATACATTTTGAAAACAAAATTGTTCCCTTTCTAGTTTTGTCAAGAAAACATATACCCAATCAAAGAATCTCAATACATGAATCATGGCGATAAATACTTTTAAAAAGAGTATTATCTTTCATGTATTATAATGTTATTGACTTCTTTTAACTGAGTACTTTATGTGGCATAATTTTCTTATGAATGGGCTACCCAATGTCCATTCAGGGTCCAACTTTATTGTCCAAATGGACATTCTGGTCATTCTCTAAAACTTTATGTATACCAATAATGAGAAGACATTAAAATAGAATCATCACAAACCATATATTGCAATATTAAGACAAATAAACTCTAAATGAGTTCTTAGATGCATATAATAAATCAAACACAAATGTAACTAATTAGTCCCATATGCCCCACATGTTCTTTATACAACTTGGGTACAACCCTTTTGTCATGGGGTCTGCAATCATTAGCTCGGTTCTAATGTGTTCAATAATTACTCGATGATTCTGAACATTTTCTCTAACAACAAAGTATTTTATGTTGATATGCTTGTTTCGACTACCACTTTTGTTGTTTTTAGAAAAGAAAACTGCTGTAGAATTATCACAGTAAATCCTTAATGGCTTAGAGATAGAATCCACAGCTCTAAGTTGTGTGATAAAATTTTGTAACCATAATGCCTGTAAAGTCGTCTCATAGTATGCTACAAACTCTGCTTCCATAGTAGAAGAGGCAGTTAATGATTGCTTTATACTCCTCTAAGAAATAGCCCCTCCTACTAACAGAAATACATATCTCGATGTCGATTTCTTAGCGTCAAGACATCCAGCAAAGTCTGAATCTGAATATCCAACCACTTCCAAATGATTGGATGAACTATATGTAAGCATGTATTCTTTGGTCCCTTGAAGATATCGCATCACTTTCTTAGTAGCTCTCCAGTGTTCAATCCCTGGGTTACTTTGATATTTGCCTAACATTCCAACTACACATCCTATATCCGGTCTTGTACATACTTGGGCATATATTAGACTTTCAACTGCAGATGCATAAGGAATGTTTTTCATCTGTTCTCTCTCTATATCATTTCTCGGACATTGATCTAAACTGAATTTATCACCCTTGATAATAGGTGCAACACTTGGCGAGAAATATTTCATTTTGAACCTCTCTAAAACTTTGTTAATGTAGATCTTTTGAGATAATCCTAATACTCCTCGAGATCTATCTCTGTGAATCTCTATGCCGATAACATAAGAGGCTTCACCCATATCCTTCATATCAAAGTTATGTGTGAGAAATTGCTTGGCCTCATGTAGTAATCCTATATCACTGCTCGCAAGCAGAATATCATCCACATAGAAGACTAAAAATATAAATTTGCTCCCGCTGACTTTAAGGTGTATAAATTGATCAACAATGTTCTCCTCAAAACCAAATGAAGAAATTACATTGTGAAAATTTAAATACCATTGACGGGAAGCCTGTTTTAGTCCATATATGGATTTCTTAAGTCTGCAAACCAAGTGATCTTTCATATTTGAAGAAAATCCTTCAGGTTGAGTCATGTACACCTCTTCCTCTAGGTTTCCATTGAGGAATGCCGTTTTCACATCCATTTGATGTAACTCTAAATTAAAATGAGCTACTAATGCCATGATTATCCGAAACGAGTCCTTCTTAGAGACTGGAGAGAAGGTCTCATGATAATCAATGCCTTCCTTCTGAGTGAATCATTTAGCTACAAGTCTAGCTTTATATCGTTCGATATTGCCGGTTGAGTCTCTTTTAGTCTTATAGACCCATTTACAGCCAATGGCCTTGACTTCTTTAGGAAATTCAACGAGATCTTCAAACTTGGTTCTTAGCCATCGAATCTATTTTCTCTTTTATTGCATCATACTGAAGTGTAGATTTATCTCCACTCATGGCTTATGAAAACGTGACTGGATCATCCTCAATTTCAATATCATAGTCAGACTCTTGTAAGTACACAATATAGTCAGAAGAAATTGCAGGTTTTCTTATTCTTGAGGATCTTCTTAATGCCATCTCAACATCTATATTATTTGGATGTTGAACAACAGGCTCTCTATGACAACTTGTTCCTCATGGAGTGATACTTCTAAAACCTGGTTGTTCTTCCATAATGATATTTTGAAGATTGTTTTAAAGTATAGTTGACTCTTCTATAAGAGTATGAAGAATAATTGAAACTTGTATTTCTTCAAAAATTAAGTTTCGAGGTTGCTCACTCCCACTAATATTATCATTCTTAAGAAACCTGGCATTTCTTGCTTCAACAATATTAAGTGTATGGGAAGGATAAAAGAATTTAAATCCCTTAGACTTTTCTGCATAGCCAATGAAATATCCACTGACTGTTTTTTTGTCTAACTTTTTCTCTTGTAGATTGTATACCCTGACCTCAACTAGACAACTCCATATGTGTATATGTCCTAAACTTGGTTTCCAACCATTCCAAAGTTCGAAGGGTGTCTTTTGAACTGCTTTAGTGGGAACCCTATTTAGGATGTACACAGCGGTTTTTAAGGCTTCACTCCATAAGGATAATGGGAGAGTGGAGTTACTGATCATACTCCTTACCATGTCCATTAATGTACGGTTCTGTCTTTCGGCTACACCATTTTGATGTGGTTCACCTGGCATTGTGTATTGAGCAACAATATATTGTTCTTTAAGGAACCTTGCAAATGGTCCTGGTTTATGTCCTGTGCCCGTTTACCTACCATAATATTCTCCACTTCTATCTGATCTTACGATTTTAATTTATTTTGCTGTTTGTCTCTCTACCTCTGCTTTATATGTTTTAAAAACATCTAGTGCCTCAGCTTTTTCATATAGCAGATAGAGATACATAAATCGTGTATGATCATCTATAAAAGAGATGAAGTATTTCTGACTGTTTAAACATGGAGTAGGAAAAGGTCCACAAATGTCAGTGTGTATGATTTCTAATATTTTGGAACTCCTCCTGGCACCTTTCTTAATTTTGTTGGTCTGCTTTCCCTTTATGCAGTCCACACAAATGCCAAAGTCAGAGAAATCAAGAGTCTTGAGGACTCTATCATTCACTAACCTTTTGATTCTCTCTATGGAGATATGTCCCAATCTTTTGTGTCATAACATTGATGATTTTTCATTCATAACACTATGCTTTATGCCAATATTACCATGCACAGTTAGATGGTTATATTCAAAGGTTGGATTTAATTGAAGTCTATATAACCCATCATTAAGAGTTCCATTACCAATAATAACAGTCTTTTAGTGAACTAAAGGTTGTACTAACAAAACTAAAACTGAAACCATAAGGAACAAGTCCGGAAACTGAAATACAGTTTCTACAAAAAGGTTGAATATAGAAAGTCCTATGAAGATCTAATATAAAATTAGATTACAAGATAAGTCTAAAGGTCCCAACAGCTTCCATATGCGAACGCATCCGATTTCCTGAATAGATGCTTTGTTCACTTTGCGTTGGTTTCCTTCGGTTGAGAAAACCCTACATGGTATTGGCAACATGGATTGTAGAACCCGAATCAATCCACCAAGTGTTATGAAGAACGTCAACCATATTAGATTCATAACACATTAAGGAGATGAGATTACCTTTCTTTTCGAGTCCAATTCTTGTATTTGGGGCATTCCTTCTTCATGTGTCCTTTCTTTTTGCAGAAGAAGCATGTGATAGTGTCTTTATTGCTAACTTGATTAGTTGGATTTTTCTTATTCTTCTTCTTTTGAAAAGCACATTTTTCCTTTTCTGTATGTCCATTTCCATGAGTTACTAGATGAGCGCTCTCTAGTTTCTCCTGCTTCAATCTTTCTTCCTCTTGAACACACATGGTTAATAATTCATTAATTGACCATTTTTCTTTATGTGTATTGTAGGAAATCTTGAATGGACCCATATTCAGTAGGTAGGGAGTTGAGTATGAAGTGAACAAGAAATGTCTCAGAAATCTCAATCTCTAGGGATTTGAGCTGGGCTGCTATATCCCTTATTTCCATAATATGCTTACGCACTCCACTATTTCCATTGTACTTCATGGATGACATTTTAGTCATTAGGGTCCTGGCCAATGCCTTATCGGAACTCACATATTGTTCTTCAACAGCATTAAGGAATTCCTTTGCCTTAGTGCATGTAGTGATAGATCCCCGAATACTTTTTCCTACATAGGTCTTAATGAGCATCAAGTTTAAGCGATTAGATCGCTCCCAACGCTCATATGTGACCCTTTCATTTAGCGTACTTAATTCCGTGGGAACGGGTGGTTCATCCATACGAAGTGCCAAATCAAGGTCCGTGCACCCTAATATAAGGAGAACTTTCTCCTTCTAATCCGAGAAATTGTCACCACTTAACATTGGGATACGAGATGATTCATTTGACATAAAAGTAGATGACATAGCTGCAAAATTTAAACAATAATCATGCTTACTTAGGTGCTATAAAACATTTATAACAAAAAATTCAAAATGCTAACTCATGTTAGTAAATCTGATAGTAAGAAAAAATCATTGCAGTTATTATAACCCTCCTATGGGCAGGGGTTGTAACACGCTATTGATTTATTTAACAACTTTATAATGAGATTAAACAATTTCATGACATCAAAAAAAAAAAAAATCCTATACCTATGGGCATTTAGAATAATTTTCATATTGATGTGAAATCCATTATCTCATTCCGATTAATTCATGAAATATAATAGCCTCCCTGTGAGGCAAAGCCATTAATTTTCAAGGAATAATCGCAATTGTTAATGCCATTGCCGTAGAAATAATTACATACAATTTATGATGTAATTTGTGGCTGGACATTATCATGGTTTAAGATGTTGTGGCTACTTTGTAAGCCAATCAAATGTTTTTAAACTTTATAATGGCATTTAAGGGTAATAGTCTATAAATTGACTAAACTAAATGCCAATGTCAGATCCTAAACCAATATGAAATCATAAAATATTAGACACATGGTAATATGTGTAAACTTCATCAAAATATCCATTCTGTTTCAATAAAGTACTTCTGTAATTTTCTGTCTGCAAATAGGTCCCCTGTTAAATTCTGTATAGGACCCTGTAATATTACAGTTATATGCTTATTGTAATTTTTATTGTACACAGGTCCCTGTTACGAATTTTAAAAACAGATCCCAAAAAGTAAAATTACAGAAAGATACCCCTGAATTAAATTCTATTTCTGCTAAATCCAAAATATAATAAAATGAATGTCAAAATGCATTTGGCTTAACTTAAAAAAAAAACATGACAGATACATTTAATTAAAGGGAGAAAGGTATAAGATCCCATGATCTCTTCATTAAAATGCCAAAAACCAAATAGGCAATAAAGTGATATAATATATCATTATTATCTCAAATAAATTACACCAATAATTAGGTGCCTTCATTAAAAAATTAAAACCAACCATGAGATTTATACAAAAAAAAAAAACTTTTTGAAATCAACCAATGTCAATAATAAAATTATAATTTTAGTATGACATCCATATGGAGTTTATGTGAATCTTAGAACCTTATAAATTCACATAAATTCTCCAAAAAAATAAATAACAAAGTATAAAACAACCATCATGTTCCAGAGTGTGGCTCTGATACCACAATGATGGATATTAAAGAAGAATAAAATCAGCAGAAGTTCAAGATCTTACCTCCAGCCATGATAATTAGATTTGTATTTTGTCAAACATTAAAATCCAAATGGAGTTGATGATACTTTAATGGTGTGGCACAATTCAACAACTAAATACCATTAATTCAAAGGAGAAATCTTCTAGTCTATTCAAGCACTTCATGCATAGATTAGATGAAAAATCATAGGCTAATTTTTTCTTGTAGACTAGGGACCCTCCATGAAAATAACTTTATATCTTTTTCCTATCAAGAAAGTAGTTACCATATGGAGATAATGGATGGGTAGTTATTTCCTACACCTTGCTTAACCAACTAGAAACTTAGAGGGAACGGTTATAATAATTCAAAAGACCCAATAGTTTTAAAAACTAACTAAAGTATGGGCTGATGTGGTAATAACTACTTGTGTGATGACATGACAATTGAATGTGGGCCACATCAATCACTATCTCAAATGAGATATATCCAATAGTACATTGTTTCCAATCAAAATTACGTAATTGCCATCCAGCCCATTCAAGTAATGGGTTAGGTGATTGTGACATGAGCAGTACTAGAATGATTGAAACCCTTATGGTTTCTATGGGTTTTAAATGAACGGCTGAAAATGAGTAATGATTACTTCATAGTGTAATTGTGCAGTGACATTGTTGGCATTTAACTGCAATGATGAGTTTACTTGATAAAAAATCACTTTAAAAATGATTTTTTTTATAGTTTTAATGTGAAAAAAATATAATGATTATAATTTACTTATTTTCTTTAGAGGCGTATTTGAGTTTCTATTTATGAGTCATAATTCTTCTTTAAACAAATACTTTTAAATGATAATGATAATTCATTTACTTTATATCATATGAAAAATTGTGAAACCAAATACTTCTTTGGAGTAAATATATTGGTATTAAATTTCTTCAAATATATTTTAACTTATCCGTTTTCTGTTCAAATATGTCCTATTTTTTATATAAATTTTTTTTTAACTCATTATGTTGAATCATTTTTTATTTGGATATGTAAAATACTTGAATCGAGAGTTGGTCTAAAAATTAATGAATATACTTCAATTCAAAAGCTAAGAAGGGTGATTCTCCCTTAGGTAAATTTAAGTTCATAATTGAACTAGGTTATCGCATACCTTTGATTTTTTTGTGGAAGATCGAAAGTGGTCTTTTCCAAAAACAACTTTGTGTGAGTCAGACGTAAATTAGGTATTGATGACTTTAGTAATTATCTTGCTACTTAAGTGACGTCACCAAGTTTTGTGGGCCCCACCATGATTTATGTATTGTATCCACACCGTTCATCCATTTGGACAGATCTTTTAGGGGATGAGCCAAAGAATGAGGTAGATTCAAAGCTCAAGTGGACCCCCCCCCCCCCATGGAAGATAGTGGGAACAGTGACACCCACCGTTGAAACCTTCCTAGGGCCCACCATAATGTTTATTTGAGATCCAAGCTATTCATATGTTCACACAGGCATGGACGAAGGGAAAACACAAATATTAGCTTGATCCAAAACTTATGTGCCCCCCTAGAGGTCTTTAATAGTAAGCATTCAATCCCCATTGTTTTCTATGGTAGGGTCCACTTGAGCTTTGAATTTGCTTCATTCTTTGGCTCATGCCCTAAAATGATCTCTCCAAATGGATAGACGGTGAGATACAACACATACATCATGGTGGGGGCCATAGCACTTGGTGACGTCACTTCAGTAGTGAAATAGCTACTGAAGTTGTCAATAGCTAATCGGTGTCCGTATAGGTCAAGCATGCATCTTTCTCTTTTCACGCAAGCGGTTCATCTTTAATAGTGCCCTTAAAGTATCAAATCTCATCATGGAGCCATTAAGTGCATTGCATATCTTTACCACATGAAGGATTTATCTAATAACGTTTTATCAAGGGATATATGTTCCACAGGTCATATTCCAACATTCCTTTATTTGACACGAGACTTGAACTATTAACCATCTAGTATGGAGATGGGTACAATGGGGATTTCATCTATTCACATTGATCCATTGAGTTATCAGAAAGAGAGAGGACTAAGTTAGGAAGTGATTATTAAATTTGTATGAAACACAACAAATTTTAATGTTTTTAAAAAATCCCGATGGTTATGTTACAATTTAATCGTACATAAGGCCACACATATTAATGAACAACCCATATTTAGTCAAACTTATGTGATCAGAATAGTTTTGGGCGTGCTGGATTTGTAATTGGCTTGAATTTGATTGAACACTTACAACCCCGGGCGTCAAATCAACCGTAGGATTAAACCTATGAAGGTTGACCTGACTGTCCAACCACTGATGTACAATGATCGGGTGACTTAGAAGGGAAGGTTAGTCCTTCTGAATGAGATATTTTTAGTTTGAGCTGATGACTTTTCTTTCGACGATGATCATGAGCCTCAAGTTTCTTAGTAATGCAGTAATGGATGAAAATATTAAAAATAAAGGCAAATTAATGATTTTATTAATTTATGATGAAGATCAGTACAATCAGTAAGATCATAACATAAGCAAAGAATAAATAAAAGATAAATACTTATGATCACCTATGTAGACAAACAGTCAAGGTGGATGGTCAACCGGATGTGATCAATGTGATCTTCCAAGTATGAACTCGGTTGATCGAGATCCGACACTGTAACGCCCCAGATTTTTGCCAATTTAAATTTCAAAATCCTCGGAACATTTTTCACTACAATTAATTTATTTTATCATTTAACGACGTTTAATACTCGATTCTAAGAAACATCCTAGTGATACCAACAAAAACTGTACAAATTTGATTAGACATGTTCAAGGGGCTAACACCTACGTCCGATTATCGAAAGCTTAAGCTTAATCATGTAATCCATAAATCTAAGACTAAGATCTAGTGGACCCCACCATCGATAAATTGACCTAACCGATGCATAATGAACATCTAACCGAGAATAATATTAATCACCGCTTAGATTACGCTTATAACCAAACTTAATCAACTTTTCATCTAACTTACAAATCAACGAATGAGAGCGAGTTAGCCCAAAACACTATTTCTGTTAACTTTAAATCAGCCAAACTTTAGACGTAGGTAGATCGGACCACATTTAACATACCCTAGAAATCTCATCCTCAACCCTATTTTTGAAAACTCCGAAAAATACTAAATAGAGTCTAGACCGATCGTTAGTGGGCCATTAAACCCGAAACTAAGGAACGTTGTCTGTTTTACTGGGCTTGACGTACATCGCGGACGCTGAGCCAGATCAAAGTGCCGGATCGCTCAACTTGGACATAGAGTGGGGGCACATGAGATGTGCGATTTGCCCAATAACAGTGGCTTATGTATGTACTTTTGAACATTCCTTAAGTAATTGAATCTGAACCGTTGAAATGTCATGGGATTTGGGGCCCCTGCCCCAAATAAATCCATACATGGTTCCCTAAAGTCGCTGCCCTGATCTAGGATCGATGACCGTCGATCGTGTATCGTGTGTTGGCGATCGATCGCCATGCCTGATGTGCAAAAGGGTCGGGCCCATGGTGGATCTCACTTTGGCAAGGCAGATGCCTGGTCAAGATGGGGCCGTATGGGACCCGATGGGCCCCTACTGACCGAATTGGTCTTCCTTAGGGCTAGATTCATAACAAATCGGATATTAGGGTCATCCAGGTAAATCTGGGCCTATAAATAGAATTGTGTTGGGGCATTTCTCCCCAACACAATTCTCACCCCTTTTGCAATTGAGAGAGTGGAATTTGTGAGAGCTTGAGAGAGGCGTGGATCGGAGCGTTTGTGTTGAGGCAAGAGTTCAAGCTTGGAAGTCGATCTCCTTCCTTGGTCTTCAACATCTTCTCACGGTATCAACTATCGTCTCAACCTATCGTTGAGATTGTAGGTAAGTCAAGATCATCGAATCCCTTAATCTAAATTGTTGCGATTAACACCCTGAACCATAACCTTATGTTGTTACACTTACAGGAGCTTGAATCCCATCAATCCTAAACCTAAGCGTGCGTTGATCGTGTTAAACCCCAACCCTAAGGTGCGGAATTATACCTCTAGGTTTTCTTTTATCAACCTTGGATGGATTTGGGATTGATTGAACCTTTAGGGTATTGTTATCTTTGTTAATTGTATTATTCCCGTATTATTGCAATATATGTGCTATTTTGAATTTCTGTAGCTAAGGTGTTTGATGAAATGCTTGTGCGAGATAAACCGCTGGAATGATGCGTGTTAAGATTATATTAAACATAGAATTTCTTGTATGCATATAAGTTGGAATTATCATGCATGGCGTCGAGTTAGAATTTTTCCTAAGTTACCAGCATGCTACAAGATAAACTTAGGCTTTGTGAAACAGAATATCTGTCCCAAATATTTCGAGGCGGGTAGCCCAGATGTGTCGGCTACCTGAGATGTATTCGGTTGGTTCGAGGGAAACACAGATGGTCGGTAGTAGTTGGACTACGCGGACGGCTTACGCCCATGCCGATTCAGACGGACGCCCCTGGACTTAATTGAATCTATCAAAATATGGCAGAAAAAGTGTTTGATGATGATAACAATACAGTCCCCTGAATACGGAATACCGGATCCTAAGAAAGTGTCGGGTCCACTAATAACTGCATGTGCAATGCGTTCCCGATAAGCCTCTTGGGCCGGGCATGGTGGTATGGGACACCGTGTTCGAGTCGTCGGCCTACGCTGGGGTGAGTCACCTCCCCGTAGTGTCCTTGGAGCAATTGCTGGGGCGACAAACCCTATCGGTGTTCCCGAGAAGGTTGGTCAGCTCCCGTTTATAACAGGATGTTGGGAACCGTATTTTGATGTGTGGAAGTGACAGGGAAGCGTGGGCTACTGGCGATGATTAGCATTGCACGGTTGGGAGCCAGATAGTCCCGTTCAGGACCAATGATTGGACAATGGTATTCCGGCTTCGCCAATATGCTGAGTGAGAAATGACCTAATGAAACTCAAACAAATCATGCATACACGTCATGGATCCCCTAGGCAACTGTCTGACTGTTAAAGGCCAGGATGCCGAAGGATGATCCAACCCATTTGCATTTGGAGGTTCTGTGAGTGCCTGGTTGCTTGATGTGGCGCCAGTGCCACTCTGTGTTCCTCATGTTACATCCGGAACATGCATGGTGTGCGATCTCATGTCATTCATGCACTAATAAAACTAGAATAGGAATTTAGATGTTTTGTATGGAATCAATGTCTAACCCTCTTTGTTTGATAACATGTTAAACTTAAAGTTATAATTCTCACTGAGTTGATCACTCACTCCCACTCCTGGGACGGTGTTTCAAAACACCACCAGGCTCTGTTATGATAGATGCAGGTATCTCAGAGGAGGATGCCTTACAGGATGAGTTCGATGACTTTACGGGAGAGTTGTCTTACTTCCACTTTTTATATTGATCAGGTTTAAATTTAATTTTTATCTCTACTTTACTGCTTAAATTGATTATGAATTTGTGCTTTGATGCCTTATGAATCTTAAACAAGAAATCACGCTTCCGCAAAGCATAATTGACACCCAGAATCTTGGGGATCGAGGTTGTACTCGACCCCTGAAATTCGGGGCGTCACAGTTGGTATCAGAGCGCGAGTTTAGAATTGAACTGGGCAGTGAGTAATGGGCTTACCACAAACTTCACGCAGATGTAGATAGTACTCTGAGATTAGTGACCTTGAACCTTAGACTTGATTTCTCAAATCCTTGATCCCTGTAGACTCAATCTTAGAGTAGATGGACCCTAATTTAGGGCCTGAATTTTGGACACTTTTGAAATCAACGCGGAGACCTAAGGTTAAAATTTTGTTGGGGCTAGGTTAGAGGATGAGAGTGGAACCCCTAGGAGTAGAAACTCCTGTGGATCCATGAGTTGGATAGAGAGTGTTTAGTGTTTAAATGCTTCCAATAGATAGTTTATCTGGGTGAGTTGTGGGTCGGTTGGGAGCAAGAAGAGGTGACCAAGTTTGCTAAGATATGGGGATGAGATCAAGAGAGCAACTGGCGTTTTTGGGAGCCCCTAAGGATGAGTTTGTGACTGGATGACACAGCAAGATCCAGTCGACTAGATTGCAAACTGGTCAATTGGTTGTTATTGCCAGAGAACAGTTGGAAAGTGGAAAGAAATTGGAAAGTTGAAATAGTGTAATCTGGTTGACCAGATTGCCAGCCGGTCGACCAGATTAGACTCGTTTTTGTTTTAAAAAGGGATTTTTTCCCCCTTTCTCTCAACATAAACAAAAACCCCTCTTTCCCTATTTCATTGCTCCACTCATTCAATAAAAACCCACCTTCCATATCCCTAAAATCCTCCAAGCTTCCACCCTCTACTTCAGGATTCCTAAGTCTCAATCCTCACTCCCCTTCTTCCCATTTTGAGCTCACAATCTCCTCAAGAGCTCCACAAACCTTTGTGTGGGGGTTTCTGATCCTCTACCCCAAGGTGAGGTGAGAGTAGTTGCTTGAAGATGGTGTCATTCTTGGCCCTAGCCTTGTCATGGGTTGCGCTTCCATTGGTAGTGATGGGCATGACCAAGAGGCGGAACACCATGGAGAGGCAAGTTCAAGCCGTGAACGCTGCACCAAGTAGAGGAAAGACATGAATGTGGCTACCCCAACGACCACGCCTATATACAAACCACAATGTTCATGTGTTTTGATGTTTAAGATTACAAGTTTATACCTGGAGGGGATTTCCCTAAGTTTATGTGTATCTGGCAATATAGGAAATCCAATAATATAAAGACAACAAACCCTGGGATTAAATTTCTAAATCGGTTGAATTTTTTTTTTTTTGAAATTTGAACTTTAGAAACATGAACATTAGGGTGCCCTAGTGTCTACAATCACAATCATTCTCCTAGGATAGAAAATTTTTGACATCAGCATCTAGGGAACTAGCTTCCTCAAAATACTAAGTTCATGGTTTTAGGTTTCTCTTGCTGACCTAAAGCTAAATGAGTCGGACTTCAAGTGGGTCACACATAAGACTAAATTAATTGTCGAGAAAGCCTGAGGGACTATTTATACCTCACATCAAAAGTTGGCCCACGAGGCATAGTATGGTTATGATAATGGGCAATGCCACATGTTAACCACCCAAGTAACTTGATTCCATTAATCCAATTTTTTTTATTCATTTTGCCTTTATATGATTACACTATGTGGCCCCACAAGATTTCCAACACATCAGTAAATTAGATCAATCAACGACTTTCTACCTTGAGTCATTGTATATACTTTACATCTAGTTCATCCATTGGTTCAAATTCATGTAAGGCGATGATCAACAGATGATGTTTTAATTGGTCCATAGACGGCATCCTTAAATGGCTTAGGGACGGTCAGATTTATTTCAAGCTTTGCCATCCACTATGCTTTGAAATTGATTTTAATTATTGAAGGAAGATTTAGTCATTCATAACATGCTTGGTAAAAAAAAAAAAAAAAAAAAAAATAATAATAATAATAATAATAATAATAATAATAAAGAGAGAGAGAGAGAGAGAGAGGGAGAAGAAAAGAAAATTTCATAAGTGTTGGGGTTTTAAAAAGGAGAAAAAAAAAAGTCATAAGTGTTGAGAGTTTGAAAAAAAAAAAAAAAAAAATACTAAACAGCAAGAACCGGTCGACCAGGGCCATATCCGGTCGACCGGATGAACATAGGGTCACTGGACAGCAACAACCGGTCGACCGGGGCCATATCCGGCCGACCGGATGACATCAGGGTCATTGAACAGCAACAACCGGTCGACCGGGGCCATATCCGGCCGACCGGATGGAAATATGGTCGACCGGGTCCGTAACCGGTTGACCGGATGTATGTAGGGCTATTTTGGTTAAAACTCCTAAATTTTGAAAAAAAATTCAGCCTTACATTTTAGGTAACTTCAAAAACTCATATCTCATTCGTTATAGCTCCGATTGAGGTGATTCAAAATCCATATTAAATATTTAAGAGTCTAATTTCATATAAAAATATATAAAAAAAAATAAAATAAATATTATAATAATACTAATTTAGGACGGTTTGAAAACCATCTAGAAAATATCGATTTTTAAGCAGCTGGTACTCCGAAAATTTTAATAATTTTTTTACAACTTGAAATGGGTTGAAATTTTGTGAGAAAATATTAAACTTAATTATAAATTATCATAAAAATTTTTAAAAATAATTTAATGACTAAAAATGTCAAAACCAACATGAGCAATAGACCAATTGAAACTAAGAAAATTTCTACAATTACGATCTGTCGATGGATCACCGTATCTTTTTCATCTTAGAACTTTAATAAATGGTGTCTTCTTAGAATTTTATTCTTATAATGTCAGGAATCATCTTGATTATTATTTTAGCATATTTTCCTATTTCGGATAAGTTTTAGTTTGGTGAATTAGGGTTCTTAAGTAGGGTTGTATTCTATTATTATAAGTCCGTCTAGAAAAAGAAAACATCAATAAAATTATTTTAAAATTTATTTTTTTTTCCCTTTAAATTCAAGTATAGCCTTGGGGATTCAAGGTTTTGTACGCCTGAGGTAAACAATGATCTTTTCCTCATCACACCCTTCCCTGCGTCAAATTAAGAATGAATACCCTTTTCCCTAAGATCGAAACAAAATAAGAATTTGAACACAAACTTAGGCTCCCTTGAAAACTATTAGGATGATTGTGTGAACTTAGAGACATAACTTAGGTCATGTGGGAAAGCGAGTGCCCACTATAATGCACATAAGATTTAAACGAGCTGACTCTTGGAACTTGTCCCAAAGGACGATTAGAAATGTGAAACTTGAACTTACCAATGATGCATGATATTTTTTCATATGTTTAGAATGATCGAACAACGGATTTTCGGAACCACACATCTGCGAAGCATTCGCGGTCTGACCCAATTCTCAATCCTGGGCGATTACCAATGGACTCACTGCTTTGACCAAGCAGAAGACCCGGATCTACCAGGACTAGGAAGGGATACAACGAGTTCTCCGCCCTGGTCAGGCAGAGGATCGAAGTATCGGATCCAGACCTACTACAATTGTCTATCCGTATTAGCCTAAACGTGAAAACGGTACACGCCACCCTTTAGCTAAATTTTGAGGCCAAACACTTAGTGCGACATTGATAATTTTGACATATATATCTCGAATATTGAGGGTAAAATTATTTTAAGGGGGGTAGACTGTCGTGACCTAGGCTAGCATAATTAATATACACCCTTGCACGTACATGAACATGATCTCCATGAAAATTTAGGCATGCGAAACGATAACATCTTCACTTAGTGACATTAGACAATTTCGGGGACGAAATTATTTTTAAGGGGGGTAGATTGTAACGCCCCAGATTTTTGCCAATTTAAATTTCAAAATCCTCGGAACATTTTTCACTACAATTAATTTATTTTATCATTTAACGACGTTTAATACTCGATTCTAAGAAACATCCTAGTGATACCAACAAAAACTGTACAAATTTGATTAGACATGTTCAAGGGGCTAACACCTACGTCCGATTATCGAAAGCTTAAGCTTAATCATGTAATCCATAAATCTAAGACTAAGATCTAGTGGACCCCACCATCGATAAATTGACCTAACCGATGCATAATGAACATCTAACCGAGAATAATATTAATCACCGCTTAGATTACGCTTATAACCAAACTTAATCAACTTTTCATCTAACTTACAAATCAACGAATGAGAGCGAGTTAGCCCAAAACACTATTTCTGTTAACTTTAAATCAGCCAAACTTTAGACGTAGGTAGATCGGACCACATTTAACATACCCTAGAAATCTCATCCTCAACCCTATTTTTGAAAACTCCGAAAAATACTAAATAGAGTCTAGACCGATCGTTAGTGGGCCATTAAACCCGAAACTAAGGAACGTTGTCTGTTTTACTGGGCTTGACGTACATCGCGGACGCTGAGCCAGATCAAAGTGCCGGATCGCTCAACTTGGACATAGAGTGGGGGCACATGAGATGTGCGATTTGCCCAATAACAGTGGCTTATGTATGTACTTTTGAACATTTCTTAAGTAATTGAATCTGAACCGTTGAAATGTCATGGGATTTGGGGCCCCTGCCCCAAATAAATCCATACATGGTTCCCTAAAGTCGCTGCCCTGATCTAGGATCGATGACCGTCGATCGTGTATCGTGTGTTGGCGATCGATCGCCATGCCTGATGTGCAAAAGGGTCGGGCCCATGGTGGATCTCACTTTGGCAAGGCAGATGCCTGGTCAAGATGGGGCCGTATGGGACCCGATGGGCCCCTACTGACCGAATTGGTCTTCCTTAGGGCTAGATTCATAACAAATCGGATATTAGGGTCATCCAGGTAAATCTGGGCCTATAAATAGAATTGTGTTGGGGCATTTCTCCCCAACACAATTCTCACCCTTTTTGCAATTGAGAGAGTGGAATTTGTGAGAGCTTGAGAGAGGCGTGGATCGGAGCGTTTGTGTTGAGGCAAGAGTTCAAGCTTGGAAGTCGATCTCCTTCCTTGGTCTTCAACATCTTCTCACGGTATCAACTATCGTCTCAACCTATCGTTGAGATTGTAGGTAAGTCAAGATCATCGAATCCCTTAATCTAAATTGTTGCGATTAACACCCTGAACCATAACCTTATGTTGTTACACTTACAGGAGCTTGAATCCCATCAATCCTAAACCTAAGCGTGCGTTGATCGTGTTAAACCCCAACCCTAAGGTGCGGAATTATACCTCTAGGTTTTCTTTTATCAACCTTGGATGGATTTGGGATTGATTGAACCTTTAGGGTATTGTTATCTTTGTTAATTGTATTATTCCCGTATTATTGCAATATATGTGCTATTTTGAATTTCTGTAGCTAAGGTGTTTGATGAAATGCTTGTGCGAGATAAACCGCTGGAATGATGCGTGTTAAGATTATATTAAACATAGAATTTCTTGTATGCATATAAGTTGGAATTATCATGCATGGCGTCGAGTTAGAATTTTTCCTAAGTTACCAGCATGCTACAAGATAAACTTAGGCTTTGTGAAACAGAATATCTGTCCCAAATATTTCGAGGCGGGTAGCCCAGATGTGTCGGCTACCTGAGATGTATTCGGTTGGTTCGAGGGAAACACAGATGGTCGGTAGTAGTTGGACTACGCGGACGGCTTACGCCCATGCCGATTCAGACGGACGCCCCTGGACTTAATTGAATCTATCAAAATATGGCAGAAAAAGTGTTTGATGATGATAACAATACAGTCCCCTGAATACGGAATACCGGATCCTAAGAAAGTGTCGGGTCCACTAATAACTGCATGTGCAATGCGTTCCCGATAAGCCTCTTGGGCCGGGCATGGTGGTATGGGACACCGTGTTCGAGTCGTCGGCCTACGCTGGGGTGAGTCACCTCCCCGTAGTGTCCTTGGAGCAATTGCTGGGGCGACAAACCCTATCGGTGTTCCCGAGAAGGTTGGTCAGCTCCCGTTTATAACAGGATGTTGGGAACCGTATTTTGATGTGTGGAAGTGACAGGGAAGCGTGGGCTACTGGCGATGATTAGCATTGCACGGTTGGGAGCCAGATAGTCCCGTTCAGGACCAATGATTGGACAATGGTATTCCGGCTTCGCCAATATGCTGAGTGAGAAATGACCTAATGAAACTCAAACAAATCATGCATACACGTCATGGATCCCCTAGGCAACTGTCTGACTGTTAAAGGCCAGGATGCCGAAGGATGATCCAACCCATTTGCATTTGGAGGTTCTGTGAGTGCCTGGTTGCTTGATGTGGCGCCAGTGCCACTCTGTGTTCCTCATGTTACATCCGGAACATGCATGGTGTGCGATCTCATGTCATTCATGCACTAATAAAACTAGAATAGGAATTTAGATGTTTTGTATGGAATCAATGTCTAACCCTCTTTGTTTGATAACATGTTAAACTTAAAGTTATAATTCTCACTGAGTTGATCACTCACTCCCACTCCTGGGACGGTGTTTCAAAACACCACCAGGCTCTGTTATGATAGATGCAGGTATCTCAGAGGAGGATGCCTTACAGGATGAGTTCGATGACTTTACGGGAGAGTTGTCTTACTTCCACTTTTTATATTGATCAGGTTTAAATTTAATTTTTATCTCTACTTTACTGCTTAAATTGATTATGAATTTGTGCTTTGATGCCTTATGAATCTTAAACAAGAAATCACGCTTCCGCAAAGCATAATTGACACCCAGAATCTTGGGGATCGAGGTTGTACTCGACCCCTGAAATTCGGGGCGTCACAGACACCGGTAGGTCATGGATATTTACACCACTTCTTGGCATACTGCAGTGATGGCACTGGACAATAGCAAATTTAAGTTATGCTAAACTCTGAATGTTTTGCAACAGGGCTAGACAGAAGTGAAGGGATCTAAAGTTAAAACTAAGATAAGACAATGTTGCGTTATAAGCGGTTGTGTGTGATAGTTTGCTTGGTGCCTTCAGCTCTCTGTCGTGGCTCCTTATATAGATTGGGGGTAGCAACTATATTGGCTTTCCTTACTAACTCAGAATTCTTAAACGCTATGGGATCAGATCGTATCCTAATCAAACCCGAATTCTTTACACCATCCCTTGATTTTTTTAATTTAAGAGAAATCTATTTCTCAAATTTTTTTCATCTCCGTGAAAACACTAATAATCTCTGAGAAATTAGTCATTTACGTGGGATAGTGTGAGATAGCCTTGTCGAGTGTATATAAATTGTGATGTATTTTCTTATCTTAGCGGGGCTACGTGTCCTTTATCGAAGTGTCTTATCTGCAGATTGTATACAGCTTTAAGCCGTTTTGCTTTTGGCAGGTGACGTGTCACTAAGGGACATGAGGTGAAAGATATCCTCAAGGCGAAAGTAGGATTTTGTATGTCATTCATATATAGTGCTAGCATGTGGCGGCATCTCATTGATATGCGTGGATACGCCAGAATAAGTATAAATAGGCTAATTAATCCCTAATGATACCTATATTTGATATTTTTAAATTTTTAAGAAATCAAAATTTAAAATGAGCAGTTTGGATCTTACTTGCGTATGACACACATAATTTGAAAACTCGAAACATGTTGACATTGATCTTTCACCATAAAGTCTTTCTCCCATCTATCCTAAATGTAAAAAAGCAAGAGCTTCTTATGTAAGCCAAATTAAAATTGAGATGACGTGTGCCCACGTCTATTAGACCCCACACACACGTTGTGATGGTGGAGATAAAGAGAGATGAAAAATTTTCTGCTTCACTTTTCTTTTTCTTCCTCTCTTTCTAGGTCACACATAGGGGGTCCAAGCTATATGAGTCTAAGGATCTCTCCTCTTTCTGATATAATTTATTTATTAAGAGGGATTTATATTACACAAGTTTACCACTTATAGTATTATGCCACCCTAAATTTTTTTATATGCTCCCCATTGTTGGAATTATATGGTATTGTCTTGTCATAGATATACATTTGATCTAATCTTTTTACTACCATAATGATCTACAAAAGACCCAATGCCCATGTAGATTGAGTGGTATATTACCAAATGTGGACCATTAGATTATCATCAAGTGTAATTAAAACACTTTTGATGATTAAAATAAAATTTCAATAGTTGAATTTTTTTTAAAAACTTTCTAAGCATTGAGCCCAATAAAAAATCACTTGAAGAATCTATGATCTCTTAAATCAATATCATAAGTTCGTAGAAAATCGAATCTGGCTCCATGACTTAGTGGTAGACAAACTCCTATTTCAACATTGAGATTGAGCATTAAGTGTTCATGTTGTGTCGGTGTGTGTGTGGTTGGGGGGTAAAAAAAGTTCATAAAAACCCAACACATCCCTTATTGTCCCATAAAAGGATTAATGAACCTTGATAGATGTACCGAATCACACCCACTTTTATTGCCTATGTAGTAACCTTGTAAAGTAAGTTAAAGCACATACAATAATTACCTTAAACCTCACACATCCTCAAGTCTAAGGATTAATAAATTTTCAATACACTATTAAGTCTATCATAATCCAAGTAAATGAGTTTTTAGGTTAGTGTTTAAACATCGATCTACCAATGTAAGTGCCTAATAGGTTCAAATTAGGATCTTGTATCCATGACACTCATATTCCTTGTAGGGTAGTGTAAAGGCACACTGACTCTAAGTGCTCCATATGGTAGAGACGTTTTATCCTAATCAAATTTAGTTCCCTCACACAAGATAACTATATACATCATCATGCGATGACTAAACCACAAGTTTGTCTTAAAAATTGAATGGTCATGGTATAAGATAGTATTGAAATTCATGGACTACAGTTCTTCCTTTGTTAGTGACTACTTATTTTCAATCTAAAGTTCTCAAAGACAAGTTAAGGAATCACTCTACTTAATCTAAGTTCATGTATATTTCAAGGACTTTTTTATATTAACTAAGACATAACAAACTATCCATCTATGACCTTTGGTTATTATGATATATGGGAGATCATTAACATTGCATCCTCATGGCCAATGGATTGAGTTCGTATCAGTTTTCAAGAGCACAAATTTAACAATCTCTTACTTACTTTAAAACTAACTCATTCTCAATTCTCTTAAGCATATATGCCCAACAAGAATTCTTAGCCAAGCAAATTGACGAGTCATAATGGTCCTCTTATGGAAGCCCACATAACCTCTTTAATAATAACTCCAACTGTTTAACATACGCAGTTAACCATAAAAAAAAAAAGAATAGTTGCGTACAACATCAGTTCCAAAGTTATCATATCTATCTCATGCATTTAATCTATAATCATAATTAAATCATCTGACTACCCTAGTTCACTTAAGAACCTAATGGTCTATTAAGAGGATAAATCCATGCATTTTACATACTGAATCATCATGAAATTGACTAATTTTCCTTATAATAAGTCCAACAATGTTAACATCAGAGTGACATAAGCAATCCAATATTTGATATATTACCACAAGAAGCAACACATTCACATGAGTGGATTTAGAGTTATGTATGAATTAAGATTGTTCTAACATGAATGTTCTCTAGTATAAGGTCTAATCCAAGATAATGACGGTATTTGTTTCTTTAAACTAACTATGACATCCTATATCAAATTATACCTAATATATAAAGTGTACAATGTTGCCTTCAATCTAGCGGCAAAGAACAACTCACTATAAGAATTCAGTATAAACAAACTAATCATATTATTTATAACTAAAACTATTAGGTGAGTTTCATCTGAGTAACTCCTCATAACCAACCTTTTACCATGACAGAAAACAGGTGCACCAACAATACAACCCTTATTTCATATAATGTAATCAACATCTTTGTCCCTAGTGCCATGATTAGGGTGAGATTACCATGTCATTCATTTATATAATAATTTATTGTTCATATGATAATGTCTCTTTTGTGATTCATAAAGTGCCACCAAGTGATGTGCTAATAGCTTTAGCTCCACATCATAATCATCTTGTGTTGGATTTATAAGGCATAAATGCAATGGACATATATAACTTTCAGTATTTCTATAGATTTAACTCCAAGAATATCTCATATACTATAATATTAAATTTTCAAACAGAGATCAAAACTTAAAAGATTGAAATCTTATCTAAGCATGATCACGATAGCGAGACATTTTTTCTGTGATAAAATTGTAGATGTCAAACCTCTAAATCAAGATGTATTTCTCCAATTTATTGTAGGTGGAAGGAGCCGAGTAAGCACGGTTAAATTCTCTGGTAGGAACTGAACATGATGTACATTGTCCATAGAGGTGGACCATATATAAGGAGAGGAAGATGGAAGGAATGAGGGAGAGTTTCTCTCTTTTTCTCTCACACAATGACACCCAAGGGGTAGACGTCCATACTTTCTTTATCCAAGGTTGTACTCTCTCTGCAATATAATCTATATATGAGGGATTAGGATTTCAGGTAGATTTTCAGTATGGTACTCCATTACCCAATAGACTTCAGTGTACTCTACTGTAAAGGAAGTCCGTTAAATCGTCTTATATATACATATACTTATGATCTAATTCTTCCATTGTCCAGACTATCTATCATCGATTTAGATCCCATAATAAGGAGAAAGAAAGATATGAAGAAGGAAATGAGAGAGAAAGAAAGGAAGAGAGTTGGGCAGAAAAAAAGGAAAACGTGTGGAGAAGAGGGTGTGTTGCAAACCCTAGGTCTCTCACTGATTTTATTGAGTGCAATCCGTATACATTTTGTGTCTAGGGCTTGTTGAGCCTTCAACTATGCCTAAGATATGCCCCTTTGATTATAAGATAAAAAAAAGTTAGATGAATATAGGAAAAATCTTATTATACTTATTTATTAGAAAAGAAAAGCTATACGCCATGGAATTCTGTCAGACTAAATTCTTAACATAACTCTCATTCAAAAGACCTCAAATGATAAAAGATGTTGATTAAGGAATCAAATCATTCATGACACTCATCAAAATAGCACATATTTTCTGCATATGCAACATTAAAATGCTTGACAGTAGACACAACACACCAACCATCGTTCGAAGTTCAAACAATTTATCTAAACTACTCACCTAAGCCAATTTTCTTTAAAAAATTAGTTTGCATGATTTTAATACTCATTTATCTCTATTTTAGAATACTTTCTAAGACTCATTTTCCTCTATTTTAAAATACTTCCTAGTTCATTTTATTTCATTACCTAATCTTTCTCTTTATTTTTCTTTTTATTTTCGTATACTTCTTCTTATGAAATCATAAATCCAGCTCTTCATACATTCATATTTCTCAATATATTAGTTGAATACTAAGAAAAAGACTTTGAACACTTCTCTATAAAGGTAAACCCACATTATAATATTGATTGTGATTTTCACTCTTATCATCATTTCTGTTTCTTCTAGTTTTTAAGTTTTCCAATATCCTTCTTCATTCTTCTTTCTATTTATAATAAATTATATTTTAAATGTGGTTCTTCAAATTCATCATTTTTCATTTCTTACCTTGAATCCTCTTCTTTAAACCATCCATGATACTTGAGTACACATCGGGTTTGCTCGTAACATCGATCCTACCTCAGAAGAGAGGAATAACATCCACCTTTCTCTTGGACATGTTTGTTGGCTTAAAAGACAGCCTTGGGCATCATAAGGGTCTTGTTAAGGGTTTCAGTCTTGGCCAATTCAAGTGAGCTAGTTTGAGAACAAACTTTGGCCGTTGAGGTGACTTTAGTCAAAGTGAAAGCCTTATCGTTAAAGGACCTTGACATAGAGAGTGGCTTTGACCATTGAGGCAACTTTGGACCTAAGAGCCTTAATTGTTGCGATGGTTATGGCTTAAATAACTAAACATGTAGCTCTAGCAGTACATTAAGAAGAGAATAATAAATTTTCCATTAGGAAGGAAAAACACGAATGCCTTTATTATTGCACAAATCATTTCTATTTCTTCGATCAGTTTGTTTAGAAAAGTGTTGTGGGATTCTTGTAAATTACAAAAAGATAGCCCCATGAGAAAATAAGAGGTAATGAACTATGTGGGCTGTATATACATATACATGAAATGTTTTCTTAATTTTTACCTAGAAAATAAATAGAGGAATGTTCTTATAAGGAGTGACCATTTTTTGCATCACTTATGCTATTAAAAGGCCTTTAGGCAAAAGTTATGTAAGGAAAAAAGAACCAGACATTCTAGTTTCACGATAAGAAGTGATACTTAAATGATTAGGTAAATGTAGCTACTATTTCATAATAAAGTCGCCATTTTTGTTTAATATGATAACTAATTTATGATAATTTTTTAACTCCAATACAAATGATATACATGTAAAT
This sequence comes from Liriodendron chinense, assembly GCA_003013855.2. Lineage (NCBI taxonomy): Eukaryota > Viridiplantae > Streptophyta > Magnoliopsida > Magnoliales > Magnoliaceae > Liriodendron > Liriodendron chinense. The sequence continues at coordinate 403,026 of PVNU02002562.1, read as the reverse complement.
ATGCCCTATTAAGAAGCTTTTATTAATTTAAAAATAAAATATATTCTAGGTTCTAGTCTGATATAAACTATTGATTCCAATCCTTTGAACGAAATGCTTAATTAAAAGGTGAAAATAAGAGAAAATTAATCCATTATATAGTACTGAATAACATAATTTAAAAAAGATTATAAATATTGCATAAAAGTCCTAATTTATGGTCCTTCATGTTCAAATTATCTAGATTATCTAGGTTGTGGTACAAGTGATAGCCTTTTTTATCTAGGTTTCTTGTATAGCTAGTTGGGCGTAAGGATATTGACAAATGATGTGTATCATGTATCCTTAAAGGCATCGACTATAGATAGCTATGTAGTCTTGTGGCGTACACAAGTGTAATCATTCTAATATTATTTGGGGTCTCATATACAGATATGATGAAAAGAATTTATCAAATTGCATGTTAGCTCCCATCACTTGACGACAGGGTCTTTAGTGCTTAATGCTTAAGAGTTTGTGCTCAGTGCAAATTGTTAAGTTGAGAAGAAAGAGAAGCTTATGTCATTATGCCTATTGCCCTTGAATAATGATTGATGGAGATGCATTTTATGCTTGGAGTAGATGCTGCAATAGGTTTGCACTTGGGTGTAGAGCTCTATCATTAGGAAGTCTAGGGTCCAGCATTTAGGCTTATCTTTGGAATTCTGCACCTAATGTAAGGCATTCCTAATGAAAGTAGGAGTGTTCAAATTACTAAGCCTGACCTCAATTGGGAGATAAACATTAGTGTTTAGAGTCCTTGAAAGTCGAAAGAAGTTGGAACAAGTCGAATAATCTTACAAATGACGCCTAAAAGGGTATCTATAGTCGACATAATATTAATTTGTTTCCAAATGTCTGTTACATGATTATGAACATGTATCAACAACTCATTGGATAAGAGACTTAATTCCATGAAATCTTAAAAACCAATAAGATTAACTCCTATTGTAGAAGAAACTAAGAACCCGACGCTTAAATATTAGTGCATGCATTTTGGTAGACTGGCGCAGGAGCATGCTAAATGATTCTTTTGCAAAGTAGGCATAGAGGGTGATTTTAGACATAGAGCATCTAGAGCTTATGTAAATCAATGGTAGGCTTCGGTTTATTTTAGTAAATGATAAATGTATGTCAACAGATTGTTAGGCTCAGCAAAATCACTTGATGGATGACCTGATTTACCATATCTTAGCCATAATAATGTTCTTATGTAATTATTGGTTCTCTTGTTATATGGGCTTCAACTGTATTATAATATATGCACCAAAACATATCAACATATAAACTATTATAATTGGTTTTGTGTTTTAAGCCAAAACACATTACACTAGGAGCTTGAACTATCCATACGCTCTCAGGTCTAAGGATTAGTCAAAGTTAGTACTTATATAAGTTGATACGGACCAAGTATGGTGTGTCTCTTAATCTAGAGACTTGAAATGACGGAAGCATCTAATGAGTCTAATAAAAAGATCTCATATCCATGGATCACTCACAATCCATGTCTCATGGAGGGTAAAGGCATTGACCCATTGTCGAGCATGTGGTGGGGATCAATCTTCCATCTTAACTCATCATTAGTTCCCTCACATAAGATGACTACATATGAAGAATCATACTTCCATCTTAAAATTTACTAGGTGATTATGGAAAAATTGGGTATTAAGATTTATGGAGTTCAATTCTCTCTTCGTTGGTGATTTGTGTTTAAACTAAAATTTTCAAGAATAACAGAAGAAATCCTCTCCTTTAACCCATGCTCTCGAGTATATTTAAGGTAAGTCTACAAATTAGTTATGACAATAATAACCTGTCCGCATGAGACCCATGGTTATCATGATTTATGACTTCATCAATGCCAATGACTAATATATAAATGATCAATGGATAAAGTTTAAATTATCTTTCTAAGACATAAAACCCCAACAGATGCTTTAGACAATTAGAGCGAGGTGACACTACTGCTACTTTCAGGAAAAGCTTGAACGACCTTCAACAAAATGGTACCTGTACCCGAAATTGGCACAGGTGGGTAGGTAGAGAATACCTAGGGGCGCGAGACAACTCTCTCTAAGGAACTCGGGCAATTATAATAAGTCACATACTCATATTTCAAAAATACTGAAACAGCGGAATTCCACGGCCGAACTACCAGAATGGCCTAGAAATCTGATCCTAAATGATTCATTTCTGATTGAAAGACTATGACTTCATGATTCTTATGGGACTTAACTCAGTGAAATTTCATCCAGTAAAACGAAAGTCCCGGTCCTATCGTACTAGGGAAAGGTCCTCTCAATGCTCTAACGCCTACATCGGATATGGATCGAACTGTCTCACGACGTTTTGAACCCAGCTCACGTACCGTTTTAATGGGCGAGCAACCCAACCCTTAAAACATACTACAACCCTAGGTGGTGGAGAATCATTCCTGCAAAAAAAAAAAAAGTGCAGCACTAATAAATCCATGAGAGATTACTTGTAAAATTGCACCATTGAGTCAAACAGTTAGAGCGTGGCTATGTTGTTGGAGGTATTTCACCACTCTCTTGAGTAGGGGAAGAAATAATGAGTCCTCAGACTCCATAGGAAAAGGATAATCTTCAGACTCTAGTGTTTTCACCTTGTCTTAATATTTGTGACAAGAGAAAGGAATACAAGAGCCTCTGGGAGTTAGAAACAAGAATATAATAAAAATGACATGAATGTTGAAGAGAAGAAAATAGCTTTATAAAGTATTAGATTCCCTTCAAAAGTTTTTAGATGATTATTTCCACGCAAATGATATTTAGGTTGTTATTTCCTACTCAAATGATAATTAGGTAGTTATTTCTTACTTAAAGTTATAGATGTCTCATTAGCTGATTGGACGATTAGAACATTGTACACATGAAGTGGACTTTTGTTTTACGTTGGTTATACAGCGGTTCTATGTAAACTTTGGCAGTTAGCACAAAATGATCTTTTATTGAGAAGGTAGTCATTTTGTGTTAAGTCTTACACTTAGCTCTAAGTGGACTTGGTCATCTATTTAAAGATTGTGAAATTCATCTCGTGTCAACCCTTAGTTATGGGCTTGGGATAGGATTGTTGGATTGTTAAACTCTCCTAATATACATTGATATGTCATCCTTTAATAGCTCGAGCTTTTAGAGCAACTGATTATTTCAACAAGACCATATTGCTTCAGGTCTTTACTAGAAGTGTGAGATGTCTGATAAAGTGTCACACAAACTTAGTCTGTGAACACAAATTGATCTTTATACACTCTAGATATGTCATAAAAAGGAATTATGCACCAACTCTAAGTTACGAGTGTGAGGTGAAAAATATAGTCTCACACTAACTCGTAGCAGTTAGTGCAAGTTGATGATTTTCATCAGTCACCAATGATGTTGTTGATGCTAAAATTTGGTCAGTAGATGATAATCAGGGGTTAACAGTAGATATCCGTCGTTCGAGGGCCACACAAAGATGGATGGTGCTGATGAAGGACTTGCAATCACAAGACAAGATCGTGAGGGGGCCGCCGGTCATGCCGGCTTAGGGCCCTCTAATGCTTAAGTTAGTACATGGATTGATGGGAGTAGAATCACTCTAGGGTTATGTGTGATTGAGTGTTGCATACCTTAGCCAAATAGAGGAATACCTCTATTTATAGCATCATTAGAGAGATTTAGGTGGATCCATAAATTTTATATACGGGTGTGATGCACGAATTTATTGGGATAATTCTTATCTCGTTCGTATTTAGCGGATTATTCGAGATAATCCTTATCTCGTTCGAATTTAGCGGATTATTCGGGATAAACTTTATGACGTTCGAATCCTTCGAGAATTGGTTGTTATCTCTGTACATTGCTGTATGACGGTGAGGGATGTGCTTGGGTCTAAGGACGGCTAGTGCTAGAGGCTGATGGATGAGCCGAGGCCTATGGATGAGGTTGAGACCAACAGATGAGCCGAGGCCAACAGATGAGCCAAGGCTTATGGATGAGCTGAGGCCAATGGATGAGCCGAGGTCTATGGATGAGTTGAGGTCAACGGATGAGCCAAGGTCGACGAATTAGACCGAGGCCTATGGATGAATCATGGCTGATGGATGAGTTAAGGTCGACGGATGAGCTGAGGTCGACGAATGAGGTCAGGGCTGACAGATGGGCGAGGGCCTATAGATCGAGGCCGACGAATGAGCTAAGGCCGACGAATGAGCTGAGGCCGACGGATGAGCCGAGGTTGACGGATGAGCCTAGGTCGAAGGAATGAGATTGATGCTTATGGATGAGCCGATGCCGATGGATGAGGCCGAGGCCGAGGCCTATACTTGTTAGCTTTGGTGCTTGGGAGCAGTATGGGCTGACGTTGAGCCCTATGCTTATTGGTTCTGGTCCTGAGCTCTCTTCCTATTATGGTTGGTCGTCTTGTGCTTGACACCAGTGCTTTAGCTTGGGGACTTGTCCCTAAGCCCATGCGCTTTCCTCATGTTTTGAGGTCAGCTTGAATTTACCCTATAACAGTGGCCTCCCAAGTTTCGTGATCAGAAAGTCTGAGTACAAAACTTTAAAGAGGTTATTATTGAAGTTGTGGCCTCCATTGCTGAAGCCTTTGCTCCTGTTGTTAGGACTGTCAAACTCATTATCGTTGAAGCCTTGCCAACTTGTTTTATATCATTGATTGTCTCTTAGGCTTTAACGTACTCGTTTAACAGGTAAGGATTTAACTCCGCCAGTTCGTTTAAGCAAGCTGAGCTCAGTTAGTGTGGCTTGGAGGCTTTACCTTCTCATCTAGCAAGTAAGGATTTTGAATTCACCAGGCCGTCTGAGTAGGTTGGCCTTCGTTAATGTAGCTCGGAGGCTTTACCTTCCTATCTAGTAGGTAAGGATTTTGAATTCGCCAACCCATCTAAGCAGGTTGGCCTCATCTTGCTAGTCCGTTCAACAGACTGTGCTTATCTAAAGTTCGCTTGAAGAGGCAACTGAGGTTTTTGAAGTTGGTTGTCTAGCAGTACAATCTTGGACTTGGCCATCTAGGAGATCGATCCTGTTGTGGTAAGTTTGGCGGCTGATGCGGAAAGTTGTTATGTCTTTTAGGGGAGCAGTCTCATCGATCCTTGTTTTTGTTCTTTCGATCTGAAGATGAGGCCTCCTCAGTCTTTCCCTTCTTGTCATTAAGCCCAGAGCCTGATGAGTCCTACGGATGAAGCCGAGGTTGACCTGGACTGCTTAAGTTGGTGGAAGTCAGAAAACTTTCAAACAGTTCATATTGTTTCGGCTGCCATGGTCAATCCATAGCTCGGATCAATGTGAAATTTATTGAGTTTTTTTAGCGTCGAGCTTCTCTTCGATATGGATGAGATAGATCTTTAAAAATCATTAATATAGGCCCCACGAATTGGCCTGAAAAGTGAAAAATGGGAATAAATTTTCTGTTTCTATTTCTGGTTAAAATTCTTAATGAAAACCTTGTTTTTAATTTTTATTCTCTATCTAAACTTGCAGCAGCTGTTTTTTTTTTTTTTTTTTTTATAGCCAACCATCTGGACTTGAAACTTAGATCGTTCATTAGGTGGTCCACCTGCTTGGATCGTTGAATGTGTTGGAGGATGATGTTTCATTTGTTGTTCTCACTGGTTTACTGGAGACGAGATGACTGGATGACTTGCGATGCAGTGATGAAATGGGAGATGGATGGATGGTTGTCCTCGGATGTTGGAGTGCTATAAGTTGGAGAGATGAGCTTTTGATGGTGAATGGTGAAGATTGAAGGCTGGACTCCTGTAATTGTTGGTGGCACGTGAGATAGTCGAAGCTTTGGTGGGGTCTAACAACTATTCTGGATGCTAATTGAAGGATGAAGCTAAAGTTCTTTAGGTTGACAGAAAGCTTTAGCAGTTGTTTGTTGTTGGCCGTTGATGCAACTGATGATGGGTTCCTTTTAGGGTTGTAAATGGGTCAGCGGACCCGATGGGGTACCCAGACCCAACCCATTTAGACCCGACCCATTTGTTAAATGGCACGGGTCTAAGTCTAAGAACAGACCCAGTTATTAAACGGGTCTGGGTCGGGTTTCCTTTATATTAGGCCCGACTCAACCTGACCCGAACCCATTTAGTAAGTGGGCGGGTTTAGTCTATGTTTCAAGGGACCCGTCCAGCCCAGGCCCGTCCAGACCCGGTTTTAAGCCTTATAAAATGCTTGCATACTTGATCCAGACCCGGACCCATTAGACCCAACTCATTTATAAATGGGTCTGGGTGGATCTCCCTCTACCAGACTCGGACCCATTTATAAATGGGTCTGATGGGTTGACTCGGACCCAACCTAGACCTGCCCATTTAGAAAAAGGTTCTGGGTCTAAAATTTGGACCCAGACTCGTTTAGTAAATGGGTGGGTCTGGTTTTGGCTAAACCCGCCCCAAACCCGACCATTTACAGCCCTGGTTCCTTTAGACGTCCAGCCATATGGACGGTAGAGATGGGTGGACGATGAGCTAATAAATGGACGGTGTTCAACATGGCTTGGTGTCCACCATTTGATGAACAGACGTGGATGGAGGATGATCTGATAACTGGATGGTTTGAACAGTGTGGACAGTTGAGAATGAGCTTCTTATTGCACATGTTGATGGTTGCACACATGTGATAGCGAGTACTATTTGAAAATGTGCTTTGGACATTGGCTTGGATTTTGGATGTATGAGTGAGGTGTAGTTGTGATGTCCCCGGAGTTACCAGGCTGCTGGATGCTGGATACATGGTGAAGACGTCTGGAGCTGGTGGAGATTGATGACCATTGGATTTAAGTTTGTGGTCCATCAGCTAGAGTGAAGGCTCAATCGATGGAGATCCATCTATGGCTGGATGGCTGAATAGATTTTGTGGTCCACCTTGATCTGACACGTGAGATGGAGGAATAGTGTAGACATCTAACTGATGGGCTGCCCATTAATGGTGGGGCGTCATGCGTGATGAATAGACGGTAGGAAGCAACTTCTTTGACTGATACTGACCATTTTATGAAGGTAGATGTTGCGTTGGGACGCTTGAATCTCGTCATTGATGAGGTGACAAATGATTGATCGACGAAGAAAAAGAGAAATGAGAACAATTTAGTCATTCCCACAGATGATGCCGATTTGTTGATGCTAAAATCTAGTCAGTAGATGATGATCAAGGGTTAATGGTGGATCTTCGTTGTTCAAGGTCCACACAAAGATGGACGGTGCTGATGAATGACCTGGAATCACAAGACAAGATCATGAGGGGGGTCGCCGGTTATGCCGACTTAGGGCCCTCCGATGCTTAAGTCAGTACATGGATTGATGGGAGTAGAATCACTCTAGGGTTATGTATGATTGTGTGTTGCGTACCTTAGCCAAATAGAGGAATACCTCTATTTATAGGATCATTGGAGAGATTTAGGTGGATCCATAGATCTTATATATGGGTGTGATACTCGAATTTATTGGGATAATCCTTATCTTGTTCGGATCTAACGAATTATTCGGGATAAGCCTATCACGTTCAGATCCTTTGGGAATTGGTTGTTATCTCCGTACGTCGCTGTATGGCGGTGTAGGATGTGCTTGGGTATGAGGACATCTAGTGCTTGAGGCCTGACGGATGAGGCCGGGGCCTATGGAAGAGTCCTGAGGCCGATGGATGAGGCCAATGCCTATGGATGAGCCAAGACTGAAGGATGAGGCCAAGGCCGACGGATGAACTCAGGCTGATGGATGAGGCCAAGGCATATGGATGAGCTGAGGCCAACGAATAAGGCCGAGGCCTATACTTGTTAGCTTTGGTGCTTAAGAGTAGTATGGGCTGATATTGAGCCCTATGGTTATTGCTTATGGTCCTCAGTTCGCTTCCTATTATAGTTAACCATCTTACGTCTGACACTAGTGTTTTAGCCTGGAACTTGTCCCTGAGCCCATGGGCCCATGAGTTTTTCTTGTGCTCTGACGTCAGCTCGAATTTACCCGTAACAAATGCAACATAATATCATTACGTGCCCAATGTATGTTAGCATGATATTACCTTTACTCATTGTTAGCATGAGATGACCTTTACTCATTCTCCTCATGTTAAAACTTGTAATTGTGCTTTAAACCATTCATTGGATGGTATTAACAAAGCTTGCTTACATTAAGAAAAATGGTGGTGACTCATCCTTGGTGGGGCTCATGTATACCTATCTAAAAAATTTAGACTAAAAGATGTTTTGTGGATGGACTACACATTAATTAAGAAAACTAACTATTTAATAGGATGGTTGAAAGCAAAATCATTAGTCCAAATTTCACGGAAAGCATCTTCACAAATTTTTTTTTTTTTTTGTTATGCTTTGATTTAGTGATTTTCATGGTCAAAATTGTTGTCCACTTATGCCATGTAGGGCTGCAACTTCTTTTGGGACAACCCACATCCAACTAACCGAATTCAAGTTTCGATCATGTCGAATCCAGTTGTCTAGGTCATCAGTTGGGTTTATGTTGAAAAACACCAACCCAATTAGAATTCAACTTAAGTTTAGCAGAGCAACTTCGGTTTAGTTAAATTAGGTTGGAAATAATCAGATGTAATTAGGTCTGGTTGGGTTGTGTTGGGTTGAGAATAGAGGTCCTTACTCCTTAGGTAGGGTCTAGGTTGGGCACCTCCGATTTGAATTTGGGTAGGGTCAGGTCACATGCTGGGTTGGGCTCAGATTGACCCTCAACTTGAACCAACCGGCTAGAGTAGCACTCCTAATGCCATTTTTTCAGTTGAAGAGTCACCACCAAATTCACAGTAGTGGTGAGCTATCCATGATTTTATTAGCATAGAATTGAAATCCTCATTTTTAAACTATCAATTTTTAAATTTGTTTGGTAGCATGGATAAATCCTGGATTCCAGAATTTGTTTTAAGAAAGGCGTTCCAAACACTCAAACCCGTACGGTTGAAACACCTTTCATTTTTATTGAGACAATGATGCACGGCCACAATTCACGAGCATGCTCAGTACACGTGTACATGTGGGACCTACACGGTATGCATCAAGGAAGCGTATGTCATAAAAAGGCTTGTTTTCATAAAAATGTTATGCTATCATTACTTGAAAGTAACGTAATGAATTTGGACGGTCCAAAATAATGGTTATTTTGAGAGGCTCATATATCATTATCACATTATTCAATTTATTTAATAAGTCATCCATAGTGGGTACTATAGACTGGATGATTTCGATATGATAATATTCATCACATGTATGTAGCGGCTGCATGCATGAGTAGCAATCGTCATACTCAGCCAACGTGTCTTTATTTGACTTTTTTCTCGCACACGGATTGGGTAATATCCGCCTGTACAGGGCTTAGTACAGGCTGTTTCTCTGAGGGGCCACTGTGACGTATGGATTTTATCCACGCCGTCCATACATTTTTTCATATTATTCTAGGATGTGAAACAAAAAATTGGGTAGATCCCAGGCTCAAGTGGACCACACCACATGAAGCAGCGGTGGTAATGAATCCCACCGTTGAAACCTTCCTAGGGCCCACAGTGATGTTTATTTTACATCAAACCTTTTCATAAGGTCATATAGACCTTGATGAAGGGAAAACACAAATATCAACTTTATCCAAAACATCTTTAGCCACCAAGAAGTTTCAACGGTAATAATTTAATCACGAATGTGTGGTCCAAATGAGACTTGAATATATCTAATTTTCGTGATCATAATCTAAAATGACATGAAAAAGTCTATGGACGGTGTGGATAAAACAATACACCACGGTGGACGCTCAGAGTCCCAGCCTGTCCGAAGGTTCGTACAGACGGGGTAGTACCCAAACAGCGTACCTTATTTCACCGTGAAGGAAGGGTGGTGCCAGATCGCTTTCGCACGGAGAGTAGCTTGGATACTCTGGCAGACTGCTGGAAGATACACATGCACACAGAAATTGTGCAATGAGACACATGTAACTCAGTTCAACCGTCAAAATCGTGGGCCACACTTTGATGAATCAGATCGCCGAGAGTTACATTGTTTTAGCATCGTTGGCTAATGAAGCATAATGAACAGTTTGGATGACAAAACAATCAACGGTCAGAACTTCACGGATTTAATGTCCAACAATCAAAGGTTTAGGAAGGGCGCGGCTGTGGATCCCTGACTGTGGGGACCACTTTGATGTATGTTCCTTACATCCAAGCCGTCCATCCGTTTTGAAAGATTATTTTAGTTCATAGTCTCAAAAATGAAGTATATCGAAATCTTAGGTAGACCACACCACAAGAACAGAGGTGATTGCATACCCACCATTAAAACACTCTTTGGATCCACCGGGATGTTTATTTTACATCCAACCTGTTGATAAGGTCACAAACACCTAGATGAAGGAACCAAATAAATATCAGCTTGATCCAAAACTTTCGTGTCCCACAAGAAGTTTCCGGTCGTCAATAACCACTGTTTCCTGTGGTGTGGTCTACCTGAGATGTGGATCTGCTTAATTGTTTGGACCATGGCCTAAAATGATCTCTCAAAACGGATGGACGGCATGGATGTAAATCATATACATTAAGGTGGGCCCCACTGACAGAGATCCAGCCACTTCGGATCCAACCAAGCCGCGGCAGGAATGTCCTACCTACCATGGGTCTGGTGATTTGGACGGTTAGATATGCATTAGATGTATGAAACTTGTGCAAGCATGTGTAAAGACCATCCAATGAGGGTGGGCCCACCACTGTAGCTAATAAAAAGGGGCCATAACGCCGTGAAGATGGGAGGTGGGCCCACTTATCATTCCATCAAAATCACGTTAACAACAAAACAGTGACAGGAAACTCCCTCACTTTTTTATTTTTTTTTCATTTCCTCTCTCTCATCACCACTGCTCTTCATTTTTCTTATCTTCTTTTCCTCTTTTTCTGCTGAAACCTAGCCCTGATCGCTCCAAGATTACTCTCGGTTCCACTCTCTTTCTTTTTCTTTTTTGTGTTGTTCGGATCTCTTTCTACAAAGGGAGAAAAAGACCATTATGCCCTTTTCTCTCTTCCTTTCTCTCTGAAATACCTTTCTTCCTTGTTGGGTTTTCTTTTTGTCATTTCTCTCTCCCATCTGGAAAAACCCTAATCTTTCTTCTTCTTTTTTCCCCCTAAAATGGGGTGGCTTGTTCTTCTTTTTCATGGAAATAACTCAATCCCCTCTTTCTCCTATCCCTTTCCTATTTTCCCCATAAAAATCTCCTCCCTTCATTAAAAACCCTACCCTCTCTCTCTCTCTCTCTCTCTCTCTCTCAGAAAATCCAATCTTTTTTGAGCCCTCATTCTCCAAATCCCATTTTAATTTCCTTATTTAATCAATCCGTTTTTGCTGTTAAAATCCCTAATTACATACTCTTATTTCCCATCTTGGGTTCCTCTCTATCTGTACAAAACCCAACTCCCCCCTTCAACTGCTCTCTCTTTCCTCCTAAAAAAACCCAAATCCCCATCTCCTCTCTTCCTAAAATTACACCCAAAACCCCTATTCCTCTCTCTCTCTCTCTCTCTCTCTCTCTCTCAAAACCCATCTTTCTCCTTGTTTGTAAAGTCCAAAACCCCATCTTAGTTAATGATAGAGATTGATCGGACCCGATCCGCCATGTTCTCGACGCCATTCGTCCTCTCCTTTGCACTCCTCCTCTCTCTCCCACTCCTCTTCCTTCTGGCCCCACGCATCCTCCCTCCTCGCAACATCCCAATCTCCCTTCCCGACGAGCTCGACGATCTGGCTCTCTTCCGCCGAGCCGCTCTCGCCTCCCTTTCTCCACCTCCACCTCCTCCTACCCCCAAAATAGCCTTCCTCTTCCTCACGAATTCCGACCTCTCCTTCGCCCCTCTCTGGGAACGCTTCTTCGCGGGCCACGCCCCTCTCTTCAACATCTACATCCATGCCGATCCCACCTCCCGCCTCCACCCCCCTTCTTCCGGCGTCTTCCACAACCGCTTCATTCCGGGCAAACGCACTCAGCGTGCTTCCCCTACTTTAATTTCCGCTGCCCGCCGTCTCCTTGCCGCCGCTCTCCTCGACGATCCCGCCAACACCTTCTTCGCCCTGCTTTCCCAGCACTGCATCCCCCTCCACTCCTTCCGATTCGTCTACCACTCCCTCTTCGCCGACTCTCCTCCCGCCAACTACTCTACTCCTTCCTCCTCTCCCTATCGTTACCATTACCATTACCGAAGCTTTATTGAGATCTTGGCCGAAGAACCCAACCTGTGGGACCGTTACACCGCCCGCGGCAATGACGTCATGATGCCCGAGGTCCCGTTCTCCGACTTCCGAGTTGGTTCCCAATTCTTCATACTGACTCGGCGGCACGCCCTCCTGGTAATCCAGGACCGCCGCCTGTGGCGGAAATTCCGTCTTCCATGCCACAGGGCTGAGTCGTGCTACCCGGAGGAGCACTACTTCCCGACACTGCTGTCGATGGAGGACCCGAAGGGCTGCACCCACTACACACTCACTCGGGTGAACTGGACCGGCAGCACGGGCGGCCACCCACACACATATGGGCCGGCTGAGGTGTCGGGGGAGCTTGTGGAGCAGCTTCGGAAATCCAATTCGACATATTCATACCTGTTCGCGAGGAAATTCGCCGCCGCCTGCTTGCAGCCGCTGATGAAGATCGCCGACAGCGTCATTTTCCGGGACTGAGAAGGAAATGTAGCAGCTTCCGGGGCACCGATTGATCAGGTCTGCTTCCATTTCTGCCTTTCTCTGCTGAGTCCTTTTTCTCCTGGGTGGAAATCGTCCGAGTCGACTCGGACGATTCCCGAGTCGATTCGGATCGGTTGCTGAACGGGTCGTCCGGAGTAAAACCGTATTTGGATTGCGTGGAATCTCGCGTTTAGAAAAGAAAAAAAATCCCTTCTTGTGGACACTACTGAGCTTTGGTAAGCCCGCACACGCGTGTACAAGTTATATGCCAGCTTTGTCAGGCAGGTGCAATATCTGAGTCGTCCATTAAGTGGACCCCACTCTCTAGATGTTTCTGCCCCAAGTCAATAGAGGTGGACGGGTTAGAAGACTTGCCAGTTTTTTCATAACCGTACATTTTCTCAGTTGATTGTGGCCCACCTGAGGAATGCACTGAGCTGATTCTTGGGGTGGGGAATCTACATAGTGGTATCGTTCTGATGGATGGCTAGGATGTTGCACATGTGCACCGTGCTTGCGTGTGCATTAGCTGACGTGTACATGCGCGTGAGCTTAGCAAAACTCCTATTTTAAGAAGGTGTGGAATCATGATTTCCATTCGGGGCAGTTCGGTAGTCGTGCGTTTACCAGATCGGATTGGCCGAAGGCGCACGTGAGTTTGGGGACTTTTCGGTTCCGTGCACGTGTGGAGTAGCTAACTCGGGTGCGGCCAGGCCCGAAACGATGGAAGAAAACCCGGCTGGCTTAACTTCCCGCGAAATGTGCAACTGTTTGTCCTGCTGCCAGCTAAAGTTACGTGCCTACTGCTAACCTGGGGTAACATCCATGAGATCCACGCCGTCCATCAGCTGTAGTGCCTCATGTTTGCCCTTGAGCCTAAGAAGCTAGCCCATCCGAAATGCAGGTAGGCCACACCGCATGGAATGGCTGGGATGTGGATTACCTGTGGGGCGACCCATGGTGTTTCTGTACCATCAGATCCACCCATCTGATTCCCATCACTAGGATGAAGGGATGCCCCAAGAATAAGCAATTCTAGAACTCAGGTGGGCCCACACCAAATGAATTTTAGATGTCTCGGGCATGATTTTACACTGTTCCTCATGGTGTGTCCCACCTGAGTTTTGGGTAGGCCTGATTTCTAGGATGAAGACCAGGCATGAGGTGGTTCACCTGATGAACAAGGTCATTGCGACCGTTTCCCACCATATTAATGGCGGTTCCACTGATGCGTCCATTAATCTGACCCAATCAACTAGTGGGCCACCTCATTGATTGTTTAAGCGTCCATTAATCTCTGTGTGTGTGTGTGTGTGTGTGTGTGTGTGTGTGTGTGTCGTGTGTGTGTTTTCCTGTCATTTGCCATTTCTCTGGACTTTCCTGGACCTTCCAATTAGTTATGGATTGGATTAGTTATGAACTTCCAAATTCCAATTTGGTCAGGCAGGCTTCTTGTGCTCTGGCTCTCATCCAAGGTGCGGTCCACTCGTCGGACCTGTACAGATCCTGATTCAGATGTTTCACAAGTTAAAATTTAACCATAATTCACGTTTGTAAATCAAAGGACCTCGATCAGATGTGGGCAGCATTTTTTGGGCCACCGTTAATTCCCACTGGGCTGCTGGTGAACTGTCCGGACCCACAGTGAGTGATTGGGAGATCCTCTCCTTCAAAATAAAAATAAATTCTATTGATTGCAGATAGCTGCTGATGACAAGGGTTGGGATCAGTGTGTGGGACACAGATAAAATGGTTTGGATCTTATGATGTGTGAGATTTTTGTGGCATGGTCCATCCACATTTGCTGGCCCACCATTTCAATGGTATGTATGGTTAAGACGATGGACTTCCATTACCAGAGGTAGAGTCCCATGTTTACTTACATGAGTGAAACAGAGTTGATATACCCAACTACAACCAAAAAAAAAATTTAGGACGTCACTAAAATGGGTCCCATGTGGATTGGACGAACCCACTCTCCCGAACGAGTGCTTACTGAGGCAGACCATTTCCTTCTTTTTCAATTGGAGGGAGGTTAAGATCGTCCGGCTGTGTGGGACCATTCCAATGAACGACCTGGATCAAAAGGGGGGGCTCCATATGAATTTGGACATCCCAAGAAATCAATCAAACTTTTGTCTCCAGGTTAGGTGATATGCATCCCTCATCTTCCCATCTTTTTTTTTTTTTTTTAAAGCAATCTTACATCATTGGCCTCTGTTTGGATGGCATTGCACCAAATACCGATCTGTTTTTTGGTTTTTGGTTTTTTTATTTTTTTTTCCCGAGGGTGTTGAATGTGAATTGATGTATGCAGTATAGTCATCAGTTGGTTGAGCAACCATTGAAGGGTTAGGATTGCTCGACCCGGGGCTGTTGTTGTTGGTACATTTGACCATACTATCCTATGGAGCATATGAGGAACCCCACAGCCTCGTGTATGTATTGCACATCCACGCCGTCTATCCATTTTGCATGAGCAAAAAATGAAGCAGATCTAAATCTCAAGTGGACCACACCACAGGAAACAGTGGTAATTGGCCATTAAAAACTTCTTCTTAGCTATAGAAGTTTTGGATCAAGCTGATACCCGTAATCCAGGTTTTTATGACCTTATCAGTAGGTTGGATGGCAAAGAAACATTACGACGGTCACTGGGAAGTTTTTAATGGTGGGCGTTTCAATCAGCATTGATTCCTATGGTATGGTCCACCTGAGATTTGGGTCTGCTTCATTTTCTGGATCATATCCTAGAATGAGCTGGTAAAACGGATGGACGGTGTGGATATACAATACATGCATGAATATGGGCCCCACGGTCGGGGCCGCACCTAATCCGCTCCATCCAATGGATACTTTGGATCACTGAAACACGTTTCTCACGTGTGCAAACATGCGCGTGGTAGCAGATGCATCATTCCCCCTTCTTTCGGGCAGCTTTGTAGAGCACTTATTAAAAGGGTGTTGATGGATGCAAGGCACTTTTATCGTATCCACATCGGTTACCGTACACGTGGCACCTGCCCTACCTTTTTTTTTTTTTTTTTTTTTTTTTCTCTTTCGTTCTTTCAAAAATCACTTTACTTTTGATTTGACTATCCTGACCGTCTTATAAATTGGGTGTTTGGGATTGTGACCATTCAAAAATAAAAACAGAGATATTCAGGATTTTGGTCCATCCACTCTCGGGATGCATCAAAAGAAGGGTGGCATATGTTCCAGCCAAAGTATGAAACGATGGGATGGAATAGGATCGGGTCCCATCATCGGTGATGGATGGCTGGGATCCATCCCCCAGCACGTGCAACTTTTTTTTTTTTTTTTTTTGGGAGGTGGGCAATGCATGGGATGGAATCTTTATAGTTTTTAACCCTGGCCTTGTCATGATTTTTCACGGGCAGGCATGAAAGAGGAGGAATCCGAAGCAGAGCCGACAAAGAAAGGAAAGGACTCTCTCTCTCTCTCTCTCTCTCTTTCTCACTCTCTCAGCGCTTGGGAGTGAAGGAAAGAGGAGGGAAGGTGTAGTTGGTGGACCCACCACTTTTAAGAAAACAAAAGGAATAGCAATGGGAAGGGGTATTACGGGAAATAAAATCTTTCTATAAAATGTATATTTTTTCTTTTCTTTTCTTTTGGGGTTTTTCTCTTCCTACTCCCATCCCATGGTACCCTTACTACTACTACTACTACTACCACCTACGACCCGTTCATTGAATTTAGGAATTTTTCTCTTCTTTTCTTGTCTTTTTCCAACCATGCCCTTGTATATACTTAATCTCTCTCTCTCTCTCCCTCTCAAAAGAAGTGTTTAAATGAGGAGTGTGAATGAGATTGCTTTGGTGGAGAGATCCTTCTATGCTTTTCTTTTTTTTTCTTTCCCTTTCCCTTTATTAGTTTTAAAGTAACGTATTTGATACTCTGGCTGAGCCTGCTAGATGATACGCAGGTACTAGGAAATTGTACGCGTGACGCACTAGCGATTCAAAAAGCAGCTGTTAAAATAATTATGTTGCATTTAATTTTATTTATTGGGCGGTTGAAATGGAAACATCCGAAGGTCCCCATTTCAACAAACAAGTGTCCGCCAAACAGAAGATAGGATTATTCAACGAATCTGAATTTTGGATCCGTACTTGTTTGCACTGGATTCAATAATTTAGGCTGGTGACTGTCGAGTATCATGGGCAGCCAGAGTATCAAATAACTCAGCTTCTATTGGGTGAAAAAGGGGAGGTGCACAGCTGGAGTACCAACCTTCTCTTGCCCTGGGAATGGGGGGCGCTTGTTTGTTTGGGACGTGGATTGCATACGGACCTGGCTTGTACCGGCGTTGTTATGTGGGCCTTATCCTGATGTATGTGTTTTGTCCATGCGGTCCATCCATTTTGCCAGTTCATTTTAGTGCATGAGCCAAAAAAATGAGGCAGATCTAAATCTCAGGTGGACCACACCACAGGCAACAGTGCCATGAAAGTGTTGGACCAAGATGGTATTTGTGTTTTCCCTTCACCCATGTCATTGACAAATAAACATCATAGTAGGCTGTAGGAAGTTTTCAATGTGGGCCTTAAACCACCATTCTTTTCCTGTGGTGTGGTCCAGCCGAGATTTAGATCTGCCTCATTATTTGGGGTCATGCCCTTGAATGAGCTGGCAAAATGGATGAACTGCAGTGTGGGGAAAATACATACATCATGGTGGGCCCACAGAGCACCTGCCACTAGCGACGTAGATACTCGCAGGGTCATTATGCAATTTTCCTCGATTGAGTTCGGCACAGATTGGAGCTTTTGAGGGGCCACCATTATGTATGGATTTTATCCCCACAGTTCATCCATTTTTTCACATCATGGGGTGTAAACCCAAAAGTCAGGCAGATCCAGTAGACCACACAAGGGGGTTTAAACGCCTACAGATGAAAGCTTCTTGTGGGCTAAAGAGGTTTTGGATGAAGCTAATATTTGTGTAATCCCTTCACTCAGGTCTGTTTGACATTATGGACGGGTTGGATGGCAAATAAACATCACAATGGGCCCTAGGAAGGTTTCAACGGTGGGCTTTGTTAGAATAGTTGTTTGCTGTGTAGTCTAATTGAGCTTTGGATCTGCCTAAGTTTTGGTCCTACGCTAAAATAATATGGCAAAATGGATGGACAGTAAATAAAAGAATTTTCGCAGCCCACAATAGTTTTGGATCAAGCTGATCTTTGTATTTTAATGGTGGGCATTCAATAACCGCTCTTTCCTGAGGTGTAGTCCACCTGAGATTTGGATCTGCTTAATATTTTGGACCACGTCCTAAAATGGGCTGAAAAAAGGGATAGACGGAATGGATATACAATAAGTCATCAAGGTGGGCCCCACGGTTAGGGTGAAACCCACTAAGGTGTTACTCGCGTAAAACCTAACGCACTACCACGAAACGCGGGGTGATACCCAATCCGCGTCCGACTGTCAATGTTGATGAGCAGTGGTACCCGTGCTAAGTGTTAGGTCGCCGCTGGACGCGGATTAGCTACTGAACTTGGCGGTAGCGAGTAATCGCCACTGAAGTGATGTCACCACGTTTTGTGGGCCCAACTATGCTGTATGTGTTGTATCCACACCGTCCATCCATTTGGAGAGATCATTTTAAGGCATGAAACAAAGAGTGAGGCAGATTTAAAGTTCAAGTGGACCCCACCACAGAAAACAGGAGATACAGTGGCACCCATCATTGAAACCTTCCTAGGGCCCACCATGATGTTTATTTGAGATCCAACCTGCTTATAAGTTAAAACACAGACATCGAAATAAGGGGAAAAAACTTATGCGGCCCAAAGAAGTTTTTAAGGGTAAGTGTTCAATCCCAACTGTTTTCAGTGGTAGGGTCCCCTTGAACTTTGGATCTCCGTCATTCTTTGGCTCGTACCCTAAAATTATCTGTCCAAGTGTATGGACGGTGTGGATACAACACATACATCATAGTGGGGCCCACAAAACGTGGTCACGTGACTCGCTATTGTCAAAGTTCAGTAGCTAGTCCACGTCCGTTGCCGCTTCCATCTCAAAAGCACAGCTGAACCGTTGCTCTCGCGGTGTACGATATTGTTCCCCAACAATAGCGAAGTGAAGCGTCTACCCCCCAACAACCAATTTCAATCATCTCTCTTTCACCGTCATCTTTTTGGGCACGACTTCGGTGGATCCGGAGATCCACTGTGGGGCCACCATGATGTGTTTTCCTTACATCCACTCCGTCCATCTGTTTTAACATTTCATTTGACGGCATGATCTAAAAAACAAACAGATCCAAATCTACTGTGGACCACACCACCGGAAATTGTGGTGATTGAGTACCCACCCTTAAAAAACTTCTTGGAGGCCATAGGAATGTTTATTTTCCATCCAACCTGTTGATAAGGTCACAAAGATCTGGACGAAGGGGCCACACAAATATATATCAACTTGATGTGAAACTTTCGTGGTCCCCAACTAGTTTTTAATGGTCAACCACCTCTGTTTCCTGTGACGTGGTGCAACTAAGGTTTGGATCTGCTTCATGGTCTAAAATGATCCTATCAAAACAGACGAAGGGTGCGGATGTAATATACATACATCAAGGTGGGCCTCACAGTAACGGATCCACCCACCTCGCCGGATCCGGGGGTCCACGGAAGCGGCGCCACATCTTTTTTGGTGCTAGTGGACGGCATGCTTTTCTCATCTTGCGCTTGGACTTTTGTATCCTCGAGGGATCTGGAACGGACGTGGTTTGCACACTGAGTAACTCAGTATTAGTAAACTTTGTAGAGCCCACAATAATTTATGTCTTGTGCGTGCCGTATACCTTTTTTTCCAAGCTCAATTTAAGGCATAAGCTCCAAATTAAAGCATATCCAAAGCTCAAGTGGACCACACTGAAGAAACAGTGCGAATTGAACACCCACAGTTGAAAACTTCTTAGGGCTACAGAAGTTTTGGGTCAAGCTGATATTTGTGTTTTCCCTTAGTGTTATTAACCGCTTGGATGACAAATAAACATTATGGTGGTGCAGTCCACCTGAACTTTGGATATGCTTCAATTTTGGGCCCATGCCCTGAAATGAGAGCTGATAAGATGGATGGACAGCATGGCTAACAGGCATCCATCACAATGGGCCCCACAAAATTTATTTAGTAGCCTACTAAGTTACTCAGCGGCAGCAGCACCAGGGCAGTCCCATTAGTGCTGCTCCTCATAATAAATGGTCAGGATCCTCTCTATTGGAATG
The DNA here is from genome assembly GCA_003013855.2 of Liriodendron chinense. Classification (NCBI taxonomy): domain Eukaryota; kingdom Viridiplantae; phylum Streptophyta; class Magnoliopsida; order Magnoliales; family Magnoliaceae; genus Liriodendron; species Liriodendron chinense. The sequence goes on along the minus strand of PVNU02002562.1, from coordinate 383,063 downwards.
TCTCTTGGGGATGGCTCCCTAGATTAAATATATGGATCTCATTCTTGGAAGGCGTACCAACATTTGTTTGGATCAGAGCGTTATATACCTCAGTGTTCCAGGCTGATCATCTGGTGAGGCCGGCTAAAGGATGGATGATGCTGACAAAAGTGCAGGGGCAGACAGTCCTAACCACCTGAAATTTGATTGGGTCACTTGCCACTATAATAGAAGCGGCTCTTATCAAGCATGCTTGAAGGTTGTGGACATGGATTGTATGTTAGGTGCTGCTCATCTGTAAGTTATTAGGTTGGTGGGTGGATTGAGTGCTACCTTGCCTATATTGACTTGGGCGGAGGTACAGTGTGTGGTTTTTAATTTAATGGCAGTTGTCTCAGATGGAGCCCACCTAAAACATGTTTTAAAGTTTCAGTGTTAATCACCTCATCTTTGACAGGGACTTGAATTGGGTACTGCTACCACCCGTTCCAAGCTAGGAACGGACAAGGGCTTTGAAGAGCCACTTTGAGGTATGGCTTTTATCCACCCCCTCTATCCATTTTGCCATATCATTAGAGGGTAACGGTGATAATGACACTCACCGTTGAGTCCCGAACTGGGTGATTGGGCTTTTCGACTTCCTGAACCCTGAATCCGATATTGAGGGTAATTGTTTTCTTTAAATAGTACCCAAGTGCGATATTGGTAATAATCAAAGAGCAAACTTTTATATGGCCATGGGCCATGGCCTTTTCTAGCTAGGACGGGCAGGTAGTACCCAATCCATGTCTAATTAAGAGCAGCCTGTAATTCAATTGAATTCCATCATGTCATGTCTGTACTGACATAGGTGCGGTAGGAGACCTGGCCTAGCCAAATAGGGAGCGAATTAGCTGTTACCCCTACTGCGTGGGGCCTACTTTGATGTAATTTTTCTATCCATCTGTTTTATGATGAGATTAAAAATTATAGGAAGATCCAAATCTCAGGTCAATAAAAATAATGGTGAATAACTATTAAAAAACATTTTGCAGGGGATTGATCTTTCTAATTTTCCTTCATCCAAATCTTCTTAACATTATCAACAGGTTGGATTGCAAATAAACAATAAGAAAACGTCACAGTGAGTCCTTTGGAATTTTTAATGGTGAGGCACTCAATCAACATTGTTTCATGTGGCGTGGTCCATGGAGATTTTGATCTCTATAAATTTTGGTATCCCATCCTAAAATAGTCCATAGAAACGAATGGATTGCGTGGATATGTAGAAATCATCAATGTGGGCCCCATGGTAGGGGTAACACCCACTAAGCTGTTACTAGGGTAACACCTAATTCCGCTCCCAGCCAAATTTTGCCATGGCAGGTTACCGCAGATTGATATGATCACACGAAATCCATGCCCACAGGGTTACGAACAAAATATAACCAATGGTTCATGTGTAGAGGTGGGCAATGATCCGGGTTGGGCGGAGTTAGGCCCTAGTTTGGTTTGGCTTGTTTTTGTGCCAACCTAGTTTGTGGATTGGCCTAGTTTGGGTTTCAAGCCGACCCATGCTGCCCGAGTTTGGTTTGCTCCACTAAAATCTAGTTTGAGACAGGATTAGTTTGATAAAAAAAAAAAAAATTGAACCAGGCTGGGCTGCGTTTGAATAAGTGGTAGCTCTTTTTTTGTTTGTTTGTTTAAACATAAAAGAATTTAAAAAGTTAGAAAAACAAAAAATAAAAATAAAAAAGTATCTTACTACGCGATGTTTAACATCCTCCAAAGGAGTGCAACTTAAAAATAGACATGTAAGAGCCTTTTTCCAAACAACTGTACACTAAGTATAACTTTACAAGTGCAAGGAAACAATGTGCATTCATGTATATGTATTATGCATTATCCATGCCATTCATCCGTTTTTACACATCATGTTAGGACATGATTCCAAAATGGAATCATATCCAAAGCTCAAGTGGATCATACCATAGGAAATAGTGTGCTTATAATCTACGAGCCGAATCAAACCAGACTTCAAGCCTAGCTGAGTAGGTAGTGTCTTAGTTTGAGTTTGGTTTGTTTTTCCAAACGTGTTGAACTTTCGAGGCTTGATTTGGTTTGAACTTCTATTCGTACCAATCCAAAGCCAAGCTTTTTCAAACCAATTGGACCCGGGCTTTTGAGCTGGCTTGGTTTGTGCCCAGCTCTATTCATGTGCTCTGTTAACTGGTTGGGGCTGGCTGACATCGTTCGCCAGAAGAAAATTTCCGTCCATTTCTCATCCATTGGATGCTTCAACATTGAACCGCTGCCATCAGTAGTTTGCAGCGCAGTTAGGGCTAGTCATGAGCCGAGTCAGCTCGAGAAACTCAATCGACTCGCCTCGAAAAAGCTCTCCTCGGCTCGACTCGACTCATTAGAGCAAGTCAAGCCAAGCTTCATTTGGGAGCTCGAGTCAAAAATCGAGTCAAGTTCGACCATTGGGTCACTCAACTCGATTCAAGCTCGACTCGTTTCATACAGATATTTGTTAAAAAAAAACAAAAACCCTAATCTTTTTTTTTTGTTCTCTCTCCTCCTTCCCCCACACACACATTGAGGTCCAAGCTTAGGACATATAAAACCCTCACACGTTGGAGGGTTTCTTAATCCTACTATTCTGTTCTGGTAAGAACATTCCTTGTTGAGCATATCTAATGGATTGAGTAATTTCAAGTACAAAACATGGTGAGCACACATTGTTTGTGTGTTTTTCACACTACACAAACACAGGTGCTACAGTGAGACCACACACACGATGCATATCTACAAAATAGGGCTATGGTTAGACTAAACACCATATGCAGCTATTGATTGCAATTTTACGAGGGAGGTGGTGCATCTGATCCATGAATCAGCTAGACCTCATCATGAAGATGGTCCACACAATAATTAGGGCAGTCCATTCACGTGGTGAGCTATGCATGTACTGTGTTAATTATGGTTCATAAAATATTACTAGTGGTTTGCATTCAATGCATGTGTGACTTGGCCAAAGAAAAAACCGATTAGAGCTAGGTCATTTTAATGGTGGGGTCCCACCTGTAGAAATACTATTCTCCCCTAATATATGTGTGACTTCTCGAACTAAATGTTGTTGACTTTTAATTTGTATTTTGTAGTAAAAAATATAATAAATTGAAGTGGGAGCAAGCTTGAGTTGGCTTGAGGTAAGCTTGGCTCGATCCACTAGCTCGCCTCGAAAGTTTTAGCAAACAAGGCAAGCTCCAATGGTAAGCTCGAGGTTGAGCTCGAACTTGAGTAGAGCACAGACGAGTCAAGCCAAGCTTGGCCCACCACGACTTGACTCGGCTCGATGTACAACCCTAAGCGCAGTGCTCTATGTACTACATTCTTGAGAAAGGCTGAGTCACTTAGGTGTAGGGCTGAAAGTTGGGCAGGTTCAACCCGACCGACCCGTGACCGACCCGACATTGGGTTAGGCTTGGGCAAGAAGTATCGAACCCGATCTTGAGCTTGGGCTATGAAAACATCAACCCGATGAAGTTTAGGTCAGGCTTGGGTTGAGGTCTCGGGTTGCTCGACCCAACCCGAACCCGATCTATATACAAGTTACTTATACTTTTATTATACTTTAGTGAAGTAAACTTATAATGTTTACTTGTATTTTAACTTATTTGTTTAGGAAAAGTGAAGTTCTTTATATAAATAAGTACATATATAATTAATAAAGCCATAGGTACCAAAAATAAGGTGTGTATTGAAACATAATAGGCTAATGTAGCAACGAAAATATTAGCATGTATCAACCCGACCAACCCAACCAACCCGACCCGCTTGGGTTGGGCTTGGGTTGAGAATTCCAACCCGAGTTTGGGTTGGGTTGGGTTAGGGTTGAGGTATAGGAACCTTGAGTTGGGTTAGGGTTCAGCACCAACTCGACCCAACCCACCCGCCCGACTTTCAGCCCTACTTAGGTGTTCCATTTGTATAGCACACGTGAGTAAGATCCGGGCCAACCATCAGGTTCGAGGCCACCATGAATATGCGTCCCCTAATCAAGTGACACACATATGCACAAAACATTGAAAGTAGACCATACCATCATTTTTCTTAGTCGTTCATTTATTCCACAGGCGTGCTATGGCTCACTCGATGAATGGGCCAGGGCATGCACTTGGTGGCCCCCACCTGATGAATTGCCTGACTTGGCAACCCAGCTTAGTGGGTGTTAACCCTACCGTGGGGCCCACCTTGATGATATATTGTATATCGACTCCGTCCATCCGTTTCTACGGATCATTTCAGGACGGGTTTCAAAAGTTAAGCAGATCTAGCTCTCAGGGGACTATAACACAGTAAACAGTGTTGATTGAGTGCCTCACCATTAAAAATTCTAAAGGGCCCATAGTAAAATTTTCCTAATGTTTATTTTACATCCAACCTATTCATAATGTCAAAAAGATCTGGATGAAGGTAAAATATAAAATACAAATATCAGCTTGATCCAATACTTTTGTGGCCCCTAAAACGTTTTAACGGTCACTCATCACTGTCTGTCTATAGTGGTATGGTTTACCTGAGATTGGGGCAAGCAGTAGGCCATGTACTCCTACAGGCAACCGTATCACACCTGGTGCGGACGTGGCTTTGGTGGATCCCCGGATCCACTGAGGTGGGTGGAACCCTGATTGTGGGGCTCACAGTGATATATGTTCCTTAAATCCACAACGTCCAACCATTTTGACAGCTCATTTTAGGGCATGATCCAAGAAATGAAGCTGACCCAAATCTTAGGTGGACCACACCACATAAAACAGTTGTTGATTGAATCTGCACCATTAAAAACTTCATAGATTTCACCGAAATGTTTATTTGCCATCCAACCTGTTGATAAGGTCACAAAGACCTAGATGAATAGACCATGCAAATATCATATTGATCCAAAGCTTTTATGGCCCACAAGAAGTTTTTAATGGTCAATTACCACTGTTTCCTGTACTATGGTCGATCTTCATTTTTTGGATCATGCCCTAAAATGAACTCTCAATATGTATGGACGGCATGGATATGGTCACATATATCACAGTGGGCCCTACTGTAAGGGCCGCTTCCTCTTGGGTCAGTGATGGGTCTCATCCAATCCGCTCACTCCCTGTGGAACCGCGCTATCTTTCCATATTTCAATTGCATAAGAAGTCGTGCTTGAAAACGATAGGCTCAGCCGTCAAGATCAACCCTTCTCCCCGAAATTAAGGCTGATCTGCATATTATGTGGGCCCCACATGTCTATTGATTTGGACCTTCCATTGTCCATTGATTCCAACGATGTGGCCCACCTGCCCAGCTCACCTACCTGGTTTATTTTTTCAAAACAAAAACAAGGGGCCGGTTGGCAGAAAAGATGGTACGGTACCATTAAGCTGGGAAGTGAAGTAGCTGTTATCAGGGTAACAGCTTTGTGGGTGTTACCCTAACATTGTGGGGCCTACCTTAATGAATTTGTTGTATATCCACGCCGTCCATCTGTTTTTTTTTTTATCTCATTTTAGGGCGTGTTACTAAATCATAAGAAGATCCAAATCTCAGGTGGACCATACCAATAGAAATGGTGATAAATAACCATTAAAAACTTTTTGTTGGCCACAAAAGTTTTGGATCAATCTGATGTTTCTAATATCCTTTCAACCAAGTTGGATTGTAAATAAACATTAAGAAAAATGTTACAACGGGCCCTTTGGAATTTTGAACGGTAAGGCATACAATCACCATTGTTTCCTGTTGTGTGGTCCACCTGAAATTTGGATCTCCATAAATTTTGCTACCTTATCCTAAAATGGTATGGAGAAATGGATAAAAAGGTGTGTATATAAATAAAATCATCAAGGTGGGCCCCATGGTAGGGGTAACACCCACTAAACTGTTACCTGGGTAACACCTAATTTGCTCCTATTAAGTTGTGGCCCTAGCCTATAGGCAATGGATGGTTATTCTTCCCACGAACATAGTCTACGATCTCTGTAAGCCGTATGGAAGGAAACTACACATAAAGCCCACTTAATTCCAAAGGGTTAGCTGGGCGAAGAGATACTTGTCATAGCAGGTTTTTGGGCCACACTACAGTTTTCCTCGATATCGGTTCGAACCATAAACCCCGCTTCCTGTCGGCGAGTTGCAGCATTTTTTAATGCGGAGTTGCTGCCAGCTTTCTATGTATGCCACCAAATGTGTGGGAAAGTAGCCCTCCACAGGATGGATGCTTTGATGATGACTTTTTCGGGGCTTGTTACCCATTCCCTCGAGGAAAGCCTCCTCCGGAGGTGTATGCAGTTCTCATCGATATCTTTTAAGGATTTTTTGCCAAATCATTTTGACTATTGGAAAATCTAGGAACAAGTGGGTGGTTGGGCTAGTCGAGATTGGCATGATGGCAGTAGCCGAGTTAATCATAGTCTCCCAGCATAAGACAAGAGGTGGCTTTCCCAACCTAGGCAACTAAGAACCTTTTGAATCACTTTGCTTAGGTGGCCATGATGAAGTGTTAGAGTTGTGCCTTGAAAAACTAATGTGCCCCCTATTCTAACTGCCATGGGAATACGATAGGGCAATATCAATTATTGATCTTGACAATCATGGATCATTTGATATGCCTTTGTTGGTGTCCAGTGATGCCTTAAACTTATTATAATATGATTTATGCCAGTAGTAATTTGAAAATGTGTTGAACTTGAAAATCACATTAGCAAAAGGCAAAAAAAAAATAGGCGGCAAAAAATGACATATGGTGCAAAAAAATATTCTTAACTTTTTATGCTTATCACTTATCATTGTCTGGAACGTTGCCCTGTGAGTGAGTCACTCCCACCACTTCCCAAAGTTTCCTCTTTCTCTTTGTTTTTCTTGGTGTAGATGAGGTGGTATTGACTCAGATGAAATAGTGTATGTAATTTGGTGTCGCCACTAGCCAATGAAAACTTAGAATCTATGGTCACCTAGAATTCGTAAAATCACTTACGAAACGAATGATTCGAAGATCTCTCATTCCAGATGACTCTTGCGGTTGGTCTATAGCTAGAGATTTTAAGTACGGGCCTCGATGACGAAAAATAAAGGGGTTAGACACCATTTTCCACATACACTGAGTGTGCCCGATGCGCTACCCCGGAATATGAACTGTCTGATGCCACCCATTGGGGGGCATCTATTGGGGTCCAAAATAAAGAATGCGTTGGAAGACTAAACGACTTGGAAGGAAGTTGGACTGTCACATAGGAAAACAGACGGACAAAGAAAAAGTAATGCATGAAAATTGAGAAATGGTGGTCCTAGCACATCAAGATGCACGAGCACACCTTGGTCCACATGTGGGGCCCACATATCCATACAAAAAACCACCTCGGGGCTAGGCATGTGTGCACGCGCCTAGGCTTGGGAGTCTAGCGCATGTGACCACATCACCAGATGGAGTCCACATTATCACAAATTGAATAACGGTCCACAATCTTGGCCAGCGCACCCCATGCACTTCGTGCACTGAATTGGATGCGCTCTCAACATCGAGTACAAATCCAAGGTGGATACACTAGTGGATGCATTGTCGGATGTGCCGCAATGCATTGGATGTGCCGACCTTCAAAAAGACACTTCATTCACCCATCCACCTGGGATGCGTTGAGCCTGGTTTCAGTGTCATAAAGTGGATGTGCTGACCATGTCCCATGATGTGCTCCATGTGTCAAGTGCGGATTAGCCAGTCCTCCGCAATTTTTTTTTCCATAAATGGCTCATTTCACTATTCACGAGACATTAGAGAGGTATGAGAGAGTGTCGCTTTAACTGCTGGGTATTTCTATCCTCGCTGGAATCTTTCGAAAGTCTTGTCGGAATTCTCTGAAATTCTCATCGGAATCCCTTTTTCCGGTGACAATAGGTGCGAAAAGCATCACTCATCTAGCGTATACACAAAATAAAGAAACTAATGGATAAATCTTCCACGCATCCGCTAAGGAACCTAGCGCATCTTGCTGGGAACCTACTATAACAACAACAATTTGACATGAAGTAAGGACCTTGACGCATCTATGCCCCTGTTACTAGCATTAGTCTAAGGCTTACGCATCATGTGTTGATGCGCATAGTAGATGTGCTAGGGGTCGGACTTGGTACCAGCGCATTTAGCCTATTATGGTCCCCTTTCAGCCCAACGCCTCACCTAATCCACATGTGATTCAATCGGCTCTATTGCACGGTCTACCCTTCCTTCAGATTAAGTCGAAATCGTCTTGCGATGCTCCCAGGGCTAAGATTCAAATCTTACCAAAACGAATCATGTATTAATTATGTAATCATTATTATACAGTTATATGATGACCATGATACTAAACTTTGCTATGTCAAAAGGGGATCAGTCTCCTATTAGAAATAATAAAAGTTCACATTCAAACAACAATACAAAGTCACTACTAAGGACTACTATTTTAAATTGGTCACTATACTACCCATTAGAATCGGTATCTGCTGGCTGACCCGTTTGTGTACATGATCGTAGTCTAGTCTTCCCGTGGTCCTCGTCTCTACGACGGGAGTAGGCCCAATGTTGCACCACTCGATTAACACTCAACAGTCTCTCAACTCAAACCCGAAACGATATGGGAGACAGGCATCTGACCTGCCAATGGATAGTCTCGCCCGCACAAAGCACAAATTTGGCCCTCATGGCCCCCTTTCAAATACAAAGTCCCTATTGACATAGTAATTTACCTTTTAACCAAAGGTCATCAATTATTTATGTAATTAAGGGCTTGTGTTGTTTCACAGCCTGGAATGTAAAAAACCTCAAATCCCTGAAATAAAAGATTCTCCTTGCACTATATCTATTATTTGTATGTTTATGCTATTTATAAATGCTTATAAATTTTCTAATCCCCGAGCAAAAGAAAGAACACAAATACAAATTAATTCTCTGTGCATGGATCCCTTCGTCGGGGGTGCAATATGTAATTTTAACACTACAATTAGTTGATTATTTAGCATATACACAAAATAAAGAAACCAAAAATGAGAGAGAGAGAGAGAGAGAGAGAGAGAGAGAAGAATGCCCACCTACGCACAATTCTCACTAGAACTCATGAACACTTTTTGAAAACTCATTACATGTGATGTGAGATCAAAATTTGATCTGTCCACGTGTTGCATCACCCCAAAAAAACCACAGGGCCCAACTTCTTCTCTGATCTAGAACCTTGGTGGGCAATGGCAAAAGGAAACAATTTCCTCCCTTGACTTGCCTCTCTCTGCTACGGCCCACCAGAGTTTTGGATGGTTCAGATTTGGGGGTGCTGCATCATATGAATGGTTCAAATTTTAGGCTCACATCATGTGTGATGAGTTCTCAAAAAGTGTTCACGAATTGTCACGAGAATCCCCCTCCCCCCTCTCTTTCTATATATATATATATATATATATATATATATATATATATATATATATATATATATATATATAAGTGCAATTATACTAGAAACCAAAAAATATGCTGGTTTAATCATCCGTCGATCAGAACTAGGGACATTTGTTGTATTGTTAAAATTTGAAAATGATCCTATTTCACAGGAAAACGTGTGCCTAGGGTAAGGGACTCTTATTCAGTAGTAACCTTTCAGTACTGAGGTCCACCATGATGTATTTGTTGATCCAAGCGGTTTGCCAAAGCATTAGCCGAAAAAATGAGGCGGATCCAAATCTTAGGTACACTACATTACAGGAAACAGTGGATTGTAGGCATTTCTTTCCTCAATTTTCCCTCTTGTATGGCCCACTTGATGGGTGGATTTCTTACGAATATCAAAGTGGCCCACTTGATGGATGAATTTCTTACAAACATCAAAGTGGCCCACCTAACTTCCCTGGGCCGGAATTTCCTACTAAAGGCTTTCTCAGAAATCCGCATCCAAAGCCCATAAGCTTACCGAACTCCACTTCACATTTTTTGACATGGTGTCACATGTAGAGGGGCACCCACCAGGAACGAAGATTGTGTAGTGAGCGTGGGCCCACCATGATGTATGTGTATTATCGATTCCTTCCATCTGTTTTTACAACTCACTTTCGAGCATAAGCCCAAAACTGAGGCATATCCATAGCTCAAATGGACCACACCACTGGAAACAGTGGGAATTGATCACCTAACGTCGAAAACTTCTTGTAGTGACAGAAGTTTTGGGTCGAGCTTATATTCATCTTTTCCCTTCATCCATATCTATGTGACCTTATGAACAAGTTGGATGACAAATAAACATCACTGTGGGCCCCAAGAAGGTTATCCCCACTGTTTCCTGTGGTGTGGTCCACTTGAGCTTTGAATATGCTTCAATATTGGGTTCATACACTAAAACGAGCTGGAAAAACGTATAGACGGCATGGATAAGAAACATACATCACGTGTGGGCCCCACAGAGTTTACTCAGTGCACCATAACGTACACAATCCGCGTCCATCCGCCACATGCAAAAGGTTGGACTCATCTTGCGTGAAATTAGGATGATCCAAGCTTCATGCCGGACCCACCATCTTCCCAAAAATACAGGTTCGGTGTAAAGCATGTATACATCGACTTGATTCTGTGGTCCACATTGGCAGGAAAGAAAACAGCTCAGAGCTGTAAGCTTACGGTACTAGCTAGTAAATGCACATGGGGTGCAGGTGTGACGTTGAAGCTAAGAAAGATGAAATATGCTTACATTTCTCTTTTAAAGTATTTACTACATTTTGGGGTGGACCACCTGAGGTTTGGAATATAATGAATTATAGGGTGTCCATTCATCTTGGTGTGGACCACCTGAGTTTTGGAATACAATGAATTATGGGGTGTCCATTCATCTTGGTGTGGACCACCTGAGTTTTGGAATGCAGTGAATTATGGGGTGTCCATTTTCATCCTGATGAAGCGTATCTTCTGACCGGATTGAATAGCACACATAAAGGATGCCGGGTTATACAAAAGATCTAGAAGGCTTTTAATGGTAGGCATTCCCTTTCTAATTGTTCCTTGGGATGTGGCTGTAGACATCCACTTTGGATTGGCTTACCTGTTTGATTTTTCTAATTGCTTTGTAAATGGATGGAACAAATTTTTTTTTTTTGAACGTGCAACTACTGCCGCAAAAATTGTATGAATTCCATGACTTGCAATCCTGTACACTAAAAACTGTGGGGGCATCATGATGAATATGTCATATTCATGCTGTTCATCAGTTCCGCAAACTCATTTTAGGACATGAGTAAAAAAATGAGGCAAATCCTAAGCTCAAGTGGACCACACCATATGAATTAGTGATCCTAATGGACTTTAACCATTGAAAGCTAAAACCCTCCGAGGACCCGCCACAATGTTTATTTGTCACCCAACTTCATCATTAGGTCATATAGTCATGGATAAAGGAAAAACATAAAAATCAGCTTGATCCAAAACTTCTATGACCACTGGGAAGTTATCAATGGTAGGTATTCAATTCTCACTGTTTACAACAGTGTGGTTCACTTGAGCTTTGGATCTAACTCTTTTTTGGGTTCATGCCCTAAAATGAGTTGGCGGAATGGATTAACAGCATGAATATATCATATATATCATGGTGAGCCCCGAATATATCATATACATCATGGTGAGCCCCATAGTTTTTTGGTCCAAAATGCTTTTTGGCATCCGTTTTGCATCAAAGCATTAAGATATTCCTATTTGAGCATCTTGGTTGGGTTATTAGATTTATGTTCTTAATTTCCTAGTGTAGATAATGGGAGGAATTAATTGAAACTTTAGCATGGGCTCATGAATAAATGCACGCTTTTGGCTAATCTGATTCAATAAAAGGATAAACCAGTGGCTCTTTTCATTTTGTAAGTAAGATTGGTTGAATTAACCCACTTTTATGTAGGTTATATATTCACTTATGCAGCTTTCTTAATAACATCTATATCAGGCAAGTGTAGTTTTTTTTTTCTTTTCTTTTCTTTGTAAATGTGATGACAAGCCCTTTTGATTCAATTGAGAATGGCTATAATTACAAGTGTAAGTAATGATGACTATTTAATGTATTTATATTGTAATTTAAAAATCAAACTAGCCATTAGTATTGTAGTTTGAAGCTTAAGTTGATGAAGTTCTAAGTGCATTTAGATGAAGCAAAAGGCTTGTGGCCTATAGATTTATCAAATGATGGACACTAATTTTGGGAATAAAAACCCTTGCTTGACGAATAAAAAGTACTTGTCTATTGAAGGATAAGTAATTTTTACTTGCATGGCAATAATCAACATGAATAATGAACTTTGGGATGTGATAACTACCTCATTTTAAATCAGATTTAAATAATCTTGGGATTCATTATTGTTGGGAGAAAGATTCTTTTTCAACCACACACACAACAATATTGTGATAAAAAAAAGAAGAAGATAAATCACAAAATAGAAATTTACGTGGTTCTCTTTCAATATGTTCACAAATTCAAACCAATCTACTATACTCAAAGGCAAAAAATGAAGAAGCAACTTTCAATACAATGACGACTCTCTCTCTCTCTCTCTCTCTCTCTCTCTCTCCATCTTCCACGGTAGAATATATATTACTTCAAATGAACTATGGTTTACATGAAACTATATGTAAAATTATGAAATTGCCTTCTGGACCAAGGGCATGCCCCCCCCCCCCCCCCCCCCCCCCCCCCCTTTGAACCAAGTGTTTAGCTGAATAAACAATACACCTATGATGATCAAGCTCCATAGATCCTAACAATTGTGTAGTATTTAAAATGTCTACCTAATGGTAGTGGTATTTTTCAAATTGGATGTGTATAATTTGAATTATAGCACGCGTTCATGGATGGTATCCTATTATCCACCTAGATTTCTCTAAGAATCTGGCATCATTTAATTTATAAAACATGAAGGGCATCTAAAGAGCTTTTTAATGGTACCAAGATCTCATGATCCTAATTTATAGATAAAGAGATCATTGATTCACCTCGATGAAGGATCCTAGTTGAATAAGTAGCATTTGTTTACTATTTTGTCGTTGGCAAAAAAATTCCTAGTAAATGCACTTTCTCTGAATATTGTGGCAGAAGTAGATCATTTGTTCATGATTTGAACTTCTTAAACTCAAATATAGATAAGAAGATTGCTAAAAATTACAAAACTGCCATGCATGATGTGAAATCTCAAAACTAGCCCATTTAGTAATTTCTAAAAGTCTTCTCAAAATTTCTTCTTTAATGTTGGAGTGTTAAAAGTCCCTCAACATACATTGATACACCATCCTCTAACACCTCAAGCTATTAGGGCAAGTGATTGTTTGACATGGTATCAGAGCGGAAGGTCAAGTGTTCGAATTCCGGAGAAGTAAATATGCCTCTATTGATATATTTTCCTGCAGCCTTACATTCTAGAATTGATAATTATTCAGCAAATCTTTCACTTACCCTTATTAATACCCTCTACATTCTCCAAAATTTCAAGTTTACCATTCAAGAACTTTATAACTAGAGGAGCTTACTTCTAACAAATTAAGGGCCTCTTTTTAGATTCATGTTGTAGAATCTGCCAAAATTAAGAGAGGAGAGAGAAGCAATTGAAAAGGAGATGTAGACCAAAAGAGAAGATGGTGTTTGATTGTGAGTGAAGCTCAATTGGATTATTCTGTTTTGGGATTGTACTTTGATAACCCAAACACCACAAATTAAGAAAATTAAGGGGAGTTTAGTTCTTCTTACTTACAGTTTCTTCATTATAACTGTTGTAATTTGTGTCATTTTATATAAATGCAATGAAAGTGTGCTAAATTCCCTTTCATTCTTCAACTTTTGGTGTGGAGACCAATCAATAACGCAAGAAAATGTGCTAATCCCTTCTTCCATTGTAACTGAATCCCTTACGCAAGAACTTTATGGTAGATTAGTGAGTTTCGAGTCATTTTTGTCTTCTTGTGTAGTTCTAACTCTCTACATGTACTTACTTACAAGTGCTTGCGGACACCCAAATCGATAGCTTATAAGTGGTTTCAACACTGAGGTCTTGGTATCGATTCCCAAGTGGGGGTGGCTAATATTGCTTAACACTAGGGGTGGGTGGGTGTACTAACCAAATAAATAATATAAAAAAAAAGTGTTTGTGGCAACTCCTGGTTTTCAATCAATTTGAGCGCAGATCTTCCTTCATGGCATCAAGCGTGGTCACATTGGCTAAGGTTTAAGTTTTGAATGGGTCCTAACTCATGTATCCATTGTGGTGAAATTCCACTCTGGTGTGAGTATCTGGGTGTATGTGGGGTGTGAGTAGGCTTGTGTAAAAAAAAGGTTTAAGTTTTGAATCCATCTAATTTTAGTGCTTTAAGAACATGATGGGGTGCACATGATGAATGGAGTCGATGACATGCACACATCAAGGTGGGTCCCACACACTGCTGTGTTAAAACTTCACCTACAAAGCTCTGTGGTAGATCAAGCCTCCCAAAAAGGGGAGCCCATTTGGTCAGGTCAGGCTGCGACAGTGGGGCCAGCTCATTTTATTGCAAAGTAGATCCAAGTCTCAAGTGGGCCACACCACAAGAAAAGTGGTGATTGAATACCCACTATTAAAAACTTCTTAAGGCCCACCATAATGTTTATTTTCCATCCAACATGTTGATAAGGTCACACGACCTGGATGAAGGGAAAGCACAAATATCAACTTGATCCAAAACTTCTGTAGACCATAAGAAGTTTTTAATGTATCACCACTGTTTCATGTGGTGTGATCCACCTGAGATTTGGATTGGCTTCATCTTTGGGTTCATTCCCTTAAACGAGATGGAAAAACGGATTGATGGAGTGGACATACAACACATATAACAAGGTGGGCCTACAATCACGGCTTGACGGAACTCAGTCTTACCCTGACCTGACCGAATCCGCTCACCCAACAGGAAATAAATGCATAAGTATCTCCAATATCTAGTGTGTATGTGTCCATCGATCTAGACCGTCCACTTGATGGGCTTTCTTTTTCTCAAGTTGGAAGCGTGTGGAGTACTTAAAGAAATGCACCCACCAGATGTTCCTGGCCATCAATTCATTTGCCCAGTTTTTATATTATTACTAAAGTTATGGGCTACAAGCTACTAAAATGAGTCTACCGATCGGACTTGATCTTTGCACTTTTGGGCTATTGTCCATTCATGATTTGGCTCATCGGTGGCCGTTGGTTGGCCAAATTAATTGTCATCTGCATTAAATGGACGACCTGTTTATAGATGGCTATTCGGTATATAGTTTAAATCTTCAAAATTACAGCTTCCCAGTTTGATTTTCAAATTCACGAGGCCCCATTGAATCACGATCTAAAAAAAAATCACACTTCAATATGGATGCGAGAACCCCAGCTGCATTTCCACCACACCCAAGGTTTGTGGGGCCCAAAGCATTGGACACAGGGAAATCCACTCCTTCCTTGAGTTGAAAACTCTTATTTTCACCTTGCACATGAAGTGTTAGCACGGAAAAAAAAAAAAAAAAACTTAATTAATATAGACTTTACTTCCGGTTCTTTTTCAATCCGCCTTGCCTGCAAATAGGTCGGTGGCTCGGGTGGCCCCACTATGCTAGTTATGTAAAATCCACCCCATCTTAGGCAAAGGGCCCAAATTTTAACTCCCATCTCTGATTTAGGAGGACCAGTTTAAGTGGAAACAGTGCATTTAGCTTGGCCTTCAAGCTGTATACATTACAGTAGCCCATGTGAATCACAGGTGGGTATGATTTTTGAAAAAAAGTCTAAATTTTTGTTTGAAATCTAATGGCTGAAGTAGATTTTATATAATTATCACAATTACCCGTGTGAAAATCGACGAGGTCGTCTCTTTCCCATTTGTGTGGCCCACTAGAATCACAAGTCAACTAGGTTTTTGTCTCCGAGCCTAATATAAAACTAAATATCTAATGGTTCTTACATAAAGATTATGGTAGGCCATGTCAAAATCAAGATGGACGTATGTACAGTTCTTTTTTTTAAATAATATATCTATATGGATTGTTGGGATTATCGGTCAGCGAAAGCACTGTAGAGAATCAAACAATCACTACAAAACAATCAATCACACACGCACACAATACAAAGACAATCCAAATTTTACATGAAAAACAATTGTGAGAAAAAATCATAGCACAAAGCGATAGCAACACTATGAATATTAGAAGATTACAGAGCTAATCTACGCACAAGCAAAACCAGAAGATTAACAAAGTACTCTCAAACCTCACAATCCTTTCCACAAACCCTAATATCGAAGTAGGACACCTTGGTATTAATTAGGATACCTCTAAGATGGATTTGGAAGTGTATATATAAGCCTCCAACCGAAAATAGAAATGAGCTACGCAAAATCGCGTATCTCCGCTTATACAAACGACCGTTCGAACCCCATTAGCTAACCGGTCAAATATAGCAAAAACAGTCCAGTGAGATCTGCCATAAATTGACCCATTCCACCTCTAAAAACGACCAGTCACGACCTACAAAAACTATCCAAAGACCACGTTGCCTACCCAAGCATAATTAGACTGGTCGAACCAGACTAGCCGACCGGTCGAACACCCTGCATCAGCACAGTTTGAAGTCTCCTCCAACATGGATCAAGAGGGATGCGAGGGCTTGATTTTTTGTGGGCCCATCATGATGTGTATGCAAAATTCACACTGACCATTAAATACCAAATCTTACTTTAGCCTCAGAGCAAAAAATTCAGGCTAACTTATGATTAAGAGGGTGACACCAAAGAAAACAATTAGGAGAGAGATGTGTACCCTTTATTTTTACAGGCCCACAACAATATAATATAATTATATGAAATCTACTCCAACCATTAGATGACTAGGCTTGGAGGCCTAAAAATTAGGTCCACCAGTGAATCAGGGGGATCATACCAAGGGAAATAGGTCGGAGAGCGATCGTTGCCCTATATACTATTTCCAATCATGTGGTTCACTTAAATCACATATGCAAGTGATTTTTGAGCCCTCGACCTGACATGAGATGAGATGAAGCACCTGGTGGTTGGGGTGGATTTTACATAAATATCATAATGGGACTCACCTAAGCAGCTGACCCATTTGCTCGCAAGCCCACCCAATGGACGGTAAAGAAAGTGCAATAAAGGCAGTAGAATGATAATTATATAGATTAATGATATTGCTTTTTTAAAACATTTTTGAAAAAAGGCAAGGGGACATAAATTCCATGTTAATTAGGTAGATTTTGTACAAATCCCTAAAAAAAACTAATATGGGCTCATTGACGAAAATGTAGGATTGCACCTAAAACTTCTAACTTTAAATGGTGCAATTTAAGGTTGTAAATGGGCTAGCAAACTTAATATGGTACCCAAACTTGACCCATTTTGTTTACGTCGATATTTGTAACAGGATCCTCCAGAAGGTCCACCTTCCTCTAAGCCAATTTTCTCCTTGCACCTGAAAGGAGACAGACAAAATAACTAAGGGTAGCCGGCGTTCGGCCGTCGGCCCTCCGATGCCTAAGTTAGATAGGGTATGGAAGGAGAGCCAATAAACGACAGAGATTAGGGATTGAATAATGTGTACCTTTTAATGATAAAACCATCCATTTATATAGACTCGGATGTTCCACTCTGTTACGTTAGATGCCGAGATCATCTCCTGATCTCATGGGATAGGATGTTAATCCTACTTATCCTCGAAACAATCTAATCCAATTAATCACCCGGTCAACTACGTTCCTTGATAACAATCCCTTGAGACTCGGAGCCATAAACGAAGATAAGCCCAAAATCGGCCTATACGGGCTGCTGGTACTAAAGGATGAAGGACGTCATCGCTGATCAATAAAAGCTGCTCGCACGACGGAAAATGCTCGCGAGACCAGGTGCTCGTATATTGGGATGTAACTCCTTTTAACGACTCGAGAGAAGGACTGCTCGCGAGTCGAGAAGGGAATTTCCTGTCTCGTAAATTCGACCATCGACCATGAGAGCTCGAAGCCTCGATAACTGTGTTCCGTATTTATCTAATCTGCGAGCCTCGAGCAGATGATCTCGAGAGTCGAATAAATGTACTCACAGAATCAAGACATCGCGAGAGTATCGAGCAGCGAATAGCTGATCTCCGCTATTTTGACTATAACACATTTAGACCCAACTCAAACCTGACCCATTTGTTAAATGGTACAGGTTTGGGTCCAAGAATAGACCCAGTTGCTAAATGGGTTTGGATCTAGTTTCCTTTATATTAGGCTCGACCTGACCCGACCCGACCCAAACTCATTTAGTAAATGGGCAGGTTTGGTCTATGTTGCAAGGGACCCATCTAGACTCGATTTTAAACCTGATAAAAATGTGTACATACCATATCCCAACCTAGACCGATTAGATCTAACCCATTTATAAATGAATCTGGGTGGATCTCCCTCTACCAGACCCAGACCCATTTATAAATGGGTGTAATGGAGCTGACTCAGACCCCACCCATTTAGTAAAAAGGTTTAGGTCTAAATTTGGACCAAGATTTTTTTAGTAAATAGGCGGGTCTAATTTATAGCTGTAGTGTAGTTTACTGGAGGATGTGGATTGCCTGTACTGAAAGCCTTTGGCAGGAACTTCTTACCACATAAGCTAAGTAGAGTCAATGTGACCTTTGTAAGAAATCCACCTTGTCCAGACATTTTGTCGGAAACAGCCAAGGATTGGACATCCACCTGTGAAACATTCATGGCGCACAGAACTTTTAAATCAAGCTAATATTTTTATGTTTTCAGCTCATCCCAGTAGGAATGACCTTATGAACTGTATGGATAGCATATAAACAACACAGTGGACCTAAGAGAGGCTTCAATGGTAAACATTTCCATTGAGTTTTGGATATGAGTCATTTTTGGGCCCATATCCTAGCATGATCTGGCAAAACAGATATACAGAGTAGATTTCTCACAAACATCACAGTGGGCCCTACATAGCTTCATGATGTAGAACGGGTCGCTGATTGGCCCAGATGGACCAAAAGAAGACCGGTCGGGGTCGAAAGTGATACGGATCGTCAGGACCGTAAACCGGCCGTATCTCGCAATCCAGAATGAATTTCGGGACATATAATATATCGTTTTGGGGTAGCTCGAGCTACTTTATCCAACCAACCCGCTATGCCGGGTTGCCTATGATGGAATCGCGACATTCGATCGTATCAACGGTCATTAGGCTAGTTTATTTTTAGTTTTACTATTTAAAGTAAGTTTTAATTCGATCATAATTTTGGATCGGTAGGGTTTTAGAGTTAGTGCTCAACATGGAAAGGGCTTAGAATATTTAGTAGAACAACATGGTTCGGCCCGTTTGATAACTTTCTATTTTTGGCTGAAAATCAAAAGTTCTAGTATGATTTAATGACTTCTATAAATAGTAAGTTTAATATTTATAGTAAGTTGTGTTTTCTAGGAATTTAAGTTTGAGTTGGAGTCTGGCACTTTACCTAGGGTTTAGTTTCCTATTGTAATTTTGTTTATTAGTGATTCAATTATCAAAAAATATTATTTGGAGTTAATTTTCTCTTTTTACATCTGCTTACAGTTTCGGATCAGCCTGATTTTTGTATCTTACCTTCATCCTTGCCAACCACACTTGATGATAAGTTTTTTTTTTCTTTTCTTAATCTTCCCTTCATCCCAGTGAGCCACAAATACAAGCAAAGGTGGCACAACATACAAACATACAGCTGGCAACCTATCCTGATGGCTCCCTGTGTGGTGTGGCCCAACTAAGCTTAAAATTGTGTAAGAGAAGATTCCGCGTATCCTAATATAATATGGGAAGCGGATTGCGAACGGAGTTACTAAGGACTCTCAGCGTACTGTGTAAACTTTGCGTGGTCTACCATGATTTTAGCTGGATCCGAGCTGGGAAGTTGTCCTGATCCACAGACGAAGGATTGGGGCAGACGAGGCGGTCTCTGCGCCTCGGCGGTGGCCGTCCTCTTCCTAGGGGGCTCGGCAGAGCTCTGCCCGCGGTCTAGAAATCGAGCTGGAATCTTCCGCTTGGAGATCGCCTTCGGAGCCATTCCTGTCCAAGAAAAGGAAGAAAAAATGAGAAGATAACAAAACGAAAATTCCCAGAAATACGTTATTGTTTCAGTTTACCGACCTGATTCGGCGACAGAGTTGAGTGTGATCACTCTTCGGAAATCCCTCTCTGCAACAGGGAGAGCTCGGACTTTGTGGATCTGCCTCTCTTGAGCTACAGACAAGGCCACCCGAATGGTCGCCGACACTGTAAAACGAGCAGACACATACGTTAAAAAAAAAAATTGTATACAAAAAAAAAATCGGAAAAATCAGTTAGGTCGGAACTTCATCCGACCTGGCAGAGCAAAGTCAGCTCGGACTCGAAATTTCAGGGGTTGAGGCTCGTCCGGCGCGCACTCCCAACTGCCCGACGCGAAGAACCACTTCCTCTTCTAAGTTTTGGTGGAGGAGGGCATGCAAGTGATCATCGAGCCGCCCTGACCCGGCAACGACGAAAGGTAATAGAGTCCTTGGCCACCCAAGGACTTGAGAATATACATAGAGAAGAGTTCATTGGAGGTCAACTCCTTATTTCCTAACCTCTGCCAGAGTATATAGCATCCGACCATGCACCTCCATGCATTCGGTTGCAGTTGGCTCGGAGACAGACCTAAGACACTAAGGACTTCCCTCACAAAAGGGTGTAAGGGTAACCTCAGCCCGGAATCTAAGTGCATAAGGGAGATTACTACCTCCCCGGCCTTAGGTCGGCTCGGCCTATCGGTTCGGTCAGGAACCCTAAAATCTATGTAATCTGGGAGTTCGTATATCTCCTTCGCAGCGTCCAGCTCATCCTGGGTAATCTGCGAAATCACAGAATCTAATTCGAAGGGTTCTTTCTGGGCCGTGGCACTGCCGGTAGCCGACCCAGGAAGGTCAGACTCCCCCTCTCCGACGGCCTCATCTATTCTCTCCCCAGAATCTGATTCACTGGAGTTTTCCCCCTCGCAACAAAGGAGAGGTAAGTCAGACTCACGGTCATCATACCTCACCTTGAGGATGGCCTCGGAACACGAGGTTTCTGGCTCCGACATTTCCCAAATAAAAAAGGAGGGGAGAAGAGAAAAACTTTTGAAAAGAAAGAAAAATGAGCGTACCAGAATGCTGGCATGGCCGCTGGGAGAGAAAAAGTTAAAGAGAATGGGGGAGGAAGAAGAACCAAGGTATGAAAGCGGTGAAGAGAATGAAAAGAGATTTCTAAAAACCGGATAAGTCTCGGATTATATACTCGGGAAAGGATTTGGGCCCTGCACAGGTCTCATCGCATTCAATGCGAAAGCGACACGTGGCAACTTCCTACTTGGTGAATTCGAAAAGCTGCGCCGTTCAAGACATGCGGCGACACCTCGTTCGACTAAATCATATCGACGATATCACGCCGTACGGAGGAATGATGACCTCTCGATATTTCAAGAGACACATTTAATGCCCTCGATATTTTGAGAGACGCATTTAATGCCATTTTTCCGCCCATCAAAACGGCGGCGTTGCGGATACTAAACGACAAAAAGCATTTAGGTCGGCAATTTCCTCCTGCATTTTTTACCCCCCGAGCTGAGCAGAATACACTCGAGGGTAAAAGGGGGCTTCTGTTATGGGTAAAGAGCCGACCTGAAAGACAACAGATCGTGCCGACCCGGGAAAGACGAGCCGACCCGACTCAAGTCCCGGATACGAGTCAGGTCGTATTGACTCGATGGAAATTGGTCGGCTCGGCCCTATGTAATGAAGATCGTCCTAAGCGAGCTGAATTGTAAATCCGCAATCTTAAGATTACTCCGAGATATCAGGAGGAGAGATCAACATCCTCAGCTTTCAGGGATCAGGATCTTCGTCTGTTATGGGCAGATCCGAAGATCTCGGAAACCCAGATAGCAGTCCGCTGGAATTACGACTCTCCAAAAGGCAAACAGTTTCGCAACCTAAGTTTATAAATAAGGATATTCTCTCCATAATCAAGGTATGAAAACTAATATCGATCGACATTAAGATATTGATTTATCCAGAAAAGTGCTGACTTAGGCATCGGAGGGTTATTGGCTGGACCCCAGCCACCCCCCTTATCCTCTGTGTTCTTTTGCAGGATCTAAGGATTCCATCATCTCAGCCTTCTTTCATCAGAAGTCCGACTTCACTCAACTGTCCAGATCATAAATCTACATTTTTTGTCCGTTGACCATTTTTTGGTAACAATGTTGGAAATGATTCCAATCCCCAAATGGAGCTTAAGAATAGTAGGATAAGGTTAGCTGAATAAGAGTTAGGTAATTGGGATTATTGATGTGGTGGGCCGCATGCGTACAGACCCATCAAGTTCCATAAGTTTTGATTGTTAGATGTGGATGTTTATGTAATAATTACCTTTGTCGCCCCTCATCGGATGTTTACCACAGTCTCGTCTCCATGCGTGTGTTCATGAACATTTGCAGAGCAAAATTTACCACTATAGTTTGAGATTCATTGGAATCCGTTCTCTTATTTATACATGTTTTACACAAAAAAAAGGAGTAGCGGACATTCAAGGAAATGAATTTTGTTTCTTTCATTATTCTAAGGGCTGGTTTGGATCCCACCAAATAAGTTACTTTTTCAACTTACATCAATGGATAAGTTACTTATTTGAGATGTATAAGTTTGGTTTAAGATCAATTATAAGTAACTTTTTTTTACTTAAAGGTACTTAATCACTTCAACTTAATAAGTAGAAACCAAGATAAGCTACTTGAGGCATAAGTAGCTTATTTTAAGTAACTTTCAATCCCAACGACCCTAAGTAAGAATTTCAAAAACTGTAGATTTATGTATGACAATAATTTAACAAGGTTAATTATGTAATTTTATAGGGTTGGAGAAAATAGAGCAGGAAGAAACAGAAAATAAAAATCAGAAAATAATAAGAAAATGTGTAAAATGAAATTGGGTTTTAAGATGTATAGACTTGGGGCAATAATTGAAGGCGTCGAAGGATGAGCCCACAAGATTTAACAGTCTCTACATAATTTTAGGGCTGGTTTGGAATGTGTGATTAGGTGGATAGAATTTTATTTGGTCCCATGCAAATTCTATTTGGCATTTGAAAATAATTGAAAGGATTGGGTTAATCCAAGTATCCTATCATCCAATCCCAACAGTAGATATTGCGGTATTTCTAATGAATTTTGAAATCTACTACATCTATGGCCCTACATTGATGAATGTGTTTTATCTATGTTGTCCATCCATTTGCACCATGTACATGTGACATTCAAGTTGCGAGTGCATTTAAATTTAGGTGACTAGCATTAGTCGTGGAATTTCCCCTCTATTGATTACAATTTCATGCTCCGCCAAGTGCTGAGTTTCACTTAATATGATGTTTTTTTCCAAAGAATAATTTAATACTAGACGTAGGATTGAATAGTCAAAATAACATGGTATTTACGGATATCCAATCATTGTCTAATAATGTCGTTAATTCCATCTAAAGAAATTCTATACCATTTAGTCCTGCATTCCAAAGGCCGAGAAAGTCGAAGTTGTCCTACATCCATTTGATCCTATGGTTAGGATGGATTAGACACAATAAAATGGTTTACATCATTTAAAAGTAGTCTAATGGACAATTGATATTCTTTTATCATTCTACTTTCTTTGAAAAATTACTAGGATGCGGTGCCTTTATGAAGAGAATTACTAGAGCAGCCCTAGTTTCAACAGAGAAAACACACAACCCAAGTGGATAAAAGAGTTCTGCCTTGACCCTACCAGCCACAACCTTGCACAGCCATACCCCCTACTATACATAATGCAATGCACGGCCTGGGGACATGGCTGGCACAGTTAAGACCTTGGGGTGGCTCTAGCCCGAATTCTGAACTAGATGGGTCGGTACTATTTAAAAGATTGACTCTGCCTAGTCCAATCTGAGCCATTGCCTGCCCTAGCTAGGAAGTTGGTTCAGTTCTCTTGAGTTTTAACCCGGACGGTGGAATCCATGGTTCAGTGATCCACAACGAGGATATGATGTGAAACATTAGTATGGTTCTG
Organism: Liriodendron chinense; assembly: GCA_003013855.2. NCBI lineage: Eukaryota > Viridiplantae > Streptophyta > Magnoliopsida > Magnoliales > Magnoliaceae > Liriodendron > Liriodendron chinense. The sequence goes on along the minus strand of PVNU02002562.1, from coordinate 358,967 downwards.
GCATGGGGCTGTCAATGGGCCAGGCGTGGCCCAGCCCAAGGTCATGACAGGCCTAAAAAAAAAACAGGTTTAAGCTTGGGTGCAAATGCTTATGCAGATTGGGCCCGAGTCAAAGCCTGGCCACCTATTTTTGTGCAAGATTTGGGCTGTTCATTAAGGACCCGTTTGGATACTACCAAATAAGTCACCTTTTTTATTTAGATAAGTTTTTCATAACTTATTTTAGATAAGTTTGGTTTATGATAATTATAAGTAACTTTTTTACTTACAAATGCTTAATACTTAAGTTAATTTTTTTTAGCTTTTCTACTTTTCATAAGTTGTTGAACAGATGCATAAGTAGAGGAAAGAGGAGAAGTTGATAAATATATTGATTACCAAACATACTTATCTACTTAATAAGTAGAAACCAAGATAAGTTACTTCAAGTATAAGTAACTTATCTTAAGTAACTTTTGATCCAAACGACCCCTACCCATCATGCATGATAGATGACAAAATTGCCCTTGAAATCCTAAATGGGCTAGTCTGATGGGTTCTAGGCAAAGCTCAAGCCCAGCCTTTTATTAAACGGGCTTAAGTTTAGGCCTGGGCCTTGGTATTCCAGCCCAGGAGTAGTCAATCACTGTGAACACGGTACCATCAAAGGTGGGCCCAGTGCTGAGCTTCTGATCAACGGAAAATATTTCGTTTTCGGGCGCGAATTAGATGTTACCCCGGGAACAGCTTAGTGGGTGTTACCCCTGCCGTATGGCCCAAATGGATGATATTTTGTATATCCACTCCGTTCATCCGTTTATACAGCCCATTTTAGGATAAGGTTCCAAAAATTATGCAGATCCAAATCTCAAGTGGACCATACCACTGGAAACACAGTGATTGAGTGCCCCACCATTAAAAATTCCAAAGAGCCCATGGTAAGGTTTTGGTAATGTTTATTTGCAATCCAAGCTCTTGATAATGTCAATAAGGTCTTGATGAAGGGAAAATATAAATATGAGATTGATCCAAAGCTTTTATGGCCCACAAAACATTTTTAATGGTTATTAATCACTGTTTCTAGTGGTATGGTCCACCTGAGATTTGGATCTTCTTAAGGTTTTGGATCATATCCTAAAATGATATTATAAAACAGCATAGATGGCATAGATATAGAAAAAATACATCACGATGGGCCCCACACGGTAGGGGTAACACCCACTAAGGTGTTACCAGGGTAACATCTAATTCGCTCCCTTCGTTTTCTCAGAGCACCGTTAGTTACAGTACTCGAACTTTGCATCGGGACACTTGGACACTCTGATTGATTATCTGAACCGACAATTAGATTGAGCACCGATAAAATAGCCTATATAAGGGATGGTCAAGATTGTTTACAGAAAAAAAAGGAACAATTCCATATGCAATAATCCTAACCATCCCATTCATATCTTAGAGAACGGATGGCTATAGAAGTAGAGACCACCATAAAGATACATTGGACCATTACATCGGTGTTACTTTCAGAATGGAAGTCCATGTAACGTTCGATGGACCGGATGGACGGTCCAGATTCTCTTCATTAATGGAGCCGTGTCACTATACCAACATACCTTGCGCGGTCGATATCTGGCCGTTCATCAGTGCGGGCCCAACTTAAACATTCCCTCTGCAAAAGTCAGGCCACTCAACATCGGAGAGGCACCACTGGTAGGCCCGGTACGTTCACGTGGGCCCTACCGACTGAGCAAGCATCAACTATATCATACACATGTGCTGCATAGAAACCAGTGGATTGCTAAGAATAAATAATTCAGCAAGCAACATCGAATAGAAAACCAAGGGTAACATCAAACAATCATCAATGCACATAAGAAGATAATTTGATTTTAGGTTGAAAAATTTTAATTGAATAGAAAACCAAAACAGAATGAAAAACCTAAGCTAACAAAGGTAACTTTTGTACGTGGAAGACAAAAACAATTGCTGTTTCCTTTTAGATAACTCCTAAGTGATTTACTGGCTATTTCTCTAATCTTATTATATTTGGCCTTAATGACAATTTCCTTAATCTTACATTATAACTCTTAAATAGACAAGAAAATGAAATTAAAATCATCTTATGTAAAACATTCAAACATACCGCACAATTGACATACAATCGTTTACCTGAACCACCCTTCGGGTCGCCCGATCATCCACTCGATCGCATATCCAACATAGATTTGAGGCACTTGATTCGAACCGGGTGCATGAGAGATGGTGAGTTTCAACGTTTGTAAGGTTTAAATGGATGCAGCTTAGGTGGATCTCTAGATCTTTGATTGTAGGGCCCACCCCGATGTATGTGGGTTATATCCACGCCGTCTATACGTTTTACTGGCCACCGGAATGTTTATTTGCCATGCCACCATCTGATAGGGTCACAAAGACCTAGATGAAATGACCGCACAAACATCAGCTTGATCCAAAACTGTGGGTCCCAGGTCAATCACCACTGTTTTTCTGTGATGTGGTCCACCAGCGATTTACATCTGCTGCATTTTTGGCTCATACCCTAAAAGGATACGGCGAAACGGATGGGCAGCGAGGATATGAGACGCATACATCAAGGTGGGCCCCACAGTAAGGGATTCACCGACCTCGTCCGGTTTTAATTTAGTTAATGCCTGCCGCGCATGCAATGTCCAGTGACTGCGTATCAAGTGCCACACTCCTCCAGAGTATCAAAAGCGGGAACGCCCCATACAAAAGGGCCGCTTTTAGGGTTTTGAAGTCTCTGCTGCTGCTGCTCGCGAGAGAGAACGAAGCCAGCGACAGCGAGTTATCCTCTCTGCATTGCAAAAATGGTAGGTTCTCCTCCCATACCTCTCTCTCTCTCTGTCTCTCTCTCTGAACTCTCTATTTCAATGGATCTGATATTCTTACGTTCTTCTTTCAGATCATTCCAGAGAAAAACCGCAAGGAAATCTCCAAATACCTCTTTCAAGGTTATCATTATTACTATCATTTTCTTTTCGTCAATCTCAGCTCTTTTTATTTCCTTACTAACTTATATTATCCTCTTAACTGTTCGATGAAATTTCTCAGAGGGCGTCTGCTACGCAAAGAAAGACTACAACCTTGCAAAGCATCCGGATATAGATGTCCCGAATCTGCAGGTCATCAAGCTCATGCAGAGCTTCAAGTCGAAGGAGTACGTTCGGGAGACCTTTGCGTGGATGCACTATTACTGGTATCTCACCAACGACGGTATCGAGTTCCTCCGCACCTACCTCAACCTTCCGTCAGAAATCGTCCCTGCCACTCTGAAGAAATCCTTGAAGCCCCCGGGCCGGCCCCTTGGTGGTGGTCCACCAGGCGATCGTCCCCGGTATTTAGATCAATCAATGTCCTCCCTGCCTCTTTTTTTTTTTTTCGTTCTTTTTTGTTGGTGTTGATTTGTCCTATCTTTTTACTGTTTAAAATTGTAGAGGCCCGCCTCGGTTTGAAGGTGACCGTCCACGTTTCGGTGGGGACCGCGATGGGTATCGTAGTGGGCCACGTGGGCCTCCAGGGGAGTTAGGGGACAAGGGAGGCGCTCCACCAGAATACCAGCCTTCTTTTAGGGTAATTCGATTACAGCTTTGTTTCATATATTTTCTCCACCATTTGTGTTTGCTGTTTAGCGTTATGAATTCAGAATGCTTCATTTCTATTACTTTTTTTTCTTCTTAGAATTGTTATGCCATGGAAGAATTTTCAACGAAATTTGATGTGGATTGCAAGCTTTTTATTTAAGATACATGGATAAGAACATGGAATTTTGAATTGATTCTAGTGGAAAGAGAAAGGTTTTGGCTGTGTTAGATGCATGAATTGAACTGTGGACGTTCAGTTCAATTGAAATGGAAAAAAGGTTAATCATGTTTCTTGGTATTCATAATGAGGAAGTAGCTTTCAGATTGCAGCTATGTTTATTTCAAATCCAACTTTTTCAGAAAACAGTCTTCGTAGTTTCTTGTAGCCCAAACTTCTAGATTAGTTTTCGTTGTTTGTTGGTGTGATCTTAACATGGATGTTGCTATCATGTGTGACTGTGGCAGGATGTTTCTTTTTTATAGTCTCACTATGTAGTGGATGCATGCATATTTTAGAAACCACGACACTTTAGGGTACTTTGTTGCTTCCATGTGAACGCTTCCTGTTACAAATGCTACATAGTTAGCCATTAGTTATTTGGATGGTCCATTGTCTTCTTTATATTGATTTTGGGCATGGCTTAATTTGCTTACAGAAATATAATCATTGTTGTTGATAAAAATGCTTATAAAATGGGCTATTTTGAATTGTAATTCTGTTGAACTCTGCTTTCAACTTTTTATAAGGGCTCCTGTACTGATAAGGAGGGGAATGGAGAGGCTGATAAGTTAGCCGGAAAAGGGGTTAACTGGCTTTTCTTTATATATTGGGAAATAATGACCTCTGTCATAATTTTTTTTCTCCTTTTGATTGAACTTCTTTGATTAACCATCAAAAGATTAAAATCTTTTTTTTACCCCAAATGTCACTAGATTTATTAAAGCTTAAAGGGAAAAAAATAATGGGAGGATGATGAGGAATCATCACATCTAAGGCCTATAAAATCAACCTCCACAACAAGCCTAGGTTATATGCTGATTACATCCTTCAAAGGATTTATAATCCCTTTCCTAACAAGTCACCCTCTCTTTAGCATTTTAAAAAGTCTACTGCTTCTGCATTGTTAATATAACATCTTGTTATTTTTTTAATCTTTTGGTAACGACCAGATGCCTGCAACCATAAGTAAAGAGAGATGTCACAGGGATCTTCTCTTCTTTCGCCCAAGACCCTGTCAAGGCCTTTCTTGAAAGAAATCCAGAATCGTCCCTGGCATTGCCGAAACAATCCTAAAGAGAAGTTGAGCTTCTTGGCAGTCTTATGGATGATTTGGAAGGAGTAGAACAATTGCACATTTAATGGCATATCTTTTGCTCTCTTAGCAGTTATCCTAAGAGTCAAATGGCTTGTTTACCCTCTGGTGGAATCGGCTACTTCAACCGCTGCAATGTTCTAGGGGCCACTTTGACCTCTTGATCGGCTTTTCGTATCCATTTTGCTTTTCTGATATTCAGGTCTTTTTATAAAATCTCCTTATTGCTGATCATAAAAAAAAAAATCCTTAAAGAGAAGAATCTACACCACAACTTTTGGAGAATTGGAATGTAGTGATAAATTTTTCTTTGTTGCGATGGTAGACGAAGCACACTGTTACTTGTTGGCATATTTGATATTTCTCCTCCACAAGTAGTCGATAGTGAGGATTTTATCCTTCCCAACCAGTGAACTGAAAGTGAACACCTTAGGGAGTGGGCAGGTGAGTAGAGCCAAATCTGAGTGATAGGCGTTCGTGCTGGAAGGACATTCCACGATTGCAAAGTATATGACTTCGCTGAAAAATCCCCTTTCTCCTCAAATTCCAACTTCCATGCATCACTTGCCCTTATGCACAGATATTGACTGTTTGGACTTGTCATGAGAGTAATGAATTCCTGTACTTGTTGTCAAGGTTCTTGTGAAAGTTTGGAGTTAAACACCATCGTTCATCCATGAGGTCGAACCATTAAGAAATCATTACTTCTTTGTCTAACCTTGCCTGAAACGGCCTAGGGAAAATTTGTTTGAGCGTGCTTTAATTGCACAATAAATCTTTCCAAAATCTTTAGAAGTTTCATCCTTGACTTTGTGGATGATTCATTTTTGGAAAGTTTCTTCCACCCCTACCACCACTTTCTGCAAAATCAAAGGTGTGTATTGGGATGAGTCTTTGTGAATCAACCCCTAAACACCAATCACCTATGAGATAAAAGCATTGGGAAATCATCACCTCTTCGGATTGCCCACCCTGAGTGTGCCCCCGCCTCACATTGGTTGTCGCACTCGAGCCCTGTGTGAAAATGCCCTTGCATTAATCATCCCCGATGAGGATTCTCGAACACGAGATCTCCTGTCCTGATACCACTTAGAAACAGTCACACAGGACAACTAACCATTTGCTCTGAAAGCTTGAATTGATAGAGTGTGACGAATCAATCCCTTTACCTCATAGCCTAGGCTCCTGCTTTACACAGGCCAGGCCCTCGGGCAAACCCTCCTTCGTGGGCCCCACTTCACATGAGCCTTGCCTCACATGGATCGCCCCCCTCCCCCTTGCCCCACTCGAGCCTGGTGTGAAAATGCCTCTACATTAGTTCTGTGCCTTGTTTGTCAAATACCAGGAAAATGTGAGTTAAAAAAAATACCTGGAAAATGGAGTAGGAGTAGATTGTGGCACATGTCGGAAGCAAATGTGGATGGTGGCATCATCATCATTTAAGCATTATCCCAATTAATTGGGGTTGGCTACAACCTGCATGAATCCTATTCTGTCACTCCATTCAACCAATGTCCATACCTTCAGTTAGACCATAGTTCATCAAGTATTTTCTTACTATCTCCATCCACATCCTTTTGGGCCTTCCCTTGCCATTTTAGAACCTTCAACTTGTACTAACTTATTCTTTTTAATTGGCGTGGTTCTTGGTCTCCGCTATGCATGACCAAATCATCAGTCTACCTTTTCTCATTTTATTGTCATGGTGTTACTCCTTAGCAAGGTATTCTGTAACGGTAACGGTGGCCGTTACGGCCACCACCGTTACCTTTACGATATGGGTCGTAACGGTTGTTATGGCCCTGTAACGGTCGTTATGGTCTATTTTTTTTTATTAAAAGAAAAAACCCGAAAAAGCCTGTATTTGCCCCATAACGTTAAAAAAAAATTCGAAAAACCTGTATCTACCATGTAACAAACCATTACAGGGCTGTTATGACCTTTACAGGGGGTGTAATGGGCCATTAATGGTGGTTACAGGTCATTTTTTGCATAATGGCCTTTACGACCGTGATGACCTCGTAACATGTGATGGTTGCCACTGTTACCTTTATGGCACACCATGCTCCTTAGTTCCCTTGAATGCATTCGTTTTGAATTCCATCCTTCCTCGTCTTGCCACTCATCCATTTCAACATCCTTAAACGGCATATTTAGCATTTATATCACATGTGCACATTGACACATGCCATATGTTGGGTTCTTAAAGATTGATGGTGGCATATGTTCACATGTGGGGTGCTTGAACTTGGATGGTTACACGTGGCATGTTTGGAATATTTGGTGCAGATGCACTAAAGAAAGTGTGCCTCAAGTGGATCGAACTAGGGACAAGTAATTCGACTGTTGTGCAAAGACAAATCAGTCCATGCTAATGGTCATATTTTGGGGACTAGTAATCTTAATTTCTTAGATTTCCATGCAAAAATGGGTTTGGCAAACCATGGGCAAGCTCTATGTCTGGACTACTTGTCTTGGCACAACTTTGTTTGAAGCCAAACGACCCCTTTGCCTGCAGCCTGACTTGCACTTGAGTTTCGTGCTAAATTTTTCATGTCCTCTTCCCTCACATGAATCCTTAATAATTACTTGGAGACTAATAAATCCTCTGTTGCTTCTTCAAAAAGAAAAATGTTTATCTTGATCTCATTTATCATTAAAAGTCATTTAATAAATATGGCATCATCCAATAACTAAAAAGAAGTTCATGTTTAATGATTAATGTTTGATATTTTATTTTATTGATACAAAAAAGTGAATACAGAATTGGAAATTAGGGTTTGGAAGGTGTTGTGGATAAATCGTTAGGCAAAACAGGATTCAGGTAGTCATCCCTAAATGGACAAAGTGACAACAGTGATGATGATGCTTGTATTTTGAATGAAGCAATCCTTCGGACAGTAGAAAACATTCTAAATCATGTTTTTTTGCTATTGTACTGTAGGCTATCCATGCTTATGTTAATGTACTACAACATCAAGAGCTATGATATTGTCCATCGTTAATTAGATTTAGTAGCTCATCCTTTGACTTTGTGTTATATGTATTTATATCGGCAATTAGTATCGGTATGACAGCTATATGTTGCACATTCCTAATCAAAATGCAGGGGGAATATAAAAATTCCCTTGCATCTCATGAGATATTGCAATTATCATGTCATTTTTTTTTTTGTGGTATTGCCAGTTAAAAGTCCATGTCTTTTAAATTCATTTCTTTTCTATAGATTATGAAGAACCAAGTTAGAAGTCTATGTCTATGTATGATTTTCATCCATTGACATGGATTATTGAACTTCTTTTCATTCAAACCTCAGTGTGAATGGTTGGTATTCCATTAGGGGTATTAAAATTTCAACGGTAACCCAACTAATGTTACCTTTTAGTAAACCGATCTTCTAGGCATTTGAGGCTGGTTTCTGTTTTCCTGCTTATCTACCCCAATTCTCAAGTGAAATAAGAATGCCTCCACTACTTTTTGTGCAGAGTGCCTTCCATCCATAATCACCCACAATTGGTCATTTTATGCCTTCAGAGTTAGGGAAAAATACTTGTAAAAATGGGTTACAAGTTCAGACAGCTGACGATCAGTTGTAGATGGTTATATATATACTATAAAAATCACCTTGTCAATAATAACCATTGCTGCAATAATCAGAAATGAAGAGGCAATTACTCTTTTGATGTTTGGCTATGGTCAGTTCTTGTCTCGAATAGGCTGGTTACTTTGCGGATACTTAACACATATAAGATATTCATTACACTTGACGCTTCTTTAACTTGGCACGATAACTCAAGAGGCCTGAAACAAATTTTCTTTAATCCTTTTCGCTGTCACTGATCAGACACAGTAATGTCACTTCACATGGCTGGAAAAAGGGAAAAAAAAAAACTTCACCTGGCGTTTTGGTTAGACATCTGACATTTCATTGCTTGCTTGAGAAAAAAAAAAACAATTTCGTTCAACACACTAGGTGCACAAACATGGGGTGGTCTTTGTAGGTCTCATTACCGGCTGCCTTTCTGGGATTATGTCACTTAGGGCCTGTTTGTTAACAATGAAAAAAAAATCGAGGAACGCAGAACGGGGAAAGCACTCGGTGTTAAGTGACATTTGTTAACACGGAATTTGGAAAGCCCTCGGTGATTTTTTACAGAAATTTTTCAGCGAGAAAGGTCCGGCTTAACGCTGAACACGGAATGCGCTCCACGATGCTTCTTAGAAAATAAAATTTTGCTTCCAAATTTACCCATACTTGTGAGAGATTTTCTTTCTCCAAAGTAGATTTCGTAATACAAACCTTCCTAGAACTTTATTAGGCCTCTCCATGATTTATGTGTTCGATCCACACCGTCCATCAACCTTTTCAGATAATTTTAGAGCATGAGCCCAAAAAATGAAGAACATCAAAATCTCAAGTGGACCACCCTACAGATAGCAACGAAATTTAAATGGTTATTGTTGAAACCTTTCTAAGGTCTATTGTGAGGTTTATTTGCCATCTAAACTCTTCATATGGTCACAGAGACCTAGATGAAGGGAAAACACAAATATCAGCTTGTTCACGGCCTTTTCTGGCCTGAATAAGTTTTCAACGGTAAGCACCTGATTCCCACTGTTTCCTGTAGTGTGGCCCACTTGACTTTTGGATCCATCTATTTTTTTTGTTTTTATCCTAAAATGAGCATGCAAAAAGAATGGATGGGATGGATTTCCCACAAACATCATGGTGGGTCCCACTTAACATCCTAATGCACGAAGTTTGTGAGAAAGGCTTTAACAGGAAATCAGCTTGGATTTCACACTGTGGAATCGGATTGCATGGTGTGCAACACACCACTGCTTGCCATGACCAAGTTATGTGGCCCCACCATGACATATGTGTTATATCAAAACTGTCCATCCATTTTGTGAGATCCTTTTAGTGCATAAGACCAAAAAAAGAGGCAGATCCAAATCTCAATTGGACCACACCACAAGAAAACTGGTGGTGATTGAATGTCACCATTAAAAACTTCATACGACCCATTGTAATGTATATTTACCATCCAACCTGTTGATTAGGTCACATAGACCTGGATGATGGGAAAACATAAATACCAACTTCATCATAGCCTTCTGTGGTGTCCAATAAATTTTCAACGCTAGGTGTCCAATTCCCACTGTTTTCTTTAGTGTGGCCCACTTGAGCCTTAGAACTGCCTCATTTTTTTTCTTAGTCCCTAAAATAGTATGGAAAAATGGATAGATGGTGTGGATAAAGCATATACCTCATAGTAGGCCTCACAAAGCCTCTGACAGGACCTCCTTCACTAACTAGGTGCGGTTGCGGGTTTGGGCGCAGCTTCAGTGGATCTAGGATCCGGACGAGAGTAGCAGCATCACCCAAGACGACCTTTACCGTGGGGTTACCTTGATGTATGTATTATGTATCTATGCCGTCCATCCTTTTTCTAGATCATTTTAGGGCATTATCCCAAAAATGAAGCAGCTCCAATTATCAGGTAGACCATACCATAAGAAACAATGGTGATTGACCGTCCTACCATTAAAAATTTCTTGGGGCGCACCTTAATGTTTCTGTAGTGTTTATTTACCATCCAATATGTTGATAAAGTCACATATGCATGGATGAAGGGGGAAAAAAAAAATCAGCTTGATCCAAAACTTTTGTGGATCTACTTCATTTTTTGGATCATGCCTTAAAATGAGTTTTAAAAATGGACATACGGCATGGATCTAACACATGCACATTACATAATTAATTAATTAATTTTTTTTAATATTTGGACAATGATATTTTAATTTTCTATTGAGTACTTCAATTTATTTGAATTAAATAGATGTTAAGTTAATGATTTTAATTTCATTTAATAAAAAAATAAACCCTTTATAATGCAAAACATCTCCAAATAGGAGATAGGGGCAAATATGTCAAATTAACATATTTCGGCCATTTCAGATGTCTGTTAACGAATAGGTTATTTCAGATTCAGTACTTAATTTTTAGACTTCAGCAACAGTTACCAAACAGGTTTTTAGACTTCAGAATCAGATTTCACTTCAGAATCAGATTTCAGATTCAGATTGCAGATTCAGACTTCAGATTCAGGCTTAAGACTTCAGATTTAACAAACGGGCCCTTAGACACTTTCTTTACCTTGTCTAAACTGTTGTAAATCTATAATGTAGTCTGGGACTATAACCATTGTCAGCAGGTAAGTTTCGATCTTGTTGAGTGGCTCCTGTATTTGGTTGTGTTGCTGTTATGAGAGACTGTCATTGTGGGGGAACATGCTGTTACTATCAAAACTTCTATAGATACGTGGGGTGCTGCTCAATTGTATTTTCCAATGAAAGATGCACATGTTTGCCTGTCTACAAGATAGTTTGGCTGATTTCTGAATTGCTTGCTTGTGTTTACTTCTGGTGTTGTTGAGTGAACTCTTAAGCCTCTATTTTTCTTCTTCAATATGTCTTTGCTCTAATTTGGGGTCTTTGAAACTTGTAGGGTCCTGGTGGAAGACCGGGTTTCGGCCGTGGAGGTGGTGGTTTTGGTGGTGGGCCAGCAAGTGGAGGTGGTGGTTTTGGTGCTGGGCCAGCAAGCTCCAGCCTTTCTTAATGTCGTCGTGAGCTAGTTTTGTGTTATCTAAATTTTTTTCATCAGTTGGTAGTCTTTGTTTGTCTCTGATCTTTGCGAGTACACTGACTTGTACTGATTTTTTGTCTACATGGTTAAAACATGCTATATATTTGAGCTTCTTATTGGATATTGAGCTAGTTATTGAAAGTTTACATTTTTTACTTCTGGGAAAATAGGTGTTGTTGAAATAAGCTTCTGATTGCTTGCAATGCATATGATGTTTCATCCCTCCTTTACCCCACGTCCTAATTGTAGGGTACCTGCTCTTTATGTTATGGAGTACCAAAGAGTGGATGAGAACTGAAAATGGAAAGTGATGTCCAATTCCTGTTTCCATCTGATCTTGATTGGATGTTACAGCCAGACATGTGATTGAGGGTTATTTGTGATCCAATTTCATTTTACGGATTGTCCCAAACAAACCAAATGGGTGAGGGAAAGATGTGACATTGTGATGGAAAGACAATCTTGTGCAGGCACCTGTGAATGGAACTCCAAAGCGCCCTTAAATGAGTCACAATGCCAAAAAGCACGGTCTCATGATCGTAGTAATCCGATTGGCAGCTCTCATTTCGTGGGCCACCAATCATGTCAGAGTTTATAATACAGTGACTCTTGAAATAAATGGGCAATCCAATGGGGTCATCATCATTGATGATTTAGGCAAGCCTCTTCCCAGATCACTGGGACCATCCTCCCATGGAACCACAACCGACCCGCTGGCTTAGCAGTTGATCATGCAATCACATGGCCAAGGGCGAGTAGATGGTTGGCCGCATGCCCCCATATGCTAGTTTTTGAAGAATGAGAAGCCATTGATCGCAGGGGCTGTTTGGATGGAAGTAAATGGAGGTAAATTGGAGGAATTGGGAGTAAATGGAGGTAAATGACATTTGAGGTGTGTTTGGATGGGATAAATGCATGGAAATAAAATGAAATGGGAGTAAATGAGCATGGGTAAAATGCCTTTTTGAGCTCCATTGAAATGGGAGTAAATAAGGATGGGTAAAATGCCTTTTTGAGCTCCATTGGAAAGTCGCATGAGTGTCCACTGTATACATGTGGCTTGTTGATGATGGTTCGACCTTTAAGCGTCCAACTAGATCTGTATGGGGCTCAATGTAATGTATTTGTTTATCCACGTCATCCATTCATTTTCTAAGATCATGCTAGGGTATGTGCCAAAAAATGAGGTAGATCCAGCTTTAATGGACCATATGGGAGATGACTCTTACATTTAATGCAACTTGCATTTAATGTTCTTGGGATTTAATGCAACCAAGCTTACTATTTGGTGTGGTCAATTAAAGCGTTGGATTTGCCTCATTTTTGGGCCCATACCTTAGTATGATCTATGGAAAGGGATGGGCGAATGATCTACGAAAAGGGATGGGCGACGTGGATAAACAAATACATGACGGTGGGCCCCCATGCACATTTGGTTGGATGTTTAAAGGTCTAAAGGGTCAATCCACTTCCATTGATGATACTCTGAAATAATTCAATTATTGGCTACATTATTAAAATTACACCAATAGAATGATTCAAACAGTCTAAAATGTTGGCCATTTAAATGGATGATTAAAAAATGCTGGCAAATTGCTTGCTTAATCTTGTAATTTTTTCATTATTTGCGAAAGTATATATTTCAGTGGGCTTATTACAATTATTTTGTTAAATACTATATATGCATACTAATTTAGAATATTAAAGTTTTTTTTAGATATCACATATGTTCTTATAAATATATTGAAAAAATTCAAATGCATTTCAATTCGTCCCATTTAGTCCTATCCAAAGACAACATTTGGATTTCCAATACATTTCATTTACTCCCATCTAAACACAACTGAGCTACTAACCACAACGAAGTAAGCTACTTACACCCCATTCATTTACCTCCATTTACAAGCTCCCAAGTGATCCCTTCGGGTTTGTTTAGATTGATAGAAAGGAAGGGAAATGAGAGGAAACATTTACTTGCCATGGAACCCACTTTCCTTGTGTTTGTCAGGCCCTTCTTTATGGTAATTTATGAGAAACACTATTTCTCATTGTCTATTTTTGTAGGAAAATAAATAAATTTATTTTCACACCTCCACCTTTAAGAAATGTGTTTTCCCATGGGAAGGGGAAATAATTTTTTTTTTCAAGGATTAAGCCCAAATATGCCGCCATTCATCTTCAATCGCTTGACATGTGCCACTATGCCAAATAAGCTATTGTCCATATTTAGTTATGCCCCACATCTGCCATTATGTGACATGTGCCAATTTGTACTATCATCTTCTCTTGCACCCCACGTGTATGTAAAGCACGTCACGCTAATCTGCCACCATCCATCTTCTCTTATGCCCCACATGTGCTTATTTGCCACATGTACCACTATTCATTTTCTCTTACACTCCACATGTGCAAAGCACTCCACATATGCTACATGTGCCAATGCCAATCTTCAATCACTCCAAATATACCATATATGCCAATGGTTTCAATGTGCACAAGTGGTGCCATCTAGCTTCAAGTGCATGTGTGCTAAATGTGTTAGTCTATGTCTTGTGCCACATGTGCCACCATATATAGCTTCAAATACCTCACATGTTCCATGTGACCCACAATTCAGCTTCAAGCGCCCATATATGCGTGTATGCCATATGTGCCCCTATCCATCTTTAAGTATCTCACATGTCTTACAAGTGTTAATCTAGTACATGTTAGCGTTTACCTGGATTTTTTTTCAAGAAATTTTTTGGTTTTGTCAAATAACAACTTGGGAAATAGATCCTAAATTTGACTATAATGTCGCCATTTGAGGCGACTGTAGTAGAATCTGATTCATTATCTTTTTTCTTCCTTTTTCCTTTCTGATCCTTTTTCTTGCGACATTCACTTTTGTAATGGCCCTTCTTGCCGCAGTTCCAACATTCAACATCTTTCCTGACATTAGACTTGCCTCTGAATTTCTATCGGGCTTTCCCGCCCTTTCTGTTCTTTTCTCTCCCCCGATCCTGTGTCACAAGGGTCCTCTTGCTGAGTAGACCCTTGAGACTTCCTCATTGTCTCTTCATTAAAGAGACAACCTGTTACCTGTTCCATGGATATCTTTCCGCCTGGCGCGGAGTTACTTAGAGACACCACCAATGTCTCCCAACTATCAGGCAATGAGCTAAGCAATAGCAAAGCCTGTAGTTCATCGTCAAGGACCATCTTTATAGCGGAGAGCTGGTTCACAATATTGTTGACTTCATTCATGTGCTCAGCCACAGAACCATTATCCTTGAACTTGAGATTTACAAGTCTTCTAATAAGAAATATCTTGTTGCCTGCTGTCTTCCTCTCATACAGTCATACAGCCCTTGTAATTTCTGCCATAAACTAGCGGCTGAGGTGTCTGTAAACACATGGTGGAAAACTGAATCATCCAACCATTGTCTAATGAACCCAACCACTTTCCGGTCCAATTTCTTCCAATCATCGTCAGGCATATCCTTGATCTTCGCTGATATGCTTAAGATCGGAGCATATCGGTCCTTTCAATAAAGCAAGTCTTCCATCTTAGCCTTCCATATGGTCTAGTTGGATCCATTAAGACTAATCATCTTTGATGAGCCACCTTCTATAATTCAGAATCAATCCCACTTCATGTTCAATCAACCTGAACTCTCTGATACCACTTTGTTGGGAGCGTTTCACACAAGCCTGAGAATCTTTCCCTCCAATGCACTAGAATAATAGACTAAGATAATGTAATTATCAAGAGTAAACAAACAACTACACGACACAATGAGTTTTTACGTGGAAAACCCTCGAAAGAGGTAAAAACCACGGGACCTAGTCCAGATCAACAAGCCACTATCTCAGAGAACTGTTACAACTGATCACAAGCACATACTGCTTGGATCAAACCTTCTTCACGCACACAGGGATGGATAACAATGAAAGGATAAGAAAACTGAGAGATCTCACCCGAGCACAAGGACGTTGAAGAGCCGAGATGTCGTTGCACCGGGAATCACCTTCTCGAGCAATGCCTCCTCTACCAACAAGCTTCCTCTCCCTCTTTCTCTTCCTCTCTTTCTCTTTTTCTCTCTTTCTCACCTTGGACGTTTAGAACAACTTATGGGAATACCAAATCCCATATTAGAGCTCCATATTTATAGATTTGCAAGAGTCCTAACCCGATTTGGAAACTGCAGTAGCAGTCTGGGCACACCTCCGACCGGTCGGCCAAAACCGCCTGTCGGTCGGACCCACCAAACTAAGTCTAGAGAGAAAAATGTGTTGAAACACACAGTCCGACCTGTTTGCCGACCAGTGGCCGGCCAGTCGACCAGGACCACCGGCCGGTCGGACGACCGGTCGGCCTTCACAAAAAACGTCCAACGAATTTTACATTTCCAGACACTTTGTCCGCCCGGTCGACCAGGGGTACCGACCGGTCGGACAGGGAACTGAACTCTCTCTCTCTCCTCTATTTGCATGAGGAGGAAAACGCCAACATGATCTAAGGGTTAAAATTCTTGTACAAATGGATTGAGTACTACCCCTGACTGTCCCGAGCTGAGAATAGGTTGAGGCTATGAGGGCCACAATGATGTATGGGTTTTATCCACACCCTTCATCCATTTTGCCATATTATTTTAGGGCTCAGATTGGGTACTACCCCCACCAGGACACAATTGGAGATGACGGGTACGTGTCACCTTGGCATTAGTGGGGAGCAGGTGGGACCCAGCTGATGTGACAGGTCTATCAGCTCTCCACTATTACCGAGGTGCGGGTCCCACCTGCTCTCCACCAATGCTGAGGTGACACGTACCTATCCGTTTTCAGCTGTGTCCTGGTGGGGGTAGTACCCAATCCGAGCCCATTATTTTAGGGTATGAATCCAAATATAAGGCAGATGGAAGGTTCAAGTAAATCCACACGGTTGAGATTAAATGCCTATAATTGAAAACTTCTTGAGGGTTCAAAAGTTTTGGATCAAGCTGATATGGCAAATAGATATTAGAGTGGGCTCTAGGAAGGTTTCACCCATGGATGTTATTATCACTGCTGCTTCCTTGTGCGTCGTCCCCTTGAGCCTGGTATCTGCCTCATTTTTGGAATAGAATTCCCTGATTATATGTAAAATCTATTTAGTCTATCATATTCCAACCTTGATTCTAACACATGCAGTAAAAAGTCATTCAGATTCACAACTAAGGTAGGGCAATGGGATGGATTAAGAGTCATTACCAGGAGTTTCAACACGAGGTGTGGGGTTTGAGTACTCATAGGTGGTGAAATCCCACTACGGTATGAGTGCGAGTGGGTGGGTGGGTGGTGGGAGTGCATCGGTTAAAAAAAAAAAAAAAAAAAAAAAGAGTCACAGGTTTGTTTGACTGGGCCACATAATGTGTATCTTTCATCAAACTTGTTAATCAAGTGTAACTCACTAGGATGAAGTGAAAATACAAAAGTTATTATATTCATATATCGGGCGGGCAACACCATGTGAACTTAAGAGGCTTTAGAAGAAGTTTTATATTGCTTTGTTAGTTTGGCTCATAAGATTCTTTTATCATAATGCATATGTACAATTCAAATAATGGTTCTCACCTGATGGATGGATAGAGCAGGTTTATATATAAAACGTGGTAAAACCACATAGCTTGAGTGTTTTATGCAGCTATATAAAACAGGTGTTGGAAATGATTCCAATCCCCAAATGGAGCTTAAGAATAGTAAAATAAGGGTATCTAACAAGAGTTAAAGTAATTGGGACTATTGATCTGGTGGGCCACATGTGTACAGAACCATCAAGTTCCATAAGTTCTGATTGTTAGATGTGGATGCTTATGTAATAATTACAGTTCCATAAGTTCTGATTGTTAGATGTGGATGCTTATGTAATAATTACCTTTGTAGGCCCCTCATCGGATGTCTACCATAGTCTCGTCTCCTCAATTTTCTATTATGCGTATATTCATGGACAGCTACAAAACAAAATTTACCACTACGGAGTGACTTCTGTATCTCACATATAGTGTTGATATTCTTCAGAATCCATTCTCTTATTTATACATGCTTTACATAAAAAGAAGTTGCGGACATTCAAGGAAATGAATTTTGCCTGTGTCATTATTCTAAGGGCCGGTTTGGATACCACCAAATAAGTTACTTTTTCAACTTACATCAGTAGATAAGTAACTTATTTGAGATATGTAAGTTTGGTTTAAGATCAATTATAAGTAACTTTTTCTACTTAAAGGTACTTCATCACTTCAACTTAATAAGTAGAAAGCAAGATAAACTACTTGAGGCATAAGTAGCTTATCTTAGGTAACTTACCGTCCAAATGACCCCTAAGTAAGAATTTCAAAAGGTGTAGAAATATGTACATCAATAATTTAACAAGGGTAATTATGTAATTTTATACGGTTGGAGAAAATAGAACACGGAGAAACAGAAGAAAAAAATAATCAGAGAATAGTAGGAAAATTTGTAAAATGAAAATCGGTTTTAAGGAGATGTATAGACTTTGGGCAATAATTGAAGGCGTGGACGGATGGGCCCACAAGATTTAACGGTATTCCCACAATTTTATGGCCAATTTGGAATGTGGGATTAGGTGATATGGAATTTTATTTGGTCCCATGCAAATTCTATTTGGCATTCGAAATTGAAAGGATTGGGTTAATATCCTATCATCCAGTCCCAAAAGTAGGTATTACGTATTTCTAATGGATTTATAATCTACTATATATATGGCCCCACATTGATGCATGTGTTTTATCCATATTGTCCATCCATTTGCACCATATACACATGACGTTAGAGTTGCATATACATTTACATGACTGGCATCAATTGTGAAATTTCCTCGGTTGATTACAATTTCATGCTCCACCAAGTGCAAGTTTCACTTAATAGGATGTTTTTTTTCCCAATGAAGAATTTAATACTAGATGTAGGATTGGACCGTCAAAATAACAGTATTTACGGATATCCAATCATTGTCTAATAATGTTGTTAATTCCATCTAAAGCAATTCTATACCATTTAGTCCTACATTCCAAAGGCTGAGGGACTTTCTCGCATAAAGTTGAAGATGTCCTACATCTAATTCATCCTATGTTTAGGGTGGATTAGATGCAATAAAATGGTTTACCTCATTTAAAAGTAGTCTAATGTACAATTGATATTCTTTTATCATTCTACTCTCTTTGAAAAATTACTAGGATGTGGTGCCTTTATGAGGAGAGTCACTAGAGCAGCCCTAGTTTCAAAAGAGAAAACACACAACCCAAGTGGATAAAAGTGTTCTGCCTTGACCTACCAGCCACAACCTTGCACAGGCATAACCCCTACTATACATAATGCAATGCGCGGCCTGGGACATGGCTGGCACAGGCAAGACCTTGGGATGGCTCTAGCCCGAATTCTGAACTAGATGGGTCGGTACTATTCAAAAGATTGAATCTGCCTAGCCCAATCCGAGCCATTACCTGCCCTAGCTAGGAAGTTGGTTCAGCACTCTTGAGTTTTAACTCGGACGGTGGGATCTATGGTTCAGTGATCCACAACGAGGATATAATGTGAAACATTTGTATGGTTCAGGTATGGGACTGTCAATGGGCTAGGCGTGGCCCAGCCCAAGGTTGACAGGCCTAAAAAAAAAAAACAGGTTTGAGATTGGGTGCAAATGCTTATGCAGATTGGGCCTGAGTCGTAGCCTGGCCACCTATTTTTGTGCAAGATTTGGGCTGTTCATTAAGGACCCATTTGGATACTACCAAATAAGTCACTTCTTCTATTTAGATAAGTTTTTCATAACTACATTAGATAATTGTGGGTAGATAATTATAAGTTTTTTACTTAAAAAAAGTTATTTTTTAGTTTTCTACTTTTATAACTTTTGTTGAACAGGGCAAGGCAGAGGAAGAAGGAGTGTAATCCAACTACCCTATAGTAGAAACCAATAGTACTTGTATTATTACTTACTTAATAATTTTGATCCAAACACCCCACCCATATTGATATATACAAAATGCCCTTAAATCCTAAATGGGCTGGCCTGATGGGTTCCTAGGCAAAGCTCGAGCCCAGCCTTTTATTAAGCGGGCTTAAGTTTAGGCCTGGGCCTTAGTATTCCAGCCCAGGAGTAGTCAATCACTGTGAACACAGTACCATCAAAGGTGGGCCCAGTGCTGAGCTTCCGATCAACGGAAAAGATTTCGTTTTCTCGGAGCACCGTTAGTTACAGTACTCGAACTTTGCATCGGGACACTTGGACACTCTGATTGATTAATCTGAACCGACAATTAGATCGAGCACCGATCAATAACCTATATAAGGGATGGTCAAGATTGTTTACAGAAAAAAAGGAACAATTCCATATGCAATAATCCTAACCATCCCATTCATATCTTAGAGAACGGATGGCTATAAAAGTAGATACCACCATAAAGATACATTGGACCATTACATCGGTGTTACTTTCAGAATGGAAGCCCATGTAACGTTCGATGGACCGGATGGACGGTCCAGATTCTCTTCAGCAATGGAGCCGTGTCACTCTACCAACATACCCTGCGCGGTCAATATCTAGCCGTTCATCAGTGCGGGCCCAACTTACACATTCCCTCTCCAAAAGTCAGGCCGCTCAACATCGGAGACGCACATCACTGGTAGGCCCGGTACGTTCACGTGAGCCCTACCAACTGAGCAAGCATCATCTATATCATACACGTGTGCCGCAAAGAAACCGGCGAATGGCTAAGAATAAATAATTCAGCAAGCAACATCGAATAGAAAACCAAGTGTAATATCAAACCATCATCAGTACACATACGAAGACAATTTGAAAATTTGATTTTAGGGAGAAAAACTCTTCTTGAAGAGAAAACCAAGACACAAAGTGAATGAGAAACCTAAACTAATAAAGCTAATTCTCAGTTGAGGAGGACGAACATAATTGTTTTCCTCTTTTAGAGATAACTCCAAGCATTTTACTGGCTATTTCTCTTATCTTATTACATTTGGCCTTAATGACAATTTCCTTAATCCCATACTATAACTCTTAAATAAACAACAAAATATAATTAGAAACATCTTAGGTAAAACATTAAAACTTACTGCACAGTTGACATACAATCGAATCCTGAACCAACCTTCGGGTCGCCCGATCATCCACTTGATCGCATATCCAGCGTAGATTTGAGGCACCTGATTTGAATAGTGCCTGAGATACAGTGAGTTTCAACCTTTATAAGGTTTAAGTGGATGCAGCTTCTGTGTATCTCTAGATCTTTGATTGTAGGGCCCACCCTGATGTATGTGGGTTATATCACGCCGTCTATCCGTTTCACTGGCCACCGGAATGCTTATTTGCCATACCACCATCTGATAGGGTCACAAAGACCTAGATGAAATGACCACACAAACATCAGCTTGATCCAAAACCTTTGTGGGTCCCAGGTCAATCACCACTGTTTTTCTGTGATGTGGTCCACCAGCGATTTAGATCTGCTGCATTTTTGGCTCATACCCTAAAAGGAAACGGCGAAACGGATGGGCAGCGAGGATATGAGACGCATAGATCAAGGTGGGCCCCACAGTAAGGGATTCACTGACCTCGTCCGGTTTTAATTTAGTTAATGCCTGGCACGTATGCAATATCCAGTGACTGCGTATCAAGTGCCACACTCCTCCAGAGTATCAAAAGCGGGAACTCCCCATACAAAAGGGCCGCTTTTAGGGTTTTCGAGTCTGCTGCTGCTGCTGCTCGCGAGAGAGAGAGAGAGAGAACGAAGCCAGCGACAGCGAGTTATCCTCTCTGCATTGCAAAAATGGTAGGTTCTCCTCCCATATCTCTCTCTCTCTCTCTCTCTCTCTCTCTCTCTCTCTGTCTCTCTCTGAACTCTCTATTTCAATGGATCTGATATTCTTACGTTCTTCTTTCAGATCATTCCAGAGAAAAACCGCAAGGAAATCTCCAAATACCTCTTTCAAGGTTATCATTATTACTGTCATTTTCTTTTCGTCAATCTCAGTTTTTTTTAATTTCCTTGCTAACTTATATTTTCTTCTAACTGTTTGATGAAATTCCTCAGAGGGCGTCTGCTACGCAAAGAAAGACTACAACCTTGCAAAGCATCCGGATATAGATGTCCCTAATCTGCAGGTCATCAAGCTCATGCAGAGCTTCAAGTCGAAGGAGTATGTTCGGGAGACCTTTGCGTGGATGCACTATTACTGGTATCTCACCAACGACGGTATCGAGTTCCTCCGCACCTACCTCAACCTTCCGTCAGAGATCGTCCCTGCCACTCTGAAGAAATCACTGAAGCCCCCGGGCCGGCCCCTCGGTGGTGGCCCATCGGGCGATCGCCCCCGGTATTTAGATCAATCATTGTCTACTTGTTTTGGTCCCTGCCTTTTTTTTCATTCTTTTTTGTTGGTGTTGATTTATCTGATCTTTTGCTGTTTAAAATTGTAGAGGCCCGCCTCGGTTTGAAGGTGACCGTCCACGTTTCGGTGGGGACCGCGATGGGTATCGTAGTGGGCCACGCGGGCCTCCAGGGGAGTTCGGGGACAAGGGAGGAGCTCCACCAGAATACCAGCCTTCTTTTAGGGTAATTCGATTACTGCTTTGTTTCATATATTTTCTCCACCATTTGTGTTTGCTGTTTAGCGTTATGAATTCAGAAAGCTTCATTTCTATTACTTTTTCTTCTTCTTAGAATTGTTATGCCATGGAGGAATTTTCAACGAAATTTGATGTGGACTGCAAGCTTTATATTTAGGATACATGGATAAGAACATGGAATTTTGAATTGATTCTAGTGGAAAGAGAAAGGTTTTGGCTGTGTTAGATGCATGAATTGAACTGTGGACGTTCAGTTCAATTGAAATGGAAAAAAGGTTAATCATGTTTCTTGGTATTCATAATGAGGAAGTAGCTTTCAGATTGCAGCTATGTTTATTTCAAATCCAACTTTTTCAGAAAACAGTCTTCGTAGTTTCTTGTAGCCCAAACTTCTAGATTAGTTTTCGTTGTTTGTTGGTGTGATCTTAACATGGATGTTGCTATCATGTGTGACTGTGGCAGGATGTTTCTTTTTTATAGTCTCACTATGTAGTGGATGCATGCATATTTTAGAAACCACGACACTTTAGGGTACTTTGTTGCTTCCATGTGAACGCTTCCTGTTACAAATGCTACATAGTTAGCCATTAGTTATTTGGATGGTCCATTGTCTTCTTTATATTGATTTTGGGCATGGCTTAATTTGCTTACAGAAATATAATCATTGTTGTTGATAAAAATGCTTATAAAATGGGCTATTTTGAATTGTAATTCTGTTGAACTCTGCTTTCAACTTTTTATAGGGCTCCTGTACTGATAAGGAGGGGAATGGAGAGGCTGATAAGTTAGCCAGAAAAGGGGTTAACTGGCTTTTCTTTATATATTGGGAAATAATAACCTCTGTCATAATTTTTTTCTCCTTTTGATTGAACTTCTTTGATTAACCATCAAAAGATTAAAATCTTTTTTTTACCCCAAATGTAACTAGATTTATTAAAGCTTAAAGGGAAAAAAATAATGGGAGGATGATGAGGAATCATCACATCTAAGGCCTATAAAATCAACCTCCACAACAATCCTAGGTTATATCCTGATTACATCCTTCAAAGGATTGAGAATCCCTTTCCTAACAAGTCACCCTCTCTTTAGCATTTTAAAAAGTCTACTGCTTCTGCATTGTTAATATAACATCTTGTTATTTTTTTAATCTTTTGGTAACAACCAGATGCCTGCAACCATAAGTAAAGAGAGATGTCACAGGGATCTTCTCTTCTTTCACCCAAGACCCTGTCAATGCCCTTCTTGAAAGAAATCCTGAATCATCCGTTGCATCACCAAAACAATCCTAAAGAGAAGTTGAGCTTCTTGGCAGTCTTATGGGTGATTTGGAAGGAGTAGAGCAATTGCACATCTAATGGCATATCTTTTGCTCTCTTAGCAGTTATCCTAAGAGTCAAATGGCTTGTTTACGCTCTGGTGGAATCGGTTGGCTTCAACCGCTGCGATGTTCTAGGGGCCACTTTGACCTCTCGATCGGCTTTTCGTATTCATTTTGCTTTTCTGATATTCAGGTCTTTTTATAAAATCTCCTTATTGTTGATCATAAAAAAAATTCTGAAAGAGAAGAATCTAGACCACAACTTTTGGAGAATTGGAATGCAGTGATAAATTTTTCTTTGTTGCGAAGGTAGTTGAAGCACACTGTTAGTTGTTGGCATATTTGATATTTCTCCTCCACAAGTAGTTGATAGTGAGGATTTTATCCTTCCCAACCAGTGAACTGAAAGTGAACACCTTAGGGAGTGGGCAGGTGAGTAGAGCTAAATCTGAGTGATGGGTGTTCGTGCTGGAAGGACATTCCACGATTGTAAAGTATATGACTTTGCCGAAAAATCCCCTTTCTCCTCAAATTCCCACTTCCATGCATCACTTCCCTTATGCACAGATATTGACTGTTTCGACTTTTCATGAGAGTAATGAATTCCTGTACTTGTTGTCAAGGTTCTTGTGAAAGTTTGGAGTTAAACACCATCGTTCACCCATGAGGTCGAACTAGTAAGAAATCATTACTTCTTTGTCTAACCTTGCCTGAAACGGCCTAGGGAAAATTTGTTTCAGCGTGCTTTAATTGCTCAATAAATCTTTCCAAAATCTTTAGAAGTTTCATCCTTGACTTTGTGGATGATTCATTTTTGGAAAGTTTCTTCCACCTCTACCATCACTTTCTGCAAAATCAAAGGTGTGTATTGGGATGAGTCTTTTTGAATCAACCCCTAAACACCAGTCACCCATGAGATAAAAGCATTGGGAAATCATCACCTCTTCGGATTGCCCACCCTAAGTATGCCCCCGCCTCACATTGGCTGTCGCACTCGAGCCTTGTGTGAAAATGCCCCTGTATTAATCACCCCCGATGAGGAGTCTCGATCACGAGATCTCCCGCTCTGATACCACTTAGAAACAGTCACACAGGACAACTAACCACTTGCTCTAAAAGCTTGAATTGATAGAGTGTGACGAATCAATCCCTTTATCTCATAGCCCAGGCTCCTGCTTCACACAGGCCAGGCCCTCGGGCGAACCCTCCTTTGTGGTCCCCACTTCACATGGTCCTCGCCTCACATGGATCGCCAACCTCCCCCTTTCCCCACTCGAGCCTAGTGTGAACATGCCCCTACATAAGTTCTGTGCATTGTTTGTCAAATACCTGGAATGTGTGAGTTAAAAAAAAAATACTTGGAAAATGGAGTCAGAGCATATTGTGGCACATGTCGGAAGCAAATGTGGATGGTGGCATCATCATCATTGAAGCATTATCGCAATTAATTGGGATTGGCTACAACCTGCATGAATCCTATTATGTCACTCCATTCGACTAGTGTCCATACCTTCAGTTAGACCATAGTTCATCAAGTATTTTCTTACTATCTCCATCCACATCCTTTTGGGCCTTCCCTTGCCATTTTAGAGCCTTCAAGTTGTACTAACTTATTCTTTCTAACTAGCGTGGTTCTTGGTCTCCGCTATGCATGACCAAGTCATCAGTCTACCTTTTCTCATTTTATTGTCATGGTGTTACTCCTTAGCAAGGTATTCTGTAACGGTAACGGTGGCCGTTACGGCCACCACCGTTACTTTTATGATACGGGTCGTAAAGGTTGTTATGGCCCTGTAACGGCCGTTACGGTCTATTTTTTTATTAAAAGAAAAAGCCCGAAAAAGCCAGTATTTTCCCCATAATTTTAAAAAAATAATTCAAAAAACCTGTATCTACCATGTAACAAACCATTACAGGGCTGTTATGACCTTTACAAGGGGTGTAACGGGCCATTAATGGTGGTTACAAGTCCTTTTTTACATAACGGCCACTACGACCGTTACGACCTTGTAACATGTAATGGTTGCCACTGTTACCTTCATGGCACACCATGCTCCTTAGTTCCCTTGAATGCATTCGTTTTGAATTCCATCCTTCCTCGTCTTGCCACTCATCCATCTCAACATCCTTAAATAGCATATTTAGCATTTATATCACATGTGCACATTGACACATGCCACATGTTGGGTTCTTAAAGATTGATGGTGGCATATGTTCACATGTGGGGTGCTTGAACTTGGATGGTTACACGTGGCATGTTTGGCATATGTGGCGTATATGCACTAAAGAAAGTGTGCCTCAAGTGGATCGAACTAGGGACAAGTAATTCGACTTTTGTGCAAAGACAAATCAGTCCATGCTAATGGTCATATTTTGGGGACTGGTAATCTTAATTTCTTAGATTTCCATGCAAAAATGGGTTTGTCAAACCACGGGCAAGCTCTATGTCTGGACTACTTGTCTTGGCACAACTTTGTTTGAATGCAAACAACCCCTTTGCCTGCAGCCTGACTTGCACTTGAGTTTCGTGCTAAATTTTTCATGTCCTCTTACCTCACATGAATCCTTAATAATTACTTGGAGACCAAGACTAATAAATGCTCTGTTGCTTCTTCAAAAAGAAAAATGTTTATCTTGATCTCATTTATCATTAAAAGTCATTTAATAAATATGGCATCATCCAATAACTAAAAAGAAGTTCATGTTTAATGATTAATGTTTGATATTTTATCCCCAAATGATCATTAAAAGGTGTTGTGGATAAATCGTTAGGCAAAACAGGATTCAGGTAGCCATCCCCAAATGGACAAAGTGACAACAGTGATGATGATGCTTGTATTTTGAATGAAGCAATCCTTCAGACAGTAGAAAACATTCTAAATCATGTTTTTTTGCTATTGTACTGTAGGCTATCCTTGCTTATGTTAATGTGCTACAACATCAAGAGCTATGATATTATCCATCATTAATTAGATTTAGTAGCTCACCCTTTGACTTAGTGTTATATGTATTTATATTGGTGATTAGTATCGGTATGACAGCTATATATTGCACATTCCTAATCAAAATGCAGGGGGAATATAAAAATTCCCTTGTATCTCACGAGATATTGCAATTATCATGTCATTTTTTTTTTTGTGGTATTGCCAGTTAAAAGTCCACGTCTTTTAAATTCATTTCTTTTCTATTGATTATGAAGAACCAAGTTCGAAGTCCATGTCTATGTATGATTTTCATACATTGACATGGATTATTGAACTTCTTTTCACTCAAACCTCAGTGTGAATGGTTGGTATTCCATTAGGGGTATTAAAATTTCAACGGTAACCCAAATAATGTTACCTTTTTGTAAACCGATCTTCTAGGCATTTGAGGCTGGTTTCTGTTTTCCTGCTTATCTACCCTAATGGCCCGTTTGGCACCATGGATTTGAGGAGAAAGGAGGAGAAAGGAGGAGAAACTGGTTGCTTTATCCTGTTTGGCACCATGGATTTGATGAGAAGTGGAATTGAGAGGAATCCAGGACAACTCAAAAAGGCACTTTTAGCCTTTTTTCAAATCCCCCAAAAAAGATGAGATTTGAAGAGAAATCCTTCCCAACATGGGACCCACCGTAATGTGTCCCTAACTATGGGACCCAACATGATGTATATTTTCCATCCAACTTGTTGATAAGGTCACAAAGACCTGGATGAAGGGACCATACAAATATCAGTTTAATCCAAAACTTTTGTGCATCATAAAGGTTTCACTCTCCATTTTTTCTTGTTTTATGGTCCACTTTAGATGTGGATTTGCTTTATTTTTTGGATCTTGGCATAAAATGATCTGTACAAATGGATGAATGGCATGGATATAAAAATCGAGGCTAATACGGTGGGCATACGGTGGGATTAAAATTTACACCGCCCATTCCTTCATGTTTGATTTCTCTCCAAATCTTGACTGCCAAACAGAAAATCTGGAATTGGTAAGAACTGGAATTGATGAGAATTCATATCATGGAATCCACTTCTCCTCACTTCTCCTCAAATCCATGGTGCCAAACGGGCCATAATTCTCAAGTGAAAGAATACTTTTTGTGCAGAGTGCCTTCCATCCATAATCACCCACAATTGGTCATTTTATGCCTTCAGAGTTGGGGGAAAATGCTTGTAAAAATGGGTTACAAGTTCAGACAGCTGACAATCAGTTGTAGATGGTTATATATATACTATAAAAATTACCTTGTCAATAATAGCCATTGCTGTAATAATCATAAATGAAGAGGCAATTACTCTTTTGATGTTTGGCTATGGCCAGTTCTTTTCTGAATAGGCTTTGTAATCTATAGACATGCTGGTTGATTTGCGGATACTTAACACATATAAGATATTCATTACACTTGATGCTTCTTTAACTTTGCACGATAACTCAGAGGCCTGAAACAAATTTTCTTTAATCCTTTTCATTGTCACTGTCTAACTTAACTGATTAGACAGTAACGTCACTTCACACAGCTGGAAAAAGAAAAAAAAAAAAACTTCACCTGGCATTTTGGTTAGACATATGACATTCCATTGCTTGCTTGAGAAAAAAAAAAAACAATTTTGTTCAACACAATCGGTGCACAAACATGAGGTGGTCTTTGTAGGTCTCATTACCGGCTGCCTTTCTGGGATAATGTCTCTTAGACACTTTCTTTACCTTTTCTAAACTGTTGTAAATCTATAATGTAGTCTGGGACTATAACCATTGTCAGCAGGTAAGTTTTGATCTTGTTGAGCGGCGCCTGTATTTGGTTGTGTTGTTGTTATGAGAGACTGTGTCATTGTGGGGGAACATGCTGTTACTATCAAAACTTCTATAGATACGTGGGGTGCTGCTCAATTGTATTTTCCAATGAAAGATGCACATGTTCGCCTGTCTACAAGATTGGCTGATTTCTGAATTGCTTGCTTGTGTTTACTTATGGTGTTGTTGAGTGAACTCTAAGCCTCTATTTTTCTTCTTCAATGTCTTTGCTCTAATTTGGAGTCTTTGAAACTTGTAGGGTCCTGGTGGAAGACCGGGTTTCGGCCGTGGAGGTGGTGGTTTTGGTGGTGGGCCAGCAAGTGGAGGTGGTGGTTTTGGTGCTGGGCCAGCAAGCTCCAGCCTTTCTTAATGTCGATGTGAGCTAGTTTTGTGTTATCTAAATTTTTTTTCATCAGTTGGTAGTCTTTGTTTGTCTCTGATCTTTGCGAGTATACTGACATGCACTGATTCTTTTTTCTACATGGTTAAAACATGCTATATATTTGAGCTTCTTATTGGATATTGAGCTAGTTATTGAAAGTTTACATTTTTTACTTTTGAGAAAATAGGTGTTGTTGAAATAAGCTTTTGATTGCTTGCAATGCATATGATGTTTCATCCCTCTTTTACCCCACGTCCTAATTGTAGGGTACCTGCTCTTTATGTTATGGAGTACCAAAGATTGGATGAGAACTGAAAATGGAAAGTGATGTCCAATTCCTGTTTCCATCTGATCTTGATTGGATGTTACAGCCAGACATGCGATTGAGGGTTATTTGTGATCCAATTTCATTTTCCGGATTGTCCCAAACAAGCCAAATGGTTGAGGGAAAGATGTGTCATTGTGATGGAAAGACAATCTTGTGCAGGCACCTGTGAATGGAACTCCAAAGCGCCCTTAAATGAGTCACAACGCCAATAAGCACGGTCTCATGATCATAGTAATCCGATTGGGCCACCAATCATGTCAGAGTTTATAATACAAGTGCCTCTTGAAATAAATGGGCAATCCATTGGGGTCATCATCAATGATGATTTAGGCAAGCCTCTTCCCAGATCACTGGGACCATCCTCTCATGGAACCACAACCGACCCGCTGTCTTAGCAGTTGATCATGCAATCGCATGGCCAAGGGCTAGTAGATGGTTGGCCTCATGCCTCCATTTGCGAGTTTTTGAAGAATGAGAAGCCATCGATTGTTGGGGCTGTTTGGATGGAAGTAAATGGAGGTAAATGGCATTTGAGGTGTGTTTGGATGGGACAAATGCATGGAAATAAAATGAAATGGGAGTAAATGAGCATGGGTAAAATGCCTTTTTAAGCCCCATTGGAGAGTCGCACGAGTGTCTGCTATATACATGTGGCTTATTGATGATGGTCGGACCTTTAAGCGTCCAACCAAATATGTGTGGGGCTCATTGTAATGTATTTGTTTATCCACGTCGGCCATTCATTTTCTGAGATCATGCTAGGGTTTTAATGCAACTTGCATTTAATGTTCTCGGGATTTAATGCAACTCGCATTTAATGCCAAGCTTACTATTTGGTGTGGTCAACTAGAGCGTTGGATCTGCCTCAATTTTGGGCCCATACCTTAGTACGATCTACGAAAAGGGTATACATCACAGTGGGCCCCCACGCACATCTAGTTGGATGTTTAAAGGTCCGAAGGATCAATCCGCTTCCATTGTTAATACTTCGAAACAATTTAATTATTGGCTATATTATTAAAATTACACGAATATAATTATTTAAAGAGGCTAAATGTTGGTCATTTAAATGGATGATTAAAAAATGCTGGCAATTACTTGCTTAAGCTTGTAATTTTTTCATTATTTGTTAGAGTGTATATTTCAGTGGGCTTATTACAATTATTTTGTTAAACACACACACACACACACATATATATATATACACATACTAATTTGGAATATTAAAGTTGATTTTAGATATCATATATGTTCCTATGAATATATTGAACAAATTCAAATGCATTTCAATTCCTCCCATTTAGTCCTATCCAAAGACAACGTTTGGATTTCAAATACATTTCATTTACTCCTATCTAAACACAACTAAGTAAGCTACTTACACCTCATTCATTTACCTCCATCTACAAGCTCCCAAGTGATCCCTTTGGGTCTTTTTAGGTTAATGGAAAGGAGAGGAAACATTTGCCAGCCATGGAACCCACTTTCTTGATGTTTGTCAACCCCTTCTTTATGGTAATTTATGAGAAACACTATTTCTCACTTTCTATTTTTTGTAGGAAAATAAATAAATTTATTTTCTCACCTTCACCTTTAAGAAATGTGTTTTCCCATAGGAAAGGGAAATAATTTTTTTTTCAAGGATTAAGCCCAAATATGCTGCCATTCATCTTCAATCGTTTGGCATGTGCCTATATGCCAAATAAGCCATTATCCATGTTCAGTTATGCCCCACATTTCCCATTATGTGACATGTGCCAATTTGCACTATCATCTTCTCTTCCACCCCACGTGTATGTAAAGCATCTCGCGCTAATTTGCCACCATCCATCTTCTCTTGTGCCCCCACATGTGCTTATTTGCTACATGTACCACTATTCGTTTTCTCTTATACTCCACATGTGCAAAGCACTCCACATATGCTACATATGCCACTGTCCATCTTCAATCACTCCAAATATACCATATATGCCAATGGTTTCAATGTGCACAAGTGGTGCCATCTAGCTTTCAACTGCGCGTGTGCCAAATGTGTTAGTCTATGCCTTGTGCCACATGTGCCACCATATATAGCTTCAAGTACCTCACATGCTCCATGTGAGCCACAATTCAGCTTCAAGCACCCATATGTGCGTGTATGCCACATTTGGCTCTATCCATCTTCAAGTATCTCATATGTGTTACAAGTGTTAATCTAGTACATGTTAGCATTTACCTGAATTTTTTTTTCAAGAAATTATTTGGTTTTGCCAAATAACAAATTTGGAAGTAGATCCTAAATTTGTTGGAAATTTTTACTAATATATATATAATTTATTTATTTCCTTTACACAATTTCTTGGAAATAAGGCTTCTAAGAAATACTATTTCCGTTCCTATGCTTTGTATACAGTCCAAGCAAGCTACTAAGAAGCATGATTGGTGGCTACATTGTTGAACGCACAATGGGAATGCTTCCTACAATGCATGATGAGCGGTTGGTCCCGTGGGATCCGAACGATGAGATCATCTGCTTGCTTTTTGAAAAATGGTGCCTGCAAAGGTAGGCTGTTTGACGAGCAGTTGTGGTCTTTCCCACGTCTGCCTCTTCCATTTGGCATTCCCTTTAAAGTTGGATATTGTACAGAGGCTAATTCAGGTCGCTTACCTTGTAACAGAGGATCCACCATCCATCGATTAATCCTTTCACCTTCCTACCTATACAAACCAAATCAGAATTCAAAAAAGTTATAAGTGTAAAAGGTAAGCCTAGTTGGCTACAATGAGGATGCATGTGTCACACATCTAGTATATATGGAAAAATCGGTTGTTCACTGTAAAGGCCTCATGACCAAGATTGGGTGACCAAGATTGGGTTTCGACTAAAACACAGACACAACTACAGACAAGTACAACCGATCCACCATGGTAAGTTGTGTGATTTCCAGGTCAGAGATATCTAGGGCATGGAATAGTGATTGTGCTAATATGGTATAATATTATGGTGCATTATTCACAATCATGCAAAGAAATAGATGATTATCACCACATGTGCCGATTTAATAAAAACTTTTGTCCACGTAGTAGGGATATGATATGCGCACAACAAATGGCCAATCTATAACAAACGACAAGCTTACGTGTCGTCATTTGATAGGCCACAACTGTTTATAGGTGCAGACAGTTATCTCCACATCAGTGGACTGGAGATGTAGTTATGGCTACGAAGATTTTTCCTTACAACTGACTCCAAAGTTCTATAAAGAAGAGAAGGATTGAAGAGCTTCAGAATATTGCCAACTCAACACATATTAAATCAAATTATAATGTAATATTATCTTTTATCTTAGCTTAGCTTAGCATAATCCGTCTACGCCATTATAGTGCACCGGTCTTATTTTAGGAGTAGTGTAATCTCATCCATTTATGCTATTATGTTAGGTTGACTTCGACTACGAGTAGTGTAGTTCCCTTCCATCTTTGCCGAGCACTTGATTGCAAGGATTTTTTTTTTTTTTTTTTTTTTCTTTTCTCTTTTCTCTTTTCTATAGTGTAACTTTCTTTGTTTTTGCCCTAATTACTGTATCGTAGATAAATTATCTTTTACAAATTTACTCTCATTTAATCTATACAATTGAATTTCTTTTACTCATGTGTTATTAGATTATCTTTGCTATCACAATAAGAAAAAAATTCTTTTATTTAAAAAGTTAAAAAAAAAAAAAAAAACTAACTTGATTGTGTATATAAGTAATTGAATAGACAACCAAACTGCTTCAATTCTCTATCATAGAAAACTGCTCAGCTCTTTTGTCTACCTTGGTGCTTGTGCTTACAAGCATTTGGTTCTAATCTGAGTTATAAGTAAGCTCTGCTCTCCTGACAATATACACACATACGCACAACCGACTTTCGAGCCAAACAGTCTCTTGACTTATGGGCAGCCCAAGATGGGGCACATGATTGAGAGTCTGACCAATGATTACAGGCTCTCCATTATAATAAAAATGGTGGTCCATTTTCCTAACAACCTTTTTTGGTTAGGCCACATCCAAAGTAAGGTCCATTATATTGTTTAAAGACGGCCCAAGAAAATAATATATAAATAATAAAAAGTAAAACACATGCAAGCAGCACCCCACGCGTGGCCCTCTCGGGCTAAATCCAAGCCGCTTACGAGATGGGCCCACGTACAGATGCCTCTAAACAAAAGTCAGGCCGGTTTGGAATACAAGTGTGGCCCACCTGATGATCCGATCCACTTTATTTTCAGGAAGCGTACGGCTAGAGATGTATATACTTAGAAGTCGAGTGGGGACTCGGGCTGGATCGGCAACTGATGCCCTTTTTTCTTTCTCTTCCCTATTTAACGGCCCACATCACTCGACTTTCACAGAGGAGAAGATTTCAAGTCCAATCGGTTGGACCGAAATTTATGGTTTACCCACCCAATAACTTCCAATCTTTCATGGGTTTTGACATCCAACCCGTCCATTTGCTTGGTCCAATAATCATAAATATCATATGAAAAATTCAGCCACATCCACTCACTGATTAGACCACATCTACCCTTTTCTTGGACTGGGGCCCATGGGAAACGGTTGATACGGTAAGTCCCACCATTAAAATCGTCCAAATTGTGTTTGGGGTCCACGGTCGATTGTCTAACCATATCCAATCCAGTTATCGGACCCATCAGACCAAGACGAATGGATTCTCTGAAAATCAGGACATCTAAAGACTCTCGTGGGCCACACCACCTGAATTTAGAGTGTTAAGAATAATTTCACACCATTTCATATATAGTGTGGACCAGCTAAGTATTTGATTTGACTGAATTTTAGGATTTATGTGAAAAATGTGACGGCACACCTGATGGACGACTGAATAAATACAATGCTTGTTTGTCCTGCACAGCCATCAGTTGGCCCAAGTCAAGCTAGTGGAGACACAACAATGCCTGAGTATCAAGGAAGGTACAACGCCTCCATGTGGAGGCTGCACATCTTCATAAAACCCAATGAACTAAAACTCTTAACCCATCCAAAGCTCAGGTGGGCCTCATCAAAGGGAATGTCCCTTGATATGGGCTGGTGAAGAGAATGAACGGACTCGATTATGCATACGGAACACATTGTGCCCCTCATGCTGATCAACAGTGGGTGATTCGTCTTAATATGTTCGTTGTGCTGTGGCTGGCCTAAGTTTTGGATGAGGCTGATTTTTGTACTATAGAGATCTTCTAAGGTGAGGCATCTTATATAAGGGTTGGACGGTCCACAACTTTCCATAGGTCCACTGGTGTGTGCTCCCTGCAAAACTACCTAAATGCCCCGTCTTTTTATCTAAAGCTCTTCTAATGTCGTTTCCAAAGTTTTAGTCCTTGTTTGGTGGACATCTGAAAAAAAAAAAAAAAGGGTTCATCTTATTTTAGTTAGTACTAGTAATTATGTATGAGATATCTCGATCTCCAACACTTGGGGTGAGCTCCAGTGATACTGGTATCACTGTAGCTTATCTAGGAGATGTCGGGCCCACATGATACATTCACACCATTCGACCTGCTCTCCCATGAATAGTCTCAAGTGGCCCCAATTCTCCAAAATGTCCAAACGGACACTCAAGTGGCCACACATGGGGGAAAAGTTGAGAGGGGACGTTTTTCACATGGGCATCCAACATGTTGAGTTGTGTAATCTTAGGTCCGAGTGCTAAGGAGACACACTAACACCACAGTGGGTGGGTGCATCTTGTGATTAATCATGTGGGTGCGTTGCATGACTCACTAAAAAAAAATGTTGAGTTATGTAATCGAAATCCATGTCATCCAGACCCTCACAAGAAGCTGTTTGCCCTATGATTTAGGTGGACCATTGTTTGTAACAAAATTTGGCAGAACCAGATCAATGATGTAGGTGAAGCCACATGGCATATATAATATCCTGGATATCTTTCCAAGCACATGCAGGATATTAGGAAGATAGGTCAAAGTCTTGGTGTTTATGCCATCTTTGGAGATGAATGAGTAACCGTTGAGAACACATCAGTGCTAGAGCATGTTTTGAGCGTTCAGGCAAAAGTAAAACAAGATCGAGAAAAGATAAGTGCTCATTTACAACTAGTTACATGCGAAAGCACCATGTGGACAAACATTTAATAGCGAAGGTAGATGCAAAGAGAAAGATCCACAATTAAACTCAAAACTAACCAACCAACACAATGTTGTTTATTTTAGCTTAGCTCATCATCTCTATTGCTCGTCAGCTATAGGGATACCTAGTACTTTATGAGTAGTTTAGTTTAAGTCTGTCCCTGCAATCATGTTGGACCAACTCTAGTAGTAGCTAGTAGTTGTAATCCACTTCCATATGCACCTGCATGCCGAATTTAAAGGAAGACCTTAGCTTTAGGAATCGTCTTCCTGTACTCATACGTTGGGCTGACCGTAACTATAATTACCAATATTGCTTTCACCTTGCTCATCGGCACGCCACTTTGCGAAGTGCCCTGTTACTTTTAGCCAGGTTGGTGATTCCGTTGTAATTGTAATTATCGCTTATTTTCGCATCCATCCTTTATCTATCTGTTTGACCATACGATTGTTGCACCTTCGGAAGTCCTTGATTCCTAAGGTAAAAAGAACTCATTGGAGGAAGAGGCCCAACCTTCGTAAATCACTTGATATTGTGCGCATTCAACAGTTGGATGAATAGATGAATGGTCAAACCACGATCGAACACCGCTCTATCTCTACACCGGGGGTCGATGATCACGGTTTGAATCAGACCCAATCAGTTCTGGCATGCACGCAAACCACGCAAGCGTCCCTCATGGCCAAATTCGAGACTAACAGTCATAGTGGAAATAAAACGTGGTCCCCTCCCACCTTATTATGTGTTATATGGCCCACCATGGTTTTGGGTTGGGGTGATTTTTGTCTTGTGGATAACATAAAGAGAATCATTAGATGAACAAGTTGGATGTGATACAAATATTATGTGGGTCCACGTGGGCCCTCTTTTTGCTAATACAACTGTATGTTTACGGTGGTACTGCTACTATTGGAGCACACCTCTTTAAATATTAGTGAAGATTCTTCAACCGTACACATGACACTTTGTACTAAAATGTCTAAATCATGGACCTAGCAGTGAATCAAGATTAAATGAAAATTACACTCGGGAGATGATATTGAACTTTTTATTTTCCCTCGAAGTTTGGACCACTTTTTTTTTTTTAACCATCCATTTAGTAGAGATTAATTTCATTTGGAGTTATTTTTCTATGTAGACAATTGATGGTGTATGAAGGATCTCAACATAGTTTTTATTAACTTAAGAGAAAACCTATTATATAATCCTTATGTTGTGGCGGCGGGTGTTGACGTCTCCCAATGAAAGACATCACTCATTTCCTCATCTCTCTTTAACTCTCTCTCTAATGCGTATGTTGAGGTGAAGCACTTTACACATGCACTCACATCCCACACAATCATGCACTCACACCACAGTGAGATTTCACCAAAATGGGTACTTAAACCCATGACCTGGTGTTAAAACTCTTGTGAGTCTACCACTGAGGCATAGGTAAGTAGCCAAGGAGGGTCTATTTCTCTAAGCTCTTTGCCATATTATTCTCTTTACTGATATGGCCTATATAAGGAGGGCCATGGGTTGAGAGAAGTAGTACATTAGTTCATCTTCTAGAGTATTCCTTGGTATAGGATTCCTTGTACGGGTGGGAGAAAGGTAAGTATTGTAGTTCTGTTTCTCTTACTTTTAGTAAAGAAGAAAGCTTTACTATTCTCATGGAGTGAGCATATTATTGAACCACATAAATGTTGGGAAAAAATCGGCTCGTAGTGGAAGAAGCGAGAAATCAAACAAGATGATCACAATTGCAACAATTAAGCAACAATCAACACACATAAGAAGGAAATCCAATTTTAACGTGGAAAAAACGATCCACTATGAATCAAAAGTTACAAGAGAATAAAGAAGAACTCAAACCCAGATCATAACCCCAAATAGAAATTCCAAGCTACCCAAAGCTAATTCTCACATAAGAAGGACAAACACAGTTATTTCCCTTACCCAGAGAACTCCAAACTTTCCCCTAGCTCTCTCTCACTCTAAAACTCTCTTAATCCCTTTAGGATGCTTGACCCCTTTGGCAAATTCCCTAATCCTACATTACATCCCTTAAATATGCAACGAATCAGAATTAGAAACATCTTATGCAAAACCATGCAAACATATTGCACAACCAACTTATGGTTGGTCACCCAAACCAACCTTCGGTCGCCCGAAACCACATGAAAACATCCAAAGAGTTCATTGTGCAAAATTCGCCATAGTCGATCACCTGACCATCCAGCTCGATCACCTGATGGCCCTGTTCAAGCATAGATTTAAGTCACCCGATTCCAACAATCTCCATCATGATGATAATCTTCATGCTGCATCTTGCCATACTCAATTATCCATCATTCATCTCTACTTCATCTTCATCATAGTTTCACAACTTCTCATGTCTCTAACGACTTATTCTTGCACTTTCACACCCTTTGCTCTTCTCATGTGGTCCTTGCGCATTTGCCACATATGAGCAACTTTCGTGCCTTCATCATTACAAGTGCCCCCTTTGTCACTTTACAGTACCGATTGTAGCTGATAAACCTGATTGAGATATTGGCTTACCAATCCATCCTCTTCTACTCTTCTTCTATCATAGTCTCAAGTTGCTTTCCATACTTTTCTTTTATGGAATACTTCTCTGTGTAGAATCTAATGCTTAATGCCATTGAAACCCAATCTCAGATTCTGATCTACCTTCCAACTTTAGCCCTGATACCACTTGTTGGAAAAAAATCGAACTGCAGAAGAAGCAAGAAATCAAATGAGATGATCACAATGACAACGATCAAGCAACAATCAACACACACAAGAAAGGCAATTCAATTTTAACGTGGAAAAAACCCTTTCACGGGTAAAAAACCATGGCACACAATCGACCAATCCACTATGAAATTGAAGTTATAAGAGGATGAATAAATAAAATCCGAATTTAAGCCCTACAAGAGAAACCCTAAGCCCCACAAGCTTTTTCTTTCACCCTAGAACCCTCTTAATCTCTCCTTACGCATCTAGCATACCTTAATTCCTGTTTACACCTTGATCATATAGGCAACAAATATAAATTAGAAACATCTTACGCAAATCGCGCAAGATCATGCAAACCGGGCGCACAACTGACATATGGTCGATCGCCTAATCGGCGCTTGAACCTACCTTCGGTCCCCCGAACCCCTCAAAGAACGTCCATAGAGTTCTCCATGCAAAGTCCAGCGGTGGTTGGTTGTTTGACAACCCTATCCAACATATATTTAAGTCACCCGATTCCTACAGTAAATCCTTGTACCTCTTGTCTTTTGTTTTGGTTTGACCTTTTTGACTCTTTTATTTTATGTTTTGACCTCGCTTACATTGATCACGTGTGGGCAATTTTCCTAACAGATATTGAGATAGATAAGACTTTTAAGAGGATATATTAAAAAGATAAAGGTATATATAAGGGAATAGAGTTGTACACAAGCCGAGCTTTGTTGCCTTATTCGAGCTAGGCTCATTCAATGACCACCCTGGCTCATGTTCGGCTCAGCTCGGCCTTCGAGCTGGACTATCATGATTGAGCTGGCTCGATCGAGCTTTCGAGCCAAGTTCGAGCCTAGTTCGAGCTGGGTTTGAGCCTGAAAAAAATAAAAAAACCAAGCTAAAAGCCCAGCCTAAAACTGTTTAAAATTCAAGCCCAAAGGAAGCCCAAAGCCCATTGACACCCCCACTTGCTTTTATAGAGAGTTTCACCTCTCATTTCTTTGCTCTCTTCCGATGTGGGACTAAACAACATACCTAGTTGAGTCAAGTCCCAACTGAGTCAATTGAGCTTCACCGAGCGAGCCGAATTGAGCTATGAACGAGCCGAGTTTCGATCCGAACCAAATCGCGCTAGGCTCGAAACTTATTTCGAGCATGGAAAAAAAAGGCTTAGCTTGGTTCGGAGCTAGTATTAAAATCAAGCTACTCCGAGTTGAGTCGAGCAAGTTAACCGGGCTTGCTCAACTCATGTACAGCTCTATAAGGGAGCAATAACAAATGTAAAAACCACTAGTAGATAGACAAGTAAACTCCTAATTAGTATAGGTTTATACTGAGGGTTAGCTTTGAGCACATTTCTTTCTATATTGGCTATAGATCAGTTAGCAAGGCATTGTAGTAAGAGATCTCATGGTACATGTTGTTTTCAGATGACATGATTTTGATTGACAATATTGCGGGGGGGGGGGGGGGGGGGGGGGGGGGGTGGGTTTCATGTCCATTTTTTCCAACCGACTTGGATTTATCATAGATGCTTTAAAATTTAAGGAATTAAAAATTAGTCAGCCTAAAATGTCCATTTTTTCCAACCAACTTGGATTTATCATAGATGCTTTAAAATCTAAGGAATTAAAATTTAGTCAGCCTAAAATAGAATATATGGAGTAAAATTTCAATAATAATAGGAGTGGAGATGAGAAATTAGTATATGATATTTCATGGATGGAGATGTTGCTCGTATAATCCAAGTCGGTTGGAAAAAATGGACATGCAATTATCATGTATACCATAAGACTAGAAGCTAGGATGAGTATAAAAACAACCATGATTATGAGACATTATTGGGTAGTTAAAGAACCACGTATCCATGTAATGATGAGTCTAGCTAAATGAGAATATTGAGAGGGATGAGCAGTAATATTGATATAATTAGAAATCATTGTTTTCAAGGAAATTTATGAGCGACAAAAATAGGTAACAAGATGAGGAGAAAGTAAAATTTGTAGGTTTGGTCATGTGTAATAGCGGCGTGGATTCCGTACTATCCCAACGGGACCTAGCTAGAGATGGACGGTCTTGACAGGGGCTCTGTGGGCCACCGTGATGTATGTATTTTATCCATGCTGTCCATCCATTTTGAAAGATCATGTTAGGGCATGAACCCAAAAAGGAGGCAAAGTCTTGAGTCAGACCACATCAGTGGAGGCAGTAGTGACAATGATGCCCATCATTGAAACCTTCCTAGATAGGGCGACTGCAAAGTTTATTTGCCATCCAACCTGTTCATAAAGGTCACATAGGCATGGATGAATGAAAAACATAAATATCAGTTTGATCCAGAACTTCTGCGGCCCTCATGAGATTTTCAATAGTAGACGTTTCATCCCAATTGTTTCCTCTAATGTGGTCTACTTGAGCCTTAGATCTGCTTCCTTTTTAGGATTATGCCCTAAAATGATCTGAAAGCGTGGATGAAACACATACAACAAGGTAGGTCCCACAGAGCTCCTGCTAGGATCTTTGGTCTCTAGCTACATCCTAGTGGGGTAGTACCCAACTTGATAGATATTAATTGGATGGTTAGAGTTGCTTTATAAGTGTGGTTATAGAGCCCTGCACCACCCATAATTTTGGATGGTTCGGTAGCTGCAAATCAGTGGCCCAGGTTGTTGGGATAAGAGCCGGCAGCGGAAGCGGAAGGTCGAACACGTGAAGCAATGCGAAAACAAATGAGTAACAAGATGCAATCAATCACACACAAGCACACCACAAGAGACTCCGAATTTTACGTGGAAAAACCCCAAAACGGGTAAAAAACCACGGCATAAGCGATCCACTATGAATATCAGAAGATTACAGAGATTGACAGC
Organism: Liriodendron chinense; assembly: GCA_003013855.2. Classification (NCBI taxonomy): domain Eukaryota; kingdom Viridiplantae; phylum Streptophyta; class Magnoliopsida; order Magnoliales; family Magnoliaceae; genus Liriodendron; species Liriodendron chinense. Next base: position 318,256 of record PVNU02002562.1, on the reverse strand, counting down.
CCACAAAGCAAGGAAACATAGAAAAAACCCAAGTTTTCTCTCACACACACCTCTCCCCTCTTCCTAGTACGAATAGGAAACCTTGGACACCTTAGGATACCACCCTAGGTCGGATTACAACACCTTAAGTAGGAAGAAATCTGAAAATAGAAACACCTTGCGCAGTACAGCGGACTGCGCAAGAAATCCGCGCGCACAGCCTGCCGGTCGGCCGACCAGTCGGCCTTCACAAAAACAGTCCAGGGAGATGCCACCCGACCCTGCCTCACATTCGACCGATCGCCTGACCGGTCGGAGCCCACTGACGACCGATTGGCCGACCGGTCTGGGCACCAGGAAAACGTCCAGGGGGTCTTCACAGCATCTGGGTTGCGCTGTCTGGCCGGTCAGCCGGTCGGTCGGAGCATCCATTCGAGCCAAGGTTGAAGACTCAACCCAACAAACTCCACCGAGGCTTCAAACGTCGAATCAACACATCCTTGCAACGTCATCTCATCTTCAATCATAGCTCCACCACTTCTAGTGCCACCATCGACCCTATCCTTGCAAATTCACGCCCTTTACCGCTCTTCTCATGTGGCCCTTGGGCACTTGCCACATACGAGCAACCGTGGATCTCGCTGCCGTTCCCGCAGCTCCACCGTGGATCTCGCTGCCGTTCCCGCAGCTCCACCGTGAATTGTGCTCCAGATCAACATGTAGAGATGGACACACCTCCGTGCCTTCATACACACAATTGCCCCCTTTATCACTTCACAACAATGATGGCGGCCAATAAACACGCACCCTTTCGCCTCGAGTGCACCAAGAGAAATCACATTCATCTTCATCTTGGGAACGTGCTTCACATCTTCCAGGACTCGTTCGACCCCATTGAACATCTTGATGCACACAGTACCAACACCCACAACCTTATGAGCGACTCCATCGCCCACAAACACCGATTCTCCACCATATTCCCTGTATGTCGTGAATAAATTACGGTCAGGAGAAACGTGACATAATGCCCCTGAATCAAGGATCCACTCACTACCGTGAGATCCCTTGCCAGATACAGTCAGAACTTCACAAAAATCGTCACCGTCCTCTACGGTATTGGCTCCATCTCCAAAAGAATTTCCATACTTCTCTTGCCTCAACCTGGGATTCTGACAATCCCCTCTCATGTGGCCCTCCTGGTCACAATTTCAGTACTTCACCTTAGACTTACCTTTGCCTTTGGCCCTCGATCCCGATTTCGAATATCCTTCATGCTCAGAACTTCTTCCTACTATAGCCAGTGCCTCTGAGGAATAATGGGAAGCCACGTCACCGCTTTTCTTTCTCATCGCCTTCAACTGGAGGGCTAAGATAACGGTCTTGACGCTTATGGTTTCCCTTCCTGTACACACAGAGTCCCTAAATGACTCACATGAATATGGAAGAGAATTCAACAGGATGCATGCTTGATACTCATCCTTCATCGGTTCATCGATCTCCACCAACTTGCAAACCAGCCTATTAAACGTGCTCAGGTGGTCCTCCACCTCAGTTCCCTCAGCCATCCTCAAGGTGAACAACTGCATCAACACGTACATGCGATTCTCTAGAGATTTCTTGGCATAAACCTTCTCTAGCTTCGCCATCGTTTCAGTCGCAGTCTTCTCCTTCATGACATGATAGAGAACATCATCCGTAAGGTTTAACAGGATTGAGGTTCTTGCCTTCTTGTCGAGCCTCGTCCACTCATCGTCCTTCATAGCCTCGGGTCGCTTTTCAAGAGCTCCATCAAGCCCTTGCTGAACCAGGAAGAATTCAATCTGCACCTTCCATAGCTCAAAATTATTTTTCCCAGAGAACTTCTCTATATCGAACCTTGCGCTCGATCCCATCTTCTTGTCTCAGATTCGAATCTACTCCACCCCAACTTTATCTCTGATACCACTTTTTGGGATAAGAGCCGGCAGCGGAAGCGGAACACCGAACACGTTAAGCAATGCAAAAACAAACGAGTAACAAGATGCAATCAATCACACACAAGCACACCACAAGAGACTCCGAATTTTACGTGGAAAAACTCCAAAACGGGTAAAAAAACCACGGCACAAACGATCCACTATGAATATCAGAAGATTACAGAGATTGACAGCACACAAAGCAAGGAAACACAGAAAAAACTCAAGTTTTCTCTCACACACACACACACCTCTCCCCTCTTCCTAGTACGAATAGGAAACCTTGGACACCTTAGAATACCACTCTAGGTCGGATTACAGCACCTTAAATAGGAAGAAATCCGCGGTACTCCGGACTGCGCAAGAAATCCGATGCACAGTCGGCCGGTCGGCCTTCACAAAAATAGTCCAAGGAGATGCCACCCGACCCTGCCTCACATTCGACTGGTCACCCGATCGGTCGGAGCCCAATGACGACCTGTCGGCCGACCGGTCTGGGCACTAGGAAAACGTTTAGGGGGTCTTCACAGCATCTGGGTTGCGCTGTCCGGCCGATCGGCCGGCCGGTCGGAGCACCCATTCGAGCCAAGTTTGAAGACTCAACCCAACACAGGTGACCAAGATGAAATGTTTTTTTCAGATAGTCAGAGTAAGTTCCAGTTGGGACTAATTGTTCAGCGATTCAACGGTTTAGATCAGTGAACCACAGGCCTTAGCCTCAGCAGCAAGGTACAAACATGTAGTCCAAGCCATTGTAGGATGATAAATGATAAGATACAGTGACTATGGTATATCCAATTGTCGCCTAGGATATCCAATCCATAAGAAAGGTGGGCCACATCATAATTATCACTAGCTGTGAAGATCATGCTCATCCACTTATGGGATGGGCCACACAAGTACACTGAGACTGTCCATTGATTTTGATGTTGTGTCCTGCCCCATCAGTGGATCTTCTTGATTTTCATCTCAGGTGATCATTATGGTGTGGCCCACCTTTTTCATGGAGTGAATATTCTACCCATGTGACATGTTGACTGAAAAATGGCTGTATGCTGGCCATTCAAAAGTACACGTGGAATTGTTGTGTTGAAATTAAGATATACAAATCACTGACCCAACTGTGGATTGAGCATAACTGAAATATTGCGCTGAGGAGAAAACAGCAACCATCTGATTTCTCTCTTCGAATTTGGACCACTCACTATTTAATTTTAACCATCCATTTGATAGTGATAATAGGACTTTTAGGGTCGATTGATCAGTGGTGGACCCACAATTTGGATGATCTGGATATTTGTACGGAACTCTACATGTGAGGCAAATGAGCTACCACCATTTTTAAAAATGTGGCAGGAACATGGATGTTTAACCATCGCTGCTCGGCTACTGTTCAATGCTCTGAGGATTCACCCGAGCATTCTATAATTAAGAGATATTCCATGCAGTCGAGTGTACCATGCATTAATCCAGGATGCTGGTGGGCCTTATCATGGATGGAGGATGCATGGCCCAGAAGCCAGATTTTGGACCCGTTTGTAGGACAGGAGGCTCACAGGCTAAAGGCCCAAGCGCAAATCCCCGGCGGTGATCACCGAGCAGAGGTGGACCTCAATTAGGGTGATAGTCCGACTGGCTCCCTGAGCCCTAACAAAATCCCACCACGAGAAGCATCTACATGGAATGGGCAGCCTCGTTAGCTCCAGGGTAGGTGACCAAGTTGAGGTGCCACTAGAGAACCCACAAGCTGGACTAAGGGCCTGAGGGGGGAAGCTCATCCCTCGAGCTCCACAACTCAACTAGACCGAGCCGACCATCTCCTGGGGTGGCGCAAGAGACCCTGGATACGAATCCCCCTGAAGTCCCTCCGATGTGACACATAGAGGATGTCGGTCAACACCAGGAGTCGGCTCACACTCCCATGATTGAAGACTGTAGGCTGGCATGTTTGGGTGTATTTGTCAGGCCTGGATCATGTCACCACACTCTAAAATACCACCATCTATTCGAGGCAAAGGGGCGTTACTCTCATAACCCTTACCCCCTTGCTATCCGACCTCAGCCGACCTGACTTGGGCATCGCAAGGTCCACTGCCGCATAACGGCTCCCCCAACTTGTGCCTTCATTCTTTTCGTGACTGGCATGACCTACAAGCAGGGAACGACCACGTAACTGGAGCCGTTTCAATACACCCTTGACCCCTCATCCATTGCTGATCGGATTTGATTTGGGTGACAACAAGCATAACACATGTACAGCCATCAGTCGTCATATAAAAAAATGGTGATTCACCTGAGGATGGCGTGTGAAACTTAAACTTAATGCGGAATAATTGGATCTCTATGCATCGAATAATGGAAATTCCATACTGTAATCTTAAAGCCATACCTGATTGGGAAGACATTCTTGATGCCGCCGTGTTGCCGAGAAGAACTCTTGGTCTTCCGCACCTTATACCTTTAGGAGAATCACTCAATGAGACTAGGGTTTTCTCTTGTATGTTGGTGAGGGGACCAAGACGTATATTTATAAGAAAGAGGGCCAGAGAAGCTTACCCATCACACTTCTCTCCTCTAGGGTCTCTACACCGTAAGTTTCCATATCAGGCTTAATAACCACGTATAGGGAACATGGTTCAAGCGTCCCGCCCCAAACCTATTTATAATGATCACAACTATAGTGGGGCCCACTGAATCGCTCAATCTGAATAATCCAACGGTCATGATCTAAACCGATGATCATGTGTGGCCCACATAATGGAGTCTTACATTCTCCCACTTGGGCTACACTGATCTTTGAAAGAAAACAAAATATTTTATTTTATTTTGTGAAAAATAATTTTATAAAACACATTTGTTTCAAAAATTCCTAATGGGCGCCCTACTGATTTCAAAACAATACCTTTGGATAATTATGAGCAACGCTTGTTAGATCCGGTCCATCAAGACCACTGATATTGAATCGTGGTAGTCAACACAACATTTAATATTTTCGAAGTGTGACGAATCACAATCACAGATACCAATAGCCTTAACGACATGGATCATTGATATGGGGTGTAGTATGAAGATTACACGTCTTATGTGATCATACGTGTTTATCTTCAAGTAGTCCCATTGAACGTGTCTCCAAGACACAAACCAAATTCTTGCCTGCTCAAAACTGAATGTGCACGCTGAAGGAGAAACAAGATATAAACTGAATAACAGAATCATAAAAAATGAGATCTCCAATGTCTATACCTGAATCGGATCAAACTGAAGCTCCCACTAATCTAATATTTCTTTGGGTCACCAAATCCCATGAAAGACAAATGTCTCAAAAGTTACGTGACAAACTGACTTTTAACGAGTAGATCTATCATCATCTGCTTCATGCAAATGAGTTCTATAGACATTAGACAATTCTGTACTGAATAAAACTTGCAGCCATATCGCCTCATGCGTAGGCTCAAGAGAAGCTACATATTCCACTTTCATCGTAGATGAAGCAGCCAAATCATGTCACGTTTTTCATAGTATAATTTCATTATGAAAATGTAGCTCGCAATGGAACTCTCGCTGAAGGCAGCTTACAAAATCTGCATTTGTATATCTAACCAACTCTAAATGGTCAGACCTTCTATATGTGAGCTCGAAGTCCTTTGTCCTTTGTAGGTAGCGCAACATTTTCTTTACAGCTATCCAATGGTTCATTCCTGGATTGCTGAGGTACCTGCCCAACATTCCAACCACAAAAGCAATATCTGGACGCGTATAGACCTGAGCATACATGATGCTCCCTACTGCTGATGCATACGGAATAACTTTCATCTTATCCTTCTCCAGGTCATTCTTAGGACACTGAAATTGACCAAACTTGTCACCTTTTACAATAGGTGCTTGGCCAGGAGCACAACCTTGCATGCCAAACCTTTCGAGAACCCTATCAATATAGGCCCTCTGCGACAAGCCAAGTAATCCACGTGATCTGTCCCGGCTAATCTGAATGCCGATGACAAAGGAAGCATCACCAAGATCTTTCATCTCAAAATTTTGAAATAAAAATTTCTTAGTCTCATGCAACAATCCAATATCACTACTGGCCAATAAAATGTCGTCAACATACAAGACCAAAATGATAAACTTACTCTCACAGATATTCACATATATGCAATCATCCGCAGTGTTTTCAATGAAACCATATGAGGAAACAACTTCATGAAACTTTAGGTACCACTGTCGTGATGCCTGTTTCAACCCATAAATGGACTTCTTAAGTTTGCAGACAAGATGTTTTGAGCCTTTGGCTTTAAAACCTTCTGGTTGCAGCATATATACGTTCTCCATTAGATCTCCATTGAGAAACGCAGTTTTCACGTCCATTTGATGTAGCTCTAAATCCATATGAGCCACAAGAGCCATAATGATCCTAAATGAGTCTTTCTTAGATACAGGTGAGAAAGTCTCCTTAAAGTCAATGCCCTCACGCTGAGTGAAACCCTTTGCAACTAGCCTGGCTTTATACCTTTCGATATTGCCCTTAGAGTCCCGTTTGGTTTTAAATACCCATTTGCAACCAATCGGCTTAATCCCTTCAAGCAATTCAATAAGGTCCCAAACTTTGTTGTCCTTCATGGATTTCAATTCATCCTTCATGGCATCGAACCAATGAGAAGCATCTGCACTTTGTTCGACCTGTGAAAGGGATACAGGATCCTTTTCAACCCCAATGTCAAACTCATGTTCCTGTAAATAGACGACGTAATCGTCTGGTATTGCAGATCTTCTCTCTCTATGTGATCGTCTTAATGGCTCATTATTCTGAATTGAGTTTTCCATTTCCTCATCAATGGGTTGTATTTGAGGTTGTACATGGTTGTCCATAGGGATCTCAGGGTCCACTGCTGGACGGACAACCATGCTACTCTGAATGATTGTAGTGGGAACCATAATCGGCTCTTCCTCAAATACAATATCTCTTAAATTTGTGCTCTCACTATCTTCAGTGTTCTCAATAAACCTAGCATTCCCAATCTCAATGACTCTCATGGAATATGATGGACAATAAAATTTGAATCATTTTGATCTTTCTGGGTATCCAATAAAGAAGTAACTAACAGTTCTAGGGTCAAGTTTTCTTTCATGCGGGTTATATAGTTTGGCTTCTGCAGGACAACCCCATACATGAAAATATCGTAGACTAGGCTTTCGCCCTGTCCACAATTCATATGGAGTTTTCATTACAACCTTACTAAGGACCCTATTAAGGATATGCACAGCCGTTTTCAATGCATCACCCCACAAAGATTCTGGCAACGTAGAATTACTAATATAGATCACACCATATCCTTTAGGGTGCGATTACGCCTTTCCGCTATACTATTCTGCTCTGGAGTACCAGGCATGGTGTACTGGGCGACGATGCCACAATCTTGTAGGTATCTAGCGAATGGACCTGGATTATGCCCAGATTCGTCATACCTTCCGTAGTACTTACCACCACGGTCAGATCTAACGACTTTGATCTTCCTGTCGAGTTGATTCTTGACTTCAGCCTTATAGATCTTAAATGTATCCAGGGCGTCTGATTTTTTTGTTAATAAGGTATAAGTACCCATAACGAGAGTAGTCATCTATAAAAGTGATAAAATACTTCTGCCCATTTCAGGATGCTGTAGGGAACGGTCCACAGATGTCTGTATGAATCACTTCTAAGAGTCCTACGCTCCTAGTGGCACCCTTTTTCCTTATTCTAGTCTATTTACCTTTAATGCAATCAATACAAACCTCAAAGTTTGAGAAGTTCAGGGAGTGAAGAATTCCTTCACGCACAAGCCTTTCCAATCTCTCACGAGAGATATGACCTAATCGCCTGTGCTATAACATGGAGGAATTCTCACAATCTAAACTTCGTTTGATGTCTTTAGTGTTTCCATGTGAGAAGTTAACGCTGTATACATGTGAAACATCCAAATCTAGCTGATAAAGGTTATTAACTAAAGTGCCAGAACCAATTACAACTGAATCATAGTGAATGCTTAATTTTTCATTTGCAAATTTAAACTCATAACCAAATTTGTCCAAACGAGAAATGGAAACCAAATTGCGCCTTATAGAAGGCACACAAACAGTATATACTACATCAAGAAAGTGTCCTGACGATAACCTAAGCCTACAGACTCCAATAGCTTCTACGTTTGCCCTAATGCCGTTCCCCATATAGACTGATCTCTCTACATCAGTTGGCGTCCGTCTTTGGAGCATATCTTGTATGGAATTACAAATGTGAATAGTTGCACTAGAATCTATCCACCAGGAGTCTGTAGACATATCAGCTAAATTTGATTTAAAACAGACTAAAATATTGTCTTTACCCTTAGAAACGAGCTATGCTTTAAATTCTTCACAATCCTTCTTTTGATGACCAGGCTTCTTGCAGAAGAAGCAGCCATCATTAGGACCCTTCCTTTTCTTCTTAAATGTCTTTCCAGACTTAGGCTGATTGCCACCCGCAAGACCCGTAGAACTTTTCCCTAAAGTGTGCTTTCTTTTCTTATTTCCTTTTCGTCCTTGACCAGATGTCACTAGGTGTGCACTTTGTGTCTTGCTCGACCTTTTGAGTCTCTCTTCCTCCTGAACGCACTGAGATATCAGTTCGTTCAATGTCCACTTTTCCTTTTGAGTATTATAGCTGATTTGGAATTGACTGAATTGTGGAGGGAGGGAGTTCAGAACCAAGAAAATCAGGAGTTCATCCTCAATCTTAAGGTCTAATGCGCGAATTTTAGCTACCACATCAGACAATCCACCAATGTACTCCCTGATATTTCCTTGACCGTTATAGGTGACTTGAGTCAATTTATGTAAAAGTGAACTCAGCTCAGCTTTATCCGATTTCTGAAATCATTTTCCTATTTCAGTCAAGAAATCTTTAGCTTTCTCAGTGTCGGGCATGACACCCTGCATGGTCTCAGAAATCGAGTTCTTTATGATCTTGAGATACATCTTATTTGACTTGGTCCAGGCCTTGTAGTGAGCCTTTGTTGATTTCGTACTAGAGTCAGTTGGAATAGAAGGCTCTACTTCCTCCAAGGCCAAGTCCAAGTCCATGCAACCTAGGACTATTTCAACGGACGACTTCCATTTGGACTAGTTGGACCCAGTAAGCAAAGGTATGGAATTGAATTGTGTTGGAATATTGGAAACAGTCATAGCTGGACATTCAAAGCATAAAACTCACATTAATAAACAAGTCCCATATAACAATGCATAAACATAAACCACAAATATCATGCATGTATGAACATTCGATTGATTTAGGCCTTCAATCAAATGACCCAGAATGATGATGGGCCATAATCATTAAAATCTGGCAAGAGCCCAGCGTATCATCACAATTCCTCCTTTGAGCGAAATTGTAACATACAGGAGGCTCTTCTGAACATGAAGCTGACCAGTGTTGGTGAAATAAATCTAAGACGTCCATCACCTTTGGGTGAAATGAATCTCTCATACGTATATCACCATCACCAATCACTTCATCCCGCTCACACCCAGCCAAACGATGATACTTCTTTGTTCTGACCACCGCTCGCCTGGGTATGAACGCAACTGAATGCAATCCTATAATGGAGGGTTACTGAATTCCAAGTACATAAGTTTAGAATTAGAAATTTTTGCCAATTGAGGTCACTTTGGTGGCTAACACAATAAGCTCCAATCCCCACTTCCAGACCCAAAGATTGCTACATGGTCCTGCCCACAACGGACCATTCTGCAGAAGTTCTAATTCGGCTTAAAACATGACTGATGTTGACAGCCCGTAGGCTCAAATGTATTCTAAAGAGTGGTTGGTTTAAATTCTTAATAGTCAACAACTAAATATCAGCCTCAAACGCATGGGTAATGGCCCTATTTTAGGCCAAATTTGAACTCAATAATTAATAACCATATTTATATCTTTATGGTCCAAAAAAAAAAAAAAAAATCAACAAGACATTAAGCCTAAGGCTAGGCCCGAAGAAACTTTAACCAGGCCCCTGAAAAATGGGCTGCTATACAACATGTTATGGGCTCACAATTAAGCCCTTTACATTTCTCCAATAAGCCCAAGATTAAGTCCAAAATGAGCATTAAATAGGTCCACCATAAATTATTATTATTATTATTTTTTAGTTGCAGCAATATGAGAAAATCAAGCCACACTCAAGCCACATCATATGACCTGCATTTAATGCTTTATGCATTTAATGCAACCCAAGCTCACAATGTGGTGATGAGCATCTGTCTCATTTTTGTTCTTTATTCTTCGGTCTTAAAATGATTTGAGAAAATAACCTGATATAGCACGGTGGGCCCAATTTCCACCTGCAACAGACCCATCACAATGGCCCGATCCTTAAAACATACAGGCTCAAGGAACATGCCCTAAATCAACTTGAAATATAACAGGCCCGTGATGTATGGAAATATAGGCTCACGTTTGGGTTGAAACCCAAATTAAACTGTCCATGCATGCCCTAAAATAAAACATCAACTGGGCCTAAAATTGGGGCCTGGATCAACCTAAAAACAAGCCTAAAATCAGATCTAGTTGAATTAAGGGTCACGGGCTAGAACCTTGTGCGAGTGTCAATTTCGAATGAGCACAAAATTGTTGGGCTAAAATGCCACCTGAAGGAGGCCCAACACATGGCCTAAACACCAAGCCCAATGCAGAGACCCAGTCCACGGCCTAACTCCGAATCCAACCCAATCGTCTGGCCCAACAACCCAATGGACAGGCCCATAAAAGGAACTGCAATCATGTCTCTTGCAAGAGAAAGCACAGCCCCTTTTCAAAAAAATAGAAAATAAAAGCTTATCTCCCTTTCCTCATCCCCAAAAAGGAAACCAGACCACAACCCTTTCATTGCCAAAACCAGTGCCTCAAAAATAGCCGCTGCAAGCCCTGATTCCGCCACCAGAAAAATGAGTGTCAGCACCACGGCCGACATCGCAGCTATAGAATCTAGCCACCAGAATCACCATCATCTACCATAGCAGGGTCGAAACCCTAGCCGCATAATAGTTTTGTCGCTGTCCTAAAATGGAAGCCACTACCCCAGAGGCGACCGATCGTCGGTTTCAATGGTGAAACGTGGTTGCTGGCGTTGGCTGTAAAGATTTTTTTTTTTTTAAAATCTTAATTCCTGAAAGTGGCCAGCAGCCCTAACCGACGATAGGTGCTAGCTCTCACAGACATGGCGACAAGGTCTGGAGGTCATGGCGTTTCTCTGCCACCATTAACGGCTACTAGATTGGTGGAATGGTGGCGATAATCAGCAGAGTCCGCTGCCGCTGATTGATGAGGTAAATAACCGAGAACAAGATGGGGTTTTAAGGAAACAGGGTTGCGGTGATGGCTGCCCTCTCAAAACCCTTGTATGGAAAATTCAATCGGGTGACAGTCATGCCACGATTTGCACGGATCATACGCCCCCCCCCCCCCCCCCCCCCCCCCCCCCCCAAAAAAAAAAAAGTTTCTTAATGCGTCTGGATTTGGCGCTAGCCCAAACAACCCATTGGAATCCGGCATCCATATTAGGGTTTCGATCGAGCTCGGGATGTCCAAATCTAATCTCTTGATGTTAACAGAAATCCTTAAGATTAATGCATAATCTTCTCTGATACCAACTGTGAAACTTAAACTTAATGCGGAATAATCGGATCTCTATGCATCGAACAATGGAGATTCCATACTATAATCTTAAAGCCATACCTGATTGGGAAGACATTCCTGATGCCGCCGTGTTGCCGAGAAGAACTCTTGGTCTTTCGCACCTTACACCTTTAGGAGAATCACTCAATGGAACTAGGGTTTTCTCTTGTATGTTGGTGAGGGGACCAAGACGTATATTTATAGGTAAGAGGGCCAGAGAAGCTTACCCATCACACTTCTCTCCTCTAGGGTATCCACACTGTAGGTTTCTATATCAGGCTTAATAACCACGTATAGGGAACATGGTTCAAGCGTCCATCCCAAAACCTATTTATAATGATCACAACTATAGTGGGGCCCACTGAATCGCTCAATCTGAATAATCCAATGGTCATGATCTAAACTGATGATCATGTGTGGCCCACCTAATGGAGTCTTACATGGCGATGGTTCCATGCACATTCGAACCAAAAGTAGGAACGCGGTGACCGTGCCACCTTAGGTGGCTAGCGGTCGGTGATCTGTGGGTCCCACCATGATGTATTGTTTTATCCAGGCCGTCCATCTATTTTTATGGATCATTTTATTGCTTTATCCAAAAAATGAGCCAAATCTAAATTTCAGGTGGACCACATCATGGGAAAACATTAGTGATTGAATGTCCACCATTAAAAACCTCCTGGGCCCACTATAATGTTTATTTGACATCCAACCTGTTGATTGGTTCATACAGACATCTGGATGAAGGAAAAAACCAACTATCATCTTGATCCAAAACTTTTGTAGCCCCCAGTAAGTTTTTAATGGTGGGCGTTCAATCAACACTGTGTGGTCCACTTGACATTTGGATCAACCTCAATTTTGGGATCATACCATAAAATGATATAGAATAATGGATGGACAACATGGATGAAGCACATACAACATGGAATAGCCCACAACTCACCGACCACTAGCCATTGGCTAGTGGCAGGGTCACTAGTAGGGCTCTCAATGGGTCAGACCTGGATCAGATCCAGTTGGATCTTTGGATCCGGCTCCAAGTCCATATATCTGTAGATAAATTCTCGGATCGGATATGGATCCAAATCGGATCCAAAAGGTGATATCCATATCCAATCCATTTATAAATTATTAGATCCATTTCAATCCAGAGAATCCATATAACCATCCGATTCGGGTCAGATCTAGGTCCGAGTCCACCCCCACTACAAATCTAAAAAAATATATAATATAGTATATTTAATTAGTAGAAAAATGATGCAAATCCCTCTATTTACCATGGTATGGCCTAAAATAATTTGTAAATCGGATGGCCAGCATAAATATAACATATACAGTAAGGTGAGGATTTTAATTGAATTCGGATTGAACTCCGATATGTTGGTGTGAATCCAAATCCGGTCCATTTAAGTAATCTAATTTATTTTAAAATTCAAATCTGGTCCATTTAACTAATCAGACCTATTTTAAGATCCAATTCCGCATTACACGGATTCGGAGTGAATCCGATCTTGGATCTGACCGGCTCCATTGAAAGCCCTAGTCACTAGCCTGTCCTTTTCCCAAAAGTAGGAGCTATTTGAGCCCACTTTGACGTGGGAGTGCGATCCAACCCGTCCAAAAGATGCACCAAGTGTTAAACCTATGCACCAAAATCCAGCCTGATTCATAACTCAGGTGGGCTACCCGAGAAGGAACAATGGGACGCGGATCGCATCCTGACCTGCCATAGCGAAGTCCTACCGATCGGTCCTCTGTGGACCCACCATGATTTTATTGTTTTATCCACGCCGTCCATCCATTTTTTCAGATCACTTTAGGGCATGAAATTAAAATAAGGCAGATCCAAATCTCAGGTGGACCACACCACAGGAAATAGTGGTGGTTGAACGCCCACCATTAACAAATTTTTAGGGCCCACTCCATATATATATATTTTTTTTCCATCCAACCTGTTGATTTGGTCCCACACAGACCTGGATGCAGGGAAAACACAAATATCAGCTCGATCCATTTTGTGGCCCACAATTAAAAACGGTGGGTGTTCAATCACCACTGTTTTCCTGTGGTGTGGTCGACCTGAGATTTGGATCTGCATCATTTTTGGGTTCATGCACTAAAATGAACTGGAAAAATGGATGAATGGCGTGGATAATTCACATACATCATGCTGGGGCCCACAGAACATCTACCAGCAGCGAGTCGCAAGTGGCAGGGTCAGCAGGACGCGGATTCCCTGCGAAAGGCTTTCGCATGAAGTTTCTGCACTGCGAACCTGGTTGGGGCCACCGTGATGTTTTTGAGAAATCCACCCCGTCCATACGTTTTGTGACCTCATTTTAGGCCTTGAGAACAAAAATGAACCCGATCAAAGACTCAAGTGGACCGCACTGAAGGAAAAAGTGGGTAGGGAAATTCATACCGTTGAAAACCCCCTGGGGTCCACAGTAATGTTTTTATACCATCCATACCGTTAATGACGTCATTCCTACTGGGATGAACTGAAAACACAAATATTATCCTGATTCAAAAACTTCTGTGGCCCCACGAATATTTCAACTGTAGACGTTCAATTCTCACATTTTTGGCCCACTTGAGTCTTGGATCCGGTTCATTTTTTCTCATAAGTCTTAAAATGATCTCAAAAGACGTATGAACGGGGTGGATTTCTAACAAACATCACGGTGGGCCCCACCTAGGTTCCCAGCAGGAACTTCCTGCGAAAGTTCGCACGAGAAGGGAAGGGACGACCGTCCAAGAAACTTACAGATGGAGTGTGGGGTCCACCGTGTTGCCTATACGTCATCCGACCCATTCATCAGGTTCCTTCCACCGGACGCGGATTAGCTACTGGCAGGTTGAGTAGCGAAAAACGCTACTGAAGTGACGTCACCATGTCACGTGGGCCTCAGCATGATGTATATGTTGTATCCACACCGTCCATTCATTTGGAGAGATCATTTTAAGGCATGAATCAGAGAATGAGGTTGATCCAAAGCTCAAGTGGACCCCACCACAGAAAACAGTGGGAACAGTGACATCCACCGTTGAAAGCTTCTTATGAGCCACAGAAGTTTTCGATCAAGCTGATATTTGTGTTTTCCCTTCCTCCATATCTGTGTGAACTTATGGACAAGTTGGATCTCAAATAAACATCATGGTGAGTCTAAGAAGTTTTCAACAGTGGATGTCACTGTCCCCACTGTGGTGGGATCCACTTGAGCTTTGGATCCGCCTCATTATTTGAGTCATGGCCTAAAATGGTCTCTCCAAATGGGTGGACGGTGTGGATACAACACATACAACATTCTGGGGCCCACAGAACATGCTGACGCCACTTCAGTAGCCATGTCCGCTACTCAACCTGTCAGTAGCTAATCCGCGTCCCCTTCCACCAAGAAGAAAGGACACCGAAATTCAAGCAATTCCACGTGGATTTCCTGCATTGCAGAAAGTTCCTGTACTGGGAATTTAGGTGGGCCTTACTGTGATGTTTGTGAGAAATCCACCCCGTCCATCCGTTTTTTGATATCATTTTAGGAATTGTGACCAAAACTGAGCTATCAAACACTCAAGTGGGCCGAACTAAAGGAAAAATTGTGTAGGGAAATTCCTACCGTTGAAACCTCCCTGGGTCCACAGTGATGTTTATATGCCATCCATACCGTTCATAACGTCATTCCTACTGCGATGAACTTAAAACACAAATATAGCCTGATTCAAAACTTCTGTGACCCCACGAATATTTCAACTGTGGACGTTTAATCCTTACGTTTTCGGCCCACTTGAGTCTTGGATCCGGCTCATTTTTCGTCACATGTCCTAAAATGAGCTCACAAAACGTATGGACGTGGTGGATTTCTCAAAAACATCACGGTGGGTCCCACCTAGGTTCCCAAGGCAGGAACTTCGCAGGAAATCCGCGTCTGTGTCATCCTGAGTTTTATTTTTGATTAACATGGATGATTCTTTGATGTACGGTTATCATGAAGTCCCCCAACAGATGAACGGTTTGGATTATTCACGACTACATCATGGGTGGGCCCCACATTGAACGCATGTGATCATTCCCCGCGAAAAATTGCGAGGGGGCAAAAGGTAAAAAGCAAGAAGGAATGGGCAATTTACAGGCATGCAGAAGAAGGAGAAAATGGGAGGAGAAGAAGAATGAAACCCTTCTCCTCTATATATAACTTCTCTTTCCAAAGCAGCAGAAGCAGAAGCAGCAGCTGATTTTGATGGGTTCTCTGCTCGGCAACTGGCCTTCCTACGATCCCCACAATTTCAGCCAATTACGGCCGTCGGATCCCTCTCATCCTTCTGTAAGCAGCACATCCGATCTATTTTCCTTTTCTTTTGATGTTTGGTTTTGATTTCGCTCACCGTTTCGCAATTGCGATCGAACTATTGAATTGTTTCAATTTGAGTGAGGGTTTGGACAGTTCTCTAGTCAGAGGAATTAGGGTTTCTTTCCTTCATTCAAGATTAGGGTTTTCCAGGTTGAGTTGATTATATGAGAAATATGTGTCAATTATTGTTGTTCTTTTTACATGAGTTGATCTGAATTGCATTTTGTAATTTGAAACTGCATGCGATCTCTCTCTCTCTCTCTCTCTCTCTCTCTCTCTCTATATATATATATATATATATATATATATATATATATATATATATATATATATATATATATATAGACACACACACACACACACACACACTTGATTGTTTTCTGTTCTTCTTCTTCAAAAGATGGAGAAATGTTGCTGCTTTAAAGAAAAATAAGATATTTAGATGTTTTGTGGAAGAATATGAGAAATTTGGTTTTGGATTTCAGTTATGCGATGATTTAGAGACAGTTTGCTTGCGACATGGTTTAGTTGGAAGATGTACAATGAGTTTTCATGGAAGAATGTGAGGAATGTCATCAATGATGAGAGGGACATGTGATTCGTCAGCATGGTTTTGAATTTGTATGGAGGAAGAAGGGTTGAAGAACTCATCATAGGTGGTGCTTTAGAACCTGGACTGGATAACTGACCTGTTTTTGTGTGCGGTCCGGTCCAAGCTGGTCTGCCTGCTCATCCAACTGGGTCAGCCTGTGACTTTTTGTTATGATGTCATAGGTAAATGAATTAAAAGTTCTAAAAGATTAGAATAGATAAATGCATGTGGTTTTGGTCTGAACCATCCATCCGGTTGGAACTAGTGCAGGTCACCCGGTCTAATTGGGGTTGGGGCTTGCCGGGTCTGTTCCTTTTGGCTCCAGGTTTTGTTTTTAAGGACAGAGACCTGGATCGAATTGGATTTTGGGTACCCACCAGGTCTTTGGACCTTGGTTTTAAGTTGGATTCTGGTTGTGTCTATGTCAAATAAAGGCATCTACATGGTCGGCCCACTTGAATGGATGGATTAGATCACACATGTTTGCTAGTTTGACACGTGAGGTGTTGTGGCTCGGCAAACCTTATTATGTTGCTAGAAAAATTAACATGTATTTAAATTATATATCCTTAAAAAAAGTATGTAAAATATATGATATTACTTTAAAATTACTAGATCCGAACCAAACTGATTTTAATTGGGTCCAAGATGGTGGACCGTACCCAGATGCAAGAAGACGCAACTTTTTTAGTGGGTCCACACTTTTTTAGTGGGTCCAAATGGTGGACCCGGATCCAACCCGATTACTAAATGGAATTGAGATATTGGACTGGACCTGTTAAAATTGGGTAAGGTCTATCAAGTACCAATTGACAACCATAATTGGAATGGTTTGACGGTTGGTCTTGACTAGTGTTTTAAACAGCGGTAGTGTGTTGCATAGCGTTTAACTCTTTGTAGTGTAAATAGCATAGTGTGTAGCGTAAGCTACACAACCATTATATTTTTAGTTTAAAATAGTAAAAATATGATAAATAGTGAGAAAAAAAGCATATATATATATATATATATATATATATATATATATATATATATATATATATATATATATATATAATGCCTAAAAGATGATTCATTTTCAACCCCTATCCTACAAATATTGCATAGGAACTGGCATTTTAAAAAGAA
The DNA here is from genome assembly GCA_003013855.2 of Liriodendron chinense. Lineage (NCBI taxonomy): Eukaryota > Viridiplantae > Streptophyta > Magnoliopsida > Magnoliales > Magnoliaceae > Liriodendron > Liriodendron chinense. Next base: position 300,568 of record PVNU02002562.1, on the reverse strand, counting down.
AAAAATGAAAAATATCTTAAAATAACTAGTAAATCTTCATACTAAATGAAAAGGAACTCATCAAGGGGCAAGAACATGCCTCTTGCAGGCTTAAGAAGAGATTCAATCAATCAAAAATAGGAAAGCTACAGCTTCGTAGCCGTACAGATGCAGAAAAGGGGAATTTTGATTTCTCCTTTGTTTCTGCCAATGTTCTTAAAATACATCAAATGGGCCTTTTTGCAAGCTCCAATGATTGGCCAAAATATCCCTTGAATGGCCTTCTTGATCGAGAGAGTCGAAGAAGAGGAGGAGAGCTTGCATTGGAGGCTAGGGTTTGAACATGGGTTTTTGAAAATCTTCTTTCGAACTCTTTTCTTTTAACTGAAGTTTTTTTAGTTTTCTTTGTGGTGTGAGATCAACGCATTTTAACAGAAACACCAAACTTACCAGGGGATCGTGGACTAATAGAGTACTAAGATCCATGGAATACAACTCTTCCTTGGCCAATGGCTATTGTGTCCGAACTCAAGTTCCTAGGGACAACAGAGGAAATCCTCTCCTTTAACCCATATTCTCATGTATGCTTAAGGTAAACCCGCATATTAATTATGGCATTAATAACATGTCCACGTAAGACCCCTCGTCATCATTATCTACGATTATGATCATCATTGTCAACAGTCAAGATACACACTGTCATGTATGATGTCCACATTGGATTTCTAGGGCACACAACCCCAATACAAAATGTTAAACAATGGAAGATAACCCAGAGCTTGCGTTAGATCCATTGACTTGCAAGCTTATGAATTGAGCTCCAGCCCAGGTAACGTAAGGCTACTTCTAGGAAAGCCTCCAATTCATTCATTTTGCAGTTTGATGGCCCTACGTGTACTTGTATGCAGTTGTAGCATGGCATCATCAAAAACTACAATTCAATTCCCATCTTAGCCATAGGCTGAAGGGGAGGACCTGACATTTCTCCTAAGCAAATTGAATATGGTTTATATTAATGGACAAATATGTTAGGAAGAGAGGTAATGAGCAAGTGCTGCTGAATGTCTTACCCTGATACTGATACATAATCTATGTGCCGTCTGTGTCTCAAGGTATATATTGTGTGCCACTGATATTGTACTCTTAATGCTCACATAAATACACAATAGGGGGTGTTGGGGTGTGGTGAAGTGAACTCCTTTCACTGATTCTAACAAACTTTCTCTGGTATATTGACCTTTGATTGAGATCACTTAAAAGGGAAAGGGATTCTTCGTCAAGATTGTCGAAGGACTAGGCTCCTATTTCCTTTGTAGGAGATGAACAATAGTTCAAGAGCAGAGGTGTTTTCCAGGGCAAAACATGTAATGGAATGGGTGATTGTTTCTAAGGCGATTGGTTATTTCCCTAATAGTTGGTTGCATTTGTAATTGTTAAACGGCTACATCGTGCTAATCTTATGGGCCTATAAGAAGCTACAATGAGAAGAAGAAAAAAGGAGAAGCAAGATGGATGAGAGGAACAATATGAGAGAGAGAGAGAGAGAGAGAGAGAGAGAGAGAGAGAGAGAGAGAGAGAGAGATTTTAACAAAGAAACACCAAACTTACCAGGGGATCATGGACTAATAGAGTACTGAGATCCATGGAATACAACTCTTCCTTGGCCAATGGCTATTGTGTCCAAACTCAAGTTCCTAGGGACAACAGAGGAAATCCTCTCCTTTAACCCATATTCTCATGTATGCTTAAGGTAAACCCGCATATTAATTATGGCATTAATAACATGTCCACACAAGACCCCACGTCATCATGATCTATGATTATGATCATCATTGTCAATAGTCAAGATACACACTGTCATGTATAATGTCCACATTGGCTTTCTAGGGCACACAACCCCAATACAAAATGTTAAACAATGGAAGATAACCCAGAGCTTGCGTTAGATCCATTGACTTGCAAGCTTATGAATTGAGCTCCAGCCCAGGTAACGTAAGGCTACTTCTAGGAAAGCCTCCAATTCATTCATTTTGCAGTTTGATGGCCCTACGTGTACTTGTATGCAGTTGTAGCATGGCATCATCAAAAACTACAATTCAATTCCCATCTTAGCCATAGGCTGAAGGGGAGGACCTGACATTTCTCCTAAGCAAATTGAATATGGTTTATATTAATGGACAAATATGTTAGGAAGAGAGGTAATGAGCAAGTGCTGCTGAATGTCTTACCCTGATCCTGATACATAATCTATGTGCCGTCTGTGTCTCAAGGTATATATTGTGTGCCACTGATATTGTACTCTTAATGCTCACATAAATACACAATAGGGGGGGTTGGGGTGTGGTGAAGTGAACTCCTTTCACTGATTCTAACAAACTTTCTCTGGTATATTGACCTTTGATTGAGATCACTTAAAAGGGAAAGGGATTCTTCGTCAAGATTGTCAAAGGACAGTGGTCAACACTATTAGTGGCCTAGCAAAAAACCCACTAGGCTTCTATTTCCTTTGTAGGAGATGAACAATAGTTCAAGAGCAGAGGTGTTTTCCAGGGCAAAACATGTAATGGAATGGGTGATTGTTTCTAAGGCGATTGGTTGTTTCCCTAATAGTTGGTTGCATTTGTAATTGCTAAATGGCTACATTGTGCTAATCTTATGGGCCTATAAGAAGCTACAATGAGAAGAAGAAAAAGGAGAAGCAAGATGGAAGAAAGGAACAATATGAGAGAGAGAGAGAGAGAGAGAGAGAGAGAGAGAGAGAGAGAGAGAGAGAGAGAGAGAGAGAGAGAGATGCTCAGGGTGTATTGAAACCCCAGTCCTCTACTCTTATGTATAATAGTAAAAACATGAATGGGGCCTTTGGGCCTTACTACATGGACTTGGGTCCAATGGGCCTTATTTAACTATCAGCCTTATTTAACTATCAACCTTTCAATACTCCCCCTCAAGCTGGAGCATCCTAATGAGGCTCAGCTTGGAACGAGGGCTAACATAATCAAACCTAAGAAAGAAAGAAATTCTTCTCTAACAATAATTTTATTTCTTTTTTCTTTTTCTTCTTTTTATTTCTTTAAGGCTTTGCCTTTTCTTTTTTGCTTTTTAATAAATTATTGCTATTAAAATTATTTCTTTTGTCTTTTTCTTCTTTTCTATTTCTTTTAAGGATTTTCCTTTTCATTTGTACTTTTTAATAAATTATTGCTATTAAAAAAGAATAATAATTGGGCTTTCAGAAATAAAGCCATGATGAGTGATTGCTGAGAGGGTTAGATAAAAGATCTTGCGTGGGCTCTTCTTGGGAAGGCTTTCACAGTGATATTCCATATTCTCTGCAAAGGGGTTGGATTGAAGTCATTTGAGATGGTTGTGGCCAGATCAAAGTTCACTAGTTTGTACTCCATCACCACCAAGAATATGGCAACGTAGGTTTGAACAAAGCTCAGGAGGCAATCCCGGGTTGGCTAGTATATGAATTATTAGAAATGGGGTTGGTATCACCTACAGAGCTTATGCTGGCCCTATTGGGATAGCGGATTCCAATGCGACAGAGGTTAGGGCCCAATTGTTTTCAAGCTCCCTTAGCTATTATCGAAGGGGATTCTATTAATGTGATCAGATGGGTGAGTTCCATTGGTTTCTGCCTTCGGGCGCAGGAAGTCAGAGAGATTAGGACACCATGTTGATACCTTTCTCTTTAAAGTGCAGGGAGAAGACTATTGTAGTGGACAATCTTGCAGCGATGTGGCCTTTCAATCTCTTATGATAGGAGATTCTCTCCCTATTGCATAATTTCATATGCCTTTATTAAGTTCTGCTGTTTCTTGGAAAAAAGAAGCTTGAGAAGGACTAAAATGTTGGTTATTCCTAGAAATGCCTTCCCCTTCCCCACAAAGTAAGATTTGACAATCTCCACCCATGATTATCAAATGCATTGTTTGTTTTTCTTTAAAAGAGTACCCGTAGAAAATACGAACTGCTTGTCTCACTGTCCGATATTAAAGTAAAATGATCTCTCGCCTGAATCTTTTTTCTCATAGAACTCCTGCTCCATCTCTTGTAATACTAGGAACAATGCAAGTGACCCAATTCTAGAAATACTTTTGCTGCCCTTATCTACTAGCTATCCCTACACAACTCTTGCACCTTCCACCTATTCCACTGGCCCCGTAGCCCACAAACAGATCACTATGTGAACAATTCTGTTCCCCCGCCATTCGACACCAGTTATAGGAAGGCTGAGAAAGGTATTGGAACCAGTTGCAGATAGAATCAGAGAATCCCATGTACGAAGTAGAAGGACTTACAGCCAAACTCACAATTGGAACCTATAAAAGGAAGATTCCAACATGCTTAGAGAAGGGAAAAGATTCTCACACCCATTATACTAATGCCGCCTCCCAAAATGCACCTCTTGCTTTAAAGGGGGGGAAATAGGGATTTGCCGTAGGGATGGTTTTCATCTTGACTATAATCTTTTTTGTAATTTCCACCGAGAACCCTGATTGAAATTCACCAAATATTGGAAAACTCCCTCAAGTAATGACGTGTTATAGGTGTATATCACCTCTAAACTCCACCTACAACCTACAGGAATTCCATTTATGCAAACTTCTGACTTCATCACCATCCAAATATGATATTGGAAGTTTTGGGCAATCTATTGTACGGTCTTCACCTCCATGGTCAAATGATGCAGGTAAGATTTGGGAGTCCCACAAAACACATATTAAGAGGTTGAAAAGGGAGCCCAAGATGATGGTGACATGGTTTGATTGTTCTATGGATGTGTGTCTTAGAAGGCATGCATTTTATGCATGTTTAGAGAATGCAATTGCATTTTCTTTATATAAGAAGATGGCTCAAAAAACGTCTGGCTGACACAACGATGCTACTGTTGAAGAGTCTATTGAGTCATATTTCCTATGGGCCCAAGGTTGACTAAGACATGAATCGAGGAAGATATAATCAAATTAGCAATGACTATTCAGTTATGATGAAATAAGGTTGATGCCATCATGTGGGGTCCTGAAAGAGTCAAATTGGTAGTTCATGATTTAGAGAAGGTTTCCTTGTTGGCTCCTACAGTTAAAACTAACCATGGTTGGATTAGTGGTTGGGTCAAAGTTGGTTAAAGCTGGCGAAGGGAACTTGTTTCCCAAGTTAAATTCCTATGCTTAGTGGGTTTCTAAATAGGATCAAGTTGATTGTTGGAAGGTATTGGCAATTTTTATTTGTGGACCAGTTTTATTCAAACTCTAATATGCTTTTGGGTTGTAATAGGTTTTTGAAAGTCCTAGTAAGATAGTAAGATGAGTTGGGAGCGTTTTAGACTTGCAAAGGCTAGGTTTTATAGTTGTTTTGGTGGTTATAAGCATGACCCTACGTGGAATTCGGAGTTTGAACATGATATTTGATTGTAACATAATTCTGTCAAATTCCTGATTCTATTTGATTAGTTTGATTGTTGGTGGAGATTCCGATTTCCATCGAGAGGATTTCTCCTGATTCCCTACACCAAATTTGGTATAAGAACAAGTTTCTTCTTTGAGATTGCCTAGTCAATTTGCAAATCATGTAAGTGAGGCGATGGAGTGAGGATAAATCTACATAGATGTGTGGAAGCGATGCAAAGACTCAAATGGCAATTGTACATATCAGTGTTGGAATTCCAACATAAGAGGATCCATTGATGGCCTGCTGATGGTGATCTTGCTGTTAACCGAAGCAAATGAGGGTAATGAAATTATTATTATTATTATTATTATTATTATTATTATTATTATTATTATATTTTTTTGAAGATATTGAGGATAGAATACAAGTGATGAAGCAGATTGAAAGATAACTGAATTTCTAGTGGTAGGGATTTATATGTACCAATTGAGATCAATTAATAATCCAATTGGCCAGAAGGTAGAAATGAAGACCAAATAAAAATAAAAGGACTGTTTATATAAATGAAACAGTCTACTAGTTGAACTTAGCATAAAAGGGGAAACACATACTAGGAGATAGAAGCATCTCATCTATGAAGACAGACGCTCCACCTCAAAAAGAGGTAGGGAGGGATTGTATTCATACTTATATGAGAATACGGAGCCTCCTCAATTCTCAAAAGAAAAGAGAGAGAGGGAGGGAAGAGTGGACCCTCCCATGTGGAGTAGTCTAGAATCTGGATTAAATGGACGGTCAATATCGATTGATCGAAGTGTGCATGCATCCTAAGGCAAGCATAGTTGCTCTAGTATGGGGACTAGGGAGCTTCCCCATCCCTCTACTACAGAGAATCCGGAGGGAGGGAGGGTCAATATTTTGGTTGATCAAAGTGTCTATGAGTCCTAAATTCCTAATGCATGGTTGCTCTAGTCTAAGGAATTTCCCCCCCCCCCTTCCTGTGGAGAATCTGGAGGGAGGGAGGGAGGGAGAACATGGAGTCTCCCGTGAAGAGTAGGATGGACTGAATGGATGGTCAATATTGATCGTCGAAGTGTCCATGTCTCCTAATGCAAGCATGGTTGCTCTAGTATACGAAGTTTCCTCATCCCCTACTATAGTGAATCCTTCCTCTTTATGTATTCTTGCTTGAAAATTGGTTACTACGGGTCAACCTCTTGAAGCTGCATTATAGATCAAGAAACTCTTTCTGGTTATGAAGAGCAGCTACCAGTCAATGTGAAATATCTAGTTCACATATGCTATCACCGAAGTTGGGAGTCATTTGCTTACTCCCAAACCATTAGAGGATGGCCCACATTCTATACACTTGTTTCATGATCTTTCCTTCTTTTCTTTTCATTTCTTTCTTTTTTATTTTTATTTTATTTAGTTATTTTTTGGGCAGGTTAATCAATTTGCAGTTATCCCATTCTAATGGACAGGGTCAACTTTGGATTGTCCCTTTCCGAAAGCATTTTCTGCTCATGCCATATTTTCTTATGATTCCACTTTTTACTTAGGGGGCGTTTGACATCTCTACTCTAATTCAATGATAGCTTTCTGAATAAGAGCTACTTTAATAAGCTCTTTTTGTTCTAGCTCTTGTTTTAAATAAAGCCCGTTTGGTAAAATCTCCAAAAAAAGCTCTTATTTAAAATAAGCACGTTTGGTAAAACTTTCAAATAAGAGCTTTTTTAAGGGTAGTTGATGTCATTTTTAAAGATTACAACAACTTAAATATAAGAGCAATCCAAATTGTTGTTTGGGTGGATTGTCCATCATGTGGGGCCCAACATCAATGCTAATTGTCCTTTATGTGGAGCCCCTCAATGTCCGCTACCCACCACCATCACGTGGACTCCACATTTGATGTGTCCATAGTATGGGCCCTACCTTTGAAGTGTATTGTCCATCATGTGGGGCCCAATTTTGATATACCATTCATCGTACGAGGTGCACCTTCTATATGGATCATTCATTATATCATTATATGGCCCACTTTGGATATGGGTCATCCATCATGAGAGACCTTGTATGTGGACCGTCCATTAGGTGGGGCCCAATTAATGTCAATTGTCCATTATGAGGGGCCACACTTTTATGTGAGCCATCCATCATGTGAAGCCCACTCCGACCATTACGTGGGCCCACCTTGATGTGGACCATTTTTTGTGTGGGCCCCCACCTTCATTATGGGTCGTTCATCATGTGAGCCCATCTTTGATATCAACTAACATGTTGGGCGACACGTTGATGTGGGCAATCTATCATGTGGGGCCTACCTTTGATGTGAACCTTTCATTACGTGGGCCCACCTTGATGTGGGGCCCCACTTCAATATGAGGGGCCTATCTTTGATGTCCACCATCCATCATGCAGGTCCTACCTTTGTTGTGGACGACTATCATGTGGGGCCCACATCACGTAGGTAGTCCATCATGTGGGACCCATTTGATGTCCACCATCCATCATGTAGGTCCCACCTTGGCTGTGGACTGTCCATCATGTGGGGTCCAACCTTCAATATGGGTCATTCATCATGTAGGCCCACCTTTACTGTCAACCTTCCATCATGTGGTCCCACATTCAACATCCACCATCCATCACTTGGATCCTACCTTTGTTGTGGACCATCCATCATGTCGGTCCCTCCTTTGTTGTGGACCATCTATCATGTGGGGCCCACTTGATGTGGATAGTCCATCATGTGGGACCCTCCTTTGATGTCCACCATCCATCATGTAGGTCCCACCTTTGCTATGGACCATCCATCATGTGGTGCTCAACCTTCAATATGGGTCATTCATCATGTGGTCCCACATTTAATGTCAATCTTCCATCATGTGGGTCCCACCTTTGCTATGAACTGTCCATCATATGGGGCCCACTTGATGTGGATAGTCCATCCATCATGCGGGGCCACAATTTAATGTGGGTCATCCATCATGTGGGACCCACCTTTAGTGTCCACCGTCAATCATATGGGGCCCAACCTTAAATATGGGTTGTTCATCATGTCGGCCTACCTTTGATGTCAACCTTCCATCATGTGATCCCACCTTCAATGTCCCCCATCTATCATGTAGGTCCCACCTTTGATGTGGGTGTTCATCATGTGGGGCCCACCTTTGATGTGACCATGCACTATGTGGGCCCACCTTGATGTGGAAACCCACCTTCAATATGGGTTGTTCATCATGTGGGCCCACCTTAGAAATATTCTAAAGAAGAGAAGAGGGCAAGGTGGGAATTACTTAAAAAGTTTAAGGACAAACTTGTCCAAAAATTAATTAAAAATATCTACCCACTTAAGCTAAATAAGGTCTTAATGAAAAAGTGACCTCCCTATTACTTATTATTTAATAGCTTTTTTGCTAGTTTCAAAAAAAATAAGCTCTAAAATGAAAGCTTTACCAAATGGTCTATTCTTATAATAAGAGCTTATTTTTTTAGAATAAGAAAATAAGCTCTTATTAATAGATTTGCCAAACGCCCCCTTAGATTTCCTGAAAAATACTAAAAAAATAGATGATTATTTTTTATGTGAATGCCCTGAAAGTTTTTTTTTTTTTTTTTGTTGATTTTCAGAAAATAACGCCTGCCACCTATCATCCTACTCATAATCGGACTGTTCCACCACCTAATCAAGGTAAAGATCACACTTTCTGTATACCACCTTAAAGATTCTATGGTAGTTTGTTTATAAATTCACAAGATGTTGTTGCAGTTTAACATACTGTTTATATCCTCTCAATCTTACTTGAAAGGATATCACAACAATTTACTGCTAAAAATTGTACTATTTGCTGAGTACTATTATTGACGTTACTCTTCTGTTTATAGCTTCTGGTAAAGTACCTTTCCTGAATTATGGGATTGTTTTTAGTTTCACATTTTAGAAAATTATATATGACAAGGTTGAGTTGTTTGGGGATTTTGCATCGAGGCATTATAGGGTGCTGAGCCTCAATTGTACAGTTTTCTTTTGTTCATGATTCCGTAGATGAACCATTGTTCAGCGATCCTGACAGGGTTCTCCATGTATGGGGATCCCAGATATTTTTTTTATTTGTTGAGAATTGAAGCTTTTTTTTTTTTTTTTTGGCTTTAGTTCACACATCCCACTGTTGGTACACACACCCACATTGTTAGTCACCCTCCAATGTTAGCCACCCCCTAGGTTGGGATAACTGTTTAATGTTGACTTTTCTTTGCTGTATATTTTAAGCATCTGTTTGTAAGCCTCTGAGTCTGGTCGAAGGGTTAGGGTCTTCTGATTTGATATATTCTTTTAGGACCTGCAAATTGGGCTGTTGGGGCCCACATTTTATCACATGCTTCTTGTGATTGTTCCAGCTTTCATTAGAAGGGAAGTGTAGGCTTGTTCATGCAAGGAGAGGGAAGGCTTTCAATATGTTTTCAATCTACTTTCTGGTCCTAAATGCACTTACCAAAGGATGAGGATAGGTCATAAATAGGGTCGACTCACAAAACAAGATTCGGTAATCATATCCCAAATAGGCCAGAAACTAGTGCAGAATATTATTGGTAGTACCGAAAAGATGGCAATAACTAGACTTCCTATATAGGGGTGCCTTTCCAACTGTAATGAGATGACAACAAGACTTCTTATGTAGGGGTTATGCGCTGAATGTTTCAATACCTGAGATTCAATAATGCTCCATGTTTGAAATTTTCTCACAAGTTCCATGGAGAACTGCATTATTAACACAAAGATTCCAAGGGTATTGCGGGGATAGCAAACATAACTTGGTGAGATGTTGATGCATTTACTTCTGCAAAGGAGCCCTGCTTAGGCTACTCAAGAGCAGGGAATGTAATCCTACTCCTGCATATGTGCTAATGCACAATCCAGCTATCGATCAGGTGTTCCTGTCATGTGTGCCATTGCCTAAAAAGCAGGCCATATAGGAGGCCATCACGTTGGTCACACTAAGGGCTTGTTTGGGAGCTTGTAAGTGGAAGTAATTGGGAAATGGATTTGGAGGTACATGAATTGGGAGTAAATGGCTTTACAGTTACACAGTTGTGTTTGGATGGGAGTAAATGAAATGCATTTGAAATCAAAATATTCTGTTTGGATGGGAGTAAATGGAGAGAATTGGAATGCATTTGAATTTTTCAATATATTCACAAGAATATATGTGATATCCCAAATCAGCTTTAACATCGCAGCTTAGTGTACATATGCAATATTTAATAGAATGATTGTAATAAGCCCATTGAAATACATACTTAAGCAAAAAATGAGGAAATTTCGAGCCTCGGGTATGCCATAAATGTAAGGATCACAAACAAGCAACTTGCGAACATTTTTTAACCGTCCATTTAGATGGATATCCTTTGGATGGTTTGGATAATTCTTATGGTGTGATTTTAGTGATGTAGCCAACATTTGGATTGTTGGGGAGTATCACTAGCGTGACATGTGTATGGCGGTCATGTGCATAGTGGCACCTTTGTTTACGTGTGCGACTCTCGAAGCGAGCTAAAAAAGGCATTTCACCCCCATTTACTTCGATTTCATTTACATGCACATTTACTCCCATTTCATTTCATTTACGTGCCTTTACTTCCATCCAAACACATCCCAAATACCATTTACTCCCAATTCCACCCATTTACCTCCATTTACTCCCATCCAAATGGCCCCTAATGCTAAATTTGGACACTTGATGTGATCGGTCAATAATTCGGTTTGATCTGTGATGAACTACACCTCCATGAGTAGGGCTGTCAATAGGCTGGGCCTCGGCCAGATTTGAAACTATTCGGACCAGACTTTTGGGCTGGGCCTATTAAAAAATTTTGCATTTACTAGGCCCAACCCAGTCCATTGACAGCCCTATCATTAAGTGTTGTGGCCTGTGGGCTGGGTTTGGGCCTTGCATGCATGGCCCAATCAATTTCTGGATCGGACTTGTGCTCAAGTTGGTTAACTTGGACTGGCCGACTTTACGTATACATGTGTAATATTCCACAAACATGCCATTTCAATCCTCAGGCAACCCATCCATCTTAAATGTAGACCATTAGTTTCATTCCTCTTGAGGATAGAAGAAGTGACATTTGGTCGTCCCACCCCCCACCACACACACACACACACACAAAAGAAGAAAGGATATAAACTCCAAAAGATAGAAGACAAAGTTACATCTGGCACTTTAAGCTTCACACACCCACAAAAGATGGCATCCACCATAAATTTGAAATTTATCTTTTAATTTTTTCTTCTTTTGTCTACATATTACTAATGAATAGGAGGTCCACTCTTGTCCTGTTGGTGAAACCCATGAGATGCTGAATAACGTGAGAAAGTTGTCTCATAATCTCTTTGCAAAAGCATAATGAAAGAAAAGATGGGCCACCAATTCCTCATCTTTCATGCACACATTGAAGGAAAAGCACAATGGTCATGTTTGTTAGATGGACCATGAAATTTGCATCGATCAGATGATCATAGCCGTCAGATTTTCCCGTTGAATGTCAGCCATTGACCACTTTATTTCTATTGTTGGTTGGGAGGGCATTTTTCATATGCAAAGATAGTCCCATAGGTGTGGTTTTCAACAGTTGGCCATCCAAAGACAGGACCTGCTATGTGGACGTTCCGCATCAACAGGATGGTCCGAGTTGTACAGGAGGTAGCTTGGTCCAAATCATCCCGACTTGGACGTGTTGACTCCTACAGGAATCAGGGGTGGTTTGGCCTGAGCGCCCCTGGTTTTCCATAAAGGAGGGCGGTAACGCATTGTTTATGGACGAAACTGGCGATATGTATCGATTATGGACGATATTTTAAGCCTTGATTGATCTCTTTTTGGTGTTCTTCAGCCACTTAAAGATCAAGAACTCCAATGAAGCCGCAGCAAGGGCTCTCTTCTTTGGACTACTACTTTCAGTACCTGTGCTGTAGATGGTGAAATCTTGTGGATATTGTCAAAATCTTTTGGAGGGTTTCCCCTTGGGTTGTTCCGGCCCTCACATGTATCTTTCCTCCATGTCCTGGTAAAGGAGGATACACTTGTCAGTTTGTTGGCTAGTGGAGTGATGAGAGGGTCACATGTCGTTTGAAACTTTTATAGTGTGGTAGACCCTATGGTGGATTGGAGATGCCAAAATCCTCAACACGGAATGATCTTGTCCAATTGGGCATGGATGAAATGCAAGGCCCTTTGGTTGTAGTTCTTCCTTTTTCTTTGTATGGCTAGTATCAATAGGGAGATGTTAGAACATGTTCTATCCCTTGATGAGGCCCAGCAGATCAACTGTTTAGGTTAACCGAAGGTGTGCTGAAACGTACAATTGCGGGGGCAGGGGGAAAAAAAGTAAAAAAAAAAGAGAAGAAGAAAACACTGTTTCATATGGGTGGGCATCATATGATACAACCTTTGTAGTTCCTTGAAGTCAGTTTGTGTTTATGCACATAGATGTGAAATATGGAACAGTTGACTCATGGCTATCGTCTGATTGCTTTTGGTACTGGGAATTCCTTTCCTTCCCTTAATTGATAATATTTCTTCGTTGCCTTCTCAAAAAAAAGAAAAAAAAAAGAGAAAAAAAGAGACGATAAAATGTAAAAATCATGTAATTCGTAGCAATTGCTGGTCTGCCTGTCTGTTCCTTGGTTTTTCTTGTGCATTGTTCCTCGTACATACTGTTACCATGTTGGGTGGGTTCTTTGGCATCAATATCGGGCCTAACATTTAATTGTGGCAGTAATTTCAACGGAGGCAACAAATATTCTCTTGAGACAGTTCTATCAAAGGGCTGAAGAGAAGGTCTGAGATTCTTTACTATGCTTTGTAGTACAAATGCAGTTTTTTTTTTCTTAGCTTTTCATGGGCTGGCCTATTGTTTGCAGTTGAGACCAAAGAGAGCTGCCTCGGAGCATTTGATACCAGAGCACGGATGCAAGCAACCCAGGGGTTCTTTTGCCGATGTTTCCAACTGAGCCTTCTTGATTTGAAAAGATCATGCTTTCTACATGCTGTGTATCTGCTCTCGCCTGTATGTTTCATGATGTATCACTATTAACTGTGCTTTGCATGCTTGCCAGACATGTAGCTTGTCTATAAACGCTTGATAGAATAATTACATGACCGGAGTGTTCTGCATTCCCATTCCGAGTAACAAGATGCGTTTATTTGTTCTAGGATGAAGTATTGGGTCCTGCAGGATTCTGTTGGTGGGACCATGATTTGGTATCCAGACCGTTGATTCGATGGCCCCCCTGCACCTGTTGGACTGCAGATTTTGCAACATTCAGGTACTTCATGGTTTCTTCCCAAACTGCCCTTGTTAGGTCATAAACTTGCAGGTTATTTTAGGGCATTAATCCTTGCTGAATAGTTTAATATTATATAATAATACGACTTGACGTTCATATGCAGTTCTGGTGGATGGTCTAATCATCTACCTAAACTGTTTGCCTGGTGGGCCTTAGCTTTGCTCATGGTCCAAATATTATACAGTTCTAACCATCCAATCATCAGATATTTGGTTGTCGAATGGGGACCATTCCTCATTCGCCTTTTCCATTGTCCACATAGGATGTTGATTGGACATTAAAAAAGCAAGGTGTCCCCACCAGATGACAGTAGGATCTTGATGATCAACTGTGATCAGATGCCAACAGGAAGTAGATCAGATGGTAGTATCTTGTTGACTAATCACAATAAAGAGACCCACCATCCTTTTTTTTTTTTTGGAGGTACGTTTGGTAGGTGGATGATGATCCCTAATAATCTAGAACTTTAATAAAATAAAATGCAATTCACAAGCGATGGGATCCATGAGGAGGTAATAAACAAAGTCATCATTATCAAGTGAGCAAGCGATTGATTGGATCTGAAACCTAACCCTTAATCCAAACCTCTCATGGACACTGTTTGCCTACTGCAGTAGTATGCTCTGTGGGCCCCACCACTATGGAAGTAGTTTATCCATCCTTTTTGCCAGATCATTTTATGGCATGAACCCAAAAATGAGACAGATAAAAATCTCAGGTGTACCACACCACAAGAAACAGTGGTGATTGAATGCCCACCATTAAAAATTTCTTGGGAGCGACAAAAGTTTTGGATCAAGCTGATATTTGTGCTTTCCCTTCATCCATGTCTTTGTGACCTAATTAACAGGTTAGGTGCTGAATAAACATTACAGCGAACCCTAGGAAGTTTTCAATGGTGAGCATTCAATCAACACTGTTTTCCTGTGGTGTGGTCTGCCTGAGATCTGGATCTGCCTCAATTTTTGGACTCATGGCCTAAAATAGTGATCCAAAATGGATGGCGTGGATAATACCAATACATAATTGTGGGGCCCAAAGCACTGTCCATTAGCAATGCGGGCCCTCTCATATTAAAGAAATATCGAAGTCTTCGTCAAAATGTTTACCGAGTCTTTTCAGTGTGGAGTTCTAATCTTATATAATCAAATCATAAACAAGCCTTTCCATGCTGGATGAAATGATCCAGTGCTCTGAAGCATTCTTTAAGTTATGGTGGTGCTTGTTGCATTGGGACACTTGGATATAGTCCAATTGATTGATCTGGCTTTCCAGTAGTTGCAACACAACTTTCATAGGCCTGGTAGGTGAAAATGAACCGATCAAGATGGTTCTGATCCATCTGGAAGCTGGCCTTTTTATAGCTAATGGATGGGATGGTTAGGATTGTCTGGATAATTGATTCATTTCAACCATAGGCAACCTATGAACTGTGCCAACAAACAGATGGCCTGAATTTTTGACCGAGCTTTTTTTCTGTAAATGATCTTAACCATCTATTTTATATGGTATGATTGGATGGTCAGAATCATTTTATTTTTGTTCACAGTAGCTCATTAAACCTGGCTGGAGTTGATGGATTGCCTGGATTAATCGATTGGGCTGTCCTAGTGCATGGTTGCAACTAGGAGGACTAATAACACTTTGACTCGTTCAAAAGAAATACAGCTTTCTTAAAGTTTTGATGATAACGCGGACTTTAAAAAAGAAAAAAAAAAGAATAAGAAAAAAGAAAAGAGAAAAAGAGATCGTTGACTCCAAAATGTGAAGGACGGACGTGGATCAGGTGAGTCCGGGGTAACAGAGGACGCGGATTTCCCGTGAAAGCCTTGCGCAGGAAGTTCCTGCGCTGGGAACCTAGGTGGGGCCCACCATGATGTTTTTGAGAAATCCACCCCGTCCATCCGATTTGTGAGATCATTTTAGGACGTGCGACAAAACATGAGCTGAATCCAAGACTCAAGTGGGCCGAAAACGTGACGACTGAACGTTCACAGAAATATTCGTTGGGCTACAGAAGTTTTGAATCGGGGTAATATTTATGTTTTCAGTTCATCCCAGTAGGAATGACATCATGAATAGTATAGATGGCATATAAACATTACTGTAGGCCAGGGAGGTTTCAACGGTAGAAATTTCCCAAGCCACCTTTTCCGAGGATCCGCATCCGGTAACAGCTGAGTGGGTGAGTCGGAAGTGGATTAGATGTTACCCAGGAAACACCTTAGTGGGTTTCGCCCTCTGCCGTGGGGCCCATGTTGATTTATTTCTTTTATATCCACACTGTTCATCAGTTGTTACAGGTCATTTTAGTGCATTTTCCCAGAAATGAAGCAGAACCAATATCAAATGGACCACATCATAGGAAACGGTGGTGATTGATTATTAAAAGCTTCTTGTGGCTCACAGAAGATTTGAAATCAAGCTGATATTTGTGTTTTACATTCATCCACTTCATTGTGATTTTATCAATAGGTAGGATGGAAAATAAGTGTTACGGGGGGCCCTAGGAAGTTTTTAATGGTTGGCACTCAATCACTACCATTGCTTCATCTTTTATAGCATGTCTTAAAAATGATCTTTAAAAACTGATGGGCGCCGTGGGTGTACAAGTAATACATCAAGGTGGGCCCCATGCCCGGTTAACACCTCATCCGCTCCCAGTTAGTCCTTGACTGTGGGCCCTGCCTTGATGTATGTGTTGTATATCCATGCTATCCATCTGTTTTTCTGGCTCATTTTAGGGCATCGTCCCAAAAAAATGAAGTAGATATAAATCTCAGGTGGACCACACCACACGAGACATTGGTTGTGGAATGACGACCAATAAAAACTCCCTAGGGTCCCTGTATGGTTTATTTGCCATCCAACCTGTTGATAAGTTCACACATACATGGAATGAAGGGAAAACACAAATTGTGGCCCACAGTTTTATTTATTTATTTATTTAATGGTCAATTGCCACTGTTTCCTGTTGTGTGGTCCACCTAAGATTTCGATCTGTGCTTTATTTTTGGGCCGATGCCCTAAATGAGCTGGCAAAACCGATTGGACGTTTTAGACATCATACAACACATAATCGAGCTGGACCCCATGGTCAGGTACTCAACCCACTAAGCTGTTATGACACACTCACCTATTCTGCGCAATAATGTAATGGGAACGTCATCTCAATGTCCACCTTTAGATCTGCATCGTTGATCAGCTGAGGACGATCTGAACCGATTTTCAACAAAAGTAGAAAGTTGCTTCCACATGGAACTCATTGTTTCCATCGGATGATGAATGACCTTGCATAAGCAACGCTATGTAAGTTTTCCACACGGAACTGCTTCCCAATCTTGTTTCCATCGGATGACGAAGGACCTTACATCAGCAACGCGATGGTCCATGCCCCCTGAAAGAGCTGGAAGTTTGATCTGATGCGGTCTCAAAATCCCATCTGATGAGATCCAAATATTAAGCTTTGCATCTAAATGGTCCCATGCCAATCAAGGTGGGGCCCACCTGCATGTCATGGCCTTTCCTATCTCGTATTAATATTCGTAATAAATGTGTGGAATGAATCACTCCTCTTTATACGTTTTAAATGCAGTAATGCAACAAAATTCCTGATAGCATCTCACGTGCCAGCCAGGGCTACCCCTTTCAAAGAGTAGGCCACACAACGTGGATCACCTGGTATGAAAATCAGGTCGAACCATTCAATGGACAGGATGTCATATCACTCAGGGTCTCTGTTGTGGCCCACCCAATGAATGGATCAGCCTGTTTTTCGTTCAAGCCCTCAACCATATGTCCTTTTGTATGTATTGGTTATTCCTCGTGTGTCGTATGTTGTTGGGAAAGAAATGGGTGGATGGGATCATTTCTCTGTTATAAATACAAGCACTCAATTGCTGTTGCATACTAGTCCATATGGCTATTGAAATTCCAAAGGTGAGCTTGAGCTCTGGCTCCGGAGCCATGCCCTTTGTAGGCATGGGCACTGCCGTCTATCCTTCCGTCGCACCGGAAACCATGAAAGCTGCCGTGTTTCATGCCATTGAGATTGGTTACAGGCACTTCGACACTGCATCTCTCTATGGTTCAGAGCAGCCTCTCGGAGGAATCATAGCTGAAGCTCTACAAGTTGGGTTGATCAAATCCCGGGATGAGCTCTTCATCACCTCAAAGCTATGGTGCACTGACAACCACCCGGACCTCGTCCTGCCGGCACTCAGGAAGAGTCTCGAGTAAAACACAACATTAGTTCATGTTTCAATTCCTCTTATAACACAGTCATCACACCATTCCTCTAGTGGGTCCTATCCATGGATAACCAATAGTTGAAAATCACGCTGTATGGATACAAATGGTGTGTCAATCGAGGGGATCATCCATCCGGTGTGTTTTTCATCGATGGGTCATCAACGGAGTGGACCCATTAAATGGATGGGTCAGGGTTCATGCACTCTCCTAACAAAAAGATCATGATCTAGCCTTCCAACCAGCTGGATCAGAATCATTGGCCCCAATCACTTACATCGGAGTTGTTGTTGTTGTTGTTTTAGGAGCCTTCAATTGGAGTACCTCGATCTCTTTCTCGTCCATTGGCCTGTTAGCATGAAGCCTAGTGAAAATAAATTCCCACCTGATAATGATAGTCTTCTTCCCATGGATTTCAAGTCTACTTGGGCAGCTATGGAGGAGTGTCAGACACTCGGCCTTACCAAGTCCATCGGAGTCAGCAACTTCTCTTCCAAGAAGCTCGCTGAACTGCTCTGCGTGGCGAAGATCCCTCCTGCAGTCAATCAGGTATCGTCATTTCTTGAGAAGCATATAGAAAATTCTCTTATTGAGAACGGGTAGCTGATGATGATGATGATGAGTTGGTTTTGAAAGGTGGAGATGCACCCGGTGTGGCAGCAGCGGAAGCTGAGGGAGTTCTGCAAGATGAACAGTATCCAAGTGACTGCGTACTCTCCGTTGGGGGCGAAAGGAGCTCCGTGGGGCACCAACGATGTTATGGACAATCAAGTGCTGAAAGAGATTGCCGAGGCTAGAGGAAAGACTGTTGCTCAGGTACTTATGGCCCGTTTGGCACCATGGATTTGACGAGAAGTGATGAGAAATTACTTGCTTTCTCTACTTGGTGAAGCTGATTTGACAAGAAGTGGCTTTATCCATGAGAAATCAAAAGTGCATTTCCCAGCATTTTTCCGAACGGTTGGATTTGATGAGAAATCCTCCCCAACGTGGGACCCAATGTGATGTATCCCGGGCTGGGTGGATCCCTGACCGCGTCTTACATCCACCCCGTCCATCCATTTTGAAAACTCATTTTAGAGCATGATCCAAAAAATTAAGTACATCCAATCTCAGGTGGACCATAATAATAGAAATAATGGTACTCAATCATTAAAAACTTCTTGTGGGCCACAAAAGTTTTGGATCAAGCTTATATTTGTGTGGTCTCTTCATCCAGGTCCTTGTGACCTTGTCAATAGGTTGGATGGAAAATAAACATTCCATTTGCCCCCATGAAGTTTTTAGTGGTGGGGATTCAATCACTACTGTTTCATGTGGTATGGTCCACCTAAGATTTGGATCTGCTTTATTTTTGGGATCTTGCCATAAAATGATCAGTAAAAATGGATGGACGGCATGGATTTAAAAATGGATGGATGGTGGGGTCAAAATCTAAAGTATAGGTGGGCATACGGTGGGATTAAAATCCAAACTGTCCATTCCCTCTTGTCTGACTTCTCTCCAACTTGTGGTTGCCATACAAGGAATTTGGAATTAAGGAGAATTCATATCATAGATTCCAGCTCTCATCACTTCCTCTCATTTAGATCATTTTGTCGGTGTTGTTTTTCCAGCTTCTTCCAAGCATGAATGAATGTGACTCGTCAAGTTGACTTAATGACTCAGTCAACTCAACACAACTCTACAACTCAAACTGACTCATTGCTCGAGTCTTGTCTATATGAGCCTTCATACTTCAAATTTTTTTTTTTTAATAATTTAATTGGGCACAACTAGTTAAAGTATTATAAATACCAGGTTTGCTAAGTCCAAACGTGTCCCATTAAGCTCATACACATGCAACATGTGCCAGCATGACAACATAGGTCTCAGATCAAATCCAGCCATCAGAAAGGTTCTAGTGTATTGATGCCCTAAGTCAAGAATCAGGGTGATCCACTGGCCAGGTGGGCTATAGTCACAAAACAAACAAATGTATGGCTCGCAAGAATTTGGCTGAAGTTTCTAAGCTATCCACGTGTTTCTAATATTTGGGCCCACGTACTGAGTGGACCAGATTTATTTAAGAGAAAACATGGACATCATAGATGGATTGATTGGATCGTGCACCTATGTGCCATGCTGGTACATGTGAGGAATCTAGATGAATCTGAATTGCCTGAGTCAAGCAAAGACTCGCCCGAGTCTTCGAGTCCACCTGACCTGTATGAGCATCAGGTCAGAGTTTTCAAGTTTTTGAAGTATGCGACCAAGTCATGGTGGGGCCACCTGATGGATGGTCCTGATCATATATCATTGTGCATGTAATAGCTTGTCCTATGAAACGTTAGTGGGCTGGGTTGTCTACAGGTTGCATTGAGGTGGATATACGAGCAAGGAGCGGGTAATGGTGGTAAAGAGCTTCAACAAGGAGAGGATGAAGGAGAACCTTCAGATCTTTGACTGGGGATTGACAGAGAGCGAGGCCCACCTGATCGGTCAGATACCTCAGCGAAAAGGACTTCCTGGAGACCAATTTATTTCAGCCAGTGGGCCTTACAAGACTTTGGAGGAGCTGTGGGATGGGGAGATCTGATACAAAAGGATGGCTAAGATCCATCCCATTAGCAGGTTCGTTGCTTCTTGGAGTCCACCTGGGCTCAAGATCTTGATTATCTACTTTATGGGTGATGCAGGGGATGGGACCTGCATTGGAAATTGTATGAACTATGTCAGGTGGACTATCATATCTGTGTAGTTAACAGCTTTCAAACGTACGGCTAGAAACTGACAATTGTGATGGTACAAGTGAAAGATCAAGCATCTGGGATGGCTGAATCAGAGTAACGCTTGTCCAGTTCCTCATCAATGGTAGTGTACTCTAAATGGACGGTACGGATCATTTGACCGACCAGGTAGTCACTTGAGGCATCTAATAAAAGAAGTTCAGGGAACGTTAGTACGATGCTGCCACGTGGTGGCCATCTCCCTTTATTTGAAACTTTATGTTTAAGCAAAATATTCTCAATTCACGGGATTTTTACTGCAATAGATTTGAGGTGTGGATATTTTTACTAAAAGTTTAATTTCGTTTTTAGCCTTTTGAGGAGAAATTGAAAATCTTAGGGTCAGACCTCTGACCACTATATGCTCAGGGGGAATCCATAGCGCCCAAGGGGATCAGTCAGAGGGGCATTTCCGACTATAAATTTTCAATTTCTCATCTAAAGGATAAAAAAGATGAACCAACGAGAAATTGGACTTTTAGTAAAAATAGCCGCACCTCAAGGTTATTGTAGTAAAAATCCCTCTTTTCAACTGAGAGCATGGTTGAGCGTTTGGTGCTCTGGTGTTTTGATAGACTATTTAAAGAATGGTAGCATTTGGTGCTCTGGTGTTTTGATAGACTACTAAAAAAATGATACTTTGACGTAAAACAACACCTTCGGCTGCGCACCATTTCTCTCGAGAATTCATGAGCACTTTTTGAAAACTCATCACATTTTATGAGCCCAAAATTTGAACTGTCCATGTGATATAGCACTTTAAAAAAATGGTGATCTAAAACTCTGGTAAGCTGTTGCAGAGAGAGAGAGAGAAAGAGAGGCAAATCATGTCCCACAATTTAAGTAGAATGGCAGAAAAATGAAGATGGGGAGTTTTTCTTTCGAGTGAGAAAAGTGGCTCAAATTTCTTTACGAAAATCACCATAAATATTCTAAAATTGAGATGTATCAAATCATGTTCTTCTTGATAAAAAAACTCCTATTGCAAGTATCTATAGCTCCTATCAACTCGAAAGATGCTCTTATAACAACTTGTGGTTGGATGTGTTGACGTTGGATAATCTTAGGAGAGAATAGAGAAAGACTATTCACTCCTCATCAGGATAATAGACCATTGTGTACATGCATACACTAAAAAACCATACATTCAAAATAAAAATAAACACACATATATCCTTTACGTCGGAGTGGGCCGGGTAGCCTGGGTTGGGGTTGGACCACTAGCCTGGCCCCTAGACTGCGTTTGGGCCTTGCTGCATGGCCCAATCAATTTCGTAGTTGGGCCTGGGCTCAAGTTGTTTCTTAGATCAGCCTGATTTTACACACATACATGTTATGTTCAACAAATATGTCATTCCAATAGTCAGGCAATCCATCCATCTTGAATGTAGACCGTTACTTTCATTCCTTTGGAGATAAGAGAAGACGAAGCGCCACTTGGCATCTTCACGCACTTAACCCCATCTCACCCCTCTAACCCTATCGATTGGATGGTCAGAGGGGCTTTTTTTTTTTTTTTTGTTAATACAGTAGCTGGTGAAACCAGGCTGGAATTTTGATAGGTGTTACATTTTTCAATTCTTTGGTAAATAGTTTTAGATAGTTGGTAAATAGCTCATCACTCTTATTTACATTCGTTTGAAAGTAAGGGTGTATTTACACCCTCTAACTTGGTTAAGAAAAAGTTGATTTAAATATGTGGGATCTACTGTGATGTATGTAACATATCCATGCCATCCATTCTTTTTACCTTAACATTTTAGGGCATGAGCCCAAACATGATACAGATCCAAAGCTTAAGTGGCTCACATCATAGAAAATTGTGGTCGTAAAAGGTTTTTAACTACAGGCGTTCATCACACTGTTTTGTGTTGATCATTGGATCTACCTCAATTATGAGTTCATGCTCAAAAATCATCCCACAAAATGTATGGACAGCATAGATAAGCCACATATATCACTCTGGCCCCCACATGAAATTCACATCTTTCCCCATTTTAATGTCAAAAAAGCAAGCTAATGTATGTGGGCATACGCAAAAGTACAGTAACAACCTAGGGCATGGACTCTTAAATGAAATAGATACAAAAGTACAGTATATTCACACCATTCCATCCGTTTTGCCTGCTCAATTTAGGTCATGGACTCTTAAATGAAATAGATACAAATTTCAGGTGGACCACACTACTGGAAACAGTGGTCATTGAACGACCACCATTAAAAACTCCCTAGGGTCCATTGTAATGTTTATTTCCCATCCAACCCGTTGACAAGGTCACACTTACCTTGATGAATCAAAACACAATATCAGCTTGATCCGAAATTTGTGGCCCACAGTTTTTTTTTTTTTTTTTAATGGTCAATTACCACTGTTTCCTGTGGTGTGGTCCACTTGAGGTTTGGATCTGCTCCCTTTTTATACCCATACCCTAAAATGAGGGAGCAAAACAGGCACGGCATGGATATACAATACATACATCGAGGTGGGCCACGGTCAGGTACTCACCCACTGAGCTATTACGACGGACTCAGCTAATCTGCGCCGGTGAAGGACAATAATGTAATCTGGGAACGTCATCTCAATATACACCGTTGGATCTGCATCGTTGATCATCTGAGGGCGATCTGAACCTATCTTGTCACCAAGATAGAAAGCTGCTTTCGCATGGAAAGGCCTCCCAATCTTGCTTCCAACGGATGATGTCAAAGCTCTGTGAGCCCCACCGTGATTTATGTGTGTTATCTATGTTATCCATCCATTTTTCCAGCTCATTTTAGGGAATGAGCCCAAAAATAAGGCAGATCCAAATCTCTGGTGGACCGCACCATAGGAAAACAGTGAGGATTGAACATCTACCATTGAAAACTTCTTAAGGCCCACTGTAATGTTTATTTACCACATCTACCTATTAAAAAGGTCACATAGACTTGGATGAAGGGAGGAAATATCAGGTCGATCCAAAACTTCCGCGGCCCCAAAAAAATTTCAACAGCAAGCGTTCAATCCCAAATATTTCCTGTAGTGTGGTCCACCTGAGATCTTGATCTGGCTTAGTTTTGGGCTCATGTTGTAATATGAGCTGATGAAATGGATGGATGGTATGGATAAAACACATACATCATGATAGGGCCCACAAAACTTTGACACTAGCCGGTTGGCTGGTGTTGCATGGGGTCACTAGCCTACCTAGAGCTGGGCACAAACCAAGCCAGCTTGAAAGCTCGGCTCGGATTGGTTTGAAAAAAGCTCCGCTTGGATTGGTACGAAGTTCAAACCAAACCAAGCCTCCGAGTCAAGCTTGTTTGAAAAAACAAACCAAGCTCAAACTAGGGCAGTGCCAGCTCGGCTAAGTCGAAGCTCGGCTTGATTTGGCTTGTAGATTGTAAGCACATTGTTTCCTGCAGCGTGATTCACTTGAGATTTGGATATGATTTCATTTTGAGATCATGTCTTAAAATGATATGTAAAACAGATGGACAGTATGGATAATACATATGCATGACATGGAAATATATAATACATATACATGAATGCACACTATTTCATTGCACTTGTAAAATGATGCTCATGTACTTTTGTTTGGAAAATGCTCTTACGTGTCCATTTTGAAGCTGCAAAAGTACGTTAAATATCATATAATAAGAAACATTTGTACTATTCTTTTCTAACTTTTTAAATTAATTTCTACCTAAATAAGCAAGTAAAATAAGAGCTGCCTCGAAATTTTCAACCAAATCAATCCCAACTCAAACTAAATTTTTCTGGTGCAAACTAAACTCAAGCTGCATGGGCCAGCCCAAAACTCAAACCAAGCCGATCCACAAACTAAAATGGCACAAAAACAAGTCAAACCAAACTAGGGCTAACTCAGCTTTGCGCCGATCGTTGCCCCACCTCTGAGCCTTCCTAACCGCGTCCCTTTCCCCAAAACGAGTAGCATGTGCAATATTCGATCTGTGCAACGAGGGGCCATACCACGTGGATCACCTGGTATGAAAATCAGCGAACGGATTGCCCGCTGTCCCACGCACCACCGACCTCGTCACCAAATTCTGTGAGCCCAACAGAATATTTTAAGGCATGGGCCGAAATATGAGATAGATTCCATCCTCAAGTGGGCCACACTACTGGAAGCATTGAGGATTTAACGTATGCCATTGAAAGCTTATTGAGCCCACAGAATTTTTGAATTAATCTGGTATTTAATTTTTCCCCTTCATCCAGCTCTGTGTGACCTCATGAACAGGCTGGATGACAAATAAACATCATAGTGGGCCCTAGAAGGTTTCAACGGTAGGAACCATTGTCCCCACTGCTTTATGTGGTGTGGTCCACTTTAGTTTTGGATCTGCCTCATTTTTTTTTGGTATCATAACTTAAAATGATCTCTCCAAATGGATAGATGGTGTGGATATAACACATACATAATAGTGGGGTCCATAACACTTAGTGACGTGAATGGAGGTCAGTGGTGTGTGGCACACCAAGCAATCTGCTCCCGTAGAATCAGGCCAGGAAAAAAAAAAAATCAACTGACAGGCGGTCATATCAGCCGCTGTCTTTGGTGTGGCCTACCCAATGAGTGGATGAACATGGTTTTCCTTCGGACGCGGATTGGCTAGTGACCCGGGCTGGTGTCAAAGCTGTGTGGGCCCCACCATGATGTATGTGTTTTATCCATGCTGTCCATCCATTTTTCCACCTCATTTTAGGGCATGGGCAAAAAAAAGAGGCAGATCCAAATCTCAGGTAAACCACACTACAGGAATCTCAGGTGAACCACACCACAGAAAACAGTGTTGATTGAACGCCCTTTGTCCCCATGTTGCTGTGAAAGAAGCGAATTAGGTGTTACCCAGGTAACATCTTAGTAGGTGTTACCCTAACCGTGTGGGGCCCAAATTGATGTATTTTTTGTATATCTACATTGTCCATCTATTTTCCTCTATCATTTTAGGACATCATCTCAAACCTCAGGAAAACAGTGATGAATAACCATTAAAAACATTTTATGAGCCACAAAAGTTTTGAATCAAGCCGATATTTTTATTTTCCCTTCATCTAGATCTTTTGACATTATAACGGATTGGATGGAAAATAAACACCACGAAATCCTTACTATGGGCCTTTAGAATTTTTAATGGTGAGGCACTCAATCACCACTGTGTTGTGGGTAAATCCGATCTGACCACAGGTCACGAGGAAAGCCCATAGTCTAGTGGGCCCAGGTACAGATCTTCAAATCCGATTTGAGACTAGGTCGAGGACAAGAGCAGAAGTCGACTTGAGACTGGGTCAATGACCTGACGACCTGAGACCTCCAGGACTACCTGAGACTTGACAACCTAACGACCTGAGACCTCTAGGACGACCTAACGACCTGAGACCTGATGAACTGCAGAGATCTTAGGATTTAGCCAGGAAAATAGGCAAAAGATCTAGAGAATTGTCGGGGAATACGAGAACATCTCTTATAACTACATAACGGTCCAACGATCGCGTTGATCCGAGAATCCCTCCTCTGAAATCACGGCTTCAAAAAGGGAATACAACTCTGCAACCTAAGTCTATAAATGGACACGTCCTCTTCATTATGAGGCTACGAGAACTCCTACTCATAAAAGAGATTATCAATTCTAAGAGTTTGGACTGACTTAAGCATTAAAGGACTAACGGTCGGTCCCCGGCCCCTCCCTTAGTCATTGTTTATCCTTGCAGGTTTCAAACAGAGATCAGTGTTTCTCTACATCTCGTGAGATCGATTATCGACATCACCTCGTTCATTGTTGAAATCTCAGCAACAACAGTTGGCGCTGTCTGTGGGAAAATAAAAGGCGCTGGGAAGAAAATGAGATCTTCTAAGGGTTGAAAGAGTGTACCACAAGTGCTGGTATACCGGCCTAAGGAGGAAGATCAGAATGGGAAGAAGGAAAAAATCTGAATGTTCAGAGAAATGGAGAGTCCGAAAGTTGAAGAGATGGAAATTTCTAATTTTTCGCTAAGTACTGAGTTTTATACTTGAAGGGCTCCCTCACATTTAATGCAGAGACTCCACGTGGCAGTTTCTGACTTGGTCGTATAAAAAGTATCGCATGACGTCGACACTTGATGACACCCCATTCAGCAGTACTCTGTGAACATCACCTCGCTGTACAAGCGAATGATGCCGCCTCGATATTTCAAATGATGCATTAAATGTCGTTTTTCCGCCCGCTTGAATGACAGCGGTACAGCTGCCAAAAACTAAAAACGATCAAGTCAGCTTATCTTCTTCAGCAAGTTACTTTCGAGCCAGACGAGTAAGTCAGGTTCGAGAGTAGGGGGACTTCTATTGTGGGTAAATTTGAACTGACCTTAGGTCACGAGGAAAGTCCATAGTCCAGCGAGCTCAGGTACAGGTCTTTAAATCCGACCTGAGACTAAGTTGAAGATAAGAGCAAAGTTTGACCTGAGACTGGGCTGATGACTTGATAACTTGAGACCTCCAGAACGACCTGACGACCTAAGACCTCCAAGACGACTTGAGACCTGACGACCTGAGACCTCTAGTATGACCTGAGACCTCCAGGATGACTTGATGACCTGACAACCTGAGACCTGATGAATTGCCGAGATCTTAGGCTTCAACTAGGAAAATAGGTGAAAGATCTGGAGAATCGTTGGGGAATACGGGAACATCTCTCATAACTACGGAATGGCCCAAGGATCGCGCTGATCCGAGAATCCCTCCCCTGAAATCACGGCTTCAAAGGGAAAATATAACTCTGCAACCTAAGTCTATAAATGGACACGTCCTTTTCATTATCAATGTACGAGAACTCTTACTTATAAAAGAGATTATCAATTCTAAGAGCTTAGACTGACTTTGGCATCGGAGGACTAACGACCAGTCTCTTGCCCCTCCCTTAGTTATTGTTTATCCTTGCAGGTTTCAAACAGAGATCAATGTTTCTCTACATCTCGTGAGATCGATCATCGACCTCACCTCGTTCGTTGTTAAAATCTCAGCAACAACACACTGTTTACTGTGTTATAGTCCACCTGAGATTTTAATTTGCTTAATTTTTGGAACGTCGTCCTAAAATGATAGGTAGAAAAGGATGGACGGCATGGATATACAATAAATCATGAAGGTGGGCCTCACGGTAGGGGTTACACCCACTAAACTGTTACCCCGGTAGCAGCAAGTCGCGCCCGTGAAAGAAATGGGTGGGATGTGATCATTTCTCTGTTATAAATACAAGCACCCAATTGCTATAGAATACTACTAGTCAATGGCTATTGAGATTCCAAAGGTGAGCTTGAGATCTGGCTCCGGAGCCATGCCCCTTGTTGGCATGGGCACTGGAGTGGATCCTGCGACCGCACCTGAAACCATGAAAGCTGCTGTTCTTCATGCCATCGAGATCGGTTATAGGCACTTCGACACGGCATCTCTCTATGTCTCGGAGCAGCTTCTCGGAGGAATCATAGCTGAAGCTCTACAACTTGGGCTCATCAAATCCCGGGATGAGCTCTTCATCACCTCCAAGCTATGGTGCACCGACAACCACCCCGACCTCGTCTTGCCGGCACTCAGGAAGTCTCTCGAGTAAAACCCAACATCAGTTCATATTTTAATTCTTCTTAATAACACAAAGTCATCACACCATTCATGTAGTGGGCCCTATCCATGGATGACCAACAGTTGAAAATCACGCCGTAGGGACTAGACTAACTCGACCAAATAAATGGTGTTTCAATGGACGGGATCGTCCACCCGTTGTGATTTTCATCAATGGGACATTAGCGGAGTGGACCCACATAGGGATTTTGGGGGGTTTTTCTATAATCTTTAGTTGGTTTGAAATTCTTTCTTTATTGTTGCTTGTAATGAATTTTCCTTTTACATTGGAGGGTTTGCATTCTACATATTTGATGATTTGCTTGTTTGTGTTAGAAGTGATTTTCATTCTTTAAATCATTTATATTGTTAATACCATTGATTTGCACATAGAAGAAAAAGGTTTGTAGTTTCCCAACAAGGGACAGGTCTCTCCTAAACAAAATTCATAATCCAAACTTCCAACCAGCTGGATCAGAGTCATTGGGTCCAATCACTTACATCGGAGCCGTTGTCGTTGTTGTAGGAATCTTCAATTGGAGTACCTTGATCTCTTTCTCATCCATTGGCCTGTGAGCATGAAGCCTAGTGAAAATAAACTCCCATCTGAGAAAGATTGTCTCCTTCCCATGGATTTCAAGTCTACTTGGGCAGCCATGGAGGAGTGTCAGACGCTCGGCCTCACCAAGTCCATCGGAGTCAGCAACTTCTCTTGCAAAAAGCTCTCTGAATTGCTCTCAGTGGCAAAGAGCCCTCCTGCAGTAAATCAGGTACGCCATTTCTTGAGATGCGTATAGAAAATTCTCTTATTGGGGATGGGTAGCTGCTGCTGCTGATGCTGATGAGTTGGTTTTGAAAGGTGGAGATGCACCCAGTGTGGCAGCAACGGAAGCTGATGGAGTTCTGCAAGATGAACGGTATCCAAGTGACCGCTTACGCTCCGTTGGGGTCGAGAGGAGCTCCGTGGGGCACCAATGATGTTATGGAGAATCAAGTGCTGAAAGAGATTGCCGAGGCTAGAGGAAAGACTGTTGCTCAGGTACTATCATTCAGATCATTTCATCGGTGTGGTTTTTTCAGCTTCTCCCAACCATGAGTCGACTCAATGACTCAACTCAATGCCACTCTACAACTCAAACTGAGTCATTGCTCGAATCTTGTCTATATACGCCACACACTAGCCACCAGAAAGGTTCCAATGTATTGATGCCCTATCCCAACAATCAGGGTGATCCACTACACCCGGATCCATAGCTCAAGCGGTTGATTGAGTGATGATCCACTACACCCGGATCCATAGCTCAAGCGGTTGATTGAGTGAAGATAGCCTCGTTTCAACACTGATGTCTTGGTATCAACTCCCAAGTGGGGGTGACTAACATTGTGGTGTGACTAACAGTTGGGGTGGGTGTACGCGGGGTGTAAAAAATAAAAAATAAAAAATAAAAATAAAAATCAGGGTGATCCACTGACCAGATGGGCAGTGTGACTATCAGTGGGGGTGTTAGTAAAAGTCATTGGGCAATCCATCCCCCTGCGGATGGATGGTCCTGATTATATATCATTGTGCATGCGGTAGCTTGTCCTGCATTTTTCTTTTTTATGAAATAGTCATGGGCTGGGATTGTCTGCAGGTTGTATTGAGGTGGATATACGAGCAAGGGGCGGGTATGTTGGTAAAGAGCTTCAACAAGGAGAGGATGAAGGAGAACCTTCAGATCTTTGACTGGGGATTGACAGAGAGCGAGGCCCACCTGATCGGTCAGATACCACAGCGAAAAGGACTTCCTGGAAATCGATTTGTCTCAGCCAGTGGCCCTTATAAGACTTTGGAGGAGTTGTGGGACGGGGAGATCTGATACAAAAGGTTGTCTAAGATCCGTCCCATCGGTGGGTCCGTTGCTCCTTGGGGCCCACCTGGGCACATGATCTTGATCGTTTATTTTATGGGTGCTGTAGGCTGTCTGGTTAACATCTTTCAAACGTACGGCTAGAAACTGAAAGATCAGGCACCTGAGATGGCTGCATCAGAGTATGCTTTTGTACCCTAATGGACGGTCTGGATCATGTGACCATGTAGCCACTTGAGGCAAGTTCAGGGAACCTTAGGATAGTATTGCCACGTGGCGGCCTGGTGCTTTTTTTTTTTTTTTATAATTGTTTTATTCAAGTAAAATCCTCTCTTTTCGCCTATGAGCGCCGGTGAGTATTTGGTACTTCAGTGATCTCATGGACTAGACAGAGAATGGTACGTAGCAATAGCATTAACACAGTACACGTGTGAGATTTTGTTTTACCCACTGGGTCCAGTACCCAGCTCGGTACTGTTCGAAGCTCTGTGAGCCCCACCATGATGATTGTGTTTTACCTACTTGGTCCATCCATTTTCCAGCTTATTTTAGTGCATCTCAAAAATGAGGAAGATCCAAAGCTCAAGTGGACCACACCACATGAGACGGTGGGGATTGAATGCCTACAGTTGAAAACTTACGGTGGGGCACAGAAGTTTTGGATCCTTCATCCAGGTTTATGTGGCTTTATGAACAACTTGGATGGCAGATAATCATCTCGGTGGGCCTCAAGAAGGTTTCGACGGTGGGGCATCACTATCTTCACTGCTTCCAGTGGTGCAGTTCGCCTGAGCTTTGGATCTGTCTCATTTTTGGGCTCCTACACTAAAATGATCTGACAACATGGATGGATGGAGTGGATAAAACACGTACATCATAGTGGGGCCCACAGAAGCTTTTCCAGTACGAGCGGTTCCTACCGAATCCGAGCCGTGAGTGTGGGAAGAAATGATCTTGCACTATTAAGTTACAATGCTCCTACTTGCATTGGTTCATTTTGACAGTTCAATTGGTAGATATCAACTGTCTATTAAATTTAGAACACATTCCATGGGTTATTGTAAAAAATTTCACTGCTAGGATGATCTGATCTATCCTTGATTTGGCTTTATTTTCTATATCCATCGCTATGGATGGGAAGATTATGATGCCTAGCAGAAACTGATTTTTTAGAATCACAAGGAATCTAGGATGGTCCTTGGAAAATAGGTGGGTTGATGTGTTGCTTAGGCCTATTTTTGTGTAAATGATCAAATGGTTAACAATTGTTAGATTAGTGTGATTTTTCATGTTAAGCCCATGAAATGTGCATTGGACCTAATGAAGTGTTCAGACCAATGGATCAGTTTAAGTGTCCTCATGCAAGGAGTGATTCCCCTAGTTGTCCTTGAGATTTCGAAATTGGACACAATGGTGGTTGGAGAGGGAAAGCTGTGGCTCTTGGATACGGGTGCCTATTGTACCATAACCACTATAGGTCTTAGGATAGACCTATGGTAATCGTATGATGAGATGAATGGTCATCCTTGTGTGAGGAGATTAATTTAGTTAAGGATGGACAATCTTCAACATCGAGGGCTGACTTGGTCTCAATATATATGCCTGTACCTTTATCCCACATGTGGGCCGAGCTAAGCTCTATCCAACCCCGGCCCACATTGTTTAATGTAGGCTTGAGTTTAGTCCAAGCCCATGACGAGCCAAAGTAGTCCAGCTCAAGCTTGAGCTTGGCCCAAAATGTTTATGCAAGGTCTAAGACCGATCCTTATTGTTTCTTAGGTGGATCACAAGCTAGAAAATAGCGTGAAAGATGGTTTCTCAGGAAATCCTTCTTTCTTTTCAACAATTTCTTTCTATGTACACAACCCTAAGTTTGTTAACTAGGGATCTTAAATTGATCTTCAAATGAGAGAGAGAGAGAGAGAGAGAGAGAGGGACCCGTCGCCAAAAGTATATATTTCATGACGACTAGAAGAGAGTTGTCGCCAAAATATATGTTTCCCAATGGCTGAAAGGAGGCGGTCGCCAATAGTATATGTTTCCCGGTGGCGAAAAGGGAGCATACGCCAAAATTATACTTTTCGTGGCAACTGAAAGAGAGTCATCGCCAAAAGTACACTTTTCCTGGTAGCTGAAAGGAAACCGTCGAGAAAGGCTTGCACATTGCTCCTACCATACTTTCTCATCATTTCTGTGTGCAAACATTTCGCGGCAGCTGCAAAGGGAGCTATTGCCAAAAGTATACATTTCTCGATGGCTGGAGCAGAGTCGTCACCAAAGGTATACTTTTCCCTGTGGCTGAAAGGAGACTATTGTCAATAGTATATATCATTGTATGCATACATCATGGTTGGGCCTATACAACTTTGCCACATCAATTGAAGGGTTTCTCCCTACTGAAGGGAGTGGATTAGTTGTTACCCGGGTAACAACTTAGTGGATGTTACCCTTTTCGCGTGGGGCTCATCGTGATGAATTTCATGCCTATCCATGTTGTCCATTCGTTTTATCATATCATTTTACGACTATATTCGAAAAATCATGTACATCCAAACCTTGAGTGGACCATACCTCTGTAAAAAGTGGTGAATAACTATTAAAAGCTTTTTATAAGCCATAAGAAGTTATGGATCAAGCTGAGATTTTTTTGTTACTTTCATCCAGGTCTTTTTAACCTTATCAATGGGTTGGATGAAAAATATACAATACAAATATTCTTATAGTGGGCCCTCGGTAATTTTTAATGGTAAATGCTCAATCACCACTATTTCCCGTAGCGTGGTCCACTTGAGATTTTGATATGCTTAACTTTTGGGTTGGACAACATGGATATACAAAACATTATCAGGGTGGGCCCCACGGTAAGGGTAACACCCACTAAGTTGTTACCCAGGTAACACCTAATCCACTTCCCTACTGAAGCTGGATGCGGATTGCCTACTGAAGCTGTTAGTAGCCAGGTAACTACTGACAGGTGCTCTATGGACCCACCATGATGTATGTGTTTCATCCATGTCATCCGTTCATTTTTAAAGATAATTTTACTTCACGAGCCAGAAATGAGGTAAATTCAATTCTCATGTGGATTACACTATGGGAAAA
This sequence comes from Liriodendron chinense, assembly GCA_003013855.2. NCBI lineage: Eukaryota > Viridiplantae > Streptophyta > Magnoliopsida > Magnoliales > Magnoliaceae > Liriodendron > Liriodendron chinense. Next base: position 267,270 of record PVNU02002562.1, on the reverse strand, counting down.
CAGTGGTGAATGGACGCCCACTGTTAAAACTTCCTAGGGCCCGTTTTAATGTTTAGTTGTCATCCAAACTGTGGATTAGGTCACACAGACCTGGATGGTAGTCTGTGACCTAAATTGATCACCGGATGGTAGAGCTGTACACAAACCAAGCCAGCTTGAAAGCTTCGCTCAGATTGGTTTGAAAAAGCTTCGCTTGAATTGGTTCAAATAGAATTTCATACCAAACCAAACCAAGGCTCTAAGTCAAGCTCTTAAAAAAACAAATCAAGCTCAAACCAGAGCAGGACCAGCTCAGCTCAGCTTGATTTAGCTCGGTTTGGTATGGTTCACTGGAGCTTTGGATATGCCTCAATTTTGGGCTAACGCCTTGAAAAAAACTGTTAAAACAGATGGATATCGTGGCTAAGACACATACATCACGTGTGGGCCCCATAAAGTTTACTCAGTATGCAGCGTACTGAGTTAGTATGCAATCCGCTCCCATTTCAGAGGGAGTGGATTCAGTGGATCCCCCCCGGATCCACCAAGGTGGGTGGATCCCTAGCTATGGGGCCCACCTCGATTTATGTGAATTACATGCAGCTGTCCCTCCGTTTTAATCAATCATTTTCATAGATGATCACGAAAATGTAACAGATCCAAATCTTGAGAAGTTTGAAATAAAATTTATAAGTTGGAAAAAAAAAGAAATTTAAAGGAATTGCAATTTTTATATAGAAATTGAGATTTTGTTTGTAATTTTGAAAAAGAGAATTGAGAAGTTCAAAAAAGTTGTGATTTTGAAAAAAAATTAACCATTTTTGAGAAAAATTGAGATTTAAAAAACTAAGATTTTAAAAAAATTGAGACTTAAAGAAGAAAAGAAAAATTTTGAGATTAGTACTCAATTCAAATACTTGTAAGGTGACCGGAGTTTTTTTTTTTTTTTTTAACTACTATTAATTCTTTTGATCACTATTTTTTTTTTTTTTTTGGTTGTTAAGGAATGAGTTGGATGGACAATTAATATTATGCCTATTCCACAGTGTAATTAAGTGTGAGACTAGCTGCATTGAGGCTCTTGGGAAAGTCCAATTGGTCGATCTGGCTTTCTAGAATGCGCTACACGACTTTCATCGGCTGGCAGGCGAAAATGACCTGATCAAGATGGCTTGGTAGGTGAAAATGACCCGATCAAGATGTTCTGATCCATCTCTAAGCTGGCTTTTTATAACTAATGGATTGGATGGTTAGGATTGTCCGGATAAAATTGACTCTTTTCCACTATATGATGTGCCCCAACAAAAAGATGGCCCGAATTGTTGATCGAACTTTTTCTATAAAAGATCTCAACTGTCTATTCTATAACCTGTCGATTGGATGGTCAGAATTGTCCCTTTCACTAGGAATTTTTTCTCACAGTATCTCATGAAACCTGGCTGTAGCTAGTGGACGGACCGGATTAATCGATTGGGCTTTCCTAGTGCCTGAATGCAACTAGGAGCACTAATAACACTACATTGAAATTAAAGAAATACAGCTGTCTAGAAGTTTTGATAGCAGCGTTGGAGTTAGACTCTGACAAAGAGATTGTTGACTAAAAAAATGAATGGCAATAATGTAATGGGAACGTTATCTCAATATTGATCTTTAGATCTGCATCGTTGATCAGCTGAGAATGATCTGGACCGATCTTTTTAACGAAGTAGAAAGCTGCTTCCACACTGGAAGGACTTCCCAATCTTGTTCCCATCGGATGACGAAGACCTTACTTATGGGGTAAGCGGAATAGGTGCGGCACTGGCCTCACCAAACACGGTGCTGCCCTGATCGTGAGGCCCACCTTGATCTATGTATAGTATATCCAGGCCGTCCATCCATTTTTCTATATGATTTTAGGCCAAGAAACAAAGAATTAAGTATATCCAAATCTCAAGTGGACCACACTACGGGAAACTGCGATTGACCATTAAAAACTTCATGTGAGCCAAGATCAAGCTGATATTTGTATTTCCCTCTATCTAGGTATGTGTGACCTTATCAACAGATCGGATGAAAAATAAAAATTACCGGTGACACCCAAGAAGTTTTTAATGGTAGACATTCAATTACCACCGTTGTCTGTAGGGTGGTCCACCTGAGATTTGTATCTACTTCATTTTTCGGATCATGCCCTAAAATGAGCCGGAAAAACGGATGGACGGCATGTATACACCGAAAATACATCAAGGTGGTCTCCGCATTCAGGGCCGCACCTAATCCAGTCCCTACATCTGCAAGGCGATGGTCCATGCCTCTGAAAGAGCCGGAAGTTTGATCTGACGCGGTCCCAAAAGCCCAGCTGATGAGATCCAAATATTAAGCTTTGCATCCAAATGGTCCCATGTCCAATCCAGGTGGGGCCCACCTGCACGTTATGACGTGTCCTATCTGGTATTAATATTCGTAATAATTAAATGTGTGGATTCACTCCTCTTTATATATACTTTTAAATGCTACAACATGCAGTACAACAAAATTCCTCAAATGCATCTCACGTGCCAGCCAGGGCTACCATGTCATTAAGAGAAGCTATCAGTACAGCGGCTGCATTCTAAACTTTCACGTATAGCCATTCTTTCTCATAAACGAGTAGCATGTGTAGAATACTCTATCCGTACAAAGAGTGGCCATACCCAATGAATCACCAAAGCGGATTGCCGTTAGCCAACCGTTGACAAAGTGTGAGAAATGTTTCCTGTCGTAGGATCGGCCACTTGAGTTTTGGATCTTCTTCATTTTTGGCCCTTGTCATAACATGATCTGAAAAAAATGAATGAACTGGGATGGATTTCTCATAAACATTACTGTGGGCCCCTGCTAACTTCCTGTCGCAAGCAATCCGCGTTTGATCACCTAGTATGAAAAAATCAGGGTGGATGCGCTAACCCTATCCACCGAGATGAGTGGGACCCTGGATGTGGGGCCCACTTTGATGTATTTGACTGTATCCACGCCGTCCATCCATATTGAAAGATCATTTTAGAGTAAAATCCAAAAAAATGAAGCTGATCCAATTCCCAGCTGGACCATAGTTGACGAAACAGTGGGAACCGACCATTAAAAACTTCTTGTGGGCGACAAGAGCTTTGGATCAACATGATATTTGTGTGGTCTCTTCGATCAACAGTTTGGATGGAAAATAATCATTCAGGTGGAATCTATGATGTTTTTAACGGTGAAGATTCAATAACGACTGTTTCCTGTAGTGTGGTCCACCTAAGATTTGGGTCAGCTTCATTTTGAAGATCATGCCATAAAATGAGCTGTCAAAATGGTTGGACAGTGAGGACTTAAGTAACATACGTCACTGTGTGGCTCACCCAATCAGTGAATCAGCCCTAGTTTCCTACCAGGTCCAACCTTTTGGGGGCGCGAATTAGGTGTTACCCCGGGAACAGCTTAGTGGGTGTTGCCCCCTACCGTATGGCCCACATGGATGATATTTTGTATATCCACTCCGTCCATCCGTTTCTACAGACAATTTTAGAGTGTAGTTCCAAAAATTATACAGATCCAAATCTTAAGTGGACCATACCACTAGAAACATTGTGATTGAGTGCCCCACCATTAAAAATTCCAAAGAGCCAATCGTAAGGTTTCGGTAATGTTTATTTTAAATCCAAGCTCTTTATAATGTCAATAAGGTCTTGATGAAGGTAAAATATACAAATCAGATCGATCTAAAGCTTTTGTGGCCCACAAAACGTTTTTAATAGTAATTCATCACTTTTTCTATTGGTATGGTCCACCTGAGATTTGGATCTTCATAGGGTTTTGGATCAAATACTAAAATGATATGAAACAACAAATAGACGGCATAGATATATAAAAAGTATATCAAGATGGGCCCCACACGGTTAGGGTAACACCCACTAAGCTGTTATCGGGGTAACACCTTATTCGCGCCCAACCTTTTGTTGCGGTAATACCTCATGAGTGACGTCGGTGGGGAAGAAATGTGTGGATAAGGCCATTTCTCAGATATAAATACAAGCACCCAATGGTTATCACCGGCGGCTCACACCAGTCCATCCATGGCTATTGAAATTCCAAAGGTGAGCTTGAGCACTGGCTCCGGAGCCATGCCTCTTGTAGGCATGGGCACTGCCGTCTATCCTCCAGTCGAACCTGAAACCATGAAAGCTGCCGTGTTTCACGCCATTCAGACCGGTTACAGGCACTTCGACACGGCATCTCTCTATGCCTCGGAGCAGCCTCTCGGAGGAGTCATAGCTGAAGTTCTACAACTTGGGCTCATCAAATCCCGGGACGAGCTCTTCATCACCTCCAAGCTATGGTGCACCGACAACCACCCCGACCACGTCCTGCCCGCACTCAGGAAGTCTCTCGAGTAAAACCCAACATCAGTTCATGTTTCAATTCTTCTTAATATCATAAAGTCATCACACCAGTTGGATCAGAGTCTTTCGTTGTTGTTGTTGTTGATGTTGTTGTAGGAACCTTCAATTGGAGTACCTTGATCTCTTTCTCATCCATTGGCCTGTGAGCATGAAGCCTAGTGAAAATAAACTCCCATCTGAGAAAGATTGTCTCCTTCCCATGGATTTCAAGTCTACTTGGGCAGCCATGGAGGAGTGTCAGACGCTCGGCCTCACCAAGTCCATTGGAGTCAGCAACTTCTCTTGCAAGAAGCTCGCTGAATTACTAAGCGTGGTGAAGATCCCTCCTGCAGTCAATCAGGTAATTTCTTGAGAAGCATATCGAAAATTTTGTTGCTGAGGAGAGATAACTGATGATGAGTTGGTTTTGAAAGGTGGAGATGCACCCGGTGTGGCAGCAGCAGAAGCTGAGGGAGTTCTGCAAGATGAACGGTATCCATGTGACTGCTTACTCTCCGTTGGGGGGAAAAGGAACTCTGTGGGGAGCCAACGATGTTATGGAGAGTCAAGTGCTGAAGGAGATTGCGGAGGCTAGAGGAAAGACTGTTGCTCAGGTACCTTTATCATTTGGATTGTTTAATCGGTGTGGTTTTTTTTCAGTTTCTCACAAGCATGAGTCAACTCAGTTTGACTCGTCAACTTAACTTGACTCTACAACTCGAACTGAGTCACTCGCTTGAACCATCCCTTTATAAAAAGGTTTTTTTTTTTTTTTTTTTTTCTTCATATATACACCCAAAATATTGTGGGAGCACCTTAAATAACATCCCTTCTAAAATCTTTATTTTGCTACACCTTTGGCACGGATGAAAATGCCTAATAATTTGAATTGAGCCGCTTGCTTGAACCATGTCTTTATAAAAAGAATGTTTTTTTACATATATACACCCCTGTTATCATGGGAGCACCTATACTACTTGCCTTAAAAATCTTTATTTTTCTATACCTCTCACATTTCTTTTAGAATTCTTTGGATGAAAATTGCCTAAATCGGTATCAGTCTTTGTCTTGCAAAGGCCCTTAGATATTCTTTTATCACTACTCTATTGCTAACTTTTCTTTTATCATTACACTTCGACGATCTTTCATACTTTCTAACTATTCTTTGACATAATTTTCGTGCTCTTTGACTACTCTCACTAGTGGAAACTCTCACCTTAAAAAAATAAGTTCTAAGCGTGTTTGGGAAGAAAATAGCAGAAAAAAATATTGTAAAATTTTTAGTTTTAAAAGAGTTCTTCTTTCTTCAAAAAATTGTTCACGGCAAGACTTTGGGTATAGTCTTGAAAAGTCAAATGCTGTCTAAATAGGATGATTCCATTCTCATTTGAAAGCTCTTCGTATTATCTTTCCAACGAGCCCAAGATTACCCGAATCCAACATGTAAAAAGAGAGTTTTAACTCTTTTTGTGAGATCGAGGATGATGGAAACGAACCCAAACACCATCATAAGCTTTAGGCCTAGTTTTAAAAGGTCAAACAGTGTTCAGATAAGATGATTCTAGATGTATTAACAACTCTTTAAATCATCTTCTAACGAGCCCTAAGATTGCCCTGACCCGACCTATAATGAGGAAGTTATGATCATTTTCGTGGGATCACGCGATGATGAAAATGAGATCGAATGATTTGCAAACACCTTTATAGGACTTTAGGTTCACTTTTGAAAGGTTGAGGGCCTATTTGGTTACAAAATCTAGATTTTAGAGAAAATCCAAATTCCAGTGTTGGAATCCAAAATTTGCAGAAACTGAATTGGAAACCTAAATTCCATCTGGAACTTGCTTTTTGGTTGAAAACGGTGTAATTCCACATTTTGTTTGGTTGAAAACTGTGTAATTCAACCGTTGCTTGCAGCATGGTCCACTTGGGCTTCTAATCTACCTGAGAACCTATGTAGTACCGCAAGACAGATGGCAGAGTTGGATGGGAAATAATCATTATAGTGGGCCCTAGGAAGTTTTTAATAATGAATGTTCAATCAACACTGCTTTCTTGTGGTGTGGTCCACTAAGATTTAGATTTGCCTCATTTTTTTTGTCTAATGCCCTTAATCGAGCTCTCGAAATGGATGGACCGCGTGGATATAAAATGCATACATTATAGATGTACAATACATATCGAGGTGGACACCACCCTAGGAGTATAATCGTCAATATTGAATGACGCTCACTTCCACTACTTTTCCTTTCTATAGAAATGGTCCACCACTCCGTTTCCACTAATCCTGATTCCAGCCAATTTAAGTTTTCAGATGGAATCCTGTTTAACTGAAATTTGCAGCCGAAATACACCAGTTAAAATTGAATTTCGTTGGAATCCAGATTTTAAGCTGGAAACAGGTTTCAGATTCCAACTAAACAAGCCCTAAATAGTGTCCAAATAAGATGATTATGATTCCATTTGAAAGTTTGTTGAATTATCTTTCCAACGAGCCTATGATCGCTCTAATTTTACCTGTAACGAGGGAGTTACGATCATTTTCATGGGATCACATGGTACTGGTCCTGAATGTAAGAGTGTATTGAATGCGAACGTGAATGCGAGTTAGTACACACTTGCATTCATGTTCATTTTTAGCATCGTACTGATCCGACAAAAAACAATCATAACTCCCTCGTTTCATGTCAGATCAGGGTGATCTTGGATTCGTTAGAAAGATAATCCGATGACATTTTAAATGAGTTAGAATCATCTCATTTAAACACTATCTGACCTTTAAAAATGAGCCCCAAGTTTATAACGACGTTCGTGAACTGTTTAATCTCATTTGTAACATCACATGATCTAATGAAAACAGTCATTAGCTTCCTCAGTTACAGGTCAAATTGGGGTGATTTTAGGCTCAGTTCGAAAACTAATTTGAAGAACATTGAAATAGGATTGGAATCATCTCACTTAGACATTGTTTGACCTTTTAAAGTTGGACCTAAAGTATATGGTAGCGTTCGTATTAGTTTTTAGCATTACATGATCTACAAAACGGTCATATATAACGGCCCCCCTTGTTACAAGTTGCAGATGAGGGTTATCTTGGGCTTATTGGAAAGATAATTTGAGAAAATTTTAAATGGAATTAGAATTATCTCATTTGGATACGTTTGACCTTTCAAAATCGAGCTCAAATTCCAACTCGTGAACAATTTTTTAAAATTAAAAAACCATATATATTTTAAAATTACAATGTTTTAATATTTTTCTCTCATTTTTTTTCATAAACAAGCTTAGAACTCATTTTCTAAGGTGAGAGTTTTTATTGATGAGAGTAGTTGGAAAAATATAAAAGATTACAAAAATGTAGTGGTAAAAGAAGAGTTAATCGAAGTGCAGTGATAAAAGGTCCAAAAGCCTTTATAGACACAAAGACCAATGCAAGACATTTTCATCTTAAGAAATTTTGAAAAGACGCTAGAGGGGTAGAAAAATAAAGATCCTGAAGGGGAAGTTAGGTGCTCCCGTAATACCTTGGGTGCAGATGCATGAGAAACCCATAAAAAATTAACTTGGCACAACTGAGTAAAGTATTAGGTTTGCTAAGTACTTGTTTCCAATAAGCTCATATACATGCAACAAATGTGCCAGCATGGCAACACAGGTTTGAGATCCAATCGGGCCATCAGAATGGTTCCATTGTATTGATTCTCAGGCCTAAAAATCAGGTTGATCCACTGGCCAAGTGAGCCACAGTTTGCAGAACAAATGTATGGATAGCAAGAATTTGGCCAAAGTTTTCTAAACTATCCACCTGTTTCTAATATTTGGACCCACATGCTGAATGGACCACCAGATTTATTTTGGGGAAACATGTACATCATTGTACCAGCTTGAGGGATTGATTGGATCTTGCACCCTTGCTCCATGTTGGGAGAATATGTGTGGCCTGTACATGAGCTAAATTGAACACACGTGTGCGCTTAACAAAGGGGCGCGACTTGGGTGAGACCCCGGAACCAGCGATGTTGGTGGGACCCTGAACTTAGGGCTCACCTGGATGTATTCTTTGTAGATCCACACCGTCCATCTGTTTCTTCATATTATTTTAGGATGCATGCAGTCCCAAAAATGAAACAGATGCAAATTTTAGGTGGACCACACCTCAAGAAACAGTTATCATTCAACCGTGACTGTTAAAAACTTCCTGGAGTCCAACGTAATGTTTATTGACCATCCAATCTGTTGATAATGTCACGTAGACAGGGATGAAAGGAAAAAACAAATATCAGGCTGATAGAAAACTTTTGTGGCTCACAAAAAGTTTTTAATGGTCATTAACCAGTGTTTCTTATGTTGTAGTCCACCCAAAATTTTCATCTTCTTCATTTTTAGTACCATACAATAAAATAATATGAAAAAACAGATGGACGCATAGATCTACAAAGAATACATCAGGTGGGCCCTAGGTTCACGGTCCCACCCACGTTGCTGGTTCCGAGGTCTCACCCAAGTCGCGCCCCAAAGGTCTAGATGAACCAAGCAAAGACTCGGCCGAGTCTCGGAGTCCACCAGACTCATTATGAACATCAAGTTGAGTTTTTGAACTATAGGCCAAAGTAATAGTGGGGCCCGCCGGATAGATGGTCTCCATCATATGTCATTCTGCATGTAATAGCTGGTCTCAAGTCCAACCGGTTGGACCACACTTTGCAGTCCACCCAGTGGATTGCTTCCAACCTGTTAAGTGCTTGTGAAATCCAATCCTCCTAATAAGTTGGCCCCACCACAAGCAACACTTCATACAAAAATCAGCTGCATCCAAGGACCCAGCGTACCACACTTGTATTTTGTTATTAATCAATGGCTGTACACTATTTTCTATATTGTAGCTCACTTAATGATTGGATAAGGCTGATTTTTGCACTATGGGATCCTCGTGGTGGGGCCAACCTAATAGGAGGATTGGATTTCACGAGCACTTAACAGGTTTGAAGAAATCCACTTGGTGGACGGCAAATTGAGGACTGCAAGTATTTTTGAGGGCTCATCATGTGAGTCCAAAATCTAAGCAGTCTACGTGATGCAGCACTACAAAAAACTCAAGGGACCTAACTTTCAACCTAGTCCAGAACTTTGGTGGGCCATGATGAAAGGAAACATTTTGCCCCCTTGATTTGCGCCTCTCACTCTGCTATGGTCCACCAGGGTTTTGGATCAGGTTGAAAATTGGCCCTAGGGATATTTTGGGGTGATGCATCATGAGAATGGTTTAGATATTGGGCTCACATCACGTGTAGGTGAGCATCTCTCTCTCTCTCTCTCTCTCTCTCTCTCTATATATATATATATAATTACTATTTTTTTGAAGTCCCGACCGGGCTATGATTGGCTGCAGGTTGCATTGAGGTGGATATACGAGCAAGGGGCGAGTATGGTGGCAAAGAGCTTCAACAAAGAGAGGATGAAGGAGAACCTTCATATATTCGACTGGGGATTGACGGAGAGTGAGGCCCACCTGATCGGTCAAATACCTCAGCGGAGAGTAGTCCTTGGGGACCTATTTATCTCAGCTAGCGGGCCTTATAAGTCTATGGAGGAGTTGTGGGATGGGGAAATATGATCCAAAAGGCGGTTAAGATCCGTCCCATTGGCAGGTTCATTGTTCCATGGGGCCCACCTGGGAAAATAATCTTGATCATCTTATATAAACCGTGTCAGTGGGATTATCCTCTCTGTTTTGTTAACAGCCTTCAGGAGTGACTCCTCCGATGCCCGAGAACTTTGTAATGATCGTTGTTGTGGGCGCCATCATGATGCATTTGTTTATCCTACTCTGTCCATCCATTTTACCAGCTTTTTCAGCTCTAGTAATGATCATTACAGTATTATTTTAATTTATTTATTTATTTATTTATTTTTTGTTGAAAAGTAAAAACTTAAAAAACCTGTATCTACCTTATAATGTAGAAAAAAAATCTGAAAAATTTGTATCGCCCAATAATAGACCATTATGGAGCTCTTACGACATTTATAGGGGGAGTAATGAGCCATTAATGGCAGTTAAATGTCATTTTTTTTTTCATAATAGTTGTTACGATTGTTATCACCTCATAATGATTGCCACTGTTACTTTTACGTAATGGCCTTTGTGACCTTGTAATATCCTTTATAGCACATTACACTCCTTGCACATATTGATATCATGCTAGGTGGGTTCTTTGACTTGAATATCCAGCCTAACATTTTATCTTGGCAGTAATTTCGATGGAGGCCACTAACATTCTCTTGAGACAATTCTATCAACAGGTGGAAGAGAAGTGTATAGCATGGATGCAAGCAGCCTACGAGTTCTTGTGTATTCACTCTCACCTATTTGTTTCATGATACATCATTATTAACTGTGCTTCGCATAGTTGTTAGACATGTAGCTTGTTTATAATGCTTGATGGAATAATTACATGACGCCAATAGAAGATGGTGTATCAATATATATTAAGGGACTTTAACACTCTCCTTCAAGTTGGAGCATAGATATTTATTACGCTTAACTTGAAATATAGTAAAGAAAATTTTGACCATGGTAAGAATTATTTCGATATGAGCCGATGCTTGGCTTTCCTATCCCATGGAAGAATATATTAATTAGGAGGTATATTTGCTACCCTTGAGATTTGAATGCTTGACCTTCTGTTTTGATACTATGTCAAACCACCACTTGCTCTAAAAGCTCAAGTTGACGATGGTGTATATTGAGGGACTTCAATAATTCTCTTGGTGGGACTACCGGTGGGCAACGATCCGAGCTAGGCCGAGTTAGCCCTAGTTTGGTTTGGCTTGTTTTTTTGCCACCCCGGTTTGTGGATTGGTCTAGTTTGGGTTTTGAGCCGACCCATGCGACTCGAGTTTGGTTTGCTCTAGAAAAATTTAGTTCTAGTCCGGATCAGTTTGGTCGAAAATTTCAATCCGGGCCAGGCCGAGTTTGAACAGGTGATGACTCTTTTTTTTTTTTTTTATTTGCTTGTTTAAATAGAAAAAATTTAAAAAGTTAGAAAAAAAAATACAAAAGTATCTTACTATATGATGTTTAACATACTCCAAAAGAAGAGTGCAACTTCCAAATAGACATGTAAGAGCCTTTTCCAAACAAAAGTACACAAACATAATTTTACGAGTGCAAGGAGAGTGCATGCATTCATGTATATTTATTATGTGTTATTCATGTCATCATGTATATATATTATCCATGCCATCCACCCATTTTTACATATCATTTTAGGACATGATCCTAAAATGGAATCACATCCAAAGCTCAAGTGGATCACACCACAGGAAATAGTCTACTTACAATCTACGAGCCGAATCAAACCGAGCTTAATCAAATCGGACTTCAAACCAAATCGAGTCGGTACTGCCCTAGTTTGAGCTTGGTTTGTTTTTTCAAACAGGGCTTGACTCCAAGGCTTGGTTTGGTTTGAACTTCAATTCGAACCAATCTAAGCCAAGCTTTTTCAAACCAATCTGAGCCGAGCTTTCAAGCTGGCTAGGTTTGTGCCCACCTCTAGGCGGGACCATGACTTGGTATCCACACTGTTGATTTGATGGCCCCGTTCACCTGTTGGACTGCAGATCTTGCAACATTTAGGTACTTATTTCATGGTTTCTTCCCAAACTGCCCTTGGTAGATAATAAACTTGCAGATTATTTTAAGGCGCTGATCCTTACCTAATAGTCTATTATTGTATAATAATAGGACATGAGGCTCATATACATTGCTGGTTGATGGTCTAATCATCCACCTAAACTGTTTGCCTGGTGGGCCTTAGCTTTGCTCATGGTCCAAAAAATATTGGATAGTCCTAACCACCCAATCATCAGATATTTGGTCGTTGAATGTCTCCGCACTTCAAAATGTTTTTGAGTCTGTTTTTAAGGTGGACTTCTAATCTTGTAATCGTCAACAATAATAGAAATCATAAACAAGCCTTTCCATGCGGAATCTGGATTCTTTGCTTTTACTGAGTAGGAAAGTCCTGCTTTCCACCTCTGTAATTAGGCCAACTCAGCTGCTCTGGCACTGTCTGGCTGAATTGGCCTAATCACAGAGGCAGCAGTAGAGGTTCTCTGCTCCAGAATAACAGAGGATCCGGACTCTTTCATGTGGAAGCGGATTGCCAGTGAGTGGATTAGCTGTTACCTTGGTAACAGCTTAGTAAGTGTTACCCTTACCATGTGGGCCCTGCCTTGATGAATTTGTTTCGTATCCATGCTGTCCATTCATTTTTGAGCTCATTTAAGTACGTTATGCCAAAACTTAAGTGGATCCAAATCTCTGATGGACCTCACCATAGTGGAAAAGGTAGTGAATGACCATTAAAAGCATTTTGTAGGCCACACAAGTTTTGGATCAAGCTGATCTTTGTATTTTCCTTTCATCTAGTTCTGGTTGACCTTATCAACGGGTTGGATGGAAAATAAACATTACTGATCTTCTTACAGTAAGCCTTGGGAAGTTTTTAATGGTGAGCATTCAGTCATCACTGTTTCTTGTGGCATGGTCCACTTGAGATTTGGATATGCTTGATGTTTGGAATCATGTACTAAAATGGGCTAGAACGGATTAACAGAGTATATACACACATATCATCAACGTGGCCCTATGTTAATTTTAACACCCACTAGCTAAGCTCCTACCCAGGTAACAATTAATCCATGACCCCCATGCCCGGGGCTGTGGGTCTATAGAGATATATGTCACAAATTCACTTCCTCCATGTATTTTGAAAGACAAGGACAGAAGTCTAAACATAGGCAGATCCAAGACTCAAGTTGGTGAAGCAGATCCAAGACTCAAGTGGGTTTCACCAACGAAACAATGGTAACAAAAATATCCGGTGTTGAAACTTTCTAAAGCTGACCATGATGTTTATATCCCATGCAAACCGCTCATATGGTTATTACCATTCAGATGAACGGTAAGAACAAATATCACCCTCATACAAAACTTATGTCACCCCAGGTGTTCAATCCCCACTGTTTGTGTGGTATGGCCACATGAGTTTTGGATTTGCCTGATTTTTAGAACTATCCTACTGTGATCTTGCAAAATAGATGATAGAGAGGATTTGTCACGGGCATCTCTGTGGGCCCCATAGCCCCTGGGCAAAGGAATATCTCTTTGCCCTGGGTTACAAGTAATCCCTTGCTTTCCATGTGGGAGAAATAATCCAATGCTCTGAGGCACATTTAGGGGCAATTTGGATGGGAGTAAATGGAGGTAAATGGCATTTTGAGTGTGTTTGGATGGAAGTATATGTAGGTAAATGAAATGAAATGAGAGGTGAAATGCTAATGATACTCCCCAATTATCTAAATATTGGCTAAATCACTAAAATCACACCAAAAAAATGATCCAAACCATTCAAAATGATGACCATGTAAATAGACGATTAAAAATTTGCAAGTTGGTTGTTTGTCTTCCTTACATTTGTGACTTGCTAGAGGCTTAAAATTTTCTCATTTTTTGCTGAACTATACATTTCACCGGGCTTATTACCATCTTTCAATTAAATATCCCATATCTACACTACGATGGGATATTAAAACTAATTTAGTATATCACATATATTCAAATGCATTCTAATCCCTCCTATTTACTCCCATCCCAGCACAATTGTGTAAAGCCATTTACTCTCAATCCATTCAATCCAAATCCATTTCTCATTCACTTCTATTTACTTGCATTAGGACACTTGGGATATGGTCCAATTGATCAATCTGGCTTTTGAGTTGGTGCAGCACAACTTTCATCAGCAGGTAGGTGAACATGACCTGATCAAGATGGTTCATCCATCTGTAAAGCTGCGCCATTTTTATAACTAATGGATGGGATGGTTAGGATTATCCTGATAATTGATTCATTTCAACTATGGTAACCCATGATGTACCCAATAAACAGATGGCCAGAATTGTTGACGGAGCTTTTTCTGTAAACGATCTCAACCGTCTAACCTATCCACTGGATGGTCAGAATCGTTCCCGTCGGTGAGATTTTTTTTCAAAGTAGCTCATGAAACCTGGGCGAAGCTAGTGTACAGCTTGGATTAATCGATTGGGCTGTCCTAGCGCCTGAATGCGACTAGCAGCACTAACAACACTAACATATTCAAAATAAAAACAGCTGTCTTAAAGTTTTGATGGTAAAGTGGACTTTAAGGAAGAAAGAAAAGAATTCGTTCCAACGAATGTGAAGGACGGGCGCGGATTTGGTGAGTCGGAGACGGATTGCGTGGTGTGCCACACGCCACCGACACAAATGGTGTGATGATGTCACCAAAACCTGTGGTCCCCACCATGATGTATGTATTATATCCACACCGTCCATACATTTTATGAGATCAATTTAAGGTATGAGCCTAAAAATGAGGTAGACCCAAAGCTCAAGTGGACTACACCACATAAAGCAGTGGGGATTGAACTTCTACCATTGAAAACTTCTCGGGGGCACAAGTTTTGGATTAATATGATATTTTGTTTTTTCCCTTCATCTATATGTGTGTTACCTTATGAACAAATTGGATGACAAATGAACATTACGATGGGCCACAGGAAGGTTTCAATGGTGGTAATCATTGTCCCCACTGATTTCTGTGGTGTGGTCTACTTGAGCTTTGGATCTGTCTCATTTTTAAGTTCATGAATCAAAATGATCTCATCTAATGGATGGGCGGTGTGGATATAACACATAAATTATGGGGCTGACAAAGTTTTTTTTATGGTCAATTATCATTGTTTTCAGCAGTGGTCCACCAGAGATTTGGATCTGCTTTATTTTTGAGCCCATGCCCTAAAATGAGTAGTCAAAATGGGTGGACCGAGGCGATGTACAATACATACAACGAGGTGTGCTCTACGGCTAGGTATTCACCAACTAAGCTGTTATCACGGACACCAACAAATCGGCGCCCGTGAAGGACAATAATGCAATGGGAACGTCATTTCACTATCCCCCTTTAAATCTGCATCGTTGATGATCTGAGGGCGATTTCAACCGATCTTTTCAAGAAAAGCAGAAAGCTGATTCCACATGAAAGGGCTTCCCAATCTTGTTTCCATCCAAATGGTCCATGCTAATTAAGATGGGGCCCACCTGGATGTTACGGTGCGTCCTATCTCTTATTAATATTCCTAATTAGAGCTGGACACACGAACTGAGTTTAACCGTTTGGATCGACTCGGTAATGCCCTGTTGGAACAGAAAATCTTATTGTTCGAACTTTGTCTGAACACACATGGTGCGTTCGAAAAAAATGCAATTCAATTTCAAACACAGTCGTGTTCGACTTGACTCAAAGTCAAACTCAACTCAAATATTGATCAACTCGACTTTACTCGTTCATTCGACTCGATTATATATATATATATATATATATATATATAGAGAGAGAGAGAGAGAGAGAGAGAGAGAGAGAGAGAGAGGTGGATGATAAATAAATGTGATTGTGAACCCAGGAAGGTTTCAATGGTGGACATCATTCTTCTCACTGTTTCCAGTGGTGTGGTCCACTTGAGTTTTGTATGTGCCTTATTTCTTATTTAATGCCTTAAAATAAGCTGTACAAATGGATGGACGGAGTGGATAAAACAAATACATCATGGTGGGACATACAGAACGAAAAAATCAGTATTTACTATTAAGTAGTAGAAAAAATATTTTCAAGCGAAAAAAAGCAAAATTGTTCGAACTTGTTCAAATTCGTAAAAATTGTTCGAAATTTATATGTTCGAATATGATTGGGCTAGTCCAAATTGAGCTCGAACGGAGCCATCCTGTTCGAATGTTTGTTCGAACACACCCACTCAAGCAGCCGAACAATCCCATTTGATCCATGTTCGACTCGGATCGGATCATTGTCCACCTCTATTCCTAATAACTTTGTGGAATCACTCCTCTTTCTTACTTCTAAAGGCTGAAATCGGATTGCGTATTGAGTAACTCAGTAGGCCTTTATAGTACTGAGTAAACCATGTTGGTCCCACCGTAGAATGTATGCTTTCTATCCACGCACGCCGTCCATCCTCTTTTCCAGCTCATTTTGGGGCCTGAGCCCAAAATTGGAGAATATCCAAAGCTCAAGTGATCCACACCACAGGAAATAGTGGCAATAACGATTTCTACCGTTGAAACCATCCTAGGGCCAACAGTGATGTTTATTTGTCATCCAGCCTGTTCAAAATATCACACAGACGTGGATGAAGGGAAACAAAAATATCAATGGTAGACGTTTAATGCACACTCTTTCCTGTGGTGTGGTCCACTTGAGCTTTGGATATGCTCCTTTTTTTTTTTCTTTTTTTTTGTTTGACTGAAGCCCTAAATTATCTGCTAAAATGGATAGATGGTGCGGATAAAATACATAAATAACGGTGGCCCCACATACTTTACTCAGTAGGCAATCGGCTTCCTTAAAAGCTACCATATGCGGTACAACAAAATTCCTGGGATGCATCTCACGTGCCAGCCAGGGCTCGCATGTCATAAAGAGAAGTGTTCACATACAGTGACTGTATCTGAACTTTCACGTATGGCCGTTCTTTCTCCTAAACGAGTCACATGTGTGGAATATTCGATCCGTCCAAAGAGTGGGCCATACCACGTGGATCACCTGCTATGAAAATCAGTCCGACCCACTGATTGAGCAGGAGAAACGCTGAAAATCAGTGTCTGGCCTGCTAGCCCAGCTGCAAGACGCTTATGCGTTTCAAGGCTCGAGTGCTAAGGAGACACACTAACTCCACTGGTGGGTGGGTGCATCGTGTGATTAAGCAAGTGGGTGTGTTGCCTTGCATGACTAACTTATGGGGAAAAAAAAAAAAGCAGGAGAAAAGAAATCAAGTGGGTGGGTGCCTTGCATGACTAACTTATTAAAAAAAAAAAAAAAAGAGCAGGAGAAAAGAAATCAATGGACAGGTGGTGGTATCACTCAGCTTGATTTTCGTTCCAGGCGCAACCTTTTGTCCTTTCGTATGTATTGGTTATTCCTCGTGTGTGATATGTTGTTGGGAAAGAAACGGATGGATGTGATCATTTCTATGTTTTAAATACAAGCACCCAATTGCTATCGCATGCTAGTCCATGGCTATTGAAATTCCAAAGGTGAACTTGAGCTCTGGCTCAGGAGCCATGCCCCTTGTAGGCATGGGCACTGCCGTCTATCCTCCAGTCCCACCTGAAACCATGAAAGCTGCCTTGCTCCATGCCATTGAGATTGGATACAGGTACTTCGACACCGCGTCTCTCTACGGCTCGGAGCAGCCTCTTGGAGGAACCATAGCTGAAGCTCTACAAGTTGGGCTCATCAAATCCCGGGATGAGCTCTTCATCACCTCCAAGCTATGGTGCTCCGACAACCACCCCCACCTCGTCCTGCCGGCACTCAGGAAGACTCTTGAGTACAACCCAACTTTGTTGTTCTTGTTTCAATCCTTCTTAATAACACAGTCATCACACCATTCAATGGATGGGATCATCCATCCGGTGTGATTTTCATTGATGGGTCATCAACAGAGTGGACCCATTAAAGGAATGGGTCAGGGTTCATGGCCTCTCCTAAACAAAATTCATTATAGGAATGGATCAGAGTCATTGGCCTTTGTTGTTGTTGTTGTAGGAACCTTCAATTGGAGTACCTGGATCTCTTTCTGGTCCATTGGCCTGTGAGCATGAAGCCAGGTGAAAAGAAATTCCCATCTGAGAATGATTGTCTCCTTCCCATGGATTTCAAGTCTACTTGGGCAGCCATGGAGGAGTGTCAGATGCTTGGCCTCACCAAGTCCATTGGAGTCAGCAACTTCTCTTCCAAGAAGCTTGCTGAATTGCTGTGTTTGGCGAAGATCCCTCCTTCAGTCAATCAGGTACGTCATTTCTTGAGAAGCATATCGAAAATTTTGTTGTTGAGGATGGATAGCTGATGATGATGAGTTGGTTTTGAAAGGTGGAGATGCACCCGGTTTGGCAGCAGAGGAAGCTGAGGGAGTTCTGCAAGATGAACGGTATCCATGTGACTGCTTACTCTCCGTTGGGGGGAAAAGGAACTCTGTGGGGCACCAATGATGTTATGGATAATCAAGTGCTGAAAGAGATTGCGGAGGCTAGAGGAAAGACTGTTGCTCAGGTACTTAGTCATTTGGATCGTTTTATCAGTGTGGTTTTTTCAGTTTCTCACAGCATGAGTCAACTCAGTGTGACTCGTCAAGTCAACTCAATTACTCAGTGAATCTACAACTCGAACTGAGTCATTGCTTGAATCTTGTCTATATATATGAGACATTGGCTAGTTGCTTGGAAATCGGATTGCGCACTGAGTTAGTCAATACGATAAAAAAAAAAAAAAAACTCAGTTGGGCCCACCTTGAATGTACGTAGTTTATCCACGCCGTCCATTCGTTTTTCCAGCTCATTTTAGGTGTTGAGACAAAAATTGAAGCATATCCAAAGCTCAAGTGGACCATACCACAGGAAACAGTGGGAATAATGGCATGGATGAATGGAAAACAAAAATAACAGATTGATCCAAAACTTCTGTGACTCCCAAGAATTTTTCACCCGTTCAATTCACACTATTTCCTGTGGTGCGGTCCACTTGAGATTTGGATATACTTCATTTTGGACTCAATTCATAAAATTATCTTTTAAAATTGATGGACAGAGTGGATAAAATGCGTAAATCACGGTGGACCCCACAGAGTTTACTCAGTACGCAATACTTCCAGCTGGTTGGTACTTCTACAATTTTTGGTTTTTGTTTTTGTTTCTGTTTTTTTTTTTACTTTTTTAAATTTTAATTGGGCACAACTAGGTGAAGTATTAAAAATACGAGGTTTGCTGAGTACACACGTGTGTCCAATAAATGAGGTAGGTACAAATATCAGGTGGACCACACCATAGGAAACAATGGTGATTGAATGCCCACCATTAAAAACTAACCAAGGCCCACCGTCATGTTTATTTTCCATACAACATATTGTTTAGGAATTCGGATCCTCTGTAGAAACCTGAGCAGAGAACCTTTGCTTCTGCTGCTCTGATAGGTCCAGCTTATCTTGCCCGTGTCAGAGGAGCTCAGCATTGACACTCTCCGGCTTAGCTGGACCAATTAGAGAAGCAACGAGCAGGGTTTCTCTGCTTGGTTTCAACGGAGGATTTGGACTCATTGTTTAGGAGTCCGGATCCTCTGTTTGACGCGAACAGAGAACTTTTGCTTGCGCCTCTGTGATTGGTCCAGCTTGGACAGACTGTGTCAGAGCTAGACAGAGGAGGAAAACAGGATTCCTCTGCTTGGGTAAAGCAGAGGATTCGGATTCGTTGTTTAGGTCACACATACTTGGATGAAAGGAAAACAAAAGTACAGCTTCATTCAGAACTTTTGTGGCCACCCAAAAGGTTTTTAATGGTGGGAGTTGATTAATCACCATTGTTTCTTATGGTGTGGTCCAACTGAGATTTGGATCTGTATCATTTTCCACTCATGCCATAAGATGATATGGAAAAATGAATGGATAGCAAGGATAAAACATATACATCATGGTGGGCCCAATAGAGCACCAGATGCAAACCACATCTAAGTTAAATGCTTGCTCAAGGTAAGAGATTTCATACTAAGTACACTGAGTCTCATAAAAAACATGTAGAGCCGGTCTTCCTGTGAAATAAGAAGTGCACTAGGATGTTAGGTGGGACCTATCATGATGTTTGTGAGAAATCCACCCTTTTCCAGTCATTTTGCAAGCTCATTTTAGGGCATGTGGCCCAAAATAAGAGGATCCAAAACTCAAGTGGCCCATGCGAGAGTGAATAGTAATTTAATGACCACCGTTGAAGCATTCATATGACCACAAAAGTTTTGTATTACGACTTTTTATTTTTATCTTTTATTTTTTTATTTTATTTTTTTTATTTTCACTTCATGCCCGTGGGAATAACCTTATAAATGGTTTAGATGAAATAGAAACATCATGGCAGCCCAAGAATATTTTAATTGTTGGCATTTCTTTTCGCAACTTTCTCTCTCGTGTGGCTCAAATGATATGCTTCATTTTTGGTTGCATGCTCACACAACATATGGTTGGAGTGGATTTCTAACAAACATCATAGTGGGCCTCACCCAGCATCCCACTGTAGGAACTTCCTTCAAGAGCCTCTAGGAGGAAATCCATGGAAGCAGATTGCGTCCTTGCCCCTCCTTGATGGTAATCGGTCCAAGCAGGGGCTATGTGAGGCCTACAGTGATATATGGGTTTATCTACGTCATTCATCCATTTTCTCATATCATTTGAAGGTCTGATCTCAAATTTGGGCCAGATCCAAGGCACAAATGGATTACACCACAAGGAAGCAGTGATAATGATGCCCACCGTTGAAACCTTAATAGTGCCCACCATGTTGTTTATTTGCCATCCAACTTATCAATGAGGTCACATATACTTAGACAAAAGATAGCAAAAATTTTAGCTTGATCCAGCCCTTGAAGAAATTTTTTAGAGAGTAGCTGGTTAGTGCTTTGTGGGCCCTACCATGATGTATGTGTTTAATCCATGCCATCCATCCAGTTTGCTAGATCATTTTAGGGAATGAGCCAAAACATAATCCAGATCCAAATCTCAGGTGGACCACAGAGCAGGATATAGTGGTGATTGAATGTCCACCATTAAAAACTTCTTGTGGGCTACGAAAGTTTTGGATCAAGCTATTATCTGTCTTTTCCCTTCATCCGAGTCTCTGTGTTCCTGTCAACAGGGTGGATCGATGGCAAATAAATATTGTGGTAGGCCTATGAAGTTTTCAATAGTTGGATTCAATCGACACTGTTTTTCTGGTACGGTCAGCTTGATATTTGGATCTTCAGTAATTTTTTAGTTCATGCCCTAAAAGGTACTAGCAAAATAGATAGACGGCATGAAGGAAGTACCCGCCATTACGGCCGCATGGTGTTGGGTGAGGTCGGCCGTACGGATTTGGAAACTTGTAACCTTAAGCTGTAGTGGAGCCTTTAACTTAGAATGCGGTTTGCATTCGAGGCTTTGTGGCCCCACCATGATGTATATATTTTATCCACGTCGTTCATCCATTTTTCAGATCATCTTATGTCATGAGCTGAAAATGATGCAGATCCAGATCTCAGGTCCACCACACCATGAAAAAAGTTTAAAAAAAAAAAAAAAAAGTGGTGAATCAACACCTCCCATTAAAACTTTCTTGGGCGGCCACAAAAGTTTTGGAAAATAAACATGACGGTGGGCCCTAGCTAGATTTTAATGGTGGGTATTTAATAACCTATGTTTCCTATGGTGTGGTCCACCTGAGATTTGTACCTGCCTCATTTTTAGGTTCATGGCCTAAAATGATCTCAAAAACTGGATGGACGGCATGGATAAAACACATGCATCACGATGGGACCCACCAGTAGCCAGGTCCCCATGCAACATGAGTGGAGAAAAATTGTTGGACTTTTTTTCTTTTTTTTTTTTTAGAATTATAGCTCATTAATCGAAGGGTATTTTTGTCGTTTGAGAAAAATTATGACCGAAGTTAAACAAAAGCTAACGTAAGGTACTCCTTTGTCAATATCTCAATTAATAAGGTACTTTAATGGAAACAATTTTTAAAAAGGTACTTGATAAAAATATCAAATTAATGAGGAGCTATCTTGTAAAATAGTTATTGTAAATGAGTAACTTCGAGTCCACCTGGCCCCTACAAACATCAGGTCGAGTTTTCCAACTATGCCACCAATTGTCATTGCGGGGCCGTCGGATGGATTGTCCTGATCATATATCATTGTGCATGTAATAGCTTGTCCTGCAAATTTTTTTTTCTTTTTACGAAAAAGTCAATGGCTGGGATTGTCTGCAGGTTGCATTGAGGTGGATATACGAGCAAAGGGTGGGTATTGCGGTTAAGAGCTTCAACAAGGAGAGGATGAAGGAGAACCTTCAGATCTTTGACTGGGGATTGACAGAGAGCGAGGCCCACCTGATCGGTCAGATAACTCAGCGAAAAGGACTTCCTGGAGACCAATTTATTTCAGCCAGTGGGCCTTACAAGACTTTGGAGGAGCTGTGGGATGGGGAGATCTGATACAAAAGGCTGGCTTATATCCGTACCCTTGGCGTGTCCATTGCTCCGTGGGGCCCACCTGGGAACATGATCTTGATCGTCTATTTTATGCGTACTGCAGGGTGCCTAGCTAGTTAACAGCTTCCAAACATACGGCTAGAAACTGATCACAGCTGTCAACGTACAAGTGAAAGATCAGGCACTTGGGATGGCTGCATCAGAGGATGCTTGTACTGTTACTCATCAATGGTAATGTACTTCAATGGACGGTGGGTGGTACCCTTACCGTGTGGGGCCCACCTTGATGAATGTGTTTCATATCGACGCTGTACATCCGCTCTTTCAGCTACATTTAAGGACTTTATTAATCCATAACTTAGTGAATGACCATTAAAAGCTTTTTGTAGGCCACACAAGTTTTGGATCAAGATAATCGTTTTATTTTACCTTCATCCAGTTCTGGTTGACCTTATCAATGGGCTGGATGACAAATAAACATTACGGATCAGCTTATAGTGGGCCTTGGGAAGTTTTTAATGGGGAGCGATCAATCATCACTGTTTCTTGTGGTGTGGTCCACCTGAGATTTGAATGTGCTTAATTTTTGGGACGGCGTCTAAATTGGAATGGGAAAACTAATGGACGGAGTGGATATACGGGGCCCTACAGTAAGGGTAACACATACTAAGTTGTTACCCGGGAACACCTAATCCGCACCCCTGCTATGATGTATTGCCACGTGGCAGCTTCGGCCTTTTTTTTTTTTATTTTTTTATTTATTTATGTAAAATCATCACTCTTCGCCTCTTAGTAGAGCTGCACACAAGCTAAGCTAGCTCGAAAAGCCCGCTTAGCTTGGCTTGTTTTAGATTGACTTGACTTGTATGGCAATTTGATCAAGCCTGAACTTGAACAGGTGTAATTTTTTTATTACTCTCATACGAAATGCATTGATATGTGTTACCATTTTATCTGACAAGTTCCTAAGGAAGGCTATGTGACTTTGGAAAAGATTCACACTAGTGTGAATCTGACAAACATACTTATCAAAGTGATTCCTGTAAAGAAGTTCAAGTTCTGTACAACTTTTCTGTATCTAGCAAAGGCAGAATGAAGATGCAGTGTGCATGAGAAGCAATGAAGTTACGATGAAGAAGAGATGATGAATGAAGTAAAGAAGTAATAGTGTTGGCGATTGAAGCCTTGATGGAGATTGTTGGTGGAGCCTTCAATCTGTGATGAAACAGGGGTTATTGGCCGACCGACCAGTCTGGTCGACCGGCTGAATTATCCCACAATAGCATAGTAGGTGTCTGGACAATTTCAGGTAAAATCTATTGGCCAATAGGAGTCATCGACTGGTCAATTTATGGCTCATCTCTCTGGACTATTTTCAATCAGTTTGACTGGACGATATTGGGGTTTGGCCAGTAAAATTGGCAAACGCAGTTTTATGCAGTTACGCTGTTTGTTTCTAATTTTAATTTTTTTGCTATATAAGCTGGATGTAATCGAGATTAAGGCATACTAAGACACTCGTAATATGAAATTAGAGTTCTTATAAGCGTTTTGAGAGAGAGAGAGAGAGAGAGAGAGAGAGAGAGAGATCTTGTGTTTTTTCTTGGGAGTCTTTGTTTAGGGTTCATCTCTTATAACTTCTAAGATCATAGTGAATATCGCTTTGTGTCATGGTTTTTTTTTCGTAAGAATTTTTCCACGTAAAAACCAGATCGTCTCTACGTGGGATTGCTTGTGTGTCGTGTGGTTTGCTTATTTGATTCCTTTCTTTGCTTCTGCAAGTTCCCGACTATATATATATATATATATATATATATATATATATATATATATATATATATATATATATATATATATATAGAGAGAGAGAGAGAGAGAGAGAGAGAGAGAGAGAGAGAGTCACCTGCACGCCTTTGCACATATGTCATGGGCCTAAAATCCGAATGGTCAATATGACACAGCACCTTATGAAACTCTTAGGGCCAAACTTTCAACCTAATATAAAACTCTTGTAGGTCATAGCAAAGAGAGGCAAATTAAGAGAGAAAATTATTTCCTTTTGCCATGGCCCAACTTTCCGCGAGCCATCTCATATCACATGAAATGAGTTCTCAAAAAGTTCTCACGAGTTGTCATGAGAATTAGTGCGCAAGTAAGTGTGTGTGTGTGTGTGTGTGTGTGTGTGTGTGTGTGTGTGTGTGTGTAGTCACTCTCAAGTCCAACCAGTTGGACCACAAGTTGCAGTCTACCCAATGGATTTCTTCCAACCTATTAAGTGCTTGTGAAATCTAATCCTCCTATTAGGTTGGCCCCACCATGAGGATCCCCTAGTGCAAATATCAGCCCAATCCAATCATTAGGTGAGCTACAATATAGAAAATAGTGTACAACCATTGATTAATAGCAAAATACAAATGTGGCATGCTGGGTCAGTGGATTCAGCTGATTTTTGTATGAATTGTTCCTTGTGGTGGGGCTAACTTATTAAGAGGATTGGATTTCACAAGGCTTTAACAAGTTGGAAGCAATCCACCGGGTGGACTGCAAATTGTGGTTCGGTTCATATTATATATATATATATATATATATATATATATATATATATATATATATATATATATATATATATAGAGAGAGAGAGAGAGAGAGAGAGAGAGAGAGATAGAGAGAGGAATGCTCAGCAACGCATAGTTCTCACGAGAACTCGTGAGCACTTTTTGAGAACTAATCACACCTGATGTGAGTTCAAAATTTGAGCCATTTACGTGATGCAACACCCCAAAATACCCCTAGGGGCCAACTTTCGACTAATTGAAAAGTTAGGTGGGTATTGCTTTAAAACGATTCAAATCGATATTCTCAAAATACTAAGTTTTCAAAATAACTTAAAATTTTTGATAAGTATGTATCTCTAAATTGAGAGTCATTTCCACCTGGCATGGTCATATGAACTAAGACAAGCATTACAATGCTTGGATTCATAAGTTCTAATTAAGTGGTCAATTAGTACCAACTCAAATACTTGTGAAAGGACAATGTTATTTCAATTAACTCCATGCCTTTAATTCTTATTATCATCATTTTTTTTTTAATTTTGGGTGTGATTGGATAAGTTGGATGGACAATCAATATTATGCTCATCCTATTGGGTGCGTTTCACACAAACCTTCGGATCTCAACCCCCAATACGTTAGAATTATGAACTATGATAATGTAATGATCAAGAATAAACATTCGTCCACAAGACACAAGGAGTTTTTACGTGGAAAACCCTCAAAAGAGGTAAAAACCATGGGACCTAGTCCAGATCAACAATCCACTATTTCAGAGAACTGTTACAACCGATCTCAAGCACCCATCGCTTGGATCAAACCTTCCTCACCCACTTGGGGTGGATAAACAACAAGAGTAGAGCGATCTCACCGATCCCAAGGATGTAGAAGCGCTGAGACGACGATTGCACAGAAGAACTCCTCTTCAAGCAACTTCTCCCTTCTACAAGCTTCCTCTTTCTCTCTTTTTCACATTGGACGTGCAAACATACTAATGGGATGCCCTAATCCCGATTTGGATCTCCTTAAGTAGGAAACCAGCCCGAAAAGGAAACTGCGTACAAGCAATCCGAGCAGGGTCGGGCGCCTGGTCACTAGACCGCTGGGCGCTCGCCCAGGCCAATAAACGTCCAGCGTGAAATCTTGAAGAAAAAACCATTTTCGGGCGCCCGGACCAACATGGTCCGGGCGCCCACCCAGGGCACCGGGCTCCCAGTCACCAGACCACCGGGTGCCCGACTGTTGCAAGAACAGTCCAGCAACAAACCTAATCTTCTGGTGGAATTTCGGTCGCCCAGCCACAATTTGGTCAGGGCGCCTGACCACACCAAGAGGAGGAAAATCCTATCAAATCTCCCCCTTTCTGACTTACGAGAAATTCGTCTTCTTTAAGCCAGCCAGATTTCTACAAACCTCAAACTTACCCTTGAGCAAAGCCTTGGTCATCATGTCTGACCCGTTATCGTCCGTATGGACTTTTCAAACTGTAACACCTTCTGTTCCAAAGTATCCCTAATCTAGTGATACCGAATCTTTATGTGCTTTGACTTGGAATGCTGACTTGGATTCTTGCTCAAGTGTATAGCACTTTGGCTATCACAATAGACCGCGTGCTCCTCCTGCTTCGAGCTGAGTTCCTGCAGGAATCTCTTCATCCAAAGCATCTCTTTGCATGCTTCTGTGACCGCAATGTACTCTGCCTCTGTCGTTGACAATGTTACGACCTTCTGTAGCTTGCTTTGCCAAGAGACCGCTCCCCTTGCAAACGTGAACATGAACCCCGATGTAGACTTCCTAGAGTCTATGTCACTTGCCATATCTGCATCTGTGTAGCCTTCTAACATAGGTTTTTCGTCACATAGCATAAGCTCAACCTAGATGAGCCTCTTAGATACGGCAGTATCCACTTCACTGTTGCCCAATGTTCTTTGCCAGGATTGGTAAGATACCGGCTGACAACACCAACCGCATATGCTATGTTTGGGCGCGTACACACCATAGCATACATCAAACTTTCTATCGCTGACGCGTAGGGTATCTTCTGCATCTCTTCCACTTCCGCCTTCGTCTTGGGATACTGCTTGTCGCTCAATTTGAAGTGACCATCCAGTGGAGTACTGACCGGCTTCGTTGCATTCATGTTGACCCGCTCTAGGACTTTCTCAATATACCGCTCTTGTGACAGCCAAAGCTTCCTGCTGTTTCTGTCACGGGTTATCTCCATCCCTAGGATCTGTTTGGCCAGGCCTGAGTCTTTCATCGCAAAAGACTTGCCCAACTCCTATTTTAGCCTGTCAATCTTCATGATGTCTTTTCCCATGATGAGCATATCATCAACGTACAATAGCAGAACTAAGAAATTACCTTCTGAGAACTTGCGTGTGAACACACAGTGGTCCGACTCCATTCTGTTATATATATGCTTTAACATGAACGAGTCGAACTTCTTGTACCATTGCCTAGGAGCTTGTTTCAGCCCATACAAGCTCTTCCTAAGCCTACACACCATATGCTCTTTGCCCTTGACTTCGAACCCCTCTGGTTGGCTCATGTAGATCTCTTATTTCAGGTCACCATCGAAAAAGGCAGTTTTAACATCTAACTGCTCTATCTCCCTATCCATGCTAGCCGCCAACCCAAGTAACACCCGCATGGATGTCATCTTCACCACTGGTGAGAATATTTCCTCGAAGTCTATCCCTTTTCTCTAACCAAACCCTTTCACCACAAGACTGACCTTGTACCTTGTCTGTGAATTCTTCTGCTCATTCTTCTTTCTGAACACCCACTTGTTGCTCAGAGCTTTCTTGACCTTAGGTAATTTCACCATGTCATAGGTGTGGTTTTTATGCAAGGATTTCATCTCCTCTTGCATAGCTTTCAACCACTCCCCCGTATGCTTGTCGGTTAGGGCCTCAGAATAGTCTTCTGGCTCTCCCCCATCAGTGAGCATAATGTACTTATGTGGCGAGTACTTCTTGGATGGATGTCTGTCCCTTGATGTCCTCCTCACCTGTGGCTCCACAGGTGGATCAAGTTGGGGTTGCTCCCCCTGTCCATCTTCTATAAGGACTCCCTCATCCTCTGCATCTTGTTGTACTCCCCTGTCATCATGCATCACAGGAGGAGTAATCGGATCTATGTCTTCTAGTTCACCTAAACTAAGTTTGGTTTTCTCTGGCTTTTCAATGTCTTCTATACACTGACCTTTAATGAAAACCACGTCTCTGCTCCTGACGAGCTTCTTCTTGGTCGGATCCCACAACTTGTAACCGAACTTCTCATCACCGTACCCTAAGAACACACACTGCCTAATCTTCATATCGAGCTTGGACCTCTCGTCCTTTGGTACGTGAACGGATGCCCTGCATCCAAACACCCTGAGATGACTGTACGATGGATCATGTTCAGTCAACGCCTTCTCAAGTACTTCTCCATTCAACGGGGCTGATGGAGACCTGTTTATCAAATACACCGCCGTGTGCATTGCTTCTCTCCAGAACATCTTGGGCAACTTTGCATGGGATAACATGTATCTAATTCTCTCTACTATGGTGCGATTCATTCGCTCAGCCACACCATTATGCTGGGCGGTCTTAGGAACCGTCTGTTCATATCGTATACCCAGTGACTTGCAATACTCGTGAAAGTCACCTATGTATTCACCACCATTGTCAGTGCGGATGCATTTCAATGGTCTGCCTGTCTCTTTCTCGACCATAGCATGAAACAATTTAAACACACCAAAGACCTCATCCTTGGATTTCAAAGCATACACCCAAACCCTCCTAGATGCATCATCTATAAAAGTGACAAAATAAAATGCCCCACCCAAGGTTTTTGTCCTCATAGGACCACAAACATCAGAATAAACCAAATCTAATGCATGTACTTTATTAATATGAGAATCAGTTTTAACAAAAGAAACTCTATACTGTTTCCCAGATAAACAGTCAATACAGGTTTTGAGAGGTATACCTGTCACGTCTGGAAGGAGCCACTTCTTCGCTAATAGCTGAAGCCATTTTTCACTTATGCGGCCTAGACGCCTGTGCCACACGTCAGTAGTTGAATCTTCCGCTGCGTTCAATCCACCCTTGTATACACTGACACTTGCCTTGTAAAGGGTGCAACACTTCTTTTCTCTGGCAGTAATCAACGAACCCTTGATGAGCTTCCAGTGCCCATCAACAAATCGGCTTTCATAGCCATCATCATCCAGCCTTCCCGTCGACATCAAGTTGAAGCGAAGGTCTGGAATGTGTCTCACATCCCTGAGAATCAATGTGCAGCCCACATCAGTCTTTAAACAAATATCACCGACCCCTATAATCTTCGAAACACTAAAATTTTCCATCTTCACTGTCCCATAGTCACCTGACTTGTAGCTTGTGAAGAAATCCCTACGTGAAGTTGCATGAAACGAGGCTCCCGAGTCTATCACCCAGTCGGCGTCCTGACTCGAAGCCATGAGACAAATATCATGATCTACCGAAAGAATAACAACAACGTCATCATCTGAGGCGATCGTAGTAGAATCCGATTCATCTTCCTTCTCCTTTCCTTTACCTTTCTTGTCACTCTTCTTCTTGTGACATTCATACTTATAGTGGCCCTTCCTGCCACAATTCCAGCATTCAACATCTTTCCTGGCAACCGACTTGCCTCTTGATTTATCTCGGGCCTTTCCGCCCTTTCTGTTCTTTCCTCTCCCCCGATCTTGTGTCACAAGGGCCTCTTGTTAAGCAGGCCCCAGAGACTTCCTCATTGTCTCCTCATTGAAGAGACAACTGGTTACCTGTTCCATGGATACCTTTCTGTCTGGCGCGGAGTTACTCAGAGACACCACCAATGTCTCCCAATTGTCAGGCAATGAGCTAAGCAGTAGCAAAGCCTGAAGTTCATCATCCAGGACCATCTTCATGGCGGAGAGATGGTTTACAATGTTGCTGATCTCATTCATGTGTTCAGCCACAGAACCACCATCTTTGAATTTGAGATTCACAAGTCGTCTTATCAGGAATATCTTATTGCCGGCTGTCTTCCTCTCATACAGCCATTTCAATTTCTGCCATAGGCTAGTGGCTGAGGTTTCCGTAGACACATGGTGGAATACGGAATCATCCAACCATTGTCTAATAAACCCCACCACCTTCCGGTCTAACTTCTTCCAATCATCATTAGGCATATCTTTGATTTTCGCTGATATGCCTAAGATCGGAGCATATAGGTCCTTGCAATAGAGCAAGTCCTCCATCTTAGCCTTCCATATGATCTAGTTAGAACCATTGAGGTTGATCATCCTTGATGAGCCACCTTCCATAATTCAGAACTGGTCACACTCCGTTCAAACAACCTGAATGCTCTAATACCACTTTGTTGGGTGCGTTTCACACAAACCTTCGGACCTCACCCCCCAATACGCTAGAATTATGAACTATGATAATGTAATGATCAAGAATAAACATTCATCCACACAATACAAGGAGTTTTTACGTGGAAAACCCTTGAAAGAGGGAAAAACCACGGGACCTAGTCCAGATCAACAATCCACTATCTCAGAGAACTGTTACAACCGATCTCAAGCACCCACCGCTTGGATCAAACCTTCCTCACCCACTTGGGATGGATAAACAACAAGAGAATAATAAGAGTAGAGTGATCTCACCGATCCCAAGGACGTATAAGCGCTGAGACGACGGTTGCCTAGAAGAACTCCTCTTCAAGTAACTTCTCCCTTCTACAAGCTTCCTCTTTCTCTCTTTTTCATCGTGGACGTGCAAACACACTAATGGGATGCCTTAATCCTGATTTGGAACTCCTTAAGTAGGAAACTAGAGGAATTAGAGCCCAAAAAGGAAATTGCGTACAAGCAGTCCGCGCAGGGTCGGGCGCCTGGTCATTAGACTGCCGGGCGCTCGCCCAGGCCAAAAAACATCTAGCGTGAAATCCTGAAGAAAAAACCATTTTCGGACGCCCGGACTAACATGGTCGGGTGCCTGCCCAGGGCACCGGGTGCCCGGTCACCAGACCGCCAGGCGTCAGACTGTTGCAAGAACAGTCCAACAGCAAACCTCATCTTCTAATGGAATTTCGGTCGCCCAGCCACAATTTGGTCCGGCGCCCGACCACACCAAGAGGAGGAAAATCCCATCACATCCCACAACATAATTGAGTGTGAGAATTATTGCATTGAGGCACTTGGGATACTTCAATTGGTTGATTTGACTTTCTAGAATGTGACACACTATTTTCATAAGCTGAGAGGTGAAAACAACCCGATGATGATGGCTTGGTAGGTGAAAATGACCCAATCATGATGCTTTGATCCATCTGTGAGCTGGCCTATAGCTAATGGATGGGATGGTTAGGATTGTCCAAATGAAATTGATTCTTTTCCACTATGGGTAACCCATGATGTGTCCCAACAAAAAAGATGGCCCTAACAAAAAAGAGTGCCCGAATTGTTGACCGAACTTTTTCTATAAAAGATCTCAACTGTCTAATCTATAACCTATCGATTTCGATGGTCAGAATCATCTCTTTCACTAGGATTTTTTTTCACAGTAGCTCCTGAAACCTGGCTGGAGCTATTAGACAGGCCCGGATTAATCGATTGGGCTTTCCTTAGTGCCTGGACGCAACTAGTGCACTAATAACACTACATCATTGAAAAGAAAAACAGCTGTCTTGAAGTTTTGATACCATGGGCATTAGACATTATCAAAGAAAAAGAACTACTTGAGTGAAAAAGTGAATGGAAATTAAATAATGTAATGGGAGCGTCATCTCAATATATATCCACCTTTAGATCTGCATCGTTATCAGCTGTGGACGATCTGGACCGATTGACTGAAAAAGTGAATGACAATAATGTGATGCGAAACGTCATCCCAATATCCACCTTTAGATCTGCATCATTCTGAGGAGGATCTGGACGGATCTTTTCAACGAAACAGAAAGCTGCTTCCACATGACCATGGGCCTCACCTTGATGTATGTGTAGTACATCCACGCCGTCAATCCATTTTTCCATATCATTATAGGGCATGAGACAGAATTAAGCAGAACCAAATATCAAGTGGATCATGTTGGGAAAGCCGGCAGCGGAAGTGGAACGCCGAACACGTGAAGCAATACAATATCAAACAAGTAAACAAGATGCAATCAATCACACACAAGCACTCACCACAAGAGACTCAGAATTTTACGTGGAAAAACCCTAAAACGGGTAAAAAATCATGCCACAAAGCGATCCACTATGAATATCAGAAGATTACAGAGATTGACAGCCCACAAGCAAGGAAAAACAGAAAAAAAAAAACTCCAAGTTTTCTCTCACACACCTCTCCCCTCTTCCTAGTACGAATAGGAAACCTTGGACACCTTAGGATACTGCTCTAAGTCGGATTATAACTCCTTCAATAACAAGAAATCCATAAATAGAAACACCTTGCGCATAACTGTACTGTGGACTGCGCAAGAAATCCGCGCACACAGCTGAC
Organism: Liriodendron chinense; assembly: GCA_003013855.2. Classification (NCBI taxonomy): domain Eukaryota; kingdom Viridiplantae; phylum Streptophyta; class Magnoliopsida; order Magnoliales; family Magnoliaceae; genus Liriodendron; species Liriodendron chinense. The sequence continues at coordinate 234,728 of PVNU02002562.1, read as the reverse complement.
CGGTCGGCCAATACAAAAACAGTCCAGGGAGATTTACACCAACGCTGCCTCACAGCTGACCGGTTGGAGCCCACTGCAGACCGGTTAGCCGACCGGTCTGGGCATAGGAGAAAACTGTCGGGGGGGGGGGGGGGGGGGGGGGGGGGGACGTCTTAAACTGCATCTAGGTCAGGCTGTCCGGCCGGTCAGAGCACCCAATTCGTGCATCGTTTGAAGACTTATCCGAACAAATCACGCTACAGTAAACCGTGGTTATTGACTATTAAAATTTTCTTATGGGCCCTTGAAAGTTTTTTTATCAAGCCAATATGTGTTTTTCCCTTCATCGAGGTCTGTTTGACCTTACCAACGGGTTGGATGGAAAATAAACATTTCAGTGGCACCCAAGAAGTTTTTAATGGTGGACTTTCAATCACCACCGTTTACTGTAGGGATGTCCCACTGAGATTTGTATCTATTTCATTTTTTTGGCTCGTTCCCTAAATTGAGCTTGATATACTGAACATACCTCAATGTGGGCTCCAGGTTCAGGGCTGCACTGTGTTGGGTGAAGCCAGGCCGCAGCTAATCTGGTCCCTACATCTACAAGGCAATGGTCCATGTCCATGCCCTGAAAGAGCTGGAAGTTGGACGCGGGTTGGCTGGTGACGCCAACATGCACCAGCCAGCAAGCAGATGTCAAAGATCTGTGAGTTCCACCATGATGTATTTGTTTAATCCTTCTCGTCCATCCATTTTTATAGGTCATTTTAAGTATTTTAAGTCATGAGACAAAAAATGAGGTAGATACAAAGCTCAAGTGGACCACACCACAAGAAACAGTGAGGAGTGATGTACAGTGAGGAGAATGATGTTTATTTGTCATCCAATTTTCATAAGATAAAAAAGAGGTGGATGAATATGGAAAAAAATATCAGCTTAATCCAAAATTTCTGTGGCCCTCGAATTTTTTCCTATTGTGCATGTTCAATCCCCATTGTTTCCTATGGAGTAGTCCACTTGATCCTTTGTATCTGCTTAATTTTTGGTATCATACCTTAAAATGAGCAGTAAAAATGGATGGACAGTGGATAAAACAGATACGTCATGGTGGGACCCACAGAGCTTTGACACCATCTTGCTGGCTGGTGTTTGTGTTACCCGCCAACCTGCATTCGTGGAAGTTCGCTCTGACGGGCTCTAGAAAGCCATCTGATGAGGTCCACATATTAAGCTTTGCATCCAAATGGTCCATGCCAATCAAGGTGGGGCCCACCTGCATTTTATGGCGTGTCCTATCTGGTATTAATATTCATAATAAATGTACAGAATCTAGTGTTGTACACGAGTTGAATTAGCCCAAAAAACTTGCTCGTGAGTTTGAGCCCAGTCGAGCACTTTTTTAGGTGCTCAAATGAATTCGAGCTGAGTAATTTTTTAGGTGCTCGAATGAATTCGAGTCGAGCACTAAGCAGTGCCACGCTCGGCTCGAATGTTAGCTCGAACTTGGCTTGACTCAGCTTATGGACTCAGAGTATAAATACCCTAAAAGAAAACCCTAATCTTATTTTTATTCTACCCACCCGAGCGCCTCTCTCTCTCCGACTCTCCCTAACCCTCCCTAAGCTCGATGGCCAGCCACACCGCCCCGCTCCCTCCCTCCCTCCCTCCCTCCCTCCCTCCCTCTTTCTCTTAACTTGATGGCCGGCCACCTTCGAGCTGCACTGAGATGTTGAGACGCTGCCCGCCGCTTGTCCACTCGCCCACCTCCATTGACCACTCCTGAGCTGCTCTGTCAACCTGAATCCCTAATTTTTCACCCTTTTAGTTTTTATTTTTTTGTTCAGAAAGATCTCTCCCCCTTTCATTTTTTTCCTTGTCCGCTTTTCTTGATCATGAATTTCCTCTTTAAGCCATTTCAAAATTTTATTTTTGGACGTACAACTGGCGACAAGCTCGAAAGACTCAAACTTAGACTTGGCTCGAATTTGAGCTCAACTCAAACTCACTCAGTTTACTGATTGAGCAGATCCACGCGAGCCGAGCAACGAACATGGCAAAGCTCGATCGACACGCTCGTGTACAGCTCTAGTAGAATCACTCTCTTTATACCTTTTAAACGCTACCACATGCAGTGCAAAATTCCCCAGATGCAATGCAATCTCACGTGCCAGCCAGGGCTACCATGTCATAAAGAGGAGATCACATACAGCTGCTGCATCTAAACTTTCACGTATAGCCATCGATTCTTTGTCCTAAACGGGTAGCAAGTGTAGAATACTCACCTATGCAAAAGTGGGCCACACAACGTCGATCACCAGCGCGGATTGCCTGCAGAGGAAGCTAGTTGGGGCCGTGGTTAGGATATAGGCCAAAAAAAATTAAGCAGATCAAAAACTCAGGTAGGACCTGCGACAGGAAAAATTGGGTAGGGAAACGACTACGTTTGAAACCTCTCTAAGTCTACTGTGATGTTTATATGCCATCCTTCCGGATAGCCGTGGCCCCGGAAATGTTTCAATCCTCACTAAGTCCACTGTGATGTTTATACGCCATCCTTCCGGAGCTATGACATCCTTCAGTCCACTTGAATTATGGATCTGCATCATTTTTGGACCCACGTGGTAACATGATCTGGATCCTTTTGTTTGTATTGTTTATATTGTATGTATGACGTTGGTGGGAAAGAAATGTGTAGATGTGATCATTTCTCTATTATAAATACATTTTATTTGTCCTTTTGTAAGTATTGGTTATAGCTCACGAGTGACGTTGGTGGGAAAGAAATGTGGGGATGTGATCATTTCTCTTTGGAATTTTTAATTTTGAGTCACTCAACCACCACTGTTTCCTGTGGTGTGGTCAACCTGAGATTTGGATTTATATGCATAATATTTGCTAGCTATCCCATCCTAAAATGGGCTGTAGAAACGAATGGACGGCTTGGATATAGGAACACATCATCAAGGTGGGACCCACAGTAGGGGTAACCTGGGTAACACCTAATCCGCTCTCGTTATAAATACAAGCACCCACTGGTACTTCTCAGCGGGGGGCGCATATTATAGTCTATAGTCCATCCATGGCTATTGAAATTCCAAAGGTGAGCTTGAGCTCTGGCTCCGGAGCCATGCCCTTTGTGGGCATGGGCACTGCAATCTATCCTCCAGTCCCACCTGAAATCATTAAAGCCGTCGTGCTTCAGGCCATTGAGATCGGTTACAAGCACTTCGACACGGCATCTGCCTACGGCTCGGAGCTGGCTGTCGGAAGTGCCATAGCTGAAGCTCTACAACTTGGGCTCGTCAAATCCAGGGACGAGCTCTTCATCACCTCCAAGCTATGGTACACCGACAACCACCCTGACCTCGTTCTCCCCGCACTCAGGAAGTCTCTAGAGTAAAACCCAACTTCCCTTCATGTTCCAATTCACAACAGCTGTATCAGAGTCATCAACCTTAATCGCTATCGTTGTTGTTGTAGGAACCTTCAATTGGAGTACCTCGATCTCTATCTCGTCCATTGGCCTGTAAGCGTGAAGCCTGGTGAAAATAAATCCTCAGATGAGAAGGTGAATCACCCTCTCATGGAGTGCAAGAAAGAGAAGGAGAATCTCATTCTCATGGATTACAAGAAAGTATGGGAAGCGATGGAAGAGTGTCAGAAGCTGGGACTCACCAAGTCTATTGGAGTCAGCAACTTCTCTTGCAAGAAGCTTGCTGAATTGCTCTGCGTCGTGAAGATTCCTCCTGCAGTCAATCAGGTAATTTCTTGAGAAGCATATTGAGAATTTTGTTATCGAGGACAGATAAAGGATGATGATGATGAGTTGGTTTTGAAAGGTGGAGATGCACCCGGTGTGGCAGCAGAGGAAGCTGAGGGAGTTCTGCAAGATGAACGGTGTCCAGGTGACTGCTTTCTCTCCGTTGGGGGGAAAAGGAGCTCTGTGGGGCGCCAATGATGTTATGAACAGTCAAGTGCTGAAAGAGATTGCGGAGGCTAGAGGAAAGACTGTTGCTCAGGTACTTTATCATTTGGATCGTTTCATCGGTGTGGTTTTTTCAGCTTCTCCCAAGCATGAGTCGACTCAAGGTAACTGGTCAAGTTGACTCAATAACTCAGTCAACTCAACATGACTCTATAACTCGAACTGAGTCACTCATCTGAACCTGCCTTTATAAAAAGAAGAGTTTTTTTTTTTAACCTAAATAACCGTCCTTTTAAAATCTTTATTCTTCTACCCATCCAGCAGGAACTAAAATACCCTATAACTTGAATTGAGTCGCTCGCTTGAACCATGTTTTTGTTAAAAGAAGGGTATTTAACATATACACACACAAGGTACTGTGGGAGCACCTAAATAGGCATACCTTCTAAAAAATTTATTTTTCTATACCTCTTATACTTTTACTTTAGAATTTCTTTGGATGAAAATGTCGTACATCAGTCCTTGTCTCCATATAGGCTCTTGCATTTTCTTTTATCACTACTCTTTAGTTGGCTTTTCTTTTACTACTATACTCTAATGATATATCTTTTAGGTTTTTGGACTACTCTCTAACAAATTTCCAACAAATTTTCATGCTTTCAGACTATTTTCACAAGTAGAAACTCCCACCTTAGAAAAATGAGTTCAACGCATGTTTGGGAAGAAAATAACATGAAAGAATATTATCAAAATCCAACTTTTAGAAGATTAAAAAAAAATCAGAAGTAACATTTTGGGCACAGTTTTGAAAGGTCAAGCAATGTCAAAATAAGATGATTCCAATCTTATTCGAAAGCTCTTTGAAGTATCTGTCCAACGATCCTAAGATCATCCCAATCCAACATGTAACATGTGAGTTATGACTACTTTCGTGGGATCGAGTGATGCTAAAAACAAACCCAAATGATATCATGGACTATAGGTCGGGTTTTGAAAAGTCAAATGGTGTTTAAATGAGATAATTCTAATCTTATTTGAAAGCTTTTTGAATTATTTTTAATGAGCCTAAGATCGCCTCGATTTGACTTGTAACGAGGAAGTTATGACCATTTTCCTGGGATTGCGTAAGGCTAAAAATGAGAACGAATGATTTACGAACATCATTATGAACTTTGGGTCCACTTTTGAAAGGTTAAAATAGTATTCAAATGAGATGATTCTAGTCTCATTTGAAAGGTCGTCAAATTATCTTTCTAATAAGCCCACAATTGCTCTCATATTCGTGTTCATTTCCAACATTTATATGTCGGATCAGGGTGATCTTAGGTTTGTTAGAAAGATAATTTGATGAAATTTTAAACGAGTCAGAATCATCTCATTTAGACACAATTTAATCTTTCAAAAGTGAGCCCCAAGTCTTTAATGATATTCGCGAACCATTCAGTCTCATTTTCAACATCGCATGATCCTAAAAAAAAGTCAAAATTCCCTTGATACAAGTTGTATTGAGGCGATCTTAGGCTCGTTGGAAAACTAATTTAAAGAACATTCAAATGGGTTAGGAATCATCTCATTTAGACAATGTTCGAAATTTTAAATTTGGTTTCAAAATATACGATAGCATTCGTGTTTGTTTCTAGCATCATACGATCCATGAAAACGGTCATAACTCCCTTTTTACAAGTTAGATAAGGCGAAGTCAATCTTGGGCTTCTTGAAAATATAATTTAAGAAAGTTCTAAATGAGACCAAAATTATTTCATTTGGACACTATTTGGCCTTTTAAAATTAGGCCCAAAATTCAACTCGTGAATAGTTTTTGAAGAAATAAATATTTTAAAGGGGAAGTTATTTAGGTGATCCCACGATACCTTAGGTGTATATGTCTAAGAAACCCATAAGAAATTAACTGGGCACAACTAGGTAAAGTATTAGGTTTGCTAAGCACTTATTTTCAATAAGCTTATATACATGCGACACACGTGCCAGCATGGCAACACAGGTTTGAGATCCCAAGCCATGCGAATGGTTACATTGTATTGATGCCCAAGCCCAAAAATTAAGTTGATCCACTGTCCAGGTGGGCCACAGTTTACAGTACAAATGTATGGATGGCAAGAATTTGGCCAAAGTTTTCTAAACTGTCCCCCTGTTTCTAATATTTGGGCCCACGTGCTGAATGGACCACCAGATATTTTTGGGAAAATATGTACATCATTGGACCAACTCGATGGAATGATTGCATCTTGCACCTTTACTCCATGTTGGCACATGTGTGGCCTGTACATGAGCTGAATTGGACACATGTGTGCGCATAAAAAAGCTCTTGTTAAACCAAGCGATCGAAGACTCGCCTGAGCATTAGCGTCCACCTGACCCATATGAACATCAAGTCGAGTTCGCGAACTATAAGCCCAAGTCACGGTGAGGCCCAAGTCGCGAACTATTATTATTTTTGTTGTTATTGTTATTTTGAAATCTTGGGCTGTGATTGTCTGCAGGTTGCATTGAGGTGGATATATGAGCAAGGGGCGAGTATGGTGGCAAAGAGCTTCAACAAAGAGAGGATGAAGGAGAACCTTCAGATCTTCGACTGGGGATTGACGGAGAGTGAGGCCCACCTGATCAGTCAAATACCTCAGCGAAAAGTGGTCGATGGAAACCGATTTATCTCAGACAGTGGGCCTTACAAGTCATTAGAGGAGTTGTGGGATGGCGAAATCTGATCTAAAAGGTTCGCTAAGATGCATCTCATTGGCAAGTCCGTCATTTCATTTGGCTCACCTGAGCAAATGATTTTGGAATTCGGATCCTCTGCTCAGTTTTAACAGGGAAATTTTGTTTGGGTTGAACTCATTGGTCTATGTCAAACCAATGAGGTTGGCCTAAACAGAATTTCCCTATTAAAACTGAGTAGAGGATTCTGATTCATGATTTTAATAATCTATTTTATGGATGTTGCAAGGGATGGGAAACTATATAAACTGTGTTAGTTGGACTATCCTGTCTCTTTAGTTAACAGCCTTCAGGAGTGACCCCTCCAGTAACGAGATCTCTGTAGTGATCGGTGTTGTGGGCCCCACCATGATGTATATGTTTATCCACACCGTCCATGCATTTAACCAGCTCATTTTCGGGCATGAGCCCAAAAATGAGAGAGATCCAAATCTCAAGTGGACCACAGCTCAGGAAAGGATGGTGATTAGATGTCAACTACCATTAAAAACTTCCTAGGCCCGCTGTAATGTTTATTTTCCATCCAACCTGTTGATTAGGTCACAGGATCTGGACGAAGGGAAACACAAATATCAGCTTGATTTAAAACTTTTGTGGCCCCCGATAATTTTTTGATAGTGGCCGTTCAATCACCACAATTTCCTTGGTGCATGTGGTCCACCTGAGATTTGGATCTGCCCCATTTTTGGGTTCATGCCCTAAAATCATTCAAAAAACTGAAAGAAAAATTGTGTTTAGACTTTGTGTTGGACCACTAGCAATTAGGATTGTCCCTGAAAAATAGACGGGTCCATATGTTTCTTACGTTGCCCGTTTAAAGCTATTGATCAAATGGTTAACATTTGTTGGACTAGTGTGATTTTCATGTTAAACCCATTAAATGCGCATTGGACAGCAATGGATTTAACTGTGTCCCAAGGCAACTAGGAGCACTATAACTTTTGTGGTTTGAGAGCATAGGAGCATCTCTCTGAGAGGTTTTTAAAAAGAGATGTAGTTTAATCAATCAATCCGTACTCTATTAGAGGGTAAACACTCATTTCATGGTATACATGTTGGAGTCGTAGAGTGAACAAGCAATGCGGGCCTTAACCCATTAACGCTGTGGACTTGATATGCGTTTCGCCCTGAATTTGCAATGGATTTTGCAACGGTCAAAGTCCGTCGTAAAAAAGTAAAAATTGGTTAACGGAACTTTGTGATGGACCATGGTCTCAATCTTGAATTAGCGACGGACCATATCCATCATCCGTTGGTTAGTCGGAAGTGTTTAATGTGTTATTCTTGCATATGATGTAAAATGGTGGTAACTGGTTCATGTCACTAGTGGCAATGATGCAATTAAGTTTGTCTGGACCATCTAAATACTGAGTCCACTTGTAGATGGTTAATATTTATACTCATACCCATAGAAGACTGTCTTAGCCATCTAATAAGTAGGCCTACAATTGTACGGCTGATGACCCATTTTAGTGGCATACTTGATGTAAAATGCACATTGTGTGGACCTGAAATCCAGAATTCATTTTGAAAGAGGGTTTTTCCAAAACACTCTTTCGATATCTTCCCCCCCTCACTCGCTCGAACTCCCCCTCTCTCACTCGACCCCCAAACCCTAATCTGCTCCTGATCTCCCTCTCCCTCTCTCACTTCCAATCTCTCTCCCTCTCGTTGTCGATCCTGATCTCTCTCCCAATCCTTAACCCCAAAACCCTCTCTCGACAGTCATGGATCGACAATGGCCTTCACAAATCCACTTTCCTCCATTTCTTATCTAGGGTTTCAGATCTTCTTCCAAATTGTATTCTCCTCTTCCAGTAGAAAAAGCAAGGTTAGGGTTTCAAAGCTCATCTCCTTTTCTTTCATTTCTACCTTGACGTTTTTGTTTTCTAATCCATACTCTCTTCTGTTTTATCATGTCTGTAGATCTAGAATGAATTGTCTCCTTCCCATTAGTATATCATGATAACCAAGTGTCCTTAGTGGAAAAAATGTTATGCCTTAGTGTAGCATCACCTTAAACATACATAGACACGAGTTACGTAAGGAATGATTCATCTAGTTGTCCTCAAGAAAAGATTGGACACAATGGCCATTGACTATAGAGAGCTGTATTCCATGAATATCAATACCTTATTGTACCATGACCATCATTGGTCCTTGGACATACCGATTATCATAACACGATGAGATGAATGGTCATCCTTATGTAAGGGGACTGATTTGGTTTATGATAGGCAATCTCTACCATCGAAGGTTGATCATTGCTAATATGCCTTCACCCTTATCCCACACAGGAGTGTAAGTGTGTCACAAATACATAATCTTATGGGACCATTGGGTACTTATATTGGTGGATTGAATTTAAGTCATTAGTTAGTCCAGACCATGACTAAGACTTGCTATTACATAGAAGGATGATTAATCCTTAGGCTTAAGGACGTGTAATGGTCACAATCCTAATTGAATGACTTTGACTCTCTTTACAAGGTTACTGTGTATGTAGTCATTAAAAATGGGTGTAGTTGGGAATCATCAAGGTCTATTGATTCTTACATGGGCCAATAAGGGATCCATTAATTTACCTAGGAACGTGTTTATGGTAAGATCTACTAAATTAAGGACTTATCAAGTGATTTTACCATTAGGACTAATACTTAAAAGGTTTTAAATATTTTTATGAATGTTTTTAACCATTGAAGTTTTGTTTTAATCATTATAACTATCTTAATCACACTTGATGATGATATGATGGACCTAATCTGATGATTCACTATTTAATAAATATAAGAATAGATTTTTTGTAGTTAGCCATGATAGTGGAAGGACTGGATTATGAGTACAAGCATGAGTAAGAGGTTACATGTCTCTATTGATGTAAGAATCTAATACCTTATATATTAGATCCTATCCTAAAGGAAAGAGTTCCAAATTAAAGAGAGAAAGCTTAGATGCCCTTGGATGTGGCCTACATTGGGAATCCCAGTAGCGAAAGCAAGAATCAAACGATGGTAATCACACAATGGCAACGATCAAGCAAATTAACATGCAAGTGATAATCCGAATTTTACGTGGAAAAAAACCCCTCACAGGTAAAAAACCACAGCAGGAATTGATCGTCATGAATCAGAAGTTACAAGAGATTACAAAAGAATGACACATCCGGATTCAAAGCCCCACAAGAGAAACCCAAGCTAACCTTATCTCTTTCTCTCACTCCAAAACTCTCTCAACCCCTTAAACACGTCTAAGACTCCTTGTGTTACCATAATCTCGCATTACACCCCTTTAAATAGGAAACAACTTGAATTAGAAACAATTAACCTATACAGTTCGCCGGTCATCGGGCGCCCGACCTAATCCCATTGGGCAACTGACAATGGCCACATCTATCTAAAGAGTTCATAGTTACTGTCTGAAGAATTTTAGGTGCCTGACCTAACCCTGTTGAACGATCGACAACCCCACTTTCTGATCCAATAATGTCCAAATTCCAGAAGCCATATCCCAGGCAATTTCGAGTGCCCGACCATATCTTGTCAATCGCCCAAAGCCCCTTGGTGTCAAGATTGAAGACAACCTCAACAATTTTCACCGTGACTTCAATCTTCATCGCTCCATTGCTCTTAAACTTCATTCTTCACATCTACTTTGTCTTCTTCATAACTCCACCACTTTTTGTGCCCTCACCGACTCTATATATACTGACACCTTCACGCCCCGCTCGCTCATGCAGCCCTGCGCACGCCACACACGAGTAACTATGGATTTTGCTACTTATCTCACAGCACCACCACGAGAAGTGCTGCCGATCAACTTGTAAAGATTGTTGCAGGTCCATGCCTTCATCATCACGAGTGCTCCCTTTGACACTTTACAAACCTGATCGAAGCCAGTGAACCTACACCCTATCTCCTCGAGTACACTAAGAGAGATCAAATTCTTTTTTAGTAGTCAAATTTAACGCTTTTTCACATAGTTGTGTATTTTAGAGGATTTAGAGAAGGATTTACCTATAGGTTTTATTTTTAATTTCTAGAAAGTGAGGAGGTCATGCACATCTTCATAATGGAGCTTAAAATGCTCCTTAGAGTAATTAATCACATGGAAGAAGATATAAAACTCTTTGATTTAGAGGCTAGAAGAAAGATAATGAGTGGAGAATCACTTAGCTCTAATTGCACCAAAAACCTATCCACTTGCTCAAGAACCGAATGTCCATTTCATCAAAAAATATTTACAACAGCTATAAAATAGTTAATTAACGGCTCTATCGATAGGATCGAATGAGCCTTCGATAGAATTGAACTGGTCTTCGATTCCATCGAGAAAATCCAGAGTTTTACAATTTAGTTGCCGGATAATTTCTTCGATCATATCGAGTTGGTCTTAGATTCTATCGAGACCCATCGACGGCCTATCGATAGGATCAAGATCCACTCGAGAACTATTGTTTGAACTGTTTGATTTACAACAGCTTAGCATCTCTCCAAAGCCTAACGCAGCATATTCATTAAGGGTCTAAGACTTGGTTTAGGTGAATCAAATGTTTACCTTTGAAGAAAATCACCTAGAGGTAGGTTATTTTGGAATCTAAATGGGTTTAGGCTTGGTTTACCAAGGCACCTCATATTAACTTGTATCTTCATGCCTTGATGATTCAAGTCTTTGAGCCTTCGATCTTCAATTTTCTTCCAATGAAGGCTCAACCGACTCAAGGCACCCTAGCTCACATTATTGCCAAAATGAGACATTAACACAAATATTGTCCAAATGAGATTCTTCTAGTTTCATTTGAAAATTCTTCGATTTATCTTTTCAATGATCCTAAGATCACCTTTATCTGACTTATAACGAAGGAGTGAGCCCAAAAGTGGGATTGTATGATGGCTTGTAATAACTCACTCTCTCATTTGAACATTATTTGACCTTTCAAAACTGGGCCCAAAGCCTATATAAGTGTTCATAAATTGTTCAATTTTGTTTTCAACATTGCACAATCTCACAAAAATGGTTATAACCCCCTCATTACAGGTCAAATTGGGGTAATGTTAAGCTTGTTGAAGAACTAATTTGAAGCGCATTCAAGTGGGAATAGAATCGTCTCACTTGGAAACTGTTTGACCATTTAAAATTGGGCCCAAAGTCTATGATGGCGTTCACATTTGTTTCCATCATCGTACAATTCATGCAAATGTTTATAACTCCCTTCTTAAAGATTGGATCAAGCTAATCTTGAGCTCGCTGGAAAGATAATTTAAGAAGCTTCCAAATGTGACTGAAATTATCTCATTTAGACACTGTTTGACCTTTCACCCTTGAGCCCAAGGGCCAGCTCATGAATAGTTTTTGAAGAAAGAAGAACCCATTTTCTGAAGTAGAATTTTTGTAAAAGAAAATTTCTCTCATTTTTCTTTCCAAACAAGCTTAGAACTCATTTCTTAAGGTGGAAATTTTGTCCAATGAGAATAGTTAAAAAGTACAAAAGATTTCCAACCGTAGTGGTAAAAGAAGAGATTGCATAAGAGTAGTGATAAAAGTAGGTTTTGGGGTCTTTATAAAAACAAGGACTAATGCAGTATTTTCATATGCATAGAAAACTTATAAAAAAATCTTTATTAGGTTTGCTAAGCACGTGTTTTCAATAAGCTCGTATGCATGCAACACATGTAACAGCACGACAGCACAGGTTTGATGTCCAAGCCAACCATCAGAATGGTTTCACTGCATTGATGCCCAAGCTAAAAAATTAGATTGATCCACTGGCCAGGTAGGCCACAGTTTACAGAACCGATCATATGGATGGCAAGAATTTGGTCAAAGCTTTTTAAATTGTCCACCTGTTTCTAATGTTTGTGCCCACATATGAATGGACCGATTCATTTTCAAGAAAAACATGTACATCATTGGACCAACTTGATAGATTAATTGCATCTTGCACCCATGTTCCATGCTGGCACATGTGTGGCCTGTCTATGAGCTGATTGCACATGCGTGTGCGCTTAACAAATCTCTATATATTATTAAACTATGAAAATTTTGCAAAATAGTACCTATATTTACGTCCTGACACCTTTTAAATTAAGTTTTCATTAAGCTACCTCATTAATCAAGTTATTGTCAAATAGGTGTCTTCAATTAGTTTTCTCTAGCTTCCGTCCATTTATAGTATGATTTTTTTTTAAATTGAAAAAAAAAGCCACATAAATTAATAAGGTTAACTAAGAAGAATTAAGAAGGTACGTAGATGTTATTATAAAAAAAAATCCTAAAAATGAAAAAAAAAAAAAAAAAAAAAAGAATTCTAGAGCTTTCTCTGGACGTCTATTCTATAGTAGAGATGTGGCTACTGGCCGGTGCCCCATAGGACCCACCGTGATTAATGTGTTTTATCCACGCTGTTCATCCATTTTTTCATATCATTTTTGGGCATGAACCAAAAAATGAGGCAGATCCAAATCTAGATGGGCCACACCATAGGAAAAGTAGTGGATGGACGACGTGGATTAAACACATAAATCATTGTGGGCCCAGTGCACCCACCAGTAATGACTCACTACTAGCAAGGTCAGTAGGCTATAGCAGGGATTGAATGCTCACCATTGGAAACTCTGTGAGGGCTATGGAAGTTTTGTATCAGAATGATATTTGTGCCTATAGTTTATCCGAGTGGTAATAATTAATCCTTGAACGGTTTAAATAGCTCCTAAACATTTGGGTCAGGAATGTTTCAACGGTGAACTCTTTTGCTCCCACCTTTTGGTGTAGTGTGCCCCACATGAGTTTTGGATACGCCTGATCTTTAAGTTTCTATCCTATTGTAGTCTTCCAAAATTGCACAGTTTTGACCCCCATAACTCCCTCAACACAGGCAATCTTCCCCCTCCCCAGGCAAATATACCAAAGTGGTGCCTTAGCCCTGCCTTGATTTATGTGTTTAATTGGTGCTGTCAATTTTTCAAGGTCATTGTAGGGCATGAGCCCAAAATTGAGGCAAATACAATTCTGAGACAGACCACACCACAGGAAACATTGGTGATGAACGACCACCATTAAAAACTTCATGTGGCTACAAAAGTGGAAGCGGATTGGCTGGTGTACCTTACAGCAATGACTGTTCGTGTGGGTAGAGGTGGGCAACGATCTGATTCGAGTCGAACATGGACTAGATAGGATCATTTGGCTGCTTGAGTGGGTATGTTCAAACAATGTTCAAAAAAAATTTGAACAAGGTGGCTATGTTCAAACAATGTTCAAAAAAAATTTGAACAAGGTGGCTATGTTCAAACTCAGTTTGGTCTGGCCAGCCATGTTCCAACATATGGGTTTCGGACAATTTTTACGAGTTCGAACAATTTCACTTTTTTCCCTTGAAAATATTTTTTCTACTACTGAATAGTGAATACCAATTTGTTAAAAAATTACATATGGCAAATGACAAATCACAAGGTTTAAAGTTTTTAACTACCTAGATAAAAAACTATAACATAGATAGTTAACATCCCCACTGTTTCTGCGGTGTGGTCCACTCAAGCCTTCGATCCACTTCATTTTTTGGATAATGTCATAAATGATCTTTAAAAAATGGACGGACAGCTTGGATAAGCAAATATATCATTGTGGTCCCCACAGAGCACTAACAGGATCGTCCGTCTCTAAATAGGTCCTAGTGGGGGTAGACTGGTAGTATATACCCAATTCGCGAAGGTGAGTTAGCTGGTGACGCAAACACCAGCTAGCAAGCTGGTGTCAAAGCTCTGTAGGTCCCATAATGATGTATTTGTTTCATCCACTCTGTCAATCCACTTGTACAACTCATTTTGAGGAATTAAACAAAAATTGAGGCAATACAAAGCTCAAGTGATCACACCACAAAAAACAGTGAGGAGAGTCATGTCCACCATTGAAACCTTCCTAGGGCCCATAGTCATGTTTATTTGTCATCTCTCTCTCTCTCTCTCTCTCTCTCTCTCTCTCTCTCTATATATATATATATATATATATATATATATATATATATATATATATATATATATATATATATATATAAAGTCGAACGAGTCAAGTCAAGTCAGTTGATATTATTCGAGTCGAGTTCGAGTTCGAGTCGAGTCAAACAAGGCTATAATCGAAACCAACTCGATTTTTTTTCGAATAGACCCTATGTATTCGAACAAAGTTCGAGCACAAAGACTTTCGAATAGAGTTTTAGCGAGTCGATCTGAGTCAATTCAAACAATCAAACTCGATTCATTTCCAGCTCTAGGTGTGGGTACGTGGCGAGCACAGATGAGCACGTCAGTCGTCTAGCACTGCTAACGGTCTAAAAAGGATTAAGGTTTGGTGGACCCCACAATGATGTATTTAGTATATCCACACTGTCCATACATTTGTAGAGATCATATTAGGGCATGATACCCAAAATGAGTCATATCCAAAGCTCAAGTGTACCATATCACAAAAGGCAGTGTGGACAATGATTCTTACAGTTAAAACATCCCTAGGGCCCACCATGATGTTTATTTGCCATCCAAACTGTTCATAAGGTCACACTGACCTGGATGAAGGGTAGAAAAAAAATATCAGATTGATCCAAAACTTCCATGGCCCCCAAGAAGGTTTCAATGGTTGATATTCACTATCCACTGCTTTCTGCAACGTGGTCCACTTGAACTTTAGATCCATCTCATTTTTTCTATAAAGCCTTAAATCAATCTCGCAAAAGGAACAGACGGTTTGGATATAACACATACCTCTTGATGGGCCCCACAGAATTGCTGACGTCAATACACCAGCCAAGTTCGTGGTGTGTGGTATCCGCTTCCTACAAAAGTTTTGGAACAAGTTGATATTTGTTTTTCCCCTTCGTCCATCTAGTGTCACCCAATCAACAGGTTAAATAGTAGTTTTGATTGAAATGTGGACAAAGAAATAAAGCTGTCGTGCTGTTTTGATTGCAAAGTGGACAAAGAAAAAGAAATAATTGATTCAAAAAATCAATGGCAATGATGTAGTGGGAAAGTATCTCAATATCCGTCGTTATAAGATCGGCATCGTTGATCAGCTGAGGACGATCTGGACCGATCTTTTCAATGAAGTAGAAAGCTGGTTCCACATTGAAGGGCTTCCCAATCTTGTTTCCATCGGATGATGAACGACCTCGTCTCTTCAAGGCGACGGTCCATGCACTTGAAATTAGAGCTGGAAGTTTGATCTGACGGGCTCCCTAAAGTAGGGCTGTAAATGGGTCAGTGGACCCGATGGGGTACCCGGACCCAACCCATTTAGACCCGACCCATTTGTTAAATGGTACGGGTCTGGGTCCAAGAATGAACCCATTTGTTAAACGGGTTTGGGTCTGGTTTCCTTTATATTAGGCCCGACCCGACCCGACCCAGACCCATTTAGTAAGTGGGCGGGTTTGGTCTATGTTACAAGGGACCCGTCCAGCCCAGACCCGTCCAGACCCGGTTTTAAGCCTTGTAAAATGCTTGCATACTTGATCCAAACCCGGACCCATTAGACCCGGCCCATTTATAAATGGGTCTGGGTGGATCTCCCTCTACCAGACCTGGACCCATTTATAAATGGGTCTGATGGGCTAACTCGGACCCGACCCGGACCCGCCTATTTAGTAAAAGGGTCTGGGTTTAAAATTTGGACCCAGACCCGTTTAGTAAATGGGCGGGTCTGGTTTTGGCTAAACCCGCCCCGAACCCAACCATTTACAGCCCTACCCTAAAGCCATCTGAAGAGATCATTCAAATATTAAGCTCTGCGTCCAAATGGTCCATGCCAATTATGGTGGGGCCCACCTGTATGTTATGGCGTGTTCTATCTGAAAGAATATTCTTAATAAATGTGTGGACTAACGTTTGGGAGAAGGAATATTCATTTTCAACCACATGCGCGTACGGCTGTAAATGGTCGGGTTTAGCCAAAACTAGACCCGCCCATTTACTAAATGGGTGGTCTGATCGGGTCTGAGTCAACCTATCAGATCCATTTATAGTAGAGGGAGATCCACCCCGACTCATTTATAAATGAGTTGAGTCTAATGGGTCTGGGTCTGGGTCTGGGTCTGGGTTTGGATCTAATATGCAATCATTTTAACAAGGCTAAAAATCAGGTTCGGATGGGTTTGGGCTGGATAGGTCCCTTGAAACATAAACCAAACCCACCCACTTACTAAATAGGTTCAGGTCAAGTTAGGTCAGGCCTAATATAAAGGAAATCAGACTCAAACCCGTTTAGCAAATGAGTCTATTTTTGGATCCAAACCCATGTCATTTAACAAATGGGTTGGGTCTAAATGGTTTGGTTCCAGGTAACCCATGAGCTTTGGCAAATTGGCGCCTACCTAAAAACCTACTTTTGTTTAGCTTGCATTGGGGCACAAGATAGCCAACATATAGTGCTATCTTCAGCCACCTGGAGATATGATTTGATAATTTGAACCATCCTTCTTGACCGTACAAGCATCAATCAGCTATATGCTAATAATCGTACTTCAAAAGCACTCCTGACCTTTAATATTTACCGAGTATTGGGATCCATTGAAAATATTTCTTTTAATGTTTCACGTTCATTTGTACATCGAGGTTTCTATAATCATCCGTTTAGCATAATGCTTGTCATTATTACTAGTATAGACTACCAAGCAGGACATGAATGGTTCGGATCATCAGACCATCACAAAATATACGTCCTACTGCTGCGACACATTCTAAGTATGTTAGTTGCAATGCAGGCAAAATGATATGATTGCATCCAGCGCGACTTTGCTGGAGAGCGGATTAGGTGAGACCCCGGCCTCACCTAATACGGTGCGGCCCTTACCGTGGGTTTACCGTGGGGCCCACCTTGATGTATCTATTATCTATATATGCCGTCCATCCGTTTTTTCAGTTCATTTTATGGCATTATACCAAAAATGAAGCAGATCTAATAATCAGGTGGATCATAACATAAGAAACAGTGGTGATTAATCATCCTATCATTAAAAACTTCTTAGGGCGTACTTTAATGTTTTCATAGTGTTTATTTACCATCAAATCGGTTGATAATGTCACATAAGCATGGATGAAGGGAAAAAAACAAATATCAGATTGATCCAAAGCTTTTGTGGCCCATTAAGGGTCAATAACCACTGTTTCTTATGGTATGGTCCACCTGATAATTGGATCTTCTTCAATTTTTAGATTATAACCTAAAATAATATGGAAAAACGGATGGACGGCGTGGATAGATAATAGATACATCAAGGTGGGCCCCACGGTAACCCCACAGTAAGGGCCGCACCGTCTTAGGTGAGGCCGGGGTCTCACCTAATCCGCTCTCGACTTTGCTGTTGGACCATACAATGTGGCCACAATGCTACACGGGACCCACCATGATGTATTTGTTTTATCCACGTCGTCCATCCACTTTTCCAACTCATTTTAGGGCATGAACCAAAAAATGAGGCAGATCCAAATCTCAAGTGGACCACACCACGGGAAATGGTGATGACTGAATGCCCATCATTAAAATTTTCTTAAGGGCCACAAAAGTTTTGGTTCAAGCTGATTTTTGCTTTTTCCTTTCATCTAGATATGTGTGACCTAATCAACAGGTTAGATGGAAAATAAACATTATAGTGGGCCTTAAGATGTTTTTAATGGTGGGCGTTCAATCACCACTGTTTTTCGATGGCGTGGTCCACTTGATGTTTGGATTAGCTCAATTTTTGGATAATACCCTACATCAACGATAAAAAAAAATGGATGAACAGAGTGGATAAAACACATATAATGGTGGGACCATAGGCTGGCATGTCACATGTGCAGATGGAGATGGTGGGTGATGCGCGTGTAGAGAGCTAGGGAGAGATGTCCACATGCTCGTCATGAGAGAGAGAGAGAGAGTGAGAGAGAGCTATTTTGTTGCTGTAGTTTTGTAGGATAGATTAGACGTGATTTTCAACTTTGGCTTGTTATTCGTTGGGTTTGGCTAACGAAGAAGGGAAAGAAAAAACTTTTGGGGGGAATGTTTTCTGTTAAAATTTTAAGAAAATTTTCAAGAGTTTTGAAAGTGTTGTCGGGTCGGTCAGGCTTTTGGGCTTTTAGATACCTAAGTCTAAGCTCAGCCTGTTTAGTAAATGGGTTCTAGGTAAAAGCCCAAACCCGGCCCCAGGGCCTCATATTCTAGCCCAAGGCAGGTCAAGCCCAAAACCCATCGGGCCAGCCCGACCCATTGACAACCCTACCAAGCGCGCACCGACTCAGCAATTTCTGGTTTACAATGATAGAGTAGTTTCCGCACCGAATCAATTCCCAATCAAGTGGGCGATCTGGTAGAGTCCTCTAGTAGCATTTTCAGCACGCCATGCCACCTGGTCTTCGTAGCTCTCCAACAGCTGGAGGGTGGCAGTGGACCGGAAAAGTCTTTCAGTCGACATCAGTGGGTCAGTGTCCACTGTCCACTGTCCAGGAACGTCCCAACCCATGTCGGCCATGCCGCCCCTGGATGATACTCAGGCACTTAAAAGTTAATTTTAAATTGCATGCTGGCATACAAATAATTAGACTGTTCAAATTATGGGTCCCAAAGTAGATGTATAGTGAACGAAAGATGCAGAGTACTTGATCATGTGACGATTGGATCGGTGGAAATTGATTGGACAGTTGAGAATGAAAAGCATCCGATGGTCCTATTTCAACAAAGATATGTGCATGAATCAGAGGGTAGGATTGTTCAAACAATCTAATTTTTTTGGATTTGACTTCAAGGCCTATGATGTGGTCCACTTGAGCCTTGTATCTGCCTCATTTTTTGTCCCATGCTTAAAATGATCTGGCAAAATGATTGGAAGGTGCGGACATAACACATACATCATAGTGGGTCCACAGGACTTGGTGACGTCAACACACCACCGACTTCCCGATGTGATCATTTCCTGTTATAAATACAAGCACCCAATGGTAGGCGGCGCCTATCAGGCCATCCATGGCTATTGAAATTCCAAAGGTGAGCTTGAGCTCAGGCTCCGGAGCCATGCCCTGTGTGGGCATGGGCAGTGCAATCTATCCTCCAGTCCCACCTGAAACCACTAAAGCAGCCGTGCTTCAAGCCATTGAGATCGGTTACAGGCACTTCGACACGGCATCTGCCTATGGCTCGGAGCCGCCTCTCGGAAGTGCCATAGCTGAAGCTTTACAACTTGGGCTCGTCAAATCCAGGGAGGAGCTCTTCATCACCTCCAAGCTATGGTACACCGACAACCACCCCGACCTCGTCCTGCCCGCACTCAGGAAGTCTCTCGAGTAAAACCCAACATCCCTTCACGTTCCAATTCTTCACAATAGCTGTATCAGAGTCATCAGCCCTAATCGCTATCGTTGTTGTTGTAGGAACCTTCAATTGGAGTACCTCGATCTCTATCTCATCCATTGGCCTGTAAGCGCGAAGCCTAGTGAAAATAAATCCTCAGATGAGAAGGAGGATCTCCTTCTTATGGATTACAAGAAAGTATGGGAAGCCATGGAAGAGTGTCAGAAGCTCGGCCTCACCAAGTCCATTGGAGTCAGCAACTTCTCTTGCAAGAAGCTCGCTGAATTGCTCTCAGGGGTGAAGATCCCTCCTTCAGTCAATCAGGTATGTCATTTCTTGAGAAGAATATTGAAGAGGATTTGGGACGGGTAGCTGATGATGATGATGATGAGTTGGTTTTGAAAGGTGGAGATGCACCCAGCGTGGCAGCAGAGGAAGCTGAGGGAGTTCTGCAAGATGAACGGTATCCATGTGACTGCTTACTCTCCGTTGGGGGCGAAAGGAACTCCGTGGGGCGCCAATGATGTTATGGACAGTCCAGTGCTGAAAGAGATTGCCGAGGCTAGAGGAAAGACTGTTGCTCAGGTACTTAATCATTTGTATATATCATTTCATTAGAATGGATTTTTCAGCTTCTCCCAAATTGAGTTGACTCAGTGACTCAGTCAACTCAACATGACTCTAAAACTCGAACTGTGTCTTTATTAGGGCTGTAAATGGTCGGGTTCGAGGCGGGTTTAGGCAAAGCCATTTCCGCCCATTTACTAAACGGGTCTGGGTCCAAATTTTGAACCTAGACCCTTTTACTAAATGGGCGGGTCCGGGATGTGTCTGAGTCAACCCATCACACCCATTTATAAATGGGTCCCGCTCTCGTAGAGGGAGATCCACCCCATGGGTCGGGTCTAATGGGTCCGGGTCTGGATCAACTATGCAAGCATTTTTACAAGGCTTTAAATCGGGTTTGGATGGGTCTAGGCTTGACGGGTCCCTTGAAACATAGACCAAACCCGCTCACTTACTAAATGGGTTCGGGTCAGGCCTAATGTAAAGGAAACCAGACCCAGACCCATATAGCAACTGGGTCTGCTCTTGGACCCAGACCCATACCATTTAACAAATGGGCTGGGTCTGGGTCGGGTCTAAATGCGTTGGGTCCAGTACCCCATCGGTCCACTGACCCATGTACAGCCCTAGTCTTTATGACAAGAGAAAAAGCAAGCCATGCTAACCACGTGTGTCCAATAAAGCTAGTACACGTGAGACACATTTGCCGGCATGACAACATACGTGTCAAATCGAATCCAGCGATCAGAACAGTTCCACTGAATTATTGATGCCCTAGCCCAAGAATCAGGAAGCGGATTGCCTGGTGACCTGGTCACCAGTGATATCCCTGGGGATCAAACTCTATGGGCCCACCATTATATATGTGTTTCATCCACACCGTCTGGACGAAACACATTCATCATGGTGGGGGCACCATAGAGTTCGGTCACCAAGTCCAGTACTATGCTCCCAAGTCATGGGCCCACCGGATGAATGGTCCAGATAATCTGGGTTCATGTAAGAGTTTGTCCTGCATTTTTTTAAATTTTTTTTTTTTTTTTCTGGGCTGGGATTGTCTGCAGGTGTCATTGAGGTGGATATACGAGCAAGGGGCGAGTATGGCGGCAAAGAGTTTCAACCGTGAAAGGATGAAGGAGAACCTTCAGATCTTCGATTGGGAATTGACAGAGAGCGAGGCTCACTTGATCAGTCAAATACCTCAGCGAAAAGCAGTCATTGGAGACCAATATATCACAGCCAGTAGCCCTTTCAAGTCTTTGGAGGAGTTGTGGGATGGGGAGATCTAAATACAAAAGGCTTCCTGAGATCTGTACCATTGGCGGGTCCGTTGCCCCATGGGGCCCACCTGGGCAAATGATCTTGACTATCCGGTTTATGGGTGCTGCAGGGGATGGAAAACTGTGTCAGTTAGACTATCCTGTCTGCCGCATCAGTGTATGCTTGTACTAGGCAGTCACATGAGGCATTTAATAAAAGATGTTCAGGGAACGTTTGGATGGATGCTGCCACGTAGCAGCCTACCTCCTCTGTTTTCTTATTTTTATTTGTTCATTTAGGGCCGGTTTGGATTGTAAATTACTTAAGATAAGGTACTTATCTTGGTTTTTTATTAAACAGATAAGTATGTTTGGTACACAACATACTTATCAGCTAAGTATGTTTGGTAATAACAAATTTCAAATCTACATATAATAAGCAACATATTTACATGAAAAGAAAAAGCTAAGCATTGAGGCAGTTTTCTTAAGAGAATGAGCTTTTCTAATCCCATGTGCTTTTCTAATCCCGTGCAATAAATCTCATGTACATGCCATGCATGTGCTAGCATAGCACAATTGGTCCGAGATACATTCCATCCATCAGAACAGGATCACTATATGGATGCCCTGGCACAAGAATCAAGTTGATCCACAGGTCAGGTGGGGCCAAGTCTGTGAAACAAATGTACGGCTCTGGAAGACTTGGCTAAAGTTTTCTAACCCATTCACTTGTTTTCAATAGTCGGTCCGCATGGTTAGTGGACTAGAACCATTTTTGGGAAAGATGTAGAAGATCAGATCAACTTGATTGGTGGATTGGATCTTGCACCAATTAATGTAGGGCCCATCTTTGATGTGGGCCATCCACTGTGTGAGCCCCACCTTTGATGGTACGGTCCATCATGTGGGGCCTCATTTGATATGGACAGTATAAGAGAGCAGTAATTGAGTGAACCACATGAGAGAGAACTTTGATATGCAGCGTGACCTCGAGAGAGGTAAGTAGAAAAGCCAAATTGGAGGATGGTTAATTAACATTGGATGGTGACTAACAGTGTGGGTATGTACTAACCCAAAATAATAATAATAATAATAAATAATAAAATTAAAAAAAAAAAAAAGAGCAAAAGGATGACATGAAAGACATAAGTAGAAAAGTCAAAAGCCAAAAAGCTAAAAAAAAAAATTACTTACTAAGATACTTAATTTTTAAAAAATAAGTTACTTTTCAATTATACTTACCAAACGAACTTAAGTGCCAAAAGTAACTTAATGTCTTAAGCTCAGTTGAAAAGTAACTTATTTGGTAGTATCCAAACCGGCCTTTAATGGTTTTTCTGAGTTGGCCGCCTGCCTTCGTCTAGACATTCCAAAACAGCATGCTTTTAGATTATTTAAAGTAAACCGCTTACCTTTCGAAAGGACTATAAAAAACCACTTTGGCGACCTTGACTAATGGACGAAAGAGTCCCGTTAACGTTTGGAAATGACCATTTTACCCTGTAAAGGCACTATTGCCACTAATCTAACTCTATTTTATTGGGGACGGCATGCCAAAGATTCCATGGGGCCCATCTTAATGTATATAGTTGATCGAAACCATCCACACATTTTGTACGCTTATTTTAGGCTATGAGCCAAAAGAATGAATTAGATCTTAATTGCAAGTAGGCTCTAGAAAGGTTTCAACGGTAGACAATATTAGAATTGTAAAATATATTTTCCTAAAGTGGTCCACTTGAGCATTGGATTTACCTCATCTTTGGGGTCATACCCTAAAATGATATGGAAAAATGGATGGATCGTGTGGATTTTTCATAACACCATGGTGAGCCCCACCTAACTTACCACCCAAGGATGTGGGGGTGGAGTTGGTGCGACTTGGCATCAACCAACACAGTGTAGCCCTAATAGTTAGGGCCACCTTGATGCATGTATTGTGATCTATGCCATCTAACCTTTTGATAAGGTCACAAAAAATTGGATGAAGGAAAAAAATAAATATCAGCTTGATTAAAAAAATCCATGACCCACGAGAAGTTCTAATGGTCCAAACACAATTGTTTCTTATGTTTTGGTCCATCTAAGATTTTGATCTGCTTAATATTTTTTGGCACGCCCTAAAATGATATGGAAATATGGATAGACAATGTGGATTTAGAATACGTACATCAAGGTGGGCCCCACTTGTCAGACCTATTTATTTATGTAGCCTGCTGGGTATTGTAACACTTTTCCCCGAACCAAAATGCCCCTCTACACAACTGTCCCATCATACGACGGTGTCAGAATGCGAAAGTCAAGGGGCCTTTTCTCCAGGGGCATGGGCATGGGCCCCACCAAATCAATGGTGGAGTTCATCCAATGACCAATCTGACCCATTCATCGTATTTCGACAGCCACGAAAGCACAGGAGGGTCATTTATAAAAAAAAAATTGAACCTCTATATGGTCCACAGCCGCGAATTAATTTCAAAACGTTCCCACGTGTGTGGTCTATCAATGATGAGTTCTGACCTAAGACTTTATCTGATGGCCTTAAATTAAAACCCCTCTCATGTGGATGGAATGAATCTCCTTCGAGACTATCCAGTGGGCCCCACCCATAGCCTCACTTGGGTTTTAAAGATGGGGCCCTTGTGTGGGAAAGGTCATTCGGCCATTCTCTTTTTCTTTCTTTCTTCTTCTTCTTCTTTGGAGGGGACCATACAAAGAGCATGGGGTCACCGACGGTTAATAGGGTTATGGATGCACAACATACTCCCGGTGACGTCGAGAAACTCCGGTAAATCCCTGTGAAACTCCGGCGAAGTGCTCAGATGAAAAGTAAGGTTTTCTAAAGTCAATCCGGAAACTCTAGCCACATTGTGAAATTAATTGGCTACACTGTGATACATAAAAGCTATGACGTGCAAAGATAATCGTTTGTGTGTGTTGTTTTTATTTTGGTGGATGCTCACAATAGTCGGAAGTTGTGAAAGGGAGGAGGGTGTGGTGGTTACTTTTCTAGTTGTTTTGTTTGTTTGTTTTATTTTATTTTATTTTTCTTATTTGAATGGTTGAAGTTTCAGAAAGGGATTAGGATGTCGTGTTTGTATGGATTGTGCATACATGGTAAAGGTTGTAGCAGTCCCATAGTCGAACGGTTTTGTTTTATTATTATTATTATTATTATTTTGGTTTAAGGCTGATACACATAGTGCATCTCCGATACACAATGTTGATCGCCAATACACGTTGATGATTGCTGATGCACACAGTGCATCATCGATACACAGTGTTGATCACCGATAAAAACTGATGATCGCTGATACACACTGATGATTGTCGGGTGGCATCCACTAGATAGTCTCGAAAGAGATCTATGCTGTCCACGTGAGAGGGGTTTTAATTTATGACCATAGAACGAAGTCCAAGGGCAGAACTCATCGCCGATGAACCACGCATGTGAGAATGATCCGAATTCACACACGATTGTGGGCCATGGAGTAAAAAAAAAAAATAAAAAAAAATCAAATGACCCAAATGTGGTTTGGCGGTTGTCTAAATAAAGTGGACGATTCATATCGACTGCATTTTGTCCTCAGACGTTGATTTGGTGGGGCCCACCCACTTGTGCAAAAGGCCCCTTGACTTTCGCATCCTATTACCGCCATACGGGTTTGTAATTGTGCAGAGGGGCATTTTGGTCCGAGGAAAAGCGCTAAAGTGCCTAGCAGACTACATAAATAAATAGGTCTAACATGCAAGTCAATATCACAAATGACGTCATAAATCGAGGTTTTTCATCTATTAACCGCTCCCCATCGAATTGCCTACCAACATTATTAGGGCTATAAATGGTTGGGTTCGGGGCGGGTTTAGCCAAAACTAGACCCACCCATTTACTAAACGGGTCTGGGTCCAAATTTTATACCCAGACCCTTTTACTAAATGGGCAGGTCCGGGTCGGATCCGAGTCAACCCATTAGACCCATTTATAAATGGGTCCGGGTCTGGTAGAAGGAGATCCACCTAGACCCATTTATAAATGGGTCGGGTCTAATGGGTCCGGGTCTGGATCAAGTATGCAAGCATTTTATAAGGCTTAAAACCGGGTTTGGACAGGTCTGGGCTGGACAGGTCCCTTGAAACATAGACCAAATCCGCCCACTTACTAAATGGGTTTGGGTTGGGTCGGGTCGGGTCGGGTCGGATCCGGCCTAATATAACGGAAACTAGACCCAGACCCGTTTAGCAACTGGGTCTGTTCTTGGACCCAGACCCGTTTAGCAACTGGGTCTGTTCTTGGACCCAGACCCGTACCATTTAACAAATGGGTTGGGTCTGGGTCGGGTCTAAATGGGTCGGGTCCGGGTACCCCATCGGGTCCGCTGACCCATTTACAACCCTAAACATTATCGGACCAAGGTGGCTACTTGACGGTGCTTTGTGGGCCCCACCATGATGTATTTGTTTTATCCATACTGTTCATCCATTTTTTAAATTAATGTAGGGCAGGAGATAAACAACAAGGCATATCCAACTCTCAGGTGGACCACACCACATGGAAACAATGGTCATTCAACTCCCACCATTAAAAACTTCCTAAGGCCCACTGTAATGTTTATTTTCCATCCAACCTATTCATAAGATCACCTAAACATGGATGAAGGGAAAATACAAATATTAGTTTGATACAAAACTTATGTGGCCCCTAAAAAGTTTTTGATGGTTAATTACCACTATTTCTTGTAGTATGGTCCAGCTGAGGTTTAGATCTGTTTCATTTTTTAGATTATGTCCTAAAATGAGTTTTCAAAACGGTTGGACGCTGTAGATGTAAGGCCAATACATCTAGGTAGACCCCACATGGTGGACAATACCGTGTTGGATGAGACACGAGCCGCACCTAATCCATTTCCGTATTTCTCCAACGCCAGTTGTGATGTGACGTGATGTGAAATAAGTATTTGATACCACTACGTGGGCCTACAGTGATGTTTGCGAGAAATCCACTCCATTCACCCGTTTTGGAAGATCATTTTAAGACATGAGATGAAAAATCAAGGAGATCTGAAACTCAAGTGGGCCACACGAGTAGAAACAATGGAAAGTGCTACTTACTGTTCAATAATTTATGGGCTCCGCCGTGATGTTTCACCTTCCATCCAATCCATTTATAAAGTATCCCAACTGTTCATAAGGTCCGTACTACTAAGATAAATTGAAAGAATAAAAATATTAGCCTAATCCAAAGCTTTTGCAGCCCCAGAAATGTTTAAATGATGCACTTACAATCTTCACTATTTTCTGCTTTATGGCCCGCTTGAGCTTTGGACCAGCCTCATTTTTTTGGCTCATGCCATAAAATAATTTGGCAAAACATGGGTTGAATTTCTTACATACACCATGGTGGGTCCTGTGTATCTTGGGATCCAAAAACATTGACCTCCCCCTTCCTATGTTATTACGTATCTTAAATGAAGGGTATTTTAGTATTTTACAAAAAGTTTTTCAAAACCGCATGCAATTGCTACGGCAAGGGTTAAATTAATAACCAAGCCAAGAGTAGGCATATTCCTTTAAATAACTTAAACGTTGGTGGGTTTTAGTAATTTTGATAAAATATAGGTGGTTTTAGTAAAAGGCTCTACATTATTAAATTATGAAAATTTTGAAAATAGTACATCATTAATATGTATTTACATCCTAGTATCTTTTTAAATTAAGTTTTCATTAAGCTACCTGATTAATTGAGTTATTGTCAAATGGGTAACTCCACTTAGTTTTATGCTTCCAATCATTTAAGTAAGAATTTTCTAAATTGTAAAAAAGGCACATAAATTAATAAGGTTTCTTAAAACGATTTAAGTAGGTATCTAGATGTAATTTTTACTAATGAAGTGTTATTATAAAAAAATCCTAAAAATGAAAAAAAAATAAAAATCAGAGTCTTCTCTATCTATTGCTTAGTAGATACGTGGCTATTGGTTGGTGCTCAATAAGACCCACCGTGATTAATGTGATTTATCCTCATTGTCCATCTATTTTTTTAGGTCATTTTCATACATGAGCCCAAAACTAAGCCAAATCCAAATCTCAACACCATAGGAAAAGTAGATAGACGATGTGGATTAAACACATAAATCATTGTAGGCCCAGTGCACCAACTAATAATGACTCGCTACTAACAAGGTCAGTAGGCTACAACAGGGATTGAATGCTCACCATCGGAAACTTTGTGAGGGCCACATAAGTTTTGTGCCTATAGTTTATGTAAGTGGTAATAACTAGACCCGGCAAAATTCAACCCAACCTGCTGATCGGACCCGATTTTTTCCAGTTTAGGGTTGAAAATTTTGACCCGAATTCAATTTTTAAGTTGACCCGACCCGACCCAACCCAACCCAACCCAACCCGAATCATATATGGGTTAAGTAGACTATTACACACACACACACACACACACACACACACACACATTGATTTTCTTATTAGTTAAATAATACATAGGGTTTTTTTTTTTATCACACACTCTGCTGGGAACGATCCACATGTCTGTCAATTTAATAAACATGTGCACACCAATGATCACATTTTATGACATGTAGAACTAAAGTATCATGAGATTTTTTTTTTTCATTTATTGGAGAACTGAAATGGGAGCTCATGGTCCATAAAATAAATTAATAAAATTATCTTAATGGTTATATTTATTTGATTGTTGATAGGAATTTATTGGACAGTTAAAATGAAAGAATCAAATGGTTCTATTTCAATAATTGTGTCCATAATTTAATTATTTAACTCCATTTTACCCATTTATTTTTCTCTTTAGTGTTTGCATAATAGAAATACTCTATTAAAAAAAAAGCCTTGATTTTTTTATTTTATATATATATATATATATAAGCACTTATGTACCTATTAAACATGGATGGTTTGGTTTTCAATTGAATGATAGTGTCATATGCATCTAGTTTAATTTACAAATTAGTTGATTATTAAAATGCGGGTCAACCTGACCCGACCCAGTTTAATTTGGGTTGGTAAAATCCAACCCGAATTCAATTTGGGTCGGGTTAGGGTTGAGGTAGAAACGACCCGACCCCAACTTGAGCCGACCCATTGCCACCTCTAGACTAATAACCCTGCGAATGGTTTAGCGGTGGACCTTTTTGTTCCCACACCCTTTGGTGTAGAGTGACCCTCATGAGTTTTGGATATGCCTGTTCTTTTAGTTCCAATCCTATTGTAGTCTCTCCCCGAGCAACACCAAGATGGTGCCTTAAACCCGGCTGTGGCCCCACTTTGATGTATGTGTTTAATTCACGCCGTCCATTTTTTCAAGTCAATTTAGGGCATAAGCCCAAAAATGGGGCAGATCCAAATCTGAGGCAGACCACACCGCAGGAAACATTGGTGATGAGCGGCCACCACTAAAAACTTCCTGCGGCTACAAAAGTTTTGGATCAAGATATTTGTTTTTTTCCCTTCATCCATCCGGCTCAGTATGACCTGATCAACAGGTTTGATGGCAGTTTTGATTGAAAAGTGGACAAAGAAATACAGCTGTCTTGCAGTTTTGATTGCAAAGTGGACAAAGCTAAAGAAATAATTGATTCAAAAAGAGAATGGCAATAATGTAGTGGGAACGTATCTCAATATCCATCCCTAGATCCACATCGTTGATCAGCTGAGGACGATCTGGACCGATCTTTTCAATGAAGTACAAAGCTGCTCATGGAAGGGCTTCCCAATCTTGTTTCCATCGGATGATGAACGACCTCGTCTCTTCAAGGCGACGGTCCATGCACTTGAAATTAGAGCTGGAAGTTTGATCTGACGGGCTCCCTAAAGCCAGCTGATGAGATCCAAGTATTAAGCTTTGCATCATCCAAATGGTCCATGCCAATTATGGTGGAACCCACCTGCATGTTATGGCGTGTTCTATCTGGAATGAATATTCAAAATAAATGTGTGGACTCCCGGTTGGGAGAGAGATTCATTTTCGACCACACGCAAAACAATATCGGGTGGATGTTGGTGGGAACGAAATGGGGGATGTAATGGGAACCGGTTTGCGTGGTGTGCCTGCACCACCGACACACCGCTGACCTCACTGGTGCATTGATGTTACCAAGTTCCATGGGGCCATCATGATGTGTGTTATATCCACACCGTCTATTTATTTTACGAGATCATTTTAGGGCATGGATCCAAAGCTCAAATGGACCATACCTCAAAAAGCAGTGGGGCCCTTGAAAACTTCTCACGTTCCACAGAAGTTTTGGATCAAGCTGTATTTTTTTTTTTTTTTTTTAAGCCTGTTGGATAGCAAATAAACATCAAGCTGGACCCTAAAAGGTAACAACAATTGGCATCATTGTCTCCATTTCTTTCTGTGGTGTGGTCCAGTTGACCATTGGATCTGCCTCATTTTTGGGCCCATGCCCTGAAATGATCTCGCAAAATGGTTGGATGGTGTGGATATAACACAAACGTCATACTAGGGCCCATAGGACTTGGTGACGTTAACACACCACCGAAGTCAGTGCTGGACATCACACAATCAGCTTCCCGATGTCTGTCTGTTGTAAATACAAGCACCCAATCGCAAACGGCAGCGGCACGTACTAGTGTTGGTTCCAATTTATAAAGATACAGTAGAAATAAAAAATAATAAATAAGAAATAAGAGAGAATAAGCTAGAGAGTTGAGGCATGTTACAGCATTGTCTTAAAGACAGATTTGTCCCTTACAGGAAGACGATCCTCATACACTGGATTCCAGCAAGTCTATTCTCGGAATACAACTTTCCTCCACGAGATAGATGACTTAGATCTGGTGCACTCTCGATCACAACCAAACAAACTCTAGAAACTCGAACTGACTTGCCTAACAGTAGAATTGCATAGAAAAAATCATAAGAGAAGATGGATTTTTGGATGATTTTAAAAAGCAGAGAATATGACTTTATAAAAGCAAAGCAGGCAATCATTGAAGCTCGAGGCGCATGCGACTATGGTAATAAATGCATGTCAGCACATGCATGCAATAATTCTCTTGTCTTTACACGAAGAAAAGGACAAAACATGTGCAGAAAAAACCAAAAGTGTTTGATCATAGACACACCACACTACACCGCGCTGCGCCTCACCCGCCACGCCACGACCACGGTTGCGGTACGTGTGCGTGAGCAAGGTTACTCTCATGACATACCTTTGTTTTTCAATACAAATGATTAGTGGGGGTTTTAATATAAAAGCTTAGTTTTCCAAACATCTCTACAATGTGGGACTACACTAAACTTAATTAAGGAAAAGTGGTTTAACAAATGCAAAAGATTAATTTTTCAGATTTTTCAAATCTTTCTGTTTAAAACATTTTAAACCAAAAATCCCTCACAATTTGAAAAATTAGGAAATGAATAAAAAATATGTTGGGTAAATAAGTGAAATAAAGTTCATCAACAAAGGTATTTAAAAGATTTAAAACTTGCCTATTGTAAATATGTTTGATTTGTCGGGAGAAAGTAACATAAAGTTTTGAACTAATCTCCCATAATAACAATCCAAAAACATCACACGTACAACATTTTAGAGTAACTTAAATATCTAAAGCTAACACGTTATGGCCATGTGCTAAATCCCAGTTTCATTAGTGCTCCAAAGAATTTTTCAATTCTCATTGGAAGTGGCTGGCTTATCTAAGTATAGGCGAATCCATCAAGGATTACCTACAACTAAACATCACATTGTATTACAACTATGAAACTCATTAAGGACATAGTCCAACCTTCCTCGCTATAGGCCATGTCACTACTACACCATAGGAATGGGGTTCTTACATTTGACCCACTTATGATATAGTTTCGATACCAAATCACTCAAAGAAACTTGTTATTACCCATTGAACCTGCTCTTGGGATCTCCTGTCATATAGGTTGGGTTCCCATTGTCGGTGATTTATCTAAGTGGAAATCAACCTCATTCCCCTCGATGTACTCATCTAATTCTCTAGCTAATGCTTTAGTTAATGGATCAGCTATACTCTTCTTGGACCTTAAAAAGTCAATTGCAATTATCCCATCTTGGATTAATTTCTTGACTAAGTTATGTCTCAGGCGTAGATGTCTGAATTTCCCATTATAGGTTATATTGTTTACCTTAGCTATCACAGCTTGACTATTACAATGCAGCACAATTGCTGCTACTATTTTACCCCACATGGGTATATCTGAAAGCAGGTTCTTTAACCATTCAACATCTTCTCCTACAGTTGTAAGAGTAATGAACTCGGACTCCATCGTGGACCGAGATATAAAAGTTTGTTTGTTAGACTTTCAGGACACTGCAACTCTTTCAAGAGTAAACACATAGCCACTAGTAGACTTTGATTCTACTGAATTTGATATTCAATTTGCTTCATTGTATCCCTCTAATACAACTAGATACCTGGTATACTTGAGACCATAACTATGAGTCTTCTTCAGGTATCTCAGTACGCTATTTATGACACTTTAGTATTCTTTTCCAGGATTATCAGTATATTTACTTAGCTTATCAATTGCATATGCAATATCAGGTCTAGTACAGTTTATTAGATACATTAGATGTCCAATAATACTAGAGTACTCAAGTTGTGATACGCTACCACCTTCATTTTATACAACTTATATGAGGATCAAAGGGAGTGCTTATAGGTGTACAATCTAAAAGATTATATTTTTTTCAGGATTTTCTCTACATAATATGATTGAGATAAAATGATTCCATTAGAGTCTTTTACAATTTTGATTCCAAGAATCATATCTGCTTCTCTTAAATCATTTATATCGAATTGTGAACTAAGAAAGGACTTAGTTTCATTCACCACTTCAATGTTAGGACCAAAGATCAGCATGTCATCTACATACAAACATATAATAATATATGCATTTTCAAACAGCTTACTATACACACATTTATCTGATTCATTTATTTGAAAACTGTTTAACAACAATACTTTGTCAAATTTTCCATGCCATTGCTTTGGAGCTTATTTGGGTCCATAAAAAGATTTAATTAATTTGCATACCTTATTCTATTGACCTCTTATCATAAACTCTTCGGGTTAGTCCAAGTAGATCTCTTCCTTTAAGTTTTCATTTAGAAATGCAATTTTCACATTCATTTGGTGGATTACCAGATTATGGATAGAAGTAATAGCTATCAATACTCATATGGTTGTAATCTTGGTCACCGGTGCATATGTATAAAAAAAAAAAAAAAATTAATATCTTTCTTTTGCTTATACCCCTTGTTAGAACTGAATTTCGATGAGAAAACGCAAAATTCGTTGGTATCTACTTATTTTAGGAGAATCGAGAAATTCACAAACAACATACACAAGTACACAATAAACATAGCGTAAGGAGGGCATTTTATTTTCAGAAATTCTATATTCTTTTACATTCTAAGTCGTGATCTGGCACAAGCCCTTAATTATATTAAATAAATGATAACCCTTGATTAAAAGGAAAAAGTAATAGGTACGCATGCATAATCAAAGATAAATTAAGCAAAGCTAATAAGGGAACATAATTACAAATAAAGCACACGACAAAGAACACAAATATTTAGTGTGGAAACCGTTGTGAGAGAAAACCACAGGCACAAAACGATAATGTTCCACTATGTATAGCAATTGTACAATAGATAGAATATTTGATAAAAGCCAGATAAATAGGAAAAATACTGTCTGTGGGAAATTATCTTTTAGAAAGATTATGCAAATCAGTGGTCTCAGGGACCGTTAAGGGGAAATGGTTTGACCGCACCATCTTTGAAAAAGGTCAGAATGCATATGTCCCATGTCGTTTCGATTCCAGGCAAGATAACTGATTAGCCGCTGATTGCACAGTGTAACTCAGGGCCCGTCTCGAGGATGAGTGACCTCGAGACCCATACTATACACATGTCTACCCAAAAAATGGAAAAAAAAAAAAGAGAGATTGTGTCAACGACAACCAGCGTCCAAGGGACCTGCTGCTTCAATGTTAGCAACAATAATTGACGTTAAAAGAAAAAAACAAGGGTGAGGAGGCAGGGCCCACTTTTGGCCCCCACCATGGTACATGTGCTTGATCCCGACCAACCATCTGTTTTACTAGATCAGTTAAGTACTAATAGGATAAAAGGCCCCTCAACCGATTACATTATAGTAAAAAAGAGCAACAACAATAAAAATAGAAAAAGAAAAAGAGGGCCTAGAGGACTGAGCTCCTAGCCATACAAAGTTTTCATTTTCTCGTACTCTGTTCGAGTACGAATCTTAGTATCTTCAACCTCTTTCTTTTTCCTCTTCTAAGAATCTTCATCATACATAGCGCGATTAAGGAACTTCATGACTTCATCAACTTGCCAATCGAGAGTAATAACTTTGGTGCTTGCTTCTTTCATGTGCGTGCTAATTTCTTTTAAGAGAGCTTGATATAAATCAATTTGAGAACCAACAAAATAAGGAGTTCTTGGGTATGAGAGCACTCTCGACTAGGATACAAATGGACTGCTTCAGCCAGGTCCTCGAACAATTCATTGCACTAAATCTGCAAACTATGGAGGATTGTTTTGTTGAAGTGGTGTTGTCGTTTTCAGTGCAAGTACAATGTCTAAGCAGTTTCGTAAATAGTTGGAAGGGAATGAGCCTCGTTATGAATAAGGCTTCTCTCTTTTGCTCGTTGTAAATTTTACGAAATTTGAAAACAACCGTAAAATAGGCCTGACCCAGGCACTGGAGATCGTCCAATACTTCCAAGAGTTCCTTCAAGGCGTTGTCCTGCTCACCAGTATATTAGTGTTCATTGATGAAAGGGTAAATGTCAAACGGTTTGTATGACTAAAAAAAGGCTTCTAGTTTCATTGAGAGAATTTCTCTCAAGAACCCTTGGGCTTCAACTTATCAGGATTTTAGGAGAAGTCATGGTTGAAAGCAACTACACAAGTTCAGAGTGGGATAGAATGGAGATGTGAAGGATTGAAGATGGTTAGTACTTAAATAAGCCTTGAGCGTGAACAATCACACCTACAATTAAAGCACCATGACTATTGGGTTCCCAAGTGATTTGTGAGAAAACGAAACGAACGACCACAAAAGCAATTAATGCTGGAAGCAACATACAACGTTTCACTGCAGATGCCACATTAGCAAAGTTGTTACGCTCTCTCGCGGAAGGAAATTTTCTAAAGGGAAGACGAGAGACATTCTTACAGAAGAATAAAATGGTGCAGTGGCCTATTTATTGATCAAAAGAGAAAGGTTACAAGCCGAATCAATTAAAGGAAAATGAAGAAAAAGATTAAAATTTCTCTAGCATCTTCATCCTTTTTTCTTCATGGGGTTCTCGATTTACTAATTCACTTTGTTCTTGATGGACAGATTCGTTGACAGAGGAAGCTTGCACTTCCACAAAGTCAATGAGTGAATCAACTTCTTCCTCTTGCGCCTCTTTGGTTTTGATAGGCTCTACATGTCTTACTTCCAAGGTTCTGAGTTAATCTTTTAGACCTATGATTTGGGTGTTTAGATCTGTAATCTGTCTCTTGTAACTCGTAAGCTTCGCATGAATAGCCGATAATCTATCTTCTGCCTTTCTTGTATCAGCCTATTTTGCCTTCATAGCCATATAGGCTACATGAGAGTTCTTGGCTGACACACGTGCCTCTCTGTATTCGCGGACACTGACCAAACAGTCCAAGAGAACATGCAATTTGGCAGAAACAGTCTCGTCCAAGCGAGCAAAGTCTTGATACTGCTGAACAAGGTTTTCAAAGTTTGCAGTGTTATGAGAGGTTGTAAGTTCAGACCCTAAATGTAGGAGAGACAACGGATACTTTTTCAGTTGATTGACCTCTAGGGTAGGCGTTGAAGATTGAGTCTTTGATGCATTGGGTCTGTCTAAAGGAAGTAAGAACGCTTTCGATCAACAGAAGTTTTTGATTGGGAGCAGTAGCATCAGCATCTAGTTTGGGAATCGACAATGATGAAGCCCGATGAGATGACAAAGGAGGAACGCCAGGCACAGTAGCTAGTGCTGGTCGAGAAGTCGAAGCAACTAGAGAAGAAGGGGGAACAGATCCCGCAAGATTTTGAGGAGCCTCCATTACAGGCTCTGTAATCTCTTCTGGTAATATAAGGCTAGATGGAGCGGGCATAAGAAGGTCTTTGACCGACATACTTTCCCAACATGGGTGAACGGAAGGGAAGGGATCACTCTCTATTGCCTCTAAGTCAGAAACAAACAGCTAAACCGTTGGTGAGTGTGACACAACCACGGTTAAGGTCTCCATGATTAGCTCTGGTCGAGGTGTTGTAATGGTCAAGGATGACTGACCTGTCGCAAAAGATTCCTTGGACACTGCTAACAAGTAGATAACATCATGTCACTACAACATTAGCATTTTTCTAAGTCAGCTTAGTATGAAAGTATTTTTCAACAAGAGAGAGGAATACCTAAAATCTTTACACCAACTCGACCACATCTGCCAGTGGGAGTTAGTGGAATGACAGAAATAGCTGGTACGACCATTGAGGGAGGAGGCTTCACATCTAAAGCAATAATTGTTGGAGCTGCAAAAATCATAGAAGGTTGGGTTGAGGTGTCCTTCTTAGAAGAATTCAAAACAATGGCCTTGTGCTTTGTCGGAGGAGAAGCAGATTCGATCACCCTTATCGTTGTTGAGGTGGTTGATGCGGCCGAAGTATTATTTATCGACCGCGTAATTGTCTAATTGGGTGTGGTCGAGGTTGACTTTTTCTTTACTTCTTTATAAAAAAGTATTCCTTTTCTCGACCACTATTTTCTCTATTCTGGGGAATAGTCGATCGACAATTGCGTCTGAAGGCTTGATCACTATGGAGTGGTAGTAATCATCCCACCATGAGTAGAATGAACTCAATCGTTGAGGGTAGTAGGTGAAAATTGGAGGATCAAAAGCAGCCTGCATTGCTTTAAAACTATTGCTAAGGGTTCGGTAGACCGCTATTGAAGCAACAATGGTCCAGTGATAAGGAGGTTGATTTCTTTTCATCTAACAGAAAGGGACTGGAATGCACTATGCGAAGCCAAATTGACAGGCTAGAAGATTCGGATAATATTGTTCGACCCCAGCCTTTGTATTGACTTTTGTCTCAATAGTACTACCATAAGGAAGATCCCTACAAATCAAATCGCTCTTCCAGGCCGAATCTCCCAACTTTGCTATCTCTAAGTCGGTAATTTCGTAGTCACCAGTAAATCAAGACGGGCACAATTCTTTATTGTTGAAGGAAGTGAATTCGTGGTCGGGCCTATCCATGTTGAGAGACAAAAAGAAGTCCAAATAGTAATCGAAAGAATTGGAGGATTTGGTGTATTTCAGAGCTCTCTGGCCGAAAGAAATGAATGAATCAAATGGAGGGATGAATGTAACAATCACAGAAATAAAGTAATCAGTTAGCCACATTTGAATGAACCAGCTGGGTCCACTTCTCAAATAAAAATTTTTGGTGGTAGCATTGGACATGCAACGATAGACATGACCAAGGAAAAGGGGGGAAGGGCTAGCCGTCATCCATGAGCCAATACTTCGGCTAGTCATGCATATTTCTTGGTAACTTGCGATGAGCTTACACAAAACAGATGGTGACAAATCCACATCAATAGGAATGCCACATGTTCTTGGACATTAAGAACTTCGGTCGATTTACGCTGAGCGGAGAAGAAGATTGAGTAAGATTGATCAGACTTATCAGGAAAGGCGAACATGTACACTTCATTCTGTGCAAAACCTAGATACACAGGTTCACCAAAAGGGAGAAGATGGGTAAAAGTGCACACATCTATGATTGTCGGGCTTATGGGGCCACATCCAAAATGGAAGGAATTGGTCAATTGACTCCAAAATGGCAAGGCTACAGCAGGTAGAGATGTATCTGTCATTTGATTTCGAAGTGAAAGGGAGATGTAGTCATAGATACCCATGTGTTTTCAGGTCTCGCCATGTTGTTGAGAAACCCAATCAAACCATTTAGACCATTCATCCAGTTGTCTTGGCCATGCTTGGGAGACTTGAAAGAATTGCTCAGATCGGGAAGTGCATGAGACTGGAGGATAAGTTTCTTGCCTATACATAGAAGGAAGAAAGGCTTCATAGGCGAAACTCTATCAATCGCAGGATCAAAGGCTGGACCTAGCACTAGATAGGATAAGTTTGGATCAACAAAGACCATGAAAAGAATTCTTTATGTAATATTGGGGGGCATCATTTACAATTCTTCAGTAAAATGGTCTTGTTGATGAATAGGAGTAAAGGATGAAGAAGCAGCCATGAAAGCAATAAAGAGGCTTCGATCGGCCAAGATGACGTTGCATGGAAATGAAGAATGAGGGAATGTGAAAAGATTTCAAATAAGCACACACACACGACTCATTCTTAAAGGGGCTTCTTGATTATATATTAAATGGTTTCAAAGCAAGTGTAGGGCCCCATGTGCAATTGGGTGGGCCCCATCTTGTCTTGGAATTCTTTTCTTTTTTTCTTCTCCTCCCATTTTCTTTCTTTTTTCTCACTTGATGGAGAAATATTCCCTCGAATTTTCTTTCTTTTAAATGGGCCTTGTGCTTGGGCCTGTGAGGTTGGATTAGACCCATTTGGCCCTCTTGGCCTTTTGAGACCCAATGGGCTAGGTCTTTTCCATTTGGGCCTATATGGACAATGATGAAGCAAGTGAGGAGAATGCGGGCATTTCGGCCTTCCGAACATTCAAATGGGCCTTGATTTTTCGACCGGACTCGTAAGCCGACCAAGAAGAAATAGTCATCTTAATCTTGGTTTGATGCCCTGGCTTAGCCTTTGTAAAAACAATAATAATAAATATATATATATATATATATATATATATATATATATATATATATATATATATATATATATATATATATATATATATATATATATACACGCACACAAATAGTGGGGCCCCACTATTCGCATGGTTTGCCTATATTCATCAACGTCACCGTGATAAGTCAAAAAGAGGAATGATCCCGTGCAACTCAATTTTATCACACTACGATTCATCTCTACCCTACACTAACATGTGGACAATTTGATCATCGATCTTGACCATTCACCTGCCAGGCCCCTCTTTGGTTTTATCCTAACCAGTGTAGATATTGTTTTTTTACCGTTGAAATTTTTATTCTTCATCATTTATTTGAGGTTCTAGATATGACGGCTAGGATTTCATGATCAGAGCAACTTGTTCGTGCCTTGGCACTTCAGTGAGACTTTTGCATTGTGGCCCCATTCACAGTGGGGCCCACTGATTTATGCTTCCAAAACCTGATCAACATAGGTGCGCCCATGTGGATGAGCTTCTTCTGGGAAAAGTAGGACGGATGGATCGTGGTGGACCACACCAACCGA
Organism: Liriodendron chinense; assembly: GCA_003013855.2. Lineage (NCBI taxonomy): Eukaryota > Viridiplantae > Streptophyta > Magnoliopsida > Magnoliales > Magnoliaceae > Liriodendron > Liriodendron chinense. The sequence goes on along the minus strand of PVNU02002562.1, from coordinate 195,513 downwards.
GCAATCATTTTTATACTGGCCACGTTTTATTCTCCTTTCCAAACCACTAGGGCTGTAAATGGGTCAGCGGACCCGATGAGGTACCCAAACCCAACCCATTTGGACCTGTCCCGTTTGTTAAATGGTACGGTCCAAGAACAAACCTAGTGGCTAAACGAATCTGGGTCTAGTTTCCTTTATATTAGATCCGGCCGATCTGAACCCATTTAGTAAGTGGGTGGGTTTGGTCCATGTTTCAAGTAGGGCTGTAAATGGGTTAGCGGACCTGATGGGGTACCCGGACCCAACCCATTTAGACCCGACGCATTTGTTAAATGGTACGGGTCGGGGTCCAAGAACAGACCTAGTTGCTAAACAGGCATGGGTCTAGTTTCCTTTATATTAGGCCCGACCTGAAACCATTTAGTAAGTGGATAGATTTGGTCTATGTTTCAAGGGACCCATCTAGCCCAAACCTGATTTTAAGCCTTGTAAAAATGCTTGCATATTAGACCCAAACCCATACCCATTTATAAATGGGTCTGGGTGGATCTCCCTCTACCAGACGACTCGGACCTGTCCCAAACCCGCCCATTTAGTAAAAGAGTCTGGGTCAAAAATTTGCACCTAGACCCATTTAGTAAATGGGCGGGTCTACTTTTGGCCAAACCCGACCATTTACAGCCCTTCAAACCACCATTGAATTTATGTTGGTGTCCTGCATGTGCATCTTCGAAGATACAACACATGAATTCAACGTGCGACAAAAGGAAGAATGATTTTATATGTGATGGTTCATGCACAGGCACATATTAATTCTATATGTGACTTACGATGCAACTCAAATTAAACTTTTGAAATGTGGGCCCACACCTTTCGCAGGCCACAATTTAAAAAAGTGCGCGTGCACACACATATATATATAGGTCGAAGACATGCGCATTAATGACAATATAATGATGACCCCTCATATAGAGTTGCTTATTAAAGGGAAGTGCTATGTATCATGGTTATAATCGATAATAAGTGACTAAAATTGTCATTTGATTTTTGTATCGAGCAGGCTAAGGTAATTGGGAGTTAACACGTAGAATAGCAAAGTTGTCACATTTGTTACAGAAGCACGGATCAATGTCGCACTTACCTTTTTTACTCAAAGGCAAGGCGACATGGAGAGAGTAATGTTGTACCCTATTCTGACTAGGCACAGAAGGACGAATGAGAAAAAGACATGTGGCAATGCATGGAGGCGGTGCAACATGTGTGCAGTTCATAGAGTCACGTGGAGTGAATTTTTCAGATTGACAGTTGGCAATAATTGACCCGAACACGCCACCCAAAAGGTGAACTAAATTGTGAAACATTGCAAGGAAGAGAAAAGGTCTCAAAGAATTTGTACAATCGTAACAGACAAATACAAAAGAAAATATAGAAGGTTCTCATTAGTGGAATAAAGTCTATAGATAGGAGACGAAGTCTACAAAGCAAAAGGTACCACACCAAACAAACAAACAAACTTTATTTATAATTTTCTTATCTTATTTTACCATAGTTTTTTTTTTTTTTTTTTGTTAGTCATGCAATGTACCCACTTTGTTAGTTGGGCAACGCACCCGCCCTGATAGTTAGGTAACATGCTCATATAATTTTTTTCTTAGCTTATCCTAGTATAGTTTGTAATATAAGAGTAGATGTCATCTCAATTCATGCATGGGGGTTAACTAAGTTGTAATATCCGTACACGCATGCCCCGAGAATCTATTTCAATACAATTATTTCTCTTTCATGCATATTACTTTATGGATTATCGGTATTTTGTTTGGAAGAAGTCCTTTAAAAATCTCCTTGAAATGTTTATTTTCACCCAACCGGTTGTGACCTTGCCATCGAGCCTGTTGGTAAGGTCAAAAAGACCTGGATGAAGAGACCACTGAAGTATCAGCTTGATCCAAAACTGTTGTGGCCAACAAAAAGCTTTAATTACTCATACGCCACTGTTTCCAGTGGTGTGATCCACCTAAGATTTGGAACCATTTAAGGTTTTGGATCACGTTTTAAACTGAGCTGAAAAAATGAATGAACGGTGTCGATATACAAAAGTTTATCAAGGTGGGCCCCACACGATGAGGGTAACACCCGCGGGGTTGTAACCTGCGTAACACCTAATCCTCTCTCTGACAGCCGACCTCTTGTTTTATTTATTTTATTATTTTATTAGTTGTTTACACACACCCATACAAACCACGTGGGAACCGATCCCTGGCTATATTGAAACTCACCTGACAGCCAAGTTGTCGTTCATGGGTTTATCGCAGCATGTAGGGCCATGGTTGTTATCCTGATGATCCATGCCGTCCATTCAACAGTATAGATTATATTGTCACATGACTGCAAAAATGAGATAGATTAAATGATCAGGTGGACCCCACCAACAAGATTTATTTTAATGGTTCAGAAATCATCCACTATGGACACTTTTTACGACCCACCTACTATGATCTGCTTTTTTTTAGAGCGGATTGCCTGTGACCCTGTGTGGGGACCACAGAGATGTCCATGACAAATCCACTCTGTCCATATATTTTGAAAGATCACAATAGGATAGGATTCTAAAAATCAAGCATATAAGAAACTCAGGTGGGCCACATCAACAAAACAGTGGGAACAACAACATCCATCGTTGAAACCTTCCTTGAGCTGACCATGATGTTTATGTGAAATCCAAACCGTTCATTTGGTTATTTCCACTCAGATAAACTGGAGGAACAAATATCGTCCTGATAAAAAAAAAAAAACTTATGTCACCCGCAGGCGTTCAATCCCACTGTTTCGTGTGGTATGGCCCACCTGAGTTTTATATCTGCCTTAATTTTAGCATCCTGTCCTATTGTAGTCTTTAAAGACAGGTGGACGGAGTGGATTTGTCACGGACATCTCAGTGGGACCCACACAGCCGCACAGGTATATCTCTGTGCCTGGGGTCACAGGCAATCCGCTTTCCGTTTTTTTGGGCCATGATGAAAACGGACTTGAGAAAACTGATGGACGACCTCAATTGCTAAAGTTAATAAAGGTGGGCCCCATTTCACGGTTCTAGAGGTCCACCCAATTTAAGCTGAAATTTCTGTAATTAACAATTTTTAGACCGTGTGTAGGGGAAAAGTAGCATCGGTAATTTCCAAAATGACCAAAACACCTTATAAAGATGGACCGGTGAATTTTTTGGCCTCTAATGTGGTCCACCTAATATTTAGATTGCACCGACTTTTAGTCTCCGATGAGTATCCCAGTTGATAAATGTGATTAACGGTTTGAATGTTGGGAAAGATCCAAGATGACCCCTACGCATTGCACTGTAAGATAGCCATATCCTACAATGTAGCATTGTAGTAAATCCGACTTCATCCCAAAATATATAATAATCTAAGGTTGTTTAAATGTGATGGCGTTTAATAAAATAAAGAAGCAGCTGTCTCGAAGTTTTGCAAGTGGACCAAAAATAAAAAAAGGAAGAGAAAAATCGTTGATTAAAAAATTGAATGGCAATAATGCAGTGGGAACGTCATCTCGATATCTACCTTTAGATCTGGATCGTTGATCAGCTGAGGAGGATCTGGCCTGATCTCTTCAACCAAGTAAAAAGCTGCTTCCACATGAAAGGGCTTCCCAATCTTGTTTCTATCGGATGATGAACGATCTTATCTCTTCAAAGGCGATGATGGTTCATGCCCCTGAAAAAATGATACAGATTCAAAACGCAAGTGGGCCTCACGATCTCCTGTCGCTCCACAAATGTTTTAATGGCTCGCTTTCCTGTCATGGGCCCATGTCATAACATGATCTGGAAAATACATGAACTGGGTGGATTCTTACAAATATCACGGTCGGCCCTGGCTAGCTTCCCGTTAGAGGCAATACACATCCATTGATCACCAAATATGAAAATCAGGCCTACCTGTTCATCCAGCAGGAGAAAAATCAACGGACAGACGGTGCTATCAGTCACTATCCCTGGTGTGGCTCACCCAATAAGGGATTAGGTGAGACCCCAGCCTCACCCAAGAAAGTGTGGCCTTCACCGTGGGGTTAACATGGGTCCCACCTTAGATACATGTATTATTTATCCACATTGTATTTTTCCATGTTATTTCATGGCATTATCCAAAATAATAATAATAATAAGCAGTTCTATCAGCAAGTGGGCCATATCATAAGAAACAGTGTTGACTACTGTCTGATTATAAAAAAAAATTCTTAGGGCGCATCTTAATGTTTTGCTGGTGTTTAGTTACCATCCAATCTATTAATAAAGTTACACAAGCTTGGATGGAAGGAAAAAACAAATATCAACATTGTTTCCTATAGTATGGTCCACTTGATATTTGATCTGCTTCATTTTTTCGATAGTGTCTAAAACGATATTGGAAAAACAGATGGACAGCATAGATACAGAATACATGCATCAAGGTAGGCCCCACAGTAAGGGCCACACCTCCTTGGGTGAGTCCAGGGTCTCACCTAATCCGCTCCCATGACTCACCTGCCAACCTTTGTATCCTTATTCTATTTATTGGTTACTACCTCATGAGTGACGTTGGTAAGAGCGAAAATAGAGGGATGTGATCGGACTCGGATTGCCTGGTGTGCCCCCACCTCGCCGGCATACCACAGGTCTTCCGTGTTTACGTTGATGTCACCAAGATCTATGGGCCACACCATGATGTATGTGTTATATCCACACCATGCATCCATTTTACGAGATCATTATAAGGCATAGGTAATTACATGAGGTAGATCTAAAGTTCAAGTGGACCACACCTTATAAAGTAGTAGGGATTGAACGCCTACCCTTGAAAACTTTTTAGAGCCAACAGAAGTTTTGGATCAAGCTGGATTTTTAATTTCCCTTCATTTAGGTCTGTGTGACCTTATGAACAAGTTGGATAGAAAATAAACATCATTGTGGGCCCTAGGATACGTAACCCTATGAACAGGTTGGATAGCAATCCGTTGTCCCATTTCTTTCTCTGGTGTGGTCCACTTGAGCTTTTTATCTGGCTCATTTTTTGTTCTATGCCCTAAAATGATCTCGTAAAATGGTTGGACGGTGTGGATATAATACATACATTGTGGTGGAGTCCATAGAACTTGGTGACGTGGTGGTGTGTTGCACGCCACGCAATCGGCTTCCCAATGTAGCCATTTCTCTGTTATAAATACAAGCACCCAATGGTCATCAGCGGCGGCGCCTATCAGTCCATCCATGGCTATTGAAATTCCAAAGGTGAGCTTGAGCTCTGGCTCCGGAGCCATTCCCCTTGTGGGCATGGGCTCTGCAATCTATCCTCCAGTCCCACCTGAAACTACTAAAACCGCCGTGCTTCACGCCATCGAGGTCGGTTACAGGCACTTCGACACGGCATCTTCCTACGGCTCGGAGCCGCCTCTCGGAAGTGCCATAGCTGAAGCTCTACAACGTGGGCTCGTCAAATCCAGGGACGAGCTCTTCATCACCTCCAAGCTACAGCAAGCCGACAACCAGTCCGACCTCGTCCTGCCGGCACTCAGGAAGTCTCTCGAGTAAAACCCAACATCGGTTCATCTTCCAATTCTTCTTAATAACACACCAGCTGGATCGGAATCATCAGCCCTAATCGATTTCGTTGTTGTTGCAGGAACCTTCAAGTGGAGTACCTCGATCTCTATCTCATCCATTGGCCTATAACTGCAATCATGAAATCTGGTGAAAATAAATCCTCAGATGAGAAGGGGAATCTCATTCTCATGGATTACAAGAAAGTATGGGAAGCCATGGAAGAGTGTCAGATGCTTGGCCTCACCAAGTCCATTGGAGTCAGCAACTTCACTTGCAAGAAGCTCGCTGAATTGCTCTCGGGGGCGAAGATCCCTCCTGCAGTCAATCAGGTATGCAATTTGGGGGCGTTTGGATCGTCAGTTACTTTGGATAACCTACTTATGCCATAAGTAGCTTATTAATGAGCCGATCAATAAGTATGTTTGGTCACCAGCATGTTTGGTTTCGAACTTCATAAGCAATTATCCCTTTGTTTGGCCCCCTCACATCCTACCATCCATCAAGTAGGGTCAACCTTTGATGTGGGCCATCCATCATATGGGCCCACCTTGGATGTGGGGCCATTCATCACTATGGCCTGACCTTTAATGTGCACCATTCATTATGTAGGGCCTTCCTTTGATGTTAGTCATCCATCTAGTAGGGCTCACCATCAATGTTAATGTTCATCATGTGGGGCCCACCTTTAATATCCATTGCCCATCATGTGGTGCCCACCTTTGATGTGGATTGTCCATCATGTTGTCCATCATGTGGATCCCACCTATGATGTGGGCCGTCCATCATGCAGAGCCCACCTTGGATATGAGCCACTCATCATTAGTGCCGACTTTTGATGTGGATTGTCCGTCATGTGAGGCCTCCCTTGATGTGGACAGTCCATCATGTGGGACCACTGTGATTAATTCCACATCATGTGGAGGCCACCTTTGACGTGGACTATCCATTATGTGGGCCCACCTTCAATGTGGGTTGCTCGTCTGGCAGGGTTTGCCTTGGACATGGGTAATTCATCATTGAGGGGCCAACCTTTGGTATGGACCGTCCATCATGTGGGGCCACCTCAATATGGGCCATCCATTATGTGGGGCTAGATTCAATGTCCACCGTCCATCATGTATAGGCCCCACCTTTGAAGTGGGTTGTATATCATGCCATCCATCTTTGGATGTGGGCTTTTCATCATTATGGGCCAACCTTTGAAGTGGACCATCCAATTGTGGGCTTACTTAATATGGGTCATCCATCATGTGGGGCCTACCTTTTAGGTGGATTGTCCACTGTATGATCCCCACCTTCAATATGAAAAATCCACCATGCAGGGCCTCCTTTGATATGGACAATGAGAGAGAGCTTCCTTTGACATGTACAGTAAGAGAGTAGAAAAGACATAAGCTAAAAAGCTAAAAATCAAAATTACTTACCAAGTATCATTTGGCACATAAGGTACTTACCAAATACCAAACCAACTAACCAAACCAACTAAAGTGAAACAGTAATTTAATTACTTAACCTAAGTTAAAAGGTTACTTATTTCGTGGTATCCAAACGGTCCTTTCTTAAGAAGTATATCGAAGAATTTGTTGGGAGGAAGGGTAGCTGACGGTGATGATGATGAGTTGGTTTTGAAAGGTGGAGATGCACCCAGTGTGGCAGCAGCGGAAGCTGAGGGAGTTCTGCAAGATGAATAGGATCCATGTGACTGCTTACTCGCCATTGGGGGCGAAAGGAACTCCGTGGGGCGCCAATGATGTTATGGACAGTCCAGTGCTGAAAGAGATTGCCGAGGCTAGAGGAAAGACTGTTGCTCAGGTACTTTATCATTTGGATCCTTTCATCAGTATGGTTTTTTTTTTAGCTTCTCCCAAGCTGAGTCAACTCAGTGTGACCCGTCATGTCAACTTAATGACTCAGTCAACTCAACATAACTCTACAACTACAACTGAGTCACTCGCTCGAATTGTGTCTTTATAAATAAATTAAAAAAACGAGGTGGTGATCTGGTCACCAGCCATATTCCCTGTGATCAGACTCTATGGGCCCACCATGATATATATGTTTCATCCACGCAGTCTTTCTATTTTGAATGCTTATTTTAGTGCATGAAACAAAAAAGCAGGTGTAAAGCTCAAGTGGATCATAGCAGAGGAAACAATAGGGACCATAGCACAGGAAACAATAGGGATTGAAACTTCTTCAGGGAATCATTCTCCCCATATTTTTATGTGGTCTGGCCCACTTGAGATTTAGATCTGCTTCTTTTGTGTGCTGATGCCGTAAAATGAGCAGGTAAAATAGATGAACGGTGTGGATGAAACAGATATATCATGGTGGGCACCATGGAGTTCGGTCACTAGGGATATTGCCAGTGATCAGGTCTCTTGGCAAAATCTGCTTCTCAGGAATTGGGTTGATCCACTGGCCATTTGGGCCATAGTTTGCAAAACAAATGTGTGGCTCTCAAGAATTTGGCTGAAGATTTCTAAGCTAACTATTGATGTAGAGTGGGACACAGATCCCTTTTTGGCACAAGTGGACTGAAAGAAGCCCGGATGAAAGTGGACCTAGTTTGTCAGGTCTGTGCCCAATCCTCTTTAGGCACAACATAACTAGGCCCAGGCACACGCACGACCTATGAATTTTGGTTGGAACAGGTCATCCCGGATCAACTAGCCCATGTAAGCAATTTGCGTCTCTCCATTTTGCCAAAAAAATAAAAAAAAAGAAAGAAAGAAAAAAAATCTTCTTTCCGATTTGAAATCATGATTTTAGAAGGAAAAAAAGTATGATTTTTAATAAGTTTTAAATTGAATGTATCTCCTTTGTTTTAAAGTTTTAGTATATACAATATTCTTAGGAATTACTTTTCATCATGCCAAAAATTATCCAGCCTAATTAAAGTATGACTTTCTATTATTAATAAATTTTAGCATTTTTGATAAATTTTAGTTTAGTTGAATTCGGACTTTTAATTAGGATTTTGTTTTTGATGATGTAATCGGAAGTTAAAGCATTATTACTGAATGATAAAAGAGAAAAAAAAAAAAAAAAAAAAAATCTTGTGAACTCAAGAATCACCTTGGTTACGGATTCAAGATTTTGCACACTTGAGGTAAACAATAATCTTCTCCATTACACATTTCCTGCATAATGAATAGACCATATTTATTTTTGGGGAAAATGTGTACCCTATGGTACTAATGGATTGATTAGATCTTGCACCTACGAGCCTGGCACGAGTAGCGTTTGTGAGCTGAATCTATAAAAGTGTTATTAAATTATTTGAGTTGAGTCAAGCATAACCTCACCCGAGTCTTTTAGTCCACCAGACTCATATGAACATCGAGTCCATTTTTTTGAACTATGCTCCCAAGTCATGGGCCTGCCGGATTAATGGTCCAGGTCATCTGTGTGGATTTAAAAGTTTGTCCTGCAATTTCTATTTTTTTTCCTTTTATAAGTTATGGGCTGGGATTGTCGGCAGGTGTCATTGAGGTGGATATACGAGCAAGGGGTAAGTATGGTGGCAAAGAGTTTGAACAATGAAAGGATGAAGGAGAACCTTCATATCTTCGATTGGGAATTGACAGAGAGCGAGGCCCACCTGATCAGTCAAATACCTCAGCGAAGAATAGTTCTTGGATACCCATATATCTCAGCCAGTGGCCATTTCAAGTCCGTGGAGGAGCTGTGGGATGGGGAGATCTGATACAAAAGGCTGGCTAAGATCCGTACAATTGGCGTTCCACTGCTTCATTGGCCCACCTGGGCAAATGATCTTCATCATCTCATTTATGGGTGCAGGAGATGGGAAACTGTATGAACTGTATGTCAGTTGGAATATCCTGTCTGCCGCATCAAAGGATGCTTGTACAGTTCCTTATCAATTGTAGTGTACCCCAATGGATGGTCTGGATCATGTGACCAGGAAACCACTTGAGGCACCTAATAAAAGAAGTTCAGGGAATGTTAGGACAGATGCTGTCACGTGGCAGCTTCTGCCACTTTGTTTTTGTTTTTTTTTTTTTTTTTTTTTTACTTTTTTATTTGAGAAAAAACCTCTCTTTTCTCCTGTGAGTGAAACCTGGATTCGAACTAAAGATTTCAGTTCGTTTTGAAATTGGGTCCGGTTTGGACTTAGCCGTCGACAAGCCGGTCAATTCCAGCCCGATATTTTAAATTAAGAATTCAAAAATCAAAGTCTTTCTCTGCCCGAGGCGAAAGCCCCGGATGCCTATTTCTTCCTCCAGAAGTTCCTGATTTGGGAATTTAGGTGGGGCCATTGTGATGTTTGTGAGAAATCCTCCTTGTCAGTCTGTTTTTTGAGTTCATTTTAGAACATGCAACCAAAAATTAACTGGATCCAAGAGTCAAGTGGGCTGCACTAAGGAAGGATCCAAAGTGATGTTTATATGCCATCCATACCGTTTCATAACGTCATTCCTACTAGGATGAACTGAAAACGTAAATAATAGCCTGATTCAAAACTTATGTGGCCCCACGAATATTTCAACTATGGACATTCAATTCTCATGTTTTCAGCCCACTTGAGTCTTTGATATAGCTCATTTTTGGTCGCATGTCCTAAAATAATCTCACAAAATGGATGGATGGAGTGAATTTCTCACCAACATCATGGTGGGCCCCACTTAGGTTGGCTTTGGCAGGAAATCTGTGTCCAAAAGCCCATGACTCCAAGTCTTTCACTGTTATGAAAGCAGTTTGCCTGTGGACACATATTTCCTGCTAAAGCCTTTCGCAGGCTGAGAATTTAGTAGGGTAGAACAAAGACTCAAGTGGGCCACATGAGAGGAAATAGTGGGGATTATACAGCCACTACTGAAACGTTCATATGGCCACAAAGGTTTTATATCAGGCTAATATTTTTGTGTTTTCAGCTCATACCAGTGGAAATGACCTTATAAACGGCTTGGATGGCTTACAAACATCATGGTGGAGCCCATGAAAGCTTCAATGGTAGGCCTTTCTTTTTCCAATTTTCCCTCTCATGTGTGGACCCCGCATAAGTCTTGGATATGTTTCATTTTTTGCCACATGTCCTAAAATGAGATTGCAAAATGGATGGACAGGGTGGATTTCTCACAGAATGGGCCCACCTAGCTTTCCAGCGCTAGAACTTCCTGCGGAACGCTTAAGGAGGAAACCAGCCTCCATTTGCTTGGTGGTGTGTTGATGTGGTAAAGTTTTGTGGGCCCACCATGATTTATGTTTTGTACCCTGCACACAATCCATCCATTTTATGAATCATCTGGGAGAGAGCATTTCTTCTACTTTTGAAATGAAGGGGCAAAGTGGACCCAAAGACCAAACTCACCAATGGGCCAAGATGGGATTTATTTATTATTGTTTTTACAAAGGCTAAGCCAAGGCATCAAACCAAGTACTCACATCCAAGATTAAGATGACTATTTCTTCTTGCTCGGCTTACAAGTCCGTTTGAAAAATCAAGGCACATTTGAATGTTTGGAAGGCCAAAATGTCTGCATACTCCTCACTCGCTTCATCATTGTCCATATAGGCCCAAAGAGGAAAGACCTAGCCCATCGGGGTCTCAAAAGGCCAAGACGTCCAAATGGTCTAATTCAACTTCATGGGTCCCCCATTTAAAAGAAAGAAAATTCGAGGGAAGATTTTCCCCCAACCAGTAAGAAAAAGGAAAGAAAGAAAAGAATTCCACGACAAGATGAGGCCCACCCAATTGCACATGGGGCCCTACACTTGCCTTGAAACCATTTAATACATAATCAAAAAGCCCCTTTAAGAATGAGTCATGGAATCTTTTAAGAATACGTGGAAAACTCAACCCCACTAGAAATACAACAAGCCAAAAGAGGGGAGAAAGGAGGAAAAAAAGGAAAGCTTAGACAAATAAAGCAACCTTTCTTATACACACTCCCACCTTGAGCCTAAATATTGCGCCCCCTTGCTCCACCAACTTACTTGAAGGGCACCTTCAAAACAAAAAAGAAAAAAAAAAAAAAAAAAAAGGAAAATGTATGAAAAGGATAAGAGAATGAGCTTACTTAGAAATACCTAGAAGGGACATCAACCCTTAATTGTCTTGAAGAGGATGGAAGAAGGCAAACACCTTAAACAAGGATGGAAGGGCCAGTTTAGTTTGCTGTAAATTGAGGTAGACGCATATAAAAAAACAGATGTAAGTTGGTAATTATTATCGTTTACCTCCGATTTGATAGGAACATGCATTTCCTCCTTGTAAAAAACATTTGTAAAGGATTGACGTACATTTGTGGGCCCCACTGTGATGTCTACCATAGGAAAATCATGGCTGTAAAAGGCTTCTAACGATAAACGTTCAACCCATTATTTCGTGTGGCGTGGTCCACTTCAGCTTTTTATGCCCTAAAATCACCTTGCAAAATGGATAGGCAGTGTGGATAAGCCACACGTATCACAGTGAGCCCCACATAAAATTCAAAACCTCCGAAATTTTAGTGTACAAAAAGCAATATCGCTTTCAACTTTGAAATACATGCAAAAAATTACATAATAAATAATCATTACTCATCTACTTGTATTTACATGGTGTAAATGCAACCAACTGGAGTTAGAAAATAGATGAAAAGAGAGGGGAAGTAAGTGTGTGTGTGTGTGTGTGTGTGTGTGTGTGTGTGTGTGAGGGAGAGAGAGAGAGAGAGAGAGGTGAGAAAAGGAAGCTTAAAAGAAAGGAAACACACTGGAATGAAATGGCCGGTTGGGGATGAATATATAGGGGAAGAAGGTGCATCTCATCATCTGGCACTCTACAAAATCCGGAGGACAAAGGAGTGGTGGGTGGCACCTTTGGAGTGATGAGACTTAGCAGGTAGCTCCCCTGGAATGAGAAAGAGGATGGATGGGAGAGAGGAGAGTGAAAATGGTGAGATAATGGGGGGGAAAGTGAAGAGAAATTGAAAAATAGTATGATTAATTAAAAAGGGGAGTGAGCATAAGGGAGATGATGAGAAATATAAGAGATTTGGAAGAGAGAGAGGAGAGATGAAGAGAAGAGACGAGTGATTTTTTTTTGTTAGCAAACACATCTCTCACCGTTAGTACACCCACCCACCCTGTTAGTCACCCTTCAATGTTAGCCTCCCCCACATGTTGGGATCAATACCAGGACCTCAGTGTTGAGACGAGGTTATCTTCACTCAGTCTACCACTGTCCCAGATGTGTGGGTATTGGATCAAGGTGATATTAGATTTTATCCTTTAGTCTAAGTCTATGTGAAGTTATAAACAACTTTGATGGCACCACTAGCCTAGCTAGTAGACACCTGGGCATTTCAACTGCTGGTCTCGGGTTCGAAACCTACTAACCCCACCAGTGGGTGGGAGGATCGTGTGATTGACCAGGTGATGCATTGCCCATCTGACAGGGTGTGTGCGTTGCATGACTAAAAAAATCATCATGGTGGCCCTAAGGAGGTCATTGTCAAATTTCTTTTTGTGGTGTGGTCCACTTTATTTTTGGATCCACCTCATTTTAAGGGCATGGTCCACTTTAGTTTTGGATCCACCTCATTTTAAGGGCATGGTCCACTTTAGTTTTGGATCCACCTCATTTTAAGGTCATGCCCTAGTAGCGCTACTAAACTATAGTGCTCCTAGTTGCATTGGTTCACTTGGACTGTTCAATTGATTGATGTCAACTGTTCTATTAAATTTAGATCACGTTCCGTAGGCTAGTAAAAAATTACACTGCGTGGATGATCTAATCAAATAGCCACAAAAATGGATGGTTCATATTGATTGCAATAAAGGAGGCTCATTCATTGATCTAGCCCGTCCATCATGAAGGCCACCTTTGATTGCTCTTCCTTCTTAAAAGTTGCTTTTGTAAGATGATCCTAGCCATCCAGTCAATTCGTATGCCAAAAAAGGTCTCTATTGAATATGATAGAAATTTTCCAGCATTGATTTGGACCATCCATATGTGGGCCACCTTTATTAACCGTCTTTCCCAAATACCACTTTGATTGGATGATCCTATCCATTCAATCAATAGACAATAAAATGGACAGTCAATATTGATTATAATAGAGGTGGTCTTATCATTGATATCCTTAATCATCCATCACGAGGGGTCCATCTTTGATAGCTTTTTTCTCTTAAAGGTCACTTTGATTGGATAATTCTAGCCATGCAATCAACAGCTAGAAAAAGAATTGATGGTTCACGCTAATTATAATGGCAAAAGTCCAACCATTGATTTTTGGACCGTCCATCATGTGAGGCCACCTTTGATTGCTCGTGCCCATCCATCATGTGGATCTCACTGTTTGGATGCTACTGTAGGTGGTCCACTCAGTAGGTGTGCCATGATATTAGAAATAAGTGGACAAGTTAGAAAACTTTGTTTAATATTTCACAACCGTATATATTGTTATACTAATTGTGGCCCACCTGATTAGTGGATGACCTGATTCTTGGCATTGGTAATCTATCATAGTAGTACCCTTCTAATGGATGGCTTAGATATTGCACCTATCTGCCACATTGACATATGTGATGGTATATGCTTGACCCGACTTGTAGAGGCACGTGAGCTTCTTTCTTCTTCTTCTTTTTTTTTTTTTTTTTTTTCTTGCAACCCACCCACCCAGTCATGCAAGGCGCACCCACTCTGCTGTCAGCAGCGTGGATATTTCACCACTGATGGGTTTCGAAACTGAGACCCTTTGTTGAAACTCTGCAGAGTTAGACCCCTTGTTGAAACTCTACAGAGTCTACCAATGACGAAATGCCCCTGAACCCTGGGCACGTGAGGGGTCATATGCTAATCTAGTAATCTACAGCTAGGAGGGTCAATGCATGAAAATTGCCTATGCCTAGGGCTGTCAATGGCTAGGCTGGCCCGTCAGGCTTTCGGGCCATGCCTGTCGTGTAATGGGCTTGGGCTGAGGAATTAGGCCCGAAGGCGGTGCTCAGCTTAAAATTCAGGCCCGATTGTCAATTAAGCCAGGTTTTAGACCATGTAGCCCATCGGTGTGGCCCTGAGTCCAGCCCATCCTGGCCCATTTGGGTTTGCGAAGGCAATTTTGTAATATACACTATATTTAAAAATTTTCAAATCTCTATTGTACAATTCATTAGAGCCGGGTTTAGGGCCAGCATAAAAAAATCGAGTTGGGCTCAGACTGACTATTTTGGCTCGTCAAGGACTTGGGTCAGACTTGGGCCTATGTTAAACAATGCGGGTCGGGCTTGGACAAAAGGTAGAATGTGTGGCCAAAAATCCGGTAGATTAAAAACTCAAGTAGGCCTTTTTTCTTGTGGGTTAGTACACACACCCAACTGTTAGTCACACCACAATGTTAGCCACCCCCACTCGGGCTCTCCACTTGGGAGTGGATACCAGGACCTCAATGTTAAAATGAGGTTATGTTCACTCAGTGTCTACCACTTGAGCTATGGATCGGAGTTTAAATAATAATAATAATAATAAAAAAATCTCAAGTAGGCTACACATTAGAAAGTGAGGGCTGAGCTGCTCATCCTTAGAACCGTCTTGTGGCCCACTTAAGCTTTGCATCACACTGATATTTGTGTTTTACCTTCATCCTGAAGGGACTAACATTACGAACGGGTTGGATGACATGTGAGCATAATGATGAGACCCGCTAAGGTTTCAACAGTGGAGGTCCTCCAATTCACACTGTTTTCATGTGACATGGCCCACTGTAGTTTACGATCTACTGGATATTTTGGTTCCCACCCTGGCATGATATGGTACCAAGTGGGCCCAGACAAATACAATAACAAATAATTTCTTAGCCCGCTGAGTCCGAGCCAACTGGACCCTGTAATGATCAGAGTCCTAATCTGAATCCGGGTGGGACAACTATAGAAATTAATTACTTTTGATACACATGAGACATTACAAGAACATTGCCCATCAATGGCACCTTGTTTGGTTGATCTAACCATTGCTCTGATAGGTCCACCATAGATTGTGGATGCCACAAAATTTCCAGATTTAAAGATCCTACTCATCCAATCCTAGACCACCACCCTCCCTCCCTCCGGTCCGTTGTGGTGACCAACCGATGAAATATTTGAAGCGTCCCTTCTCAACAGTGGGTCCTATCATATCAACGTTTTGGATCATGGTCCAGGGTCCCCCACTTGTACTTGCTACATTATTCAGATCTTGTCTTTTTGCCTAAGCTGATGTGGATTGGGTGTAGAGGTGGAAATGGGTCGGATTGGGTCGGGTTCGGGTCGGTCGGGTCCGGGTCACGTCATTTCCACCTCAACCCTAACCCAACTCAAATTGAATTCAGGTTGGATTTTCCTAACCCTTATCCAATCCAAATTAAACCGGGTCGGGTCGGATTGACTCACATTTTAATGATCAACTAACTAATTTGTTGATTAAACTAAATGCATATGACACTAGCATTCAATTGAAAACCAAACCATGAGGAGATGTGTGGCCCCCACCGTGATGTATATTGGACATCCACACTGTGCATTTGGTGGATCCCCTCTAGGTCATGGGATAACCCAAAAATCAGCAAAATCTAAAACTCTAGTGAGCCATACCATGTGAAACAGTGTGAAATCATGCCTAAACATCTAAAATCACTTGTCTAGGGCTACCTGAGTTCTGGATGCAGCTGAAACTTGATGGGACTGATCATCCAAGTGAGACACACATAATGAATGGACTGGATTTGGAACCACATCTCAGTGGGCCCTATAAATGATCATGATGGTTTCAATGGGCGAGTAACCACTCTACACTGTTGCCTGTGGTGTGGCCCAACTAAATCATTGATTGACTTGATTTTTTATGCTCTTACCCCCACATGGAATCGGTGCATCTAACTAATGGGGTTGATGTTCGTTACACATCACAGTGGGGCCCACACAGCTCGACCTCATGTGAACTTTCCATGAGGTTGAGCTGTGTGGGCCCCACCATGATGTTTGTCAAACATCTACCCCATCAGTTAGATGCATCATTTCATGGTGGGCCACGGGCTTAAAAATCACATCAATTCATGACTTAGATGGGCCACACCATAAACAAAAGTTGAGACGGGTTGTCTTCACATTGTTTTAGATGGTATGGCCCACCTGAGTTTCATATACGGCTGATTTTTCTCTTCCCATGAGGTCAACCTCATGGTACCACTTCCTTATATATATATATATATATATATATATATATGTATATATATATATATATATAAAGGAGGATTTTTTATAGAGTATTTGTATTAGGCAAATGCTGAAAGAGAAAAATAAATTGATAGAATGGAGTACAGATTTAAAACATACATCTTTAAGCATCAAAGTAGTTAAGAGTAATAGGATGATGTTTAAGACACGTCGATCAGGTTTATTGAATTAATGAACATGTGGACCGTTCTCAACAAAGTGTGTGAGATAAAAAAAAAATTATGTATTATTTAACTAATAAGAAAATCGGTATATAATAGTCTTAGGGCCCATCGTAATGTTTATTAAATTGACAGAAATGTGTACCGTTTCTAGTTGGGTGTGTGAGAAAAAAACTATGTATTATTTAACTAATAAGAAAATCAATATATAATCTACTTAACTCTTATATGATTTAGGTCGGGTCGGGTCACCTTTAACCCTAACCCGACTCATAAAAATTCGGGTTGGGTCAACCGAAAAATTAAATTCAGGTTAAATTTTCCAACCCTAAACTAGAAAAGTCCGGTTGGGTCAGGTTAGGTTAGTGGTTGGGTCAGGTTAGGTTAGTGGGTTGGTTGAATTTTGCCCGGCCTAATTGGGTGGACGGAGCAACTTTCAAACATTCTTAGGCAGGCCATCTCTGGCAGCAGACTGCCATCCAAGCAAATCCCGTCGCAACATACCTGTACCTATAGGTATGGTACCCAATGCAAGGAACATATTAGGTGCGCCGTGACCTTAACCAAGATAGTGCAGGCCCTTGCCATGGGCTATCTTGATGTATATATTCTATATCCACGCCATCCCTCTATTATTCAAGATCATTTTAGGGCATGAGCCTAAAATGAAATAGATTCAAATCTCAGGTTGATCGAGCTACATGAAATAGTGGTTATCGAACCCTCTACCAATAAAAGCTTCCTAGAGCTTGCTATAATGTTTCCTTAATGTTTATTTTCCATCCAACCGGTTGATGAGCTCACACGGACCTCGATGAAGGGAAAAACCAATATCAGCTTGATACAAAACTTTTGTGGCCTACAAGAAGCATTTAATGGTCAATCACCACTCTTTCCTATGGGATGGTCCACCTGAGAATTGGATCTATTTCATTTTTCAGCTCATGCCCTAAATTGATACGGAAAAACAGATGGACGGCGTGGATATAAAAATAGATACAAGCAAGGTGGGCCCCACAGTAAGGGACGCACCTTCTTGGGTGGGCCGCACCTAATCCGCTCCGCCCAATCCACGTCCGTCCCAATCAGCTCTTGAACCCTCCTACTCTGATTTAAAATGCAATTCTCCTGTCCGTTCAACTGATCGTTATTCCCCACAATAATTTAAAAAGTAGATAAATCATTGACGGTTAATAATATTCGAATCTTAATCGATTTTAATGGGCTACCATACTAAGATCGACACACGTGTCAACCGTTGAGGGCTGACAACTGTCGGCATACTGTAGTTTTCAGATGAATTGGGCCTGAGAACTAATCAATATTGAATTTTTATTTCGAACATTGATTGAACAAACATGCTAATGTGTCATACACATGCAATATCCTAGCCGTCCATCAGCTTCACCAATGCTGTATAACTTCCTAGCTCGAAAATCTGGCATTTTCACTTAATAGGTGGGCCACAGTATATTAAACAAATGAACGGCTACAAAGGACTTATTCTATCCGTCTATTTGCTTCGTACACTGGCATACTTCATGAGACTGATTTTTCGGAGGAGTATCTAAATAGTCTGGCCCACCTGATGGACTATTCAGATCTTGTGCAGTTGAGCTTTATGGGCCGTACACTGGGAAGTAGATGGGCAGGGTTATATACACGTGGGTGCTTCGCAACCGTTTATTTAGTTAGGTAGAAAACAAACAAACCTTTAATATATGAGAGGACTGAGGAACGCTCAAAATCCCATGTCATTTACCGTTCACCTAGTGCATAAGTGCCAAAGTGCCCTGAGGTATGACATCTGAACTACCTAAAAGGTTGGCCCACCATGAAGATCACTTGGTGTGTAAATCAAGCTGATCTTAGGTGGGCCACACGCGTCCCTCAGATCAGACAGATGACTCTTCCATGTTCTCTACAGTGTGGTCCACCTTATGAATGAATCCACACCTGAGATTGTGCAGGTGTTCATCATGGTGGCAGGCTAATTTTTCAATGGTTGTGATGTAATACACGCTTGAGATGTTAGCACTTGTCCGCTAGTTTGGCACTAATTTAGGGCTGGGAATAGCCGGGCTGTCCGGTGGTTAAAGGCCAGGGCTTCAGCCTGGAAACTCACTAAGGCTTGAGATCTAGGCTTAGTGTTCAGATTGGGCTGAGCTGGGCCAAGGCTAATGATGAATAGGTAGGCCATTTCCATAATATAAACAATATAGTACATTGGTATTAGTAATATAAGCTATGGTATTTGTACCTTAGTGTATATAGTAATATGAAGAACTTTGTTAATTACTCTGACAGTGTGATGGATGATACACAGGTACTTACAAACTATCTAAACGGGGACTTTATTATAGATGATGAACAGTGTATTTTGATGTACTTATTTAAGTTCATTGATGTAGAGGATGATTAGATGTGGCTTGAATAAGTGGATGTAGCACACGGCTTATTTGATGAATAATCTTAATTGTCATAAATGTGCCACAGACAAAAAAAAAAAAACTTCAATTTCTTTGGAAGAGCACGGTGGTTTATAAACACAAGCTCCCTAATTATGTTCATGACTTGTATGTAACTTATCTTTAGTTTACAAGGCCTAGCCCTGAACAACCCTAGCCCCTTTTTTAGCCCATTAGAGCTGACGCCGGGCTAGGGCTGTAGTGCCGGGCCTAGCCCATCGCCACCCGTGTCAATTTATCATCCAATGAGTTAGGGATTAAAGAAAAGTAATCCTTTGATGCCCCAATAACATTACAAGTTATAGTGCTCTTAGTTGTAATGGGGCACTTAGATTGTTCAATCCATTGATTCAAATAGTCTATTAGGTCCAGCACACTTTTCATGAGCAATCTCTCAAACATTCTATCAATTTTACATATATCGACCATTTGATCAATGGCCCTTAATATGGACGGTTAAGATCATTTATACAAAAGTAGGTCCAAGCAACAATTTAAGCCATCTATTTGTTAGGGATCATCACGCATGGCTTGCTTATAATTCTATGGCCCATTCCTTGTCTATATTTGAGCCAGTGATGGTATCATGGGCAATGTTTAATGGTTCATATGTCATTCTAAAGTCCCTTCCTTGTCTATATATTAGGGCCGTGCATGGTTTAGTTGGTTCAGTTTTGGAGAGAAAATATCTAATCGAACCAACTTAGTCAATTTTGAATATTTAACAACCGAACTGAACAGAATAAATTTGCGTCAGTTCGATTTTGTCAATTTTATCAGTTTGGGCCTCAATCCAAAACTTTTGTGGCACATAAAATGCTTCTAATGGTTATTCATTATTGTTTCCAATGGTATTGTTTACTTGAGATTTGGATCTTCTCGAGGTTTGGAATCATGTCCTAAATGATAGATGAAAACAAATGAATGGAATGGTTATACAAAACATACATCAAGGTGGGTTCCACACAATTAGGATGACACTCATTGAACTGTTACTCTAATTCGCTCCCTCACTATGCTGTAGAGTCTGTGTTTACGTAAAATTCTTTTACTTGACATGAGGTAATTGTTAATGTAGTTTAAATGGGCCCCACTATCATGCGTTTTAAAAATCCACTCTAACTAGCAGGTAACTAACCCAATTTTAGGCCTAAAGATGAGAAACCAGTGTCATCTTTGATATAGGCGGACCACACGATTGGAAATAGTGTACAGGCCAAATTACCCTCCAAATTCTTTTTTCTTGGTGTGGCCCACTTGAATTATAAATAAAGATGATATTTCAGTCTTGGGCCTAACTTGGGGTGGCTTCACGTAAATATTAAATATTGAAGTGGGGCCAACCTTAAACAAGCATATATCATCTTTATCTATAATTCAAGTGGGCCACAAACCCCCCCCCCCCCCCCCCCCCCCACACACACACACACATCGGTTCGGTTCAGTTGAAAACGGTTTATAATTTTTACAAACCGACACTCGTAGTTTTTTATATTAAAAAACTAACCCGACCCAAAATAAATTGGAAAACCGACCGAAATTGATCGGTTCGGTCGGTTTTATCGATTTGGTCAGTTTTTTTAACAGCCCTAGTATATATATTTGAGCATTTAGCACACCATACATGTAGTTCTTGGAGGGGAGGCAAAACTACTTGCTTCTAGTTAAGTTGCAGTTCTTGATCGATCTTTAATGGTTCACATGTCATTTCTATGGCCTCTTCCCTATCTACATTTGAGCATTTAGCGCACCGTTCATATACAATACTTGGGGTGGAGATAAAACTACATACTTCTAGTTAAGGGGGTGTTTGATTTTTCATTTACACATGTAATTATAGGTAAATAAATAATGATTATTTACCAATGTAATTTTGACATCACTATCAAGGTTGACGTTTACAGTGAGCTTGTTTGTTATGCTTTAGCATTGAATTCGTGTAAGTTTTACATATAAAAATCATGGTGTCCACATGATGCTTTTATCTTATCCATGCCATCCATCTACTTTGCCGGCTCATTTTAGGGCATGAGCCAAAAAATGAGATAGAACTGAAGCTCAAGTGAACCACGCCATAGGAAATGGTGGACATCATTAACCCCCTCGTTTCCTGTGGTGTGGTCCACTTGAGCTTCTAATTTATTTCATTTTTGGGCTCCTACCCTTTAATGAGATGATGAAATGAATGGACGGCCAGATAACATACATACATCACTGTGGGACCCATGAATTTTGACCATTTGAAGCCTCGTTGGATTACATGCTTGATGACATTGTTTTCAGGCGCAATTATGGAAGTATTTTCCTCTTAAACATGCATCCTTCAAAACTAATTATTACATATTTATCCCTATTTGCATATGTAATTGAAAAAACAAACACCCCCCCGTAAGCTGCAGCCATTGATCGTTCCCCAAGCAATAGAAAGGCAAATAATGCGGTTGGTGTCAATATGTATTTGAAGTGGAGAAAGGAGGCCCTATAACCATGTTTTGTCTATATTTTTAGTAGCATTATCACTCGACTAATTCGTAGGTTTTTCAGACTGTAATGTTGGGAACTTTCTTGTAATATTTCTTATGTAAAGGCTACTTTGTGGACATTAATCTGCTACTTTGTGGACATTAATCTGCCTTCTTTTGTTTTTGTTTTAGCCTGCCGTCCATATACTTTAGTTATGCAACTCAACTTAGTAGAGCGCATATGTCACTCAACTTTCACATCCATATTATTTATATGTCACTTATCATATGCGAAAGAGATGTGTGTAAAGCTAAAATGTTACGGAACCTATCCGCGCGTGATCCAAGCAATGGTTAATGTCAATGTCATGGTAAGCTTATCATATCGGCATATGTTGTGTGTGAAATGATTCACATTCACAGATCAATGTAAACAAGGGTGAATTTTATCAATTGCAAGGAATCGCCGAGCACGATATCATACTTTAGGCCTGAAGCACGTCCCCTTCAATCCCATCCAATTAGGAGAAAATGCTAAATGCTGTATGTAGTCGTGATTTCAGTCTCATTTCCAAGCAAGGCATCTGCAACCCTGTTTTAGGGGGTAAATAGGAGACGGGAAATGGAAACCACAATTATTGCAGTTGTGTATTATGTTACACTGAAATCTGAGTATCCAAATAAGCCCTAACTGAGCAAGTGAGATGTCTGGGAACCTGCCACAGGCATTAAAATATGAGATATTGTTTTTGAAAATCTGAACCATTCATTTAACTTGCCACTATAAAAGATACATACAGGTGAAATTTCATGCCTATTGGGTACTTGAGTGGACCATATCTCGTATGATTTTTTTTTCACTTTCTAACAATAAATGTAAGCCGTTAATTTATTGTGTTTACTGTTGCATTGAAGGACAGTGATCAGGCTGATAAGATAATGTCAAGAAAAATAAATAAAAATGAGGCTGGTTTGTGGAGACTGGCCCATACCTGGTGGTGTTTTGTGGAGATTGGGCCCTCCCATGTACTAAGCATTAGTTAACATCATAAGAGTTGAAAGAAGTTCTATTTTTGCTTGTAAAATTGTTATTTTGACAATCTAACAAAAGGATTCTTTAAAGCTAAGCATAATGCTTTTTAAGCTTGATTTTTTAGTTGAGTCTTTCCTTTCCAAGTTATCATTGTGTAAAACATCAAAGCCATGAAAAATGTGGGCTAAAATATAGAGATCAGCTTGGGAGAAAATTGGACCCAATCTATTCATAAGGTGGGCCACACCGAGCCACTCAATCATATCAATGCATTGATTTCAACAGTGTAGCCTAAATGATGAATGGACCACACTGGTTTATGTACTGGTCCACTCTTTTATCTTTGAGGAATTCATGGTTTTACCCCTTTTTCATATGCAACAAGTTTTAAATTTAGACATGTGGGCCCACCTAGTGTGGTGGTATGTCATCCACCCTGTTCAACATGGTCACTCCACGGTCTAAATTAGAGATTCCAAAAATCAAATTGATCCAACCATTCGGTGGCCCACTACAGGGATTTTTGGGCGGCTGTCCATTGTTTTCTAATGATGTAGCTTAATGATTAACTTAGCCCATTTTTTTTACTTCTTTTGATGGACTGACTTTGGTGGACGGATTGGATATCATTTATAGGTAATGGTAGGTCCCAAATGCTGGAAAAACTAACCCTTTTCAAAGAAGGTATTTCTATCATTTGATAGATATTCTTTCAACATCTCTGACTGAGAGAGGGTACCTGCAGTTACCCAAAACAGATTGGAGGGAACTCGTAGTGTAGAAGACAGCACCTGTGTCGATAGCAAAACTCTTGTGGGCCCCACCATGATGTATATGGTTTATCCATGCCGTCCATTCATTTTTCCAGATCATATGGGGGCATATAAAAAAAAATAAGGAAGATCCAAATCTCAAGTAGACCACACCACAAGAAGCCGTGGGGATTGAACACCTATCATTAAAAACTTCTTGGGGTACATAGAAGTTTTGCATCAAGCTAATATTTGTGTTTTCCCTTCGTCCATGTCTGTCTGATCCTATGAACATGATAGATGGAAAATAAACATCATGGTCGGCCTTAGGAAGATTTCAATGGTGGGCATCAACATCTCCACTTCTTCATATGGTGTGGTCCACTTGAGCTTTGGATCTGCCTCATTTTTAGGCCAATGCCCTAATATGATCCGGAAAAATGGATTAACGGTATTAATAAAACATATACAATCATGGTGGGGCCCATAGGGTTTTACCCCGTATACTTACAATACCATTCCCTCAAATTGTGTAATGCAGCATGGGATTATGTGGCCCCACTATAATGTATGTGTTATATTGCACTGTCATTCCATTGATCATCTCAAGACATGAGCCCAAAAATGAGGTAGATCCAAAGCTCAGGTGGACTACAAAGAAAGTGGTGGGGAATGAATACCTATCATAGGAAACTTCTTCGGAGCTACGCAAGGTTGGGATCAAGCAGATATTTGTGTTTTCGCTTCATCTAGTCCGTGTGACTTATGAATAAGTTGGATGGCAAATAAATATCATGGTGGGCCCTTAAGATTTCAACAGCGGGCATCATTATCACGGATGCTTCCCGTGTTGTGGTCCACTTGAGCTTTGAATCTGCCTCAATTTTTTTGCTCTATTTGTAAAATGATATGGAAAAATAGATGGACAGTAGGGATATAACACATACCTAATGGTGGGGCCCGGGAACTTGACCACGTCAACACAGTACCCGCCTCGGTGCTCAATGCAATCCGAGCCCTAGTAGAGGTTGGTTGCCATAGAGTGAAATGATAGAATACAACATGCGTTGTAATAAGGTCGGCCAGCAATCAGCATCGGACGAGAAATATAAAGTCATTTTTCTTTCCGTTTCCGGATTTTAAGATATCGCTGGCATGCTATGATTGGTGCCTTACCGTAATGCAATACACCATGATGTATTGTATCATTTTCCAAGCCTAACCCTTTAGTCTACTGTCTTTGTTAATCCCAGCCGTCTGAACAAGCCATCACATATGCGAGCGTGATGGACAAGTGAAAATATTCAAGCCATTCATAAAAAGGCACTGGTATTCAGTGCCTATGTCCTACCATGCTATCCATCCTTTTTGCCAGCTCAGTTTAGGGCATGATACCAACAATAAGGTAGATACAAATCTCAGGTGGACCACACCACAAGCAATAGTCATGATTGAATGCCCGCCATTAAAAACTCAATGGGGCCACAAAACTTTTGGATAAAGCTGATATTTATATTCACTTACCCTTCATCCAGGTCCATGTGACCTGATCGACCTGATCAACAGGTTGGATGATAAATAAACATTATACTAAGCCTTAGGAAGTCCTTAACCGTGCGTGTTAAATCACAGTTTCCTTTAGCATGGGCCCGAGATTTGGATCTGCTTCATTTTTAGGCTCATGCGATAAAATAAGCTAGTAGAATTGGATAAATGACATGCATAATAAAACACATACATCATGGTGGGAGCCACAAAGCTTTTCCAGCAAGGAAGAGTATTGGAGGTCACCATCAAAAGAGTACAATCATGTAAACCTCTTATCCAAAGAATAAGAGCTATCCAATAGTTAGGTGGGCCACATTTTTTGGGATAGGATTAGGTGTTACCCAGGGAACAATTTAGTGGGTGTCACCCTTACCATATATAGGGCCCACGTTGATGATATGTAGTATATCTACACTGTCAATTCCATTTTAGGATAGTCCCAAAAATTAAGCATATCAAAATCTCAAGTGGACCACACCACAAGAAACAATGATGAATGAATGGTCACCATCAAAAACTTCCCAAGGCCCATTGTAAGCAAATCAGTAACTTTTATTTTCCATCGAGGAGGTCAATCAGAACTGGATGAAGGGAAAATGTAAATATTACCTTGATCCAAAACTTTTGTGGCGTATAAGAAGTTTTTTATAGTCATTCACTACTTTTTCCAGTGTTGTGGCCCACCAGAGATTTGGATCTGCATAAGTTTTGGAATGATGTCCTAAAATGAGCTACAAAAATAGATGCGCAGCATGGATATGAAGCACATTCATCAAGGTGGGCCCCACAAAGTAAGGGTAACACCCCCCATATCTATTTGGAAAAAATATATGGACATGAAAATATCAGCCCTATCAACTTATTTCTACTATCATAATTGGAGCACCTTTATCTTCCAGCAGTAACATCTACATGATGAGGTCCACCTGATAGATGCCTAGAATATTTCAGCTGTAATGGCATATGTTGTGGCGTGTGCATTAGTTGACATGTATGCTGGCGTGAGCTTATCGAAGCTTTTATTCTATTATCTAGGATTTACATAATCTTCGACATAAAGATATTTGTGGTCCACCTAGATTGTCGGTTTGTACAATTGGGTCCTATTGCTCTGATGGGCCACATGGTGTATAGACCATGCCAACTATCAAATCTCATATATTTTCGAGGTATGGTCCATACATAATGTGACCATCACATCAAAAGCCTGGATCACCAAAGAGTGGGCCCTACATTGTTCCACGGTCAAGGATTATACAATTATTCCTCGTCCTAATTTAGGAAGATTCCTGAAATGGGCCATCTCCACATTTAAGGAAAGGCATGGTGGAGCCATTCCATCTATGACTAGCTCAAGCAGTGCTCTTTAATAAAGTGCACGTTCCATTTCCTCGCTATACTTAGCCATGGTGGAGCCAACTCCTCAATTGCACCTCTCTAAAGCAAAAGCCATGTATGATCCTTTCTCATTATGGTAAGAGAAATCGACCTGAGGTCCGAATTCTTGTACACTTGTGGCCCACGTACTAATCAGACCGGCCTCCTGATTTTTAAAACGTGGAATCTCTATTGGTTATTGCTTGATGACTGGCTCAGATCTTGCCACGTATGCTTCGTTCCCATATTTGAATGGAGTCCACCTTGGAAGGGGTACTATGCTGTCAGCATTCTCTCTTTTTCTACTCGTTTTGCGGTCCATCCAAGCAAAAGTTGCGGCTCGTGGACACATCAATGTGGTGAATGAATTACATCAATCAACACACGCCCGACTGCTCTCTCTCTCTCTCTCTCTCTCTCTCTGCACGTTTATGTATATCTACGTACAAACCATCAAAAAAGCAATACCCTTTTTCCCATGCAATGCAGAATCTACGCGTACCAGATGCCGGAAAGCTTTGTGGATTTAGCTTAACCTACGGCTAGATGTATTGGGGCCCACTGTGATGTGTACATGACATCCAGTACATTAATCATGTGTGCCCCTCTGTGTTCTCCTTGGTGATCCCTGAAAATCAAGCAGGTCGAAAACTCATGCGGGCTGCACCATAGGGAATAGGTGGGAATTAGGGGCACAAGCATTAAAAAATTCAAATTGCGTGTGGGGTCCTTAGTCTGGTGTTTATGTCATGCAATCCTTCCACGGATTGTAGATTAGGCTTAACCTACATAGCTTTGTAGTGGATGTTGAGTTTTTTCAAAGGAAAAACCACAAAAAATGTTGTTGTAGATGTCTTTAGTATGAGATAGGGTTTTTGGGTCCAACGACGAGTCCTAGCTCGGTTGCCCGAAAAGACACCGGATGAGATAGATAATGTTTGGACTATTTTGGCCATGTTCGGTCGCCTTAGGGTTAGTCGGCTGATTTTATGTGATTTATTTCAAATTTTGGTTTATTACTATATAATGAGGTGTAATACGGGATTAGGTGTGATCCTAGATCGCCAAAGGGTTGAGAGAGTTCTAGGGAGAGAGAAAAGGCTAAGGTTTTTTTTTTTCTTCTTGTGAGGCTTAGATCCGAGTAATTTGTCATTTATCTTTTGTAACTTCGTTTTCATAGTGATTTGCTTTGTGTTGTGGGTTTTTTTCCGCAAGGATTTTTTCACGTAAATTTTGGATTATCTCTTGTGTGTTGATTTGCCTTATTGCCATTGTGATTGCTTCGTTTGGTTCCAGTCTAAGTTCTTACTTCCACGAGTTCCCAATAGATGTATCCTTTCGTAATTCTCATAACTCTTGGTGTCTGTTGGTAGTGATTGTTGGTGACTTTTAGTAATTGATTATAATGCATTTTCATGAATTTTGAATTTTTTAAAAAAAGATGGTGTAGAAATAACATTAATGAAAAGACATAATGTATGGATATATCATGAAAAAGGATTCAAAGCGTCCCTTGTTGCTCTAAAATCAATTTTTGTGTCATTTCAAAACACAAGAATCCTAACATTCTCCTCTCCATCTTCTTCTCCATCATTCTTTTTAGAAATTTCAGTAGCTAAACTGCAAATAGCAAAGAAAGTCAGGGTGTAAACTGTGAAAAATAAACTCAGGAATGTGTGCCATAAAAGTGTGTTCGGGATGCTATTTCTCAATTTTATAAGCAGAAGTTCACATTTCTTCAATTTAGGAGAGGAAGTTTATTATATTTTGGAGAATTTGTTGTAACTACGGTTGTACACGAGTCGAGTTAAGCTTAGCCCTGCTCGTTGCTCGGCCTGAACCACCCAGCCCCTGCTCCGAGTCGAGCATGGACCTACTCGATCAACAGACTGAGCAAGTTCGATCTAAGTTCGAGTTTGAGTTTTCACTCAAAAATCCATTTAAAAATGGAGGGGGAAGGGGATTAGCGGCGTCGAGTGGACAGGCGGGTTGGGCATCTCAGGGGTTGTCGGCGTCGAGCGGACAAGCAGGCCGCAGGGTAGCTCAGGGGGTGGTCAGCATCAAGTTGAGACTTGACTCTTGAGAGAGAGGGAGGGAGGGAGCGCCAGAGTGGGCCGTGAGGGTGGTCTGGTGGGGCCGAGTGGGCGAGGGCGCACACACACACATAAAAAAGAGAAGGGGGGGGGGGGGGGGGGGGGTATTAAAATACTAAGGTTTTTGTTTGGGGGGGTATTTAAACTCTGAGTCACGATTCGAGTCGAGCCAAGTCAAATCGAGCCGGTTTCGAGCCACTCCACGAGTCGAGCCGAGTCAAGCGTGACCCTGCTCGGTGCTCGACTCAAATTCATTCGAAGCACCCAAAATTTAGCTTGACTTAGCCCAAACTCACTTCCAATCTTATCCGAGCCGAGTCGAGTGAGTTTTTCAAGCTTACTCGACTCATGTATAACCCTAGTTGTAACCTTCTTGCAAACTAGTTTAAACACTAGTAGAGTGCAAATATCTCTTTAAAAATAGTGACACTTAACACGTCGTAGGTTCATCTTTAAGTATATTTTCCTTGTTTCCACATCTTCCATATGCCTCTCTCTTTTGATATTAAGGAGATAATTCATGGCCTCTTTCATGAGCCATCCCGACTCCATTCGAATAACATAGTTTGATGGCTCAGACTTTTTCAATTGGAATTAAAGATGCATCTCTTCTTCACATCACTCAAGTTAGACCATGTGCTCACTGAAGATCCTCCTGCATCACTTTCTAACAATGACATGATAGAACAAATTCAAAACTAACAAGACTAAGAGCATAATGACTACCAATGCAAGGGTCACATCTCCAATACACTTTCAAACTCTTTGTACGCTTTCTACAGCCAAAAGAAATCTGTTAACGATTGTAATAGGCACTGCTTGCTAAGTACCCACCAGATCTGTAAGATGAACGCAATAAAAAAAAAATGTAAATCGATGATCAAAATTCAAGATATTGGATGAAAAATCTATCTTCAATCAAGCTCATGAATTACAGGTCATCATTCAATAGATTATTACTGATAGCATTAATATTAGCTAGTCCTTCAATTATCCACCATTATTGTCATACTACCACCTGGATATTAAGAAATCTCTAAAATAAATAAAGGAGAAAATGTCTTTAGAGGATCTTTTAATGTTTTTTTTCAAATTGAAGAGGAATTTAGACTTTATGAATAAAAAGAAAAACAATAGAAGACCCTAGCTAAGGCTAACTTAATCAACAATACTGTGATGAATAAAAAAAAAAGTCGCCTTTAAATAAACCCAATAACCAAGGGTTCAAAAGGAACTTATCCAGGAAGAGTACATGCTTCTTTTGTGAAATTCCAAGACACTTTCAGAAATGATGTCGAAATCATAAAATGAAAATATAAGAAAAAAAATGACAAGTCAATATAGTAGAAGATATGAATCTAGTAAGCAAGGATGTTAATCGATGGGTAGACCGGCACTACTAAAAATTTTTTTTTTTTAGAATCTGCAACATATTCAGATCCTACAAGATAATAGGGAATGATAAAAAAAAATACATTAAAAACATCTCCACAGCCAAAGTTATAGGAAAATAGAAAGTATTTCTTAGGTTAACCTTTGAAAAAGTCCTTTCTCTAAACGATGTTCTGATTATATCAAATATTATGTGGAATTTTATTTTTACTGGTCTACTGACTAAATTTAACTTCAAACACCTCTTTAAATACGATGAATTAATTCTATTTAAAAATGAGGTATATGTAAAGCATGATTATGCATCCAATGGAATGCTCAAGTTGAACCTAATAAATGAAAAATATTAATCTTTTATTCATATGATTTAATCATGTGATATTTGGCATCTGATAGAATACTACATATTAGTTACCGCAATGTGGATAACATATATAGTCTTAATGTAATTCTAAGTACACAACCTAATTATAAGTGCAGTATATGTGTACAATTAATCTAAGATAACTATAAAAGATTTTCCTAAGGTATAACGAGAATAACAAATCTTATGCTTAATTCACAGTGACATATGCGAGATGAACGAAATAACAATAAGAGAATGAAAAAAATTATAACTTTTACAAATGATTACTCCTAATATACCCTAGTGTACTTATTAAGAAATAAAAATGAAGCATTAGAAAATTTTAATATATACAAGGTAGAAGCAGAAAATTAGGTACACTAAAAGATAAAATTTTAAGGTTAAATAGAGAAAGAGAATATTTATCCTTTGAATTCTTTAAATTTTGTGAAACTTGTACTGTAATTCATCAAGTCATAACTCCTTATTCACCTTAAAAAAATAGGGTAGCAGAATGCAGAAATAAATATATTATATATATAGTAAATTCTATGTTAAACAGTGCAGGTCTAAGTTCAAGATTTCAAAGAGAATGTCTTATTAATTGTTTAACATATTCTAAATTGGGCACCTCATTCTAATAATTTTAAAATATTATATGAACTATAAAAGAATGAGCCTCCAAAACTCTTGTAATTCAAAGCATGTGCCTTTTAAGCCTTTATTAGACTTATTGGTCATAAAAGGCCCAAGATATGGCTAAGATCTCTTGAATGCATTTTCATAGGATATATATAAAATAGTTATGCGTATAAGCTTTTAGTGGTAGAATCTATTGATAGTAAATACAATAATAGAATGTTGGGATATTAAGTTCTATGAAAACTTATTCTCTTTATAACTAGAAAAGAGCAAAGATCTCAAAATTCCAATACAAATAATAGCATTCAAATACCTTAAGATATTATTGGTTTTAACAAAGAGGGTATAGAACCTAGAAGAACTTAGAAAACTAGGACAGGTTCATCATTTAAACTGAATTTTTATATTCTAGTAATAGAAGAAGATGAACAAAAAACATACCAGGAAAAATCATTTATTACTAACATAGAAAATAATCTCCTAACTCTCTAAATGATGCCCTTAAATTTTTTTATTGCATATAAACATTGTTGTGGACTTAGGAAGGATTCAATGGTGAGTGTTTCCTTCCCACTATTTCCTATGGTATCGCCAATTTGAGGTTTGGATATGCTTTTTTTTTTTTTTTTTTTTTATCAACAACTACCATGAGCTAGCAAAATTGATAAACAGAGTGGATGTCACACGGACATCTTGTTGGGCCCTATGTTATAGTAAATTCAATTCTTGTCTAACGACAATAAGGCATGATAGTATCCTCTTCTTGGTGATGTACACAATATTTTTGGCTTTTTTAGTTTCTGCATGCTAGATTGGTCAAGTGATTGTGATTGATTTTCGATCCCACTATGATGGACCATGCCCCAAATTTTTTTCACAGGCCAATTCCATTGCTCATATTTGAAGCATGTAAAGAGAAATATGGCAACAACCCACCTTCAATTGAAAAGTGGCTCCAAGATTATTGGTGGCTAGGATCTTGCAGTTTGGAAGATTTTTTATCACGGTCTATCCAAGGTGAATCATCTCAGATTAACCCTCAGATCACTAAACAACGACAGCCCTCATTTGTAGAATATTGAAAACCTTAAGGTACTTTGCATATCCTCGGTTCAAGACATATAACCTTTCATCTGCCGCTAATTTCTTATACTAATGTCAATATCATTGAGGTCTTCAGTTTGTATAACATATGGGACCATGATTAAGTGATCGAGACCATCGACCTTGAGCTGATGGATCCTAACATCAATAGACCATGCCCCCAAAAACTTTCTAGATTGGAAGATACTTTCTATTAGATCTAGACAACTAACCGAACCGAGTCAAACATGGGCCAGCTAGCTCGGTTCGGTTCGGTTGTTGACTAGGTTGTGTTCGAACAAACATTCGAACAATGGGTCCCTGTTCAAACTCGGTTTGGTCTGGTCTAGCCCATGTTCAAACATTTTTTAGTTCGGACAATTTTTCCATTTCGAACGATTTCAAACAATTTATTTTTTATCATGCGAAAAGAATTTTATTTTAGTACGTGTTTGCAAATTACAAATCACAAATCACAACATTTTTTAAATAAAAAACCCCTAATTCAAAAAAAAAAAAAATCAAAACCCCCAATTTCCATAAAACATAAAATTCTCAAATTAAGAAAACTCTAATCACATTCACAAATAACATATTCACAATATTTAAAAGGAGAGCAAGAGTTAGGAAGACAACCATGTACTTTAAAGTCGGGTGGTGCTTCAACTGGGTTTCAGACCTTCGAAGCTAGACGAGTAGACTATCGGACGTGTAGAATGACGGAAGTGCGGATTCCAAAAGGACGAGCAGAGTATCGGACGTGCGGATTCCAAAAGGATGAGTAGAGGGACAAACTAACAGAGGGGCCGGCAAAGGGACGAGTAGGAGAATGAGCAGAGGGAAGACGAGCAAAGCCAGATAGAAAAGAAGGGGTCACTAGTCAGGGTCAAGAATGGATGAGCAAGAGGATTAGGGTTAGGGTTTCGTGCTTTCGGAGGGCAAGGGTGAGAGGTTGGCTAGGGTAGGGGCAGTCGAGTCAAGTAAAACATGAGTGAAGTAAAAGTAAAAAACAAAACGAAACAAAACAAAACTCTATTTATATTACCCTTTCGAATCGAACTGAACCAATTCAAATCAGACAGATTCGAACTGAGTTAACGAACTGAATCAAATCGAATTGTGGTCTATTCGTGGTCGATTCGAAAAAAATTTAACACCAAAAATTTGGTTCGATTCGACTTGTTTTACTTTCAAACTGGTTCTTCGATTCATTTTTTTTTATCCGAATCGAACGAACTGTTTAGTAAATTGTTGTTCCTGTCCAACTCTACTTTCTATCTAATCTTCCTGTTTTAATTAAATTTGGACAATTATTGTAACGACCCGAGATTTTCGACTCTCGTGTATAACACGACGGCCTGAATTCCCAAGTAAATTATGGACTAATTGATTTGTTAAATAATGAAATATAGCATTCAAGTACAATGGCGAAAACAAATGTTCATCTTATTCTATCAAACTTACCACTTCATCATCAATGTTTAAATAAGGGAACCAACCAATGTTCATACTAATTAATCAAAATACCAAACCATGTCTTCTCTAGAAGACTTATTACAATTTTCATAAATGTATCAACTACTCAAAAGAAATATTTAATAAATGATAACACCAACTAAGTTTCTCTAACATCCTCATCCGCCATGTGATCGTACGAACCATCGAACTCTTTTCCTTAAAAATCGGGTTCAATACCTGGATCTTCACCTGCATCATCTAAATTGTGTTTGGGATAGCGTTAAACGCTATCATAGTGGGGAATATTTCCTCCAAGACAATCAAGAATAATAATAACGGTACAGAGTAAACGCAAGCATGATATTATCATTTAATCAAATCAAAACAACCAACTAAAAATCTTTGTTAATGTGATCATGGAATGCATGCTCTAGCTAAGGCACCCTGGCTAGAATCACAATACATGAAGTGGGAGACTCCCTGTTACGACTTCATGCTAGCCACTAATCACCAGAAGTTCTTGGGACGTACAAGCCCATAGTTTTGCCCGACCACATTAGAAACGGGACGCTCATAGCCCAAATCTACACGTGACAGTGTACAGGAGAAGTAGGACGCTCTAGCCTATTCTCAATTCCGTACACCCATATGGAGCCAAGTGAATGCATGACTTTGTTTCACCTTTATTTAAGTGTTTTCGCATACAACCGATTTAAATAAAACTTAGTGGTCACTTGGGGAGTCGCAGCAACCCAGCATAGGCCGACAGCACGGGATTAGTGTCCATAGCACCAACCCTGGCTCATGATAATTTGTATACTATTAGTGTCCACTCATTGTCCCATTTTATGATTTCATCATGTCCCAAAAAGCCAATGTTGTACATCATGACCAAATTCATTAAATACTCATGTAATATAAATGGATCCAATCAAGCATCATGTACATATAAGGATCTTTTAACAAACAATCACTTCATTCTCTCAGTTAAGTCAAGATATATTCTTCCATCATGGACACCTCTCACGGGTTCCATCTCTCTACATCGAATAATTTTACCAACTTAGGGACAAAGAGTATACAATAATGGGATGTCCATATGATGATCTTATATACATATTTCATATCACAATATGAAAACCAATGTTACTTGTAAAACATAGATTAAGAAATAAGGGCACGGATTTCACAAAGATAAATAACACAAATACACATGCCTCTTAGTAAAAAATCTAAACAAGGAATCACATCATTATGTAATGATATTCATTGTAAATCCTACGTTAAACTTCATGTTATATGGATCAATAACTCAAAATAAAATAATTTCATATGCCACAAAAGAACTTATGATAATCATGATATTATTAATGAAAGGCTTGAAGGAAAATTCTCACCTTAGTATGGGCTTAGAAGAGGGTTGTAGAAGATCCTAGCCGTTGGAAAAATATGAGAAAGAACTCTCTTCTTCTTCTTCTTCTTCTTCTTCTTCTTCTTCTCTCTCTCTCTCTCTCTCTCTCTCTCTCTTTCTCTAAGGCATGGAGGCTAAGGTTAGGAGAAGGGCTTGGAGGTGCGCAGTAGGAATATGGAGAGGTATGTGCGTACATAGGGAGAGAAAAGAAAGGTGTGCGAGGTCTTGTGTAACAACCTCTCGAGGTGGGTTTCTCAAATCTCAATATTCGGGTGATCTTTAATCAATTCCAATCCATTCATCTTATTAAGCTAAAAGAGTAGAGTCAAAATACGTAAATTTCTTAATGATCCACATTTTAGATTGGCCGATCCTTGAAAATGGCCTAACGGGTGCTAAAATGGGCTTGATCTCAATTAAAGGTCTATACTTGATGATCAGGGCCCAAATTTTGAAAAAATATGTAGACATGATAGGCAAACAATTGTACAAAGTTTAGTGATTAATTGGTGGTGAGAAATGTCTAGATCTAAAATTCCAACTTTTGGAGGAAAATGAAGGGGCTGGCTTTGTGGTTCAACGGTGTAGGATTATAAATCGGGGTCCAAATTTTCTGTAAACTCGTAGTCATATGAGTATAATGGATGGTCCAAATTTGAGAAGCGATTGATGGTGAGAAGTGGGTAAATTGAAATATTAAAATTTGAGAAGAGTTGGTAACTCGTTAATTTCTAGAACGGGATAACTTCGCACATAAGAAAGAGGCTTATCAAGGTGGGGCACTCAAATCACACTATTGGTCTATGATAAAGACGATCCAAGTCATTCATATGAATAAAAATATTCGACTACGACTAACCATCCACTTTCCTCACTTGATGGACATGGAAATCAAGGATTAAGGGGCTGGTTTGACAATTGGACCACTTCTGCTATGATTTAAGGGCTAAAAATTGACGTGTATGGTTAATATGTGCCTAAAAGCTTAAATCCAGAGTTTTGCATGAAAGCGATCGTCAGAAACTATAATACTTAAAAATGGCATCTTAACTTAAGTTTAACTAATAGCATTTTCGTAATTATCTGAAAAGTGCGTGATTTTTGAAATCTGATCTTTCTATGATGTTTATGGGATCATTCTAAGTAATTTTTGTAAAGGGTCCCCTATCAAATCTCCTACGGATGTCCCGCTATTCGTAAATCAACGGTAAATGTACGATAATTAATAAAAATAAATTAAAAATGAATTTTCAAAAATTTTCAAATAAATCTCGAAAATCTGGGGCGTTACAATTATTGTATGTTTGTCTCATTAACCCATTAGCTGTTTACAAAAATCCTTACTTTGCTAGAATACAGTTTTGAAGTATTGCAATAAAATAAGTAAGCACTTTGGCTTTTCCATTTTAGTTATCTTCCAATTATCCAAACCATTTAAACAAATGA
Organism: Liriodendron chinense; assembly: GCA_003013855.2. Classification (NCBI taxonomy): domain Eukaryota; kingdom Viridiplantae; phylum Streptophyta; class Magnoliopsida; order Magnoliales; family Magnoliaceae; genus Liriodendron; species Liriodendron chinense. The sequence goes on along the minus strand of PVNU02002562.1, from coordinate 159,052 downwards.
ATAATAGATGAAAGCTTTTAAATTGGATTCCTTCAACCTTTAATAGTTTGGCTCTTCTGCTTTGAATATGGACGGCCACTTTGGATAGCCAAAGGGCTTAAATATTCAATTTTAAAATTCATTTGGGATGGCCATCCAATGCAGCAGTATTAAACCAATGGTTTTGTTAATGGAAAAGAAGAAAAAAAAATTAACGGCTACACCACCAATGGTAGACTTAGAGGAATTTTAACATTGAGAGCAGGGATGAGTGCCAATGTGGTGTGAGTGGGTGTGTGAGTGGGTGTGTAGGTGTGTGTAAAAAAAAAAAAAAAAAAAAAAAAAAAAAAAAAAAAAAAAAAAAAAAAAAAAAAAAAAATCTACCTTCTACTCTATTTTATAATATAGATTGGGTTGGGTCAGTGTCAAGCTGGGATTCGCCTTGGCGCTGCCCAAATCCAAGGCCCTAGCTCTGTCCTGACCCTAATCAGACCAAAAAGGCCTTGATCCGACCTAAGCCCTACATGGTTGAGCTAGGCCTGAGCTGACCATATAAGTAAAAGAGTGATATGATCAAAGGCTTAGTCTCAATCTTTAAAAATACACACACACCCACACACACCACAATTGGTACTCGAACCCATGACCTTAGTGTTGAAACTCTTGAGAATCTACCACTACACCATGATGTAGGACCCCAAATCATCCGTTCTTCTATATAACAAGGACTCACTTGATGATTGGACTGAGCTGACGGATCAAGTAATTAGACCAATCATCATTGGCCCTGGCCTACTTAGCCTAAACTTTGGGCCTATATTTTTAGCCCGAGCCCCACACTTGATAGTAGAGTTTCAAGCTCTAGTCCTACAAGGTTGAGCTGGGCAGTCCGGCTCATTGCTGCCCCTATATATAATGCTAGTGGTTGAAACTATGGACTGCCCATTGCCGCCCCTATATATAATGCTAGTGGTTGTAGCTATTTTTATATGCACAATAATCTTTAGTACTTCAATTATAAATTGGCATTCAATTAGAGGATAAAATTGCCATTCAATTATTAGAGGATAAAATTATCATTAAAATTTGGTTGCAAGGTAAAGATGGTTCCAATTTTACCACACAAGGCACAATGAACTATCTAAATTGAATATGATTCCTTTCACTTCTCTTAATACATGTAGACTATATTGAATTCTCTTCTGCACTGCATGTAACCCATATGAAGCATCTAATTATAAAGCTGCGATGAATTTATTGGTCTCACTTGGATAAAAGTGTGACATTCACTCCATATATCTGTTACATCAATCCGTATTAAAACATCTACCTAAAAATTAAGCCAACTAGGGAGGAATAACATTGGCCTTTCTCATTCTCTTCAATCTCTCGTACTTTTTTATCACTCTCTTCCATCTCTCCTCTTTCAGCTTTTGGCCATTGAATGTAAGGAGAGTCAGCCAATGGATGGCTAGGATCATCTGACCAGTGTGATTTATGGGACATGAATCATCTCAATTCCATCAAATCTACAGTCTAGATCTAATATTTTTGCCACGTGTACTGGATAAGAGTGCCTGATAAATACACACCCGTGATAATATCCCACCGGATCATTTCGCCCAGAAAACCATTGAGTACGCGATCTCAGATAGTGACCTTTTATCTGTTTGTACGTCCCAAGGTCGAAAAAATCAATGAATCTGAGATGTACACGTTATCAGGGAAAAGATAAGTGGTAGATTGAAGCCAAAAGAGAGGGGCGCATGCATGGTCGAATGAGGAATTCTAAGGAGGTGAAATTCGTGCCAGGAGAGATTCAAGTTGGAATCTGAGGGCACAAGTTCCATCACAAATGTGAGAGATCTGAGCCAATCATCATTTGGATCCGAACATGAACATGGCCTTGTCCATAAACCCTTCCAGTCCACTCATCAGGTGGGACACGCATGGCTGAGGAAAATGGATGGCTTACACTCAAACGTACACTTACTGCTCACCTGGTGATGTAACGCGTACCGCTCAACAGATGATGTACCAGCTTGTCTTTTGCTCCGTAATCCTTCACGTAGAGCCCCCACCTGGATGCCAAAATTTTGAAAATCTCATCATAAATAACAGGTCGTTTGGCATCTTTATTCTAATTTAACAAATGCTTTTTTCAATAAGACTTACTTTGATGAGCTCTTTTTATTTTACATCTCTTATTTTAAATAAGCTCATTTGGTAAAATTATGTTTTCAAAACTGAAAATGCTATTATTTAAAATAAGTATCTTTGGCAAAACATTTAAATAAGAGCTTTTTGTAAGGATAGTTAATGTTATTTTTAAAGGTTATTAAAGCTCCATTATAAGAGAAATTCCAACAATTATTTTGCTAGATCTCACAATAGATGAATCATGCCCCAAATGCCAAAAGACTAAATGGCTACATAAAATCTTCATGTGAGGCTCACTTTTGACTATCCACCATTCATCACTGTGAAGTGCACCTTCTATATGGATCATCCATCACGTGGCCCACTTTAGATATGCGTCATCTATCATATGACACCTTGGATGTGCATCATCCATCAGGTGGAGCCCACTTGATGTGGACCGTCCATTAGGGCCACACTTTGATGTGGGCCCACCTTGATGTGGAATTGTATGGTGAAATTGGATTTATAAAGCAAAGTCTGAATAGTTGAAACAAGGCTATGATGATGGTGAAGAAGAAGATGATGATATGCATCTGACGCCTTTGGCATGATAATGCAATTATTGTACTTAGTGGTGTCTACAATACATAATATCGGATGAGAAACAAAATGAACTTTGTACTATAAATATTAAAAAATGCCCAATGCATAATATCGGATGAGAAAGAAAGTGAACTTTGTGCTATAAATATTAAAAAATGCCCTATGTTAAAACAGTTTAAAAAAAAAAAAAAAAATCGTCTGAACGATATAGCTCTACTTGCGCATGGGTCATCACTCAAAAATACATTAGGATACATTATTAACTAGCCGAAAGTTAAAAGGAGAAAGGATACATTTTTAATTTACCCACAGTTTGAAATGATTTGTATCCTATGTAAACTTTCTATGCTAGCATGAATTCTGCATGCATTATCTTCGGGAGCTTGGAAAATAAAAGGAGAGATAGGGGCATTTTATTTGAAAGTTATTTTCTAAGAAAGTATTTGGAAACAAAATAAATAAGTAAAAACAAGGGAGGTGGGGAAAATCTAGCTTTTAAGACTTTTTCTATGAAAACATTGTTGTGTCACACCACTTGTTGGGCCGGTTCCACCTCAAAATGACTAGTCATTGTTGAGGGGCCTCTTCCCAATATATAGCCCAGTAATCTCCCCAGCTTCTAACCAATGTGGGACAAACCCAACAAACATGTTCTTGAAAAATGTTTTCCACCAAAAGGTAAACTCCCATTAAGGAAAAATGTTAGCTTCTTAGAAAGTATCTTCTACCTAGGTTCTTTCCATGTCAACCTCCATGGAATCCGATTAATGGCAATGATTCCCAATCTAAGTTTGTAAAATGCATGTATACACAATATTATTAACTAGAAAAACTACAAAACCGAAGGAACAGTCAGCCACTTACCTTGAGCCATGGCAATTTGATGATGCACGGCAATCTCGTAAGAGCTTGGGCTTGATGATGAATGGACACACCCTTAACACATCTAGTGCCTAATTCTCTTCTAAGTGTGTGCTAGGGATGATAAGTCCATACGTTTTTTAGCTTTATTAAAAAGAGGCAAGAGTCTTTCTTACTTACAAGCTTTAGTTCCCTATCATCATAGGCTCCTACACTCTCTTTTCTAAATACATATTAACACCTTTCACATAAAATTTCCTAATATGATTAGGTTCCAGTGATGAAGAGACCAAGCTAAAGGTTACCATTATTTTTTGACAAAGTTGGACTATGAAATGTTGTATTTAAAAAAGGTTTTTAAAATAAAAAGGGTGTGTTTTAAATTTTTGCTTGTTTATTAGTTTACAAAAGATGTTTTATTTTTTAGTGGCTCTTATTATCCCACATCGAAAATGAACATTGAAATTTTTTGGTATATAAGTAATATTGTGGGTTGTATAAGGTTTGAGCCACCAAAGAGGCATGGATGTTTGGGTTGGACCGTTTCTTTGGAAATAGCGTGCGCCCCGAGCTGTGGTTGTGAGTCACATGCCGCATCTAGGTCTATGTGCGGACCCTAAGACTGCACTCACTTCTTCGATTTTACTCACTGTTCAGGTGGTCACACCAGTTGGGTTTAAATCCAATGGACTTAACCCATTTGAAATGGTATTTTAAGCACTTAATCAAAGCCTTTAAATAGACTTAACTTTAATCCGTTTTATATACACACAAAAACAAGATTCTCTTTCTCTCCTTCTCTACCTCTTCAAACATCTCTGGTTCATTATTGTTTCTGCAACCGAGTCATAGTCATTATATCCTTGAGGCCAATTGCCCGTAACTCTTGTTGCACTTAAAACACGATTTAAGGAGGGTAAATTTAGTTTCAAGTCGAGTGACTCAGTCACAACTCGTGATGTAGAGAGGGCCACAAACCTATTCTTGGCACAAATGGACCAAAATAAACCCAAATGAAAGCATACATAGTTCATCAAATCTGGGCCCGGTCCTACATGGGCATGACATAACCAGGCCTTAGTTGTGTCTGGATCGAAGAGATTCATTCTAAATAGGGAGAACTTGTCGTTCGAAGTGTGAATTGTAAATCGACCATAACTTTTGATCCAACTATCATTACGGTATACATGACCTATGAATTTTGACTGTAATAGGCCATCCGAGGTCAACTGGCCCCCATAGTCGGTCACATCCATCCTTTTGGCAAGAAAATGACTCCTTCCAATTCAAAACTGTAGTTTTACGAGATTAGACATATCTTCTTCATTTTAGAATTTTAGTACATAATGTCTTCGTAGGAATTACTTCTAATGGTGCCAAAAATCATCTTGAGTGATTAAATTAGAACTTTCTATTTTTAGTAAATTTTACTATTTCGTATAAGTTTTGGTTTAGTCAAATTAAGACTCTTAAGTAGAATTTGTATTTATTATTTAAAGCATTATTGTTTAAAATATTTCAAATTTTTCTTTATTTCTTGTGGATTAGTGCAGCCGAGGCATGTTGTGAGATCGAGCACCGTCTCTCCCACAGATAACTGATCTGAATCCACGGATCTATACGGACTCTTCAACCTATTTTCACCAAATCTACAACGAAATAACTCGAATTCACGAGCTTATTTTCGAATCCACGAAGAAAAATAAAGTAGAAACTCAATTTCATTAAAAATAATCAAAACTAATTACAAATGAGTTTAAGAAACTATTTATAATGAAAACTAAACCCTAAAACCTAACTTGTATGTTAAGAAAAAGACACTTAGAAGATTAGGAAAAAAATAATAAAATTTGAAAAGAAATCGCAAAACCGCGAGAAGATTCTGAACACCAGATGACCGATCGGTCATGGGCCACGACCGGTTGGAGTTGAGGGGCGACCGGTTGGCCGACCCGTAGGTCAGTGGCCAAAACTGTCAAGCAGGTTTGTGTTGGGATAGGAGGGCCGGCAGCGGAAGCAAAGCCAATCATAAGCAACAAATTCAATCAAACAAGCCATACAATGCAATCACAATGCATGCAATCACCCACACATAGACAATCCGATTTTTACGTGGAAAAACCCCTCACAGGTAAAAAACCACGGCACAAAGTGACATAAATCCACTATAAACTCAGAAATTACAAGCGATGGAACCCAAGACCCCAAAACCCAAGCCCACAAGAGAAATCCCAAGCTTACCCAAGAAGAAAACCCTCTTCTTCAAGCTCTTTCTCTCACCTAGAAGCTCCCTCAATCCCCTTTGCAACCTTAGTCACCTCTAATCTCGTGATTCCCCTTAAAAAGGAAGAAAAACCGGATTTAGAAACCTCTTGCGTGCAAACCGTGCAAGAAAACGTGTTGCACTAGGACACTGCCGACCGATCGGACACCCCTACCGACCATCGGCCGACCGGTCGGATAGGCTAAAAAACGTCCAGCCTTGCTGCCTGTTTTACTGTGTGGCCGGCCGGTCGGACACCCCCACCAACCGGCCGGTGGTCTCTGTGAGAAAACTGATTTGAGGCGTCCGTTCTCAACAAACTCCACCACGACTCAAATCACCATGCACCTCCTGGCCACGCACAATCTCCACCTCTACTTCGTCATCATTATAGTCACGTTGCTTCTCATGCCCCATCGACTCTATCCTTGCACCTTCACACGCCTTGTTGCTCTTTCCATGTGGCCCTTTTTCTCTTGCCACACTTGAGCAACCGTGGATCCCGCTGCCAATCCCGCAGTTCCACCATGAATTGTGCTCCCGATTACCTTGTAAAGATTATCGCACCTCCGTGCCTTGATCATCACGCGTGCTCCCTTCACCACTTTACAATACCGATCGCAGCCAATGAACCTGCAACCTTTGGCCTCGAGTGCACCAAGAGATATCACATTCCTCTTCATTTCAGAGACATGTTTCACACTTTCAAGGATCCGTTCGACTCCATCGAACATCCTAATGCGCACTGAACCAATCCCTACCACATTGCGAGCATAGCCATCGCCCACAAACACGGATCCACCATCATACTCCTTGTATAACATGAATGAGCTTCGGTCAGGACATACATGACATGATGCTCCTGAATCCAAGAGCCACTCTCCACCAAGAGACTCTATGCCGGATACAGTCAGTACATCACAACCGTTACCACCGTCCTCTATAGTATTGGTTCCTTCCCTAGAAGTATTTTCAGATTTCTCCTACCTTTTTCAGGATTCGAACAATCCCTTTTCACATGTCCTTCTTCCCCACAATTTCGACATCTCACCTTGTGCCTCCACTTGCCTTTTGATTTAGATCTTGATGAAAGAGATCCTCCACCCCGCTCAGAATTCCTCTCACTCATAACCAGTGCCCCATCAGTAGAGGGACCCACGCCGCCGCTTTTCCTTCTTATTGCCTTCGCCTGAAGGGCCGAGATAACAGTTTCTACGTCAATAGTCTCCCTACTTGCACACAAAGAGTCCTTGAGAGACTCATATGATTCTGGAAGAGAATTCAACAGGATAACGCTTGATCCCCGTCCTTCATCGGCTCATCTACGTCCATCAACTTGCAAATATTAAGCCTATTGAAATTGCTGATGTGGCTCTCGACATCAGCCCCCTCCATCATCCTCAAATTGTATAACTGAAGCTTCTAGTATATGCGATTTTCAAGAGATTTCTTCGCATAGATATTTTCCAACTTCGCCCATGTTGCAGCCGCAGTGTTCTCTTTCATGACGTTATACAAGACCTCATCTGCCAGGCACAACTGAATTGAGACATTGGCCTTTTCATCGATCTTCTTCCACTCTCCTTCTTTTATAGCTTCTGGTCGCTCTCCAAGGAGCGCATCTTGCAATCCTTGCTGAACTAGAAGGCCTTTCATCTTCACCTTCTAAAGTTCAAAATTGTTTTTCCTCCGAATACTTCTCTATGTCGAACCTCATGCCTAATGCCATGCTCTTGTCTCAGATTTGAATTTCTGCTACATCCCAACGATCTCTCTGATACCAATTGTTGGAATAGGAGGGCCGGCAACGGAAGCAAAGCTGATCACAAGCAACAAATTCAATCAAACAAGCCACACAATGCAATCACAATGCATGCAATCACCCACACATAGACAATCCGATTTTTACATGGAAAAACCCCTCACAGGTAAAAAAACACGGTACAAAGCGACACAAATCCACTATAAACTCAGAAGATACAAGAGACGAAACCCAAGACTCCAAAACCCAAGCCCACAAGAGAAATTCCAAGCTTACCCAAGAAGAAAACCCTCTTCTTCAAAGTCTTTCTCTCACCTAGAAGCTCCATCAATCCCCTTTGCAACCTTAGTCACCTCTAATCTCGTGATCCCCCTTAAAAAAGAAGAAAAATCGGATTTAGAAACCTCTTGCGCGCAAACCGCGCAAGAAAACGTGTTGCACTAGGACACTGCCGACCGGTCGGACACCCCTACCGACCGGTTGGCCGACCGGTCGGATAGGCTAAAAAACGTCCAGCAGCCTTGCTGCCTGTTTTACTTCGACCAGTCGCCCGAACGGTCATCAAATGACGATTTCTTGCTTTTTTCACCCGTTTTCCGCCGGTCCATCTCTTCCATGAAAGTCATCGATCCTCACCCTTGATTATAGAATCTACTCCGTATATCATAAATTCAATAGTCATTACACCTTGTAGATTCAAGATTTTGCTCACTTAAAGTAGATGGTGATCATCCTCATTATCCCTCTATCCATTCCTTGCGTCACCTCAACTCAAAATAAATAAGTCTTTCTTTACTGCCTTTTGTCTTCTGTTTCATTTCAATTTTTTATTTTTCAGGCTACTCTTCGACAGTAATATCCATCATCAAATACTAGATGGAAATGAGGACCACCTTTTTCAGAGGGTGAGTCATTGCAGAGCCCAAGCTTTTTCTCCTATATTTTGTTAATCAGATGGTACGCCTATATAAGAAATTATGATGATCCATCTTCGATGGAAAAGGAGCCCACCTGCCTCTTGATATAATTGATTTCCTCTGTTGGGAATAAAATTACAGGTGTACTTTTACTTTTTTATAAGAGTAAAATGGAAAGAGCATAAATAAATAAATAAATAAGCCAAAATTTTCCATTAACACAAAGGAGTGATCGTGCATGTGGGTGCATAAGTGGACCATCATCATGGGGCTATGCTAACATCCCAAACCCTCAAACAGTCCCAGTAGAATTCCATCTACAAAGACATCAGCTTCCTACGAATATTTTCCAAAACACCCTTCTTCATTATTATTATTTTTTCCCAAAGTTCAAGGCAAGTAATGGGGAAGCAGCATCCGGCTCCATGGTATACTGGAGCACGATGGACTAAGCTCTCCATGGCCCACTGTGATGTATGTGTTTTATCCACACCTGTCCATTCATTTTGCCAACTCATTTTAAGGCATGAGCTCAAAACTAGGCAGATGCAAAGCTCAAATGATCACCACACTCTAGGAAACAATGGTGATAATGACACCACCTATGAAACCTTCCTAAGGCCTACCGTGATGTTTATTTGTCATCCAATTTGTTCATAAGGTCACACCGACTTAGATGAAGAGAAAACATAAATATAAGCTTGATCCAAAACTTCCGTAGCCCAAGATATTTTCAACGGTGGGTGTTTCATTTCCATTGTTTTCTGTGAGGAGGTCCAATTGAACCTTGAAACTGCTTCGATTTTAGGTTCATGTCCTATAATGAACTGGAAAAATGGATGAACAGCATGGATAAAACACATACATCACAATGAGCTCCATAGAGTTTAGGCCACCGCGTGCTCATGGTAAATCCCTTAGTCAGGTGTTGCAGGCAATACGCTTTCAATTCACGGCTACAATTGATCTCTAGTCGATGTGTATTGATTGCAGCGTCCACTTTATAGATGGTCCCAACTTTAGCCCCATGCCACGTGTATGGCTGAATGTACGTTTGCATGCGGTTTTCAGTAAAGCGTGCTGTCAATGCTTTCCATACACCCGCAGGGTAGCAGCAGTACTCTGCAGGGCCCACCATAATGTAGTTTTATCCACGAAGTTCATACGTTTGCCAGCTTTTCTTTAGTCATGAGCTAAAATTGAAGCATATCCATAACTCAAGCGGACCACACCGCAGGAAACTGTGGGGAAATGACATACATCCACTTATTGAAACTTTTCTAAAACTACGGTGGTGTTTATTTGTCATCCATTCATCCTTTCATAAGTTCACACAGACCTAACTGAAGGGAAAAAAACAAATATCGGCTCGATTCAAAACTTGTGTCTCGAAAAGTTTTTAGAGTTTCCAATGGTTTACATTCAATCCCCATTGTCTCATATGGTGTGGTCCACTTGAGCTTTAGGTATGCTTCAGTTTTGACTAGCATAGAAAGGGCCCATAGGTATGTTTATTTGCCTTTCCCAACATGTTCATAGAGTCACCCGGACTAAAGGGAAAACCTAAGAGCATGTTTGAATCAATGTAAATGCATGTACTTACATTGAATATCTGTCCATACAGGCATTAAATGAATACACCACAGTGCTTGAGAGGAAAGTGGAGTTGCACCTCCAATAATGCATCATTTTTATGAAATAACAGGTGATTCCAATCCAAAACTCTATGGGCCCCACCATGATATATGTGTTATATACACACCATCCATTCAATTGTTCTGATTATTTTAGAGGTCACAAAAATGAGGCAGATTTAAAGCTCTAGTGGACCACACACAGAAGAAAACAGTGTAGATTGAAAGATAACAATATAAATTTTCTTGTGATTTGATCTACTTGAGCTTTGAATCTGCCTCATTTTTTTTATCGCACCTAAGAATGACATGGAAAAATGAATGGATGGCAGTGATAAAATACACGTATCATGGAGGGGCCAACAAGAGTTTGTTTGTCTTAATTTTCAAACTAAAAAGGTAGTGATGTCAATGCCATACAGCCTCCCTTCCCCTTGAATCCCTATTGTAAGTAATTAATGCTAAAATAGTGATAAATACACTACAATTATAATGAATTGCATCATTTCAAATAGACCCTAAATCAACTTGACCTAAAACTTTAGTGGCTATGAAGATCCGCTGTTTCCTACGATGTGGTGTACTTGAGGTTTGGATATGCTTTGATTTTTGGGCCATAGCCTAAAATGAGCTGGCAAAATAGATGGACAGCATGGATAAAACATATATATCATTTGTGTCTTGCCTGCTAGCCCAGCTGGAAGTAGGGCTGTCAATGGATCAGATCTTGGTCCGGATCCGATCTGATTTTACCAGATTCGGATCAACAATCTAAATCATCGGGTCAGATTCGGATCTTGTTAATCGAATCCGTTTAAATTTCGGGTCGGATCCGGATCACTTTGGATCCGCTCCGATTAAGATTCGATCCAAATTTAAAATGAATTAAATAATATTTTATATATAAATACATATAAAAAAAAACCACACATATTCTATCTCAAGTGGACCACAGTATTTACCATCCAACTTATTGAATAGTATCCACATATATTCGGATCAGGTCGGATCGGAGTCGGATCAGCCAAATCTCAATCAGGTCGAGTTTGGATCAAATGTTTAAAGATCCGTCGGATTTCGGGTCGGAGTCACATCATCCAGATCACAAATTGGGTCGGATTCGGATCATCCATGATCCGCTCCAAATCTAATCAGTTGACAACCCTAGCTGGAAGACAGCCTAGGCGTTTCAACAGCAAGTCTTAGGTTCAAGTGCTAAGGAGACACACTAACCCCACTAGTGAGTGGGTACATTGTGTGACTAACCAAGTGGGTGTGTTTCCCAGCTAACAGGGTGCTCGGAAAAGCTGTGGGCCCACCATAATGTATGAATAAGGTAGATCCAAAGCTCAAGTGGGCATATAGTAAGGATTGAGCGCCCGCCAATAAAAACTCCTCGAGGGCTGTGATTAAGGGCCCACTATGATGTATGACTTTATCAACACGTCCCATTCATTTTGCCATATCATTTTAGGGTATGAGAGCAAAAGTGAGGCAGTTAGTAAGCTCAAGTGGACCATACAGTGGGATTAAACAACTACTGTTAAAAACTTTTTTGGGACCATGAGAGTTTTGGATTAAGCTGATATTTGTGTTTGGCCTTCATCCAGGTCTATGTGACCTTATGAATAAGTTGGATGCTAAATAAACATCACAGTGGGCCCTAGGAAGGTTTCAACGGTGGGATACATTATCATCACTGCTTCCTATGGTGTAGTCCACTTCGGCCTTGGATCTGCTTCATTTTTTAGCTTGTACCCTAAAATGGTATAGAAAAAATGGATAAACGGTGTAGATAAACGCATAAATCACAGTGGGACCCTCAGAGCCCCAGCCTTTTCCAAGCTCGCGACAAAGTAAATAGACATCATGGTCGGCCCTAAGAAGGTTCAAGTGGTGGTCGTCATTAATCCCACTGCTGACCTGCTCATGCCCTAAAATAATCTAAAAAAATGGACCAACGGCGTGGATAAAACACACCCATCATGGTGGCCCAAATAGCTTTTCCAGCACCGACGTTGGAACTGAAGAGATCACTGCCGAATCCAAGTGAAAAGCTACACCAACGCGAAAGTTTCCAGAGAAAAACACATGCTGGCATAGCATGGCAATCCGTAACATGCACGACGAAATCATATACGTGTCGTGCATTTCCTTCAATCTAAACCGACCAAATTGTGGACCCCTCCCTAGATGGAGCACAATCTCAACGATCCGATTGAGTTGATGATACTAACCTCCAACTAGTGCTTTTCATTGAATTTCGACCGTTGAGTAGTTTAATTTTAGTCCTACATTTTAAGTCCATTAGACAATTCGGATGATTGCTTAGTAGGTGTTATCCCTACCGTATGGCCCACATGGATGATATTTTGTATATCCACTCCGTCCATCCTTTTCTACAGCCCATTTTAGGAAAAGGTTCCAAAAATTATGCAGATATAAATTTCAAGTGGACCATACCACTAGAAATAGTGTGATTGAGTGCCATACCATTAAGAATTCCAAAAGCCCATCGTAAGGTTTTGGTAATGTTTATTTGCAATCCAAGCTGTTGATAATGTCAATAAGGTCTTGATGAAGGGAAAATTCAAAGATCTGATTGATCAAAAACTTTTGTAGCCCACAAAACGTTTTTAATGGTTATTCATTACTTTTTCTAGTGTTATTGTCCACCGGAGATTTGGGTCTTCTTAGGGTTTTGGATCACAACCTAAAATAATGTGTAAAAACATGTAGACGGAGTGGATATATAAAGAATGCATCAAGATGGGCCCCAAACGGTTAGGGTAACACCCACTAAGCTGTTCCCAGTGTAACACCTAATTCGCGCCCTTGATTCTTTCAGTATAATTTTGTACGGTTCTGATTTTGTTGTATGTATTCCACCCGTAGTGTGCGTGTCGATGGATTATACAATGCTAGGCCAAGAGTTCCACAGGATCGGATCTTCATTTTGTACAGTTAGGCCAACGGTCAATTAATCTGAACCGTTTATATTATAGGCCTAGCTATGGATGACACATGCACTAAAAATCTCTTAGATCAGAACGTCCTGATCTTCCACTTGGAGGAGAGAGAGAATAAATGTTTCTTCACTGTAACAGTTTATATTTAACCAAAAATGACATGTTCCATCTACAGTGGGTCCCATCATATCAACGGTGCTGATCATCAAAAGCTGGAGCTCACTAACCGAAAAGCAGGAACAATAGCTTACAATAGGAAGTACGAGACAACCCCGAGCAAAATGCATAAGTGGGGCCCCTAATTCAATGGTCCAACTGGTAGTATGGTGGGGGCCAACCTTTGAAATAAATCTGTGGGGCCCACCCACGTCCGTATGAAATCTGCTCCGTCCTTCAATTTTGCTAGCTGATGATGGGATAAGATCCTAAAAAATGAGAGGCAGATCCAAGATAAGTGGGCCACACCACAGGAACAGTGGGGAAAGAAACACCAACCATAAGGTGATTCCCACCAGGATGAATGTAAAACAAAAATATTAGCCTGATCAAAAACTTCTGTGGGCCCCATAAAATTTCATCGGTCAGCGTTCAATCCCCACTGTCTCTTATAGCATACTTAATTTTTGGGCTCTCATGCTAGCATAAGCTGGAGAAGCTGATGGATGGACTGGATTTCACATGTATTCCGGTAAGGGGGATTTTAGTGTATAAGACATCCATGGTGGGGTCATCAGATCAACGGTTTATAGATAAATACATCATGAGCCCCACCGGTTCAAAGATGGACCAGTGTATAATACTGTATAACACAGGATTTATATCGTAATTTTTTTACAGTAAATATACTGTATGAGGGGGTTTTCAGTTTGACAAGTGGGCCAATAGTTCGATAATCCGGGCCAGTTGTCTTTCGAAACACACCGTGGATGGACAATGACCCAAAAATCTCCCGGCTTGGAAGATCCCAGCCACCAACACTAGGGCCTCTACGAATTGAAAGGCTGAGATCGTACGATTGAAGACCAATGGTCTAGATTACCGAACCACGAGTACAACTTGACGAAAGTGAAAACACGTGTATGCTGCTCATGTATTTTTCCTTGTATAATACCTCCGGGTACAAACTGAAGACCGATCTTACAGTACAAACTGTCAGCATGTACAATAACGGGGAAGCCAGTTAATTAGGTGCTACCCGGGGAACAGCTTAGTGGGTGTTACACCCACCGTGTGGCCCACATGGGTGATATTTTGTATATCCACGCCGTACATCTACTTCTCCAGCCCATTCGAGGATGGGGTTCCAAAAAATTATGCAGATCCAAATCTCAGGTGGACCATGCCATTGGAAACAATGGTGATTGAGTGCCTCACCATTAAAAATTCACTGTGATTTGCTGGAGATTCTCTACGTTGCCAAGAGTGTGTTGTGCATCCGTAATCCTACTAACAATCAATGGGCCTATGCTAGCTCTTCCTATGGTGCCATCTAAAGAAGAAGAAGAAGGAAATAAATAAATAAAAGAAATGGTCGAATAGGTGGGGGCCACCTTTAGAACTTACAGGAGGCTTTAGGTGAGGCCAATTAGATAGTCTAGGAGGAAATTATTTCTGTCCACGTAAGAGGGGCTTTAATTTAAGGTAATTGGATAAAGTCTGAGGTCAAAACTCATCACTGATGGACCACACATGTGGAAACATTCCAAAATTAATTCGCAGGTTGTGGGTCATGTAGAGGTCTAAAAAAAATTATAAATGACCCTCTTATGCTTTTTGTAGCTGTTAGAATACAATGAATAGGTTAGATCAACCGTGGGGTAGCCCCCACCCTTGATTCGACGGGCCCACAGTCCACACCCAAAAAAGGCACCTCGACCTCCCCTTATTGATGCCGTCAAACGATGAAAACTATTGTGAGGGGGGCATTTTGGTCTGCAAAAAGACACTACACTACCCAACGAGCTATATAAATAATAAGTCCTGTAAAGACAGGCCAATAACCAAAATAACATCATAATTCGGAATTATTTCAACTATAATCCCTTAATCTTTCAACACATAGATCGAGTGCCATGTGATGCGGGTGTGGGTGTATGTAAAAATAGGGGAAAAAGAGCTTTTGTTTTGATTCAATTATGAGCTCATGCTCTCAAAATGAGCTGAAAAATGGATCGGCATGGATAAAACACATACATCATTATGTACCACACCATAGTAAAACAGTGGTGATTGAATGTCAACCATTAAAAACTTCTTAGGCTCACCGTAATGTTTATTTGCCATTAAGTTGTTGGTTAGGTCCCAAAAACCTGGATGAAGGGAAAACAAAAATATCAGCTTGATCCAAATTTTTGTGGCCCCCAAAAAGTTTTTAACGGTGGACGTTTAATTACCACTGCTTCCCATGGTATGGTCCACTTGTGATTTTGATTTGCCTCATTTTTCGGCTCATGCCCTAAAATGAGCTGGAAGAATGGATGGACGGCATCGATAAAACACATACATCATGGTGAGGTCCACCGTGCACCATCAAGTAGAGAGGGGAGCTGAATAGCTATTACCTGAGTAACAAGTCAGGGGGTGTTACCCTTACCATGTGTGGCCCACCTTGATGAATGTGTAGCCATTCGTTTTTTCAGCTTATATAAAACGTTATCATCAAGGTGGGCCCTACAGTTAGGGTGAGGCCCACTAAGCTGTTACAGGGATCACACCTAATCCGCTCCCCGTTGAGAGTCGCCACTTGCAGTGTCCGTAGCCAATCCGCGTCAGCTAGAGTCAGTTCTTATGGTACACGTGTCAGATAGTGGACCATTTATCAGGTAGGGCAAACTGTAAATATCCTGTGTATCAAAGATTAGGGTTGTACACTTGAACCATGCATGCGCGTTGAATTCGGACTTACAGGCTTTTTCTGACGGCTCATTTTTATCAAGTAAGACTGACTCTCTTGATAAGGGAAGCGGATGGCCTCTTTTCCCCGCTTGAACCGGACCCAAATCGGTCCAGGCAAGGGCTTTGTGGGGGCCGTCGTGATGTATGGGATTTATCTATGCCATTCATCCAATTTTCCATATCATTTTGTAAAACAAGACAAAAAATGCTGTGGATTCAGGGCTCAAGTGGACCACACCACAGCATGCAGCAGTGATAATAATGCACACCGTTGAAACCTTCCTAAGGTTCATAATGATGTTTATTTTCCATCCAACCTGTTCATTAGGTCACACAAACCTGGATGAAGGGAAATGACAAATTCCAGATTGATCCAAAACTTCCGTGGCCCTCAAGAAACTTTTAATGGTGTGCGTCCAATCCCCATTGTATGGAAATTTGAGTCTTGTATCGTTTTGGCTCATATCCTAAAATGATCTGAAAAATTGGATTAAGGGCATAGATAAATCCCATACATCACGACAGACCCCGCAGAGCCCCTGCCGACCGATTCGTCCAGGGCTGGAAGCAATCCGCTTCAAGCTGACCAACATTATTTTTGGTCCATGGCAAGTTCTCAGTATGCCTGTGATTAGTGGACCAACATTATTTTTATCCGTACCCTGACATTAGCAGTTGTTCCGTACGTGAATCATAACCCCAAGTTTCAACATCAGCATGGCATATTTTCAACGGACAGGAATTGCGTCCGGCGTAAAACTCTTGTGGGGTCCACTGCATTGTCTGTCTAACATCCACTCCGTACATCAGTTTCTCCAACTCAAGTTAAGATGTGATTCCAAAAATGAGGCAGATTCAGAACCCAGGTGGCCCATTAATCCGTCTACATGCCCGTTGGTTACGTGGGTTTTGCATAGAGTGAGTTTCCTTTCTTGTGCATGACCTTGTCCAACCGTTGGATGGCACACGTATGATTTAAAGTGAATGTCAGTCTACTTAAAAGTGGGCCTCACTTGTACCTAAAAGTTGGATCATTGCACCTCTTTTCTAGCCGCTCATTTTTCTAATACAAGTGTTATATGTCTGATTGGTGGACCAATATCGTTTTTTGGTCCAAGGCATTTTCAAACTGTACATTACCTGATGAATGGTCAGGATCTCTGATATGCCTACCATCCAAGCGTTGGAACTGGAAAGTAGACCCTGGATGGCAACCGCGATCCGTGCCTCGGTTTCCATCGAAACCCTCGTTGCGTCGGACGGGGATTGCGTAGTGACCCTGCGACCACCACCGACCTCCGTGGTGGCAGGACTCTATGGGGCCCACTGTGATGTATGTGTTTTATCCACACCGTCCACCCATTACAGCTCATTTTAAGCTATGAGACCATAGTTGAAGCATTTTTTAAGCTCAAGTGGAACACACCACAGGAAACAGTTGGGATAATGACTTCCACCGTTGAAATCTTCAATCCCCACTGTTTTCCGTGGCCTGGTCTACTTGAGCTTTGGGTAAGCTTCAACTTTGGGATTATGGCATAAAATGAGCTGTAAAAACGGATGGACGGTGTGGATAAAACACATACATCACGGTGGGCCCCTTAAAGTCCGGCCATCATGGAGGTCCGTGAGAGACAGAATAAGCGGACTAGGACGCCGATTGCCCATGACGCTGTCGGTAGCCAGTAGCTACTCGACGGTGCGATTTGGGCCCACCATGATATATGTGTTTTATCCATGCCGATCCATCCATTTTTCCAGATTATTGGCCACCATTAAAAACTTCTTGGGTACAAAAGTTTTGGACGAAACTGATATTTATCTTTTCCCTTTGTCCAGGTCTTTCTGAAATAATCAGCAGGTCGATGAAAAATAAACATTAAATGGCCGTAGTAAGTTTTTAAAAGTGGGCGTTCAATCAACACCGTTTTCTTGTAGTGTGGTCCACTTGAGATTTGGGTCTGCCTGATTTTACCATAAAAGGATCTGGAAAAATAAATGGACGGCGTGGATAAACTACATACATCATGGTAGAGCCCACAGAGCACCTTCCAGCAGCGTCAGTAGGCAATCCGCGTCCGGCAGACTCGGGCATGTTTTGTACGTGGAACGGGATTGGAAAACAGTAGCAGTCTACGTAGAGACAGTGACCGGAATCCTCTACACCCTTGTGGTAGAAAGCACGTACAACACCGAGTATGGGTACAAGATGATGTATGTGTGACATCCACTTGGCACATCAGTTTCGCCACCTCATGTTCATAGTACATAACAAATTTCATATGAATCCAAAACTCAGGTGGGCCACACTACAAGAAAAATAAAAAAATCATGAGTAAAACTCTAAATTCACAGGTGGGACCCACCAGATTTTTTTTTTAATTTATCAGGATGATTTTTGGAATGTCTCCTAGTGCATGGGTCTCACCTGATGAACAGGTTGGATGGCATATAACCAACACTGGCCCCTGAAAGTTTCCAATGGTGACTGTCACCATTACACTGTTCCCTGGGTATGGTTCACATGATTTATATATCGTTCTTAATTTTGGGATCGGGTCCTCACATGAGATGTATCCACTGATGGACGGAGTGGATGTCACACACACATCAAGGAGGGCCCACAAAGCTCAGGTGTTGCACGCTCTTCTTCTAAAATAGTGTTATGGATGATTCCAGTAAGTGAGAGAGAGAGAGAGAGAGAGAGAGAGAGAGTCGATGGGAAGTCGCTTTTAGGGTTAGATGGAAAGTAGGGGGCTGGTCCCATCCGGTGAACTTGTCGGGGGGAAGTAGCACTGCTTAAAGAGTGTGAGAGACGACCAGCTCCGTTTCTCCTCATAGAAAGGTCCATCTGCATCTTCGTTCCCCCGCAGCAACAAGAAGAAGAAGAAGAGATGGGCCACCACTCCTGCTGCAACCGTCAGAAGGTGAAGAGAGGCCTCTGGTCTCCTGAAGAAGATGAAAAGCTCATTCGTTTCATCACCACCCATGGCTATGGTTGTTGGAGTGAAGTCCCTCAGAAAGCAGGTCTCTCTCTCTCTCTCTCTCTCTCTCTCTCTCTCTCTCTCTCTCTCTCTCTCTCTCTCTCTCTCTCTCTCTCTCTCGTGAATATATCAGTGAGTGAACCTTGGATCCAGACCGTTCAATTAGTCGAGCCCCTTGACAAAATCTTACTATTGGAAGTTAAGAAACTAATCCATCTATCACCCATTTCTTGGATGGTTATGGTTATGAGAAGTTTGGAGAAGTGGCCCTGAGAGAGTATTTGGATCGAATGCTTAGGAATTCCTCAGAACTTATAATTGCTGAAATTTCTTGCCATTGCCTCATCCATGAGGCGGCACATCCGTTGGATGTTCGCCATTTTTCAGATTTATAGTGTTGATACCGTTTACCTATTACTACTCCATGGAAATCGAATCTGGCTTGCTTAACCATCTCTTGATCTATCTCTTTTTTTTTTCTTTTTCTTTTTCTTTTTATGCAGGGCTTCAGAGATGTGGGAAGAGTTGCAGGTTGAGGTGGATTAACTATCTGAGACCCGACATCAGACGAGGGCGGTTCAGCCCTGAGGAGGAGAAGCTGATAATCAACCTTCATAGCATTGTAGGGAACAGGTTAGGTTAATCTCCCAACCATTTATGGGGCCATTTGGGTGCATGAAAATGGCGACTTACAGAAAATGTAGCTTAGTTTACTGTGTTTGGGAAGACTAAGAACCCGGAAACCCCATCTCCATGGATTCTCTTTCGACAATTCAAACCATTTCTGCTTTCCTTCCCAAAGCCCATGATGTTTCCACAGAGAAAATCAGCTGGTTACAAAAGCTATAATCTTTGGTGTAGTAAAATACCTTATCTAGTCCCACCTCTTTCCAATGGTCTCTCTTCTCTCATTCATTCCTTAATTTATCACCTCGCCCCACCTAATGAATGTCTCAGATCCACCACATGTGTCACCTCCTCAATCTTTCGTCTTGTGAATACCACTTCTTTTGTGAAGATTCCCTACTTCTTTGCATCCAAATATGTACTCATCTTCTCATGGAAAACCGAAACTTATCACCCAAACATGATAACAAGCATTCTCTATAAGGATTGTTTTCCAAGAAACGCTTTCTTTTGTTGGACTCCATTTCCATGCATGCAAACAACTTCCAAGAAACTCTTTCTTTTGTTGGACTCATTTCCATGCATACATACAACTCTTACCTGTTTTTGTTTTCTTTTCCATGAAGGATACTACAGTAACACAAGCTTGAAGTGCAAGATCAATAGTCATCTCATTTCTAGGGTTTGCAACATAAACAATAATAAATAAATAAATAAATAAATAATGTTTTCAACTGGCACACACACACATTAGCTCATGTTAGATTCCTCCTCTTTGAAAACTTGGATTTGTAATGTGTATAAGGGTCTGCAGGTGGGCTCACATTGCAAGTCACTTGCCTGGGAGAACTGACAATGAGATCAAGAACTACTGGAATTCATGGATTAAAAAGAAGATACAGAAGCCTTCGACAGCTCGCATTACTGCCCCGATTCAGCCTAGAGTCAAGATGGTTCCATCAAATTATTATTCCGAACATCTGAATGTAGTATTCAACCAAGATTTACCAATCAAACCAGCTCCCGCACCGATGTTTTCTTCTCCTTTCTCTCTTCTCATGTTCGAAAACGAATTTGCTGGTGGTGCAATCGCACAAGAGGGACCCATCTTCCATGAAGTCTCAGGCGTGAATCCAAATGCGTGGAATTTGAATGGTAATCATCAGGTGCAAGCACCGGCCCCTCCATTGGCGATCACGGGTGGAATGGATCCGAATTATTTGATGCCATTGTTGGATAATATAGAGAACATGGTGCCTGTGGAGGTACAATCATGTTGCATGGAAGAGGATGGTGAGAGGATGGGAGGTGAATGCATTGAAAGGCAGGAGCTGAGTAAATGGGTGGAGTCCCAACAATGCCCAGGTTTTCTAATTTGGGAGCATGTTCAAGGACAGGTGAGTGGGGATGGCATTCAATCAGCTTCATCTGATATGGAAGCAGTGCTTGCTTCCTACCCCTCATCTTTATAAGGTCTTTATGAAGGTGCCCATCTCTCTCTCTCTCTCTCAAAGGGCTTGTGTTGTTTGTGGGTTTTTTTCTCTGTAATATCTTGAGAGAGAGACTGTAATGTGAGGAATGCATTTAGGAGCTCTGTTAAGTGAACAAGCGTGTATACAATAAAGCTCATCTACACGCCACACATGTACCAGCATTGCATGATAGGTCTAAGATCCAATCCATCAAACAGAAAGAAACAACTACATTTATGCCCTAAGCCAAAAATCAAGTTGATCCACTGGTCAGATGGGCCAAAGTTACTGCTCTGAAAACCTCGGTTGAAGTTTATTGACCCATCCACCTGTTTCCAATATTGGGGTCCATAAGATGAATGGACCAGATTATTTTCGGCAAACATTTAGAAGATCCGATCCGATCAACCTGATGGATGGATTGGATCTTGGACCTATAGTGACATGCTGGCACATGTGTGGCTTGTAGATGAACTTTATGGCTCAGGCATGTACGCAAAGCTCAGTTCTAGAAAGTGCATGCAACATTTCATGATCTTTGGAAAAATAAAGATGAAGAACAAAAAATTTGAGTCAAATGGAAGCTGTTGACGATTCGGTGATTATAGGACTCGAATCATCCGCCACACCTATTCTACGCAGCAGGTAAAATACCTAAGCTGTGAGACCCACCACGATGTATTCCTATAATCCACTCCGTCCATCATGTTCTTTCCTCCATTCTACAACCTGGGGTAAAATCTCAGAGAGACCCACATTTCAGATAGGCAACACCACAGGGAACTATGGGGATGGGATTCCAACCATAGGTTTGTGTGTGGGGCCACCACAGTGTCTACCGTTCATCAAACCCGTTAATCAGGTATAGAAAGAAATGAAATACAAAATTAACGCTGATCAAAATATCAGGCAGGCGACACCGTGTGATCTTGAAGGTTTTAGGAGCGGTCTTACAATGTTCCCATTGTTTAAGCCTATCAGAGTTCTAAGGGTTGATGTTTTGTATTTACCGTTAAAATAATGGTTCAAGCATGATGAACGGAGTGGATTAGATATAAAACTTGGTGGGCCCTTTAGAGTGGGTGTTTTACGCAGCTGCAAAGTCAGGCGTTGTAGGTGATTACGGTCCTCGATAATACATGCATTGGATTCCGGACTGTAGTGCAATGCCAGTGACAAGAAGTAAAAGTTCACTTTCTTTGTTATTTGCATGTAAAGGAACTGTTACTTCATCACTTTCTTTGTTCTTTGCATGTAAAGTGTCTGTGACTTCATCTCAAAGATTCCCAGCTTTCTCTATCTCCAAAGGATCAGCTGTGATACTCCTTCCCACCGTTGGATGGGCATCCATATTAGAGATCGGGACCATTCATCAGATATTGTACAATGTGAACATTCACTTGATTAAAAATCAATATTAGTCTGCTGATCAGGGAGATTGCACTTGCATGAGAAAAAAAAAACGGGTGGTTAAGAAAAAAGTGGAGTGGTCCAGGTTCAACGTACATGCTTGGCTCGTATTTCTTTTATAGATGGCACGTTCACAGGCAGGTAAAAACGACCCAAGTTCTGTGGGGCCCACCATTTTGTGATTATGACAGTCTATGAGTTGCTCCTTCTCATGTTCGTCGTACAGCCCCGGAGTTGCACCGGCCCAAAACTCAGGTGGGCTACGCCACCGGAGCGGTTTGCAGGAATTATTACACTTCTCATTTATGTGTGAATCACAGGGAAATATGATATCGACGCATATGCATTATAAATCCAAAATAAAAGAAGGTCCAAACCACACAATCAAATGACAATGCAAAATTTGTGTAAAGGGAAATTTTATTTTTCAAATACGAAAAACCTTCATTATGAAATAAAAGAATATAATGTTTTTCTCAATTCTTTATATTAGAAATTTCAATATAAAAATATTAATACAAATTACGATCCTTTGGTGCTTCAAGAAATCCAACCTTGTCTCTACAAGAAATCCCGCCCAAAAGATGAAAGCCAACCGCATGCTTTGAGAATCAAATCCATGGAGAGAGAAAAACTTTCAAGAATCTCCTCTTGAATACTAGCTTTTGGCACCAACCTTGTCATTCTTTTCTCTTTTTCTTTCTCCCTTCTTTTCCCATTTTCCCTCGCTACATCTCTCACAAAACTCACAAGGCAAACAGCCCATTTTCTTTCTTTTCATCCCACCAAGGGATGGGGCCTGTGACTCATGGGATAGGATCCCTGGAAACATTACACAATAATCTCCCCATCCAGGCAAAAGAGAAAGGTATCAACAAATATAGATACTCACCGGGCACCCCCAATACTAGCCAAATTCCTACAAAGCTCATATTTCTCCTTTAGAATAACCTTCACATCAGTGTGGATCTCTGGTTTGGGAATGATATGTAACATTCCAAATTCATGAAATTTTGGTTGTCATAACGGATAATATTCTTTTATTGCTTTAAGCCTAATTCTTAGAGAAATCTCTTCATCTACAACAACTCTTTATCAAACTTAATAACTGCAATATACTCTGCTTCTATCGTAGAAAGAGCAACACACTTCTACAATTTGGATTCTCAAGAATAAGCACCCTTATAAAAGTAAATAAATATCAAGATTCAATGTATGTATATCCTTTCAATGCAGGTTTTATACCTCCAAAACATAAACAAAAATTGAATGAACATTTTATGTATCTCAAAATCCACTTAATTGTTGCCTAATGTTCCTTGTAAAGATTAACAAGGTACCGACTGACAACACCCACTGCATGAGCAATGTTGACCTTGTGCAAACGATTGCGTGCATATACCAAAGTTTTCATTGTTGAAGAATAGGAGATTGATTTCATATCTTCTCTCCTTTTCAATCCCTGTGTAGCAGAGGCTTATAAGGAGTCTATGTCCTTTTTAGGAGTAGATATCTTCTGATATAGGTCTTGAGTTCACAAAAAAAAAAAAAAAATTGAATTCAAGATATATCGGGATCTATCGCCTATTAAAGGTAGAATGTTAAAGGCAATTTTTTATATTGTTGATTGGAACACTGGGTGTCAAAGCGCAAGTGTTACTTGCATTCGTACTTCTCTTTGTATGAGAGGTACAAGATACAAAAGATATTCTTCTCCTAGAACACATTAACCTTTAAGATCTTAACCTTAACATGTCATCAACATAAAGCAGAAGAATAATGAAACTATTATCAAAGATTATTTTTTTTTAAATAAACACAATGGTCTACTTATATTCTATTGTACCCATGACTCATCATTAACAAGTCAACTTTCTTATATCATTGCCTTGGGACTTATATCATTTTATTAAAGTTGTTCTTTAATTTATGAAACAAGTATTTCCCGCCTTCACTTCAAAACCTTCTGGCAATTCCATATAAATCTCTTCATTCAAATCACCATGAAAGAAAGTTATTTTAACGTATAATTGTCTTATCTCAAGTCTAAACCTACTGCTAGACCCAAAAACACTTGAATGAATGACATCTTCACCATTAGAGAAGGATATATCATCAAAATTAATTCTCTTCTTTTAGTCAAAGCCTTTTGTTGTGGGGGATTCCGAATTGGTCCAACACACAGTGCAGAAAGCCCACGGGTCTAGAGGCCCAAGCAAAATTCCTTAGCCCTTCCTCGAAGTTGAGGATCGATAAGGCCGAGTAGATAGATCGACGAGCCTTCTGAGCTATGGAGCAGCAACTGTTAAGCTTCCTACTGTCGTCCTATCAACGTCTGTGAAAGTGAAAGCTAGAGCAAAGTCCATGTCCTCAGTTCTCTATCAGACAGAGGCTGAGCAGTTATCCACAAGTGCTCCGCCCACCGAGCTGAGGAGCAACAACTGATGTCCCAAGCTAGACCAACAGAGGCAGAGATCGACCTCATCTCTCGAGAAAGACCTACACTCCGAGTGAGAAACCCAAAGGGAATGAGCTCGGGCACCGAGCTCCATATCCCTAGCAAACCAGGACGACCATCCGCTAAAGAGGTAGCACAACAAGTCCGGGGCAATTCCGCTTAACATGGACTAGATAGGGATAACGGCTCTATCTCAGCCATAAATCCCTCCAACCATTACGGATGAGACGACTCTCACCCATTTATGACTCTCCTAACGTATCCGTAAAGGATTCTAACACTTAGAGCCTCATTCTTCAACTCACTTTAGGGCATAAGCCCAAACATGAATGAGATACAAAACTCAAGTGGGCCATGCCATAAGAAACAGCAGAGAAAATCAATTGTTGAAACCTTCCTCGACCCACTGTGATGTTTAGATGCCGATCTAATCCATTCATAAAGTAATTCCTATATGGATGAAGGGAAAACACAAATATAACCTAATCCCAAAAAACTTATGTTGCCCTTTAGTAATGTTTCAATGGTGGGCATTCAGTCCTCACTCATGTGGTGCACTTAAATTTCTATTTACACCCGGCATTTCACAACCAGCTCTAATGAAAGGAATATTGCCACATATTGCACCCTCATATGGAATGTCAAAAAAGGTACTCATGGAGTGCAGAAAGATATCATAAGGATCCGGAGGAAACCTTCGGATCAGCTCTAATGAAAGGCATGTGTCACATCAGTACTTAGTGATGTACGCACACGAAAACCTAGAAGCGGTCATTCTTTCAGCGACGCATGACTGAAGGATATATGAACCATGTATATGCAGAATGTCTAAAAGCACATGTGACTCAGTATAACACTAAGGAAATGATACGCATCAACATATGGTCATATATGAATGTTCATACATACATCAAGAAACTTGTCGGCAACGTACTAAAAAAGGAAAGCTGTCACGAAATAGAAATACAAATAGACACGGCAACATACAAATTAGTTTGCCTTGCCTTGAAATAGAATCATAGTAGGTTGAGATTGCTAATTAGTCAATCGATCAATCCAATAGGCTAAGAAGATTATACGCAAGGCCACCACCTCCCTAAGTCTATAAAAGCAACAAGGCACGAAGAACTTCGGGCCCTCGCTAATCCAAACACAAAAATCTTTTACTCTGTGCAACGCCATCTATCTTAGCTTCTTGTCCCACATGGATGCCTATCTTAAAATAGTTTAACAGTCTCTCCACTTCTGTCCAGCACGATGTTATAACAAATTCAAATCGATTAGTGTTGCTTTAGTTTAGTTTCATCCATTTCTGTCCAGCACATCGCTGCAATAAGTTAGAATTAGCTTAGCTTGTTGTCCACGACCACATCATTGGACCCCAAATCCCTAAGTCCTTAGCAATTTTCTCAAACCTCAACTAGTTGGCCAAACCACAACTATCTCTCAACCGTCCAAGTTCAAGCAATCATCATCAATCCACAACCACTCCACCTACATGAACTGTCGTCAATAATTTCCTATGCTTTATTTATTTTCTTGGTAATTGTACTACACCCATATTCAATATAATAAAAAAATCAATACTTGGCCTTATCTTTCCTACTTTTTTTGTTAAGTTTTTGATTTGTTGATAAACGAATAAGCTATCACCATAGTGATAAAAAGTCCTTACTTTAAGGTAAAAAGAATCAATATAAAATACTAACGTTCCCCTTCACAAATCGCCTAATTCCTTATAAATCGATAGATGGCTAATCTTCTTGGATCTAGTCTTAATTAGTCTATTTCAATGCTTGGGATTAAAATACATTCTGTTTGATTCGAGTTGTATTTAACTTTGGCACGCTTGGCCCATATATGCATGCACACGCCTGATCGAAACTTGGCCAACCATTATATGTGTGGCCGAGTTGAAGCCAAACACTTTCGGATCTCTCTTATTAGGGCTCATGTCCTAAAATGAGTTGAAGAAATGAACGGATAGAGTGGATACTGTTTAGAGTCATTTTTGGCACACCCTCGCGATCTAATGAGATGTTGCTTCGTGTTAGCACTACGCGTTAAATAATGGATGAAATCCTACTCGCGTACTGAGAATATCATTTACACCTAGCTTGTCACAGCTAGATCAAACAATCTAGGAGGTGCCACGTGGCGCCATGCCATGTATGGTGCGACTTTAAGAGAAAAGGTTAGAGGCGTGCATACGATAGAGTAGTAAATGCTAAAGTTCTATCAAAAGTACTCTATGCAAAAGCAAGAGTCTCATTAAATAAAGTCTCTCTCCTTCTCTCTCGGCGTTAAATGCCAAAATCCTATTAAAGCATATTTCTATCTAGCATTAAATGTTAGAGTTATGCCAAAAGCACTCTCTACGAATGACAAAGCCAAGTGATGTAAAGACCAAAATAACTTTTGAATGCAAGACTCACAAAGGACTCTAGCCAACGCACGATTTGAAGAAGTGGGAGTCTCTCTCTTGTACACGTGACCGTACATGATAGGCTATGCTGATGTGGAAGAATCAAAGAGATTTTCACAGTCGATCATCCAAATCCTTCATGATATTAAAGACTACACAAGGCCACGCCTCCCAAAAGCCTATAAAAAGAGCACGTAATAAAAAGCTTAAGGCCCGCGCCAAACACAATTTATCTACAGTCTTACTTTTATCCTAGCGTATAGCATAGCATAGTTCTAGTTTAGATAGCTACTGTCCAACATTTATCTCTATAGTATTGTAGGAGTAAATTAAATGTCTTCAATCTTTCGTTGATGGATCCCAATCAACTAAGTTCTTACTTAAAAAATCAAAACTCTCTTGTCACTTCCCGTTGACCCATCCACTGTTGAAATCGGGTGCCTTTAATCTAGTGTTAAAACAGGTTTGTCAATAGGATCCACAAACTGCTCGATATTATCAAAAAAATTTCCAAAATCCTGATTTACTCTATGGACAGTTTTAGTCCTTATTTCGATTCTATCGAAGGAGGCTTCAATCCTATCGACAGGTCGTCAATGGCTGTCGATCCTATTAAAGGTCCTATTGATCGAATTGTTCAGTTTTATGCATGTGT
Organism: Liriodendron chinense; assembly: GCA_003013855.2. Lineage (NCBI taxonomy): Eukaryota > Viridiplantae > Streptophyta > Magnoliopsida > Magnoliales > Magnoliaceae > Liriodendron > Liriodendron chinense. The sequence continues at coordinate 130,996 of PVNU02002562.1, read as the reverse complement.
GGGTTTTTTTTATATATAATTCTGTAATGGTAGTATACAAACCGTGTTTATGCGGGATTAGAGTTAAGAGAGGAGATAAATAAAAAAAAAAAAAATGTAAGAGAGGGTTTTAAGGGGGATTAGGGTTTTCAACTTTAGGGTTTGCAAGTAAGTTGATCTCATCTCTTATAATTTCATTTTCATAATGGATTCTTTATCACTTTGTGTCGTGATTTTTTTCTCACAAGGGTTTCTTAATGTAAAATTCATGTGTTTTCTGTGGTTATTTCTCTTTCATTTATGTGATTCGACTCTAAGGTTGCTTCCACAACCCAACATCCGCCTCAATTGTTTGTCCATATAGGCGATCACAAGTATTTATCTTTATTTCTTTACTTCTTTTGTTTGTTAATTGTACTAAACCCCTAATACAAATTCATAAAATCGGCATTTTTAGCCTTTAATTTTTATTCTTTTTGTCCATCATTAATTACTCTATTGATAAATACGAAAGCTTGCAATTATCATTGAAAGAATAAATCCTTAAACATGAGAGGAAAAAAAAATCTATCAGGAAGGATTCACCCCCACTCTTTCGCAAATCGCCCGATTGTTGATCACAACCACTGGTTAGCTCAATAACTAGATTTCTAAATCCGATATTACTTAATTGTTTCTGCACAAGGTCACCAATAGAGATGGACACAAAGCAAGCCAACTCAAAAGCTCGACTCAGATTGGTTTAAAAAAGCCCAGCTTGGATTGGTTCAAATATAAGTTCAAACTAGACCAAGCCTCGGAGCCAAGCTCGTTCAAGAAAACAAACCAAACTCAAACCAGGGTAGTACTGGCTCGACTTGCCTTGAAGCTCAAATTGATTAAGCTCGGTTTGATTCTACTCATAGTTGTATGTACACTGTTTCCCGTGGTGTGATCCACATAAGATTCAATTTTTTTATCATGTCCTAAAATGATATGTAAAATTGGATGGATGGCACGGATACAATACATATACATTACGACGTGGATAATACATATACATGAATGCACACCGTTTCTTGTGGTTTGGTCCACTTGAGCTTTGGATATGATTCAATTTTGGATCATGTCCTAAAATGATATGTAAAAATGGATGGATGGCGTGGATAATACATATACATGACGGTGGGCTCGAAACCCACACCGTCATATTTCTAACTTTTTAATTCTTTTCTATTTAAACAAAAAAAAAAAAAAAAAAGAGTCGTCATCTGTTTGAACTCGCCCAATTTGATCAGTTCAAAATTTTCAACCGAACCAGATTTTTCTAGAGCAAACTAAACTCGGGCCACATGGGTCGACCCAAAATCTAAACTAGGCCAACCCAAGGTGGAAACAAAAATGAGCCAAACCCAAACTAGGGTTAACTTAGCTTGGCCTGGATTTATCCACCTCTAGTCACTAGCATTCAAAGAAACATTAAGTCAAGTACAACTCTAGTGCACCCACACATCGTAATCGCACACAAAATCTGTTCAAACAAAAAACATTGAGTCAAGTATAACTCTGGTGCACCCACACATCATAATTGCACACGAAATCAGAATACATGCATGGGCTTAGATCTGATTGAATTGCGCAAATAGATACAACACAAACATCATGGTGGCCCAACAGAGGTTTGGGTCACAGGGGAGACATCTAACATGGGGTTACAGGCAAGTCGTGGCCCAAAGCATCCGCCCTCACACCAAACGCGTTTGCAGCACACGTGAGGTTGAGTTGGGTTCTAACTCGAGCAAGAGCTCAGTTTTGTACTTTTCCCTTACATATGCCTAAATGATATGTACGGTTGAGATCCAAACCGTTCATGTGGTGGGCCGCATTGCTCCTCGATGAATAACCAGGTTGATCTGCTCGTTAGGTTGGCCATGTTTGCATAGAAGAAATGATCCATCAAAAGAGGGAAAGTTTGTATGTATATCTCCCACCATCCAAAATTTATTTGTGGGATTCGGAACAGGCATTTTAAAACGAACTTTTGAAAATTAACTTTTTGCAATAGTTGCTCGATTCCCGCCAGCAGCGTTTTAAATGGTATGAGATACGCATATGCATCACCGTGCGATCGAAGTCACTACCTTGATATCGACCAAGATGGAAGAGGACTGTGTACAGAGTAACTCTGTGGGGCCCACCATGGATGTATGTATCTTATACACGCCATACATCCGTTTTTTTTGGATCATTTTAAGGCCTAATTTCAAAATCGGATTGTTCGCTCGCCTCAAGTGTAAGGCTGCGATGTAGTAAAAAATCTTGGTAAGACCCAGGTCGATCCACAGGGAATTAGAAACAACTTCCAAACTACTCCAGCAACTCAGTTTTTGAAAGAAAATCAGTTTCAATTGGGTAATTAACTAAAACAGTAACTTAATAAAAAATCAGTGATATAAAGTACTAAGGCATTCAAGGATCCACTTGTAGCAATCCCATGTCAATTCAATCAATCCAAGTATAGAACACAACTAGATTTGAAGTCCTATCTCTCATCTAGTTGGAAAATAAAGCATTCACATACATTCAATCCAAATTAAGTTGAACTTCCAAGCTCTAGTCCATTCAATCAATGTGGAATTTAAAACCATAGCCTGCGGAGTAACAGCCATGCCTATGGACTATGGCCTGCTCAAGGGTTACTATAATTCGAATCTAAACAAGCATTATATGATAATCTCAGAGAATTGCAAGGAATTCATGTTCGGAACACATGAACTCTCATAAAACATCTCAAACTACCACTTTTGGAAACTAGAACATGAGAAAAATCCAAACTTGAATTAAAAAGTACTTGAATTAAACTGAATCCAACATTGAATTAGCTACAAGCTTCACCTCTCAGCCTTAGCTGAGAGGTTCTAGCCGAGCATATTCATGCTACAACTAAAAACTCTTAATAAAAGCATAAAACTAGAAAAACCGAAAATAGAAGAGTTGCAGACGCTCCACGACAACTTCCTCTCCTTAGAACCACGTTCCTTAGCTTCTCTGATGACCTAGGAAGAGCCCCTAGGTGTCCTTTTATAGTAAGAAAGCTCCCTTGCGTCGGAAACCTCTAGAATCTGCGAAAGGTTACGCAGTGCGCAGCAGATTTCGGAGTCCTGATTTAGAAAGGACTCTTTTTACATAGGGCCGATCGAACTAGTCTTTTAAACATCCAGGGAGTGTGGCCGACCGGTCAAGACCGGTCGGGCTTTGTTTTGGAAGCATCCAGCGTGCATAGCCGACCGGTCAAGACCGGTCGGACTTGCTTTCACTTTGTCCAGTGTGTATGGTCGACCGGTCAAGACCGGTCGGCCCTCCTTCAATGTGATCAGCTTCCATGGCCGACCGGTCAAGACCGGTCGGCCTTCTTCCATTTAATTCTTCTTCCTTTCTTTTTCTCCTCTTTATTCTTCTCTGTCTTCTCCTTGCTTCCTTCTTTCTTTGGTCCATCTTAGACCTTCCTCCAATGTCTTCAAATGACCCTTTTTAAGCTCCAATTGGATGAAGTCCGCTCTCATCCCTACAATCACAAAACATGTGTTAGATGAGCCTTTAAATCATGAAAATTATGCAAACCACATCATGTAATGGGCAATGCAATGTATAAATTGGAGGTTCAACACGGATCTTATATATCCAAAGCTTAAGTGGACCACACCATAGGAAACAGTGGGAATAATAATGTCCAGTACTGTTGAAACCTTCCTAGGGCCTACAATGATGTTTACTTGTTATTAAACCTTTTCATAAGGTCACACAGACACGGATGACGGTAAAACACAAATACCAGGGCGCGGTTTGGTTGGATCCTTGAGGTCGGTGGATCCCCAACTGTGGAGCCACTGTGATGTCTGTGCCTTACATCTACACCGTCCATGCATTTTGAAAGCTCATTTTAGGGCATGATCCAAAAATGAAGCAGATCCAAATCTTAGGTGGACCATATGAAATAGTAGTGATTGAATCCCCACCATTAAAAACTTCATGGGGCCCACTCAAGTGTTTATTTTCCATCCAGCCTTTTGAAAAGTTCACAAAGACCTGGATGAAGAGACTACACAAATATGCTTGATCCAAGACTTTTGTGGCCCATGAGAAGTTATTAATGGTCGAGTGCCACTGTTTACTGTATTATGGTCCACCTGAGATCTGGATCTACTTCATTTTTGAATCATGCTCGAAAATAAGTTTTCAAAATAGATGGACAGCGTGGATGTAAGACACACAGATCACATAGTGGACATGGATGCCAGGGATCCACCAGTGGATCCCAGCCGCGCCCATCATCTTGATCCAAAACTTTTGTGGCCCCAAGAAGTTTTCAGCGGTAGGCGCTTAATTCACACTATCTCCTGTGGTGTGGTCCACTTGAGCTTTATACGTGCTTCAATTTTGAGCTCATGCCCTAAAATGATTTGGTAAAATTGATGGAAGGCATGGATAAAACACATAAATCATGGTGGGCTTCACAGAGTTTATTCAGTAGGCAATGCGATTCAGACAAGAGTGAACATTCGACGCATATCATGCCGCTAGTTTTGAGTGAATTTTAGATACAGGATCTGTCCCACTAAATGAACAGTTCGGATCTGCCATTGCATACCTGAGTAACTTAGTACTGTCCAAAACTTCTTGGAGACCACATAAGTTTTGTTTCGAGCTGATATTTGTGTTTTCCTTTCATTCATGTCTGTGTGACTTTATGAACATGCATTGCTGTGGGCTTGAGGAAGATTTCAACGGTGGATATCATTATAACTACAGTTTCATGTGGTGTGTAGTCCACTTGAGCTTATGCTTCAATTTTGGGCTTATGCCCTAAAATGAGCTTCCAAAAAGGATCTACGGAGTAGATAAGACAGATACATCCACTGTAGGACCCACAGTTTATTCAGTACTCCGGCACGCAACCCGCTTCCTCGGATCTAGCACTTGTGCTAGGAAGCAAGTGTGAGAAGCGTGTAAATGAAAACTGCACCCGGTTGAGTGCACAACCGTTGTGCGTGCGAGATCTAAGCCCATTATTAGGTGGGCCAATCAATCAGATGGCGTGTTAAGTCTCACAATGAATGATGGTGGATGGTTTTCCAACTCTAATAGCACAATAAATGTACTAATAGAAAAAGGCCCAACCGTTCAGATGCAATGGAATGAAAATTAGAACGGACGTGGATTGCGTACAACCCTGGTCGAACCTTTAAGCGTCCGACCAGATCTGTGTGGGGTCCCACCGGGTGGTTTCTGTTCACCCAAGACGTCCATCACTTTTTTAAGATCATGTTAAGGCATGGGCCCAAGATTAAGTTACATCAGACGCTATAGTGAACCACACCAGAGATGACTCTGGTATTTAATGCACCTTTCATTTACTGCTCTGGGCATTTAATGCAACCCAGGCTTTCTATCTGACGTGGCTCAATATAGCGTTGGATCTGCCTTATTTTAGGTCCCATTTCTTATCATGATCTGAGAAAAGGAATAGAAGGTTTGGATAAACATATTTTGTCAGTAATAGTTTTAGTGACAAAACTATTACTGACAAAATATTTTTTGTTGGAAAAAAATCATTTTTACCAACGATATATAGAAATCGTCGGTAAAAATCGTTTCAGATTTTCGCCACCGTCAGATTTTCTTCCCGCCATACATTTTTACCGATGAAATTATAATTTCGTCGGTGAAAAGTTTATTACCGATGAAGTAATCTGTCACTAAAAAATTAAAATAGAAATTTTGATTTTTATCGAATTTTTGTCGGTAAAAGTAACACTTTTACTGACAAAAATTTTCGTCGGTAAAAGTCATTATTGCCGACAATTGTTGCCTGTCGGTAATAATGTGTGATTCCCGCCAGGTAAAATAAAAGACCTTTACCGACAAAAATTTTCGTCGATAAAAGTATTTAAACTGACTTTTACCGATGAAAATTTTCATCGGTAAAAGTCTTTTATTTTTTTTAACACCCGATCGGCCCTCTCATTTCTCTCTCTCTCTCTCTCTCTCTCTCTCTCTCTCTCGCGGCCCACCCTCCTCACCGTCTCTCCTTCAGCGCTGACCACCGTCACCGTCATTGGCAACCCACCCGCCTCAGCCGACCACCCCCCTCAGCCGACCACCGTCACCGGCGCTAGCCACGCGCCTCCACCGGCCTCCGTACGCCGCCGCCATCTCCGGTAACCCTCTCTCCCTTCCTTCTTCCTCTATTTCCTCTCTCTCTCTCTCCTCATTGTTGATTGTGGGGCCCACTGCCAAAATCCAATGCATGTGGGTCCCACCATCGTTGTCCATTTCATGTGGGTCCCACCATCGCTGTCCATCGTCCATTGCATGTGGGGTTCGCCTTAGCAGTCCACTATTTGGTGGGGCCCACTGATTTAGTAAATCCCTAATTAGGGATTTCGAAATTAAAATCCCTGATTCCTTCCTTAATTAGGGATTTTAAACTTTAAATTCCAAATTTGTGATTCATAAATTAAATCGAAATTGAAATACCTAATTGTGGGGCCCACCGTCGCTGTCCACTACCTGTGGAGCCCACCGTCGCTGTCCATTGTTTTGGATCAAGCATATATTTGTGCGGAGTAAACTCTGTGGGGCCCACAGTGATTTACGTATTTTATCCACTCCGTCCATCCATCTTAACAAGAAATTTTAGGTATGGTGCCAAAAAATGAAGCATATCAAAATCTAAAGTGGACCACAACACAAGAAAAGTGTGAACTGAATGTCTATCATTGAAAAATTCTCGAAGGACACAGAAGTTTTGGATCAAGCTGATATTTGTGTTTTCCCTTCATCCATATCCATGTGATCTTATGAACAGGTTGGATGACAAATAAAAATCACTGTAGGGCCCGGGAATGGTGGAAATCATTATTCCCACTGTTTCCGTTGCATGGTCCACTTGAGATTTGGATATGCTTAAATTTTGGGCTCAACCACTAAAATGAGGTGGAAAAACATAAGGACGGAATAGATAAATCACATACATTCTAGGTGGGCCCAACTGAGTTTACTCTACACGATAAGAGCGTGCAGAGTTACTCATGGTGGGCCCCATACTTATTTGTTCACAAAATAGTCATTAGGTATTGGATTAGACTTGATTCATGGTGTTGATGATTCTGCGATTTTCATATGCTTGTGTATCTGGAATTGATGGAGCAAACCTGAATGTGCGTCGGAGCTACCCGTGGTTGATTTATGTGGATGTATGTTGTGGATGTATTTGGCTTATTATTAATAGTTATTTTTTGTCCACAAATGGTAGTATAATAGAATCAGTTAGCCCATTTGGAGATTTCTATATTGCCGAGCATAAATAAAGTGTGTTTTGGAGGTATAGAAATCTGCCAAATTGTCATGTTGGACAATCCAAGGTTGGATAGATTGGAATGTTCTTGTTGTTTGTCATTTACATTCTCTGTCATTAATTTCGTGCGGTAACTCTCCTATTCTCTCTGGATATGTTTCTTATGTTTATTTCCATTGTCAATTTAATCCACACAATGTGTGGATACTTGACGTGGAAATGAAATGTAAGGTAAATATATCTGAAGAGATAGAGGGAGATGCTGTCGAAATTTAGGCTTGGGCATTTAAATGGAAATAATGATTGTATTTCAATCTATCCATCCTTGGATGGGCGACTGATTGTATTATATTATCATTTAGTGGCAAATTAGATGACGAACATGATACTTGTGATTAAGAGTAGTTGATTGATATTGATGTTGAGCGGGGGTCCTTGGAATGTGGGAACCGCTGTTGTGACCATGCTGAAGCTGGCCTATTCCTATGGACAACAATATGGGTGGCCTGGACATTTTGACAGGCCCGTGTTTATGTATTAGCTCGAAATTAATGGAGCAGACCCAAATGTGCGTCGGAGCTATCCAGGTGTTAAGCGAGGGTCCCTGAAAGGTGGGAACTGCTGTTGTGATCATGTTGAAGCTGTCCATTTCCTATGGACAGCAATATGGGTGGCCTGGCCATTTGGACAGGCCCGTGTTTATGTATTAGCTCGAAATTGATGGAGCATACACGGATGTGCGTCGGAGCTATCCGGATGTTGAGCAGGGGTCCCTGGAAGGTGGGAACCGCTGTTATGACCATGATGAAACCGTCAATTTCCTATGGACAGCAATATGGGTGGCCTAGCCATTTGGACAAGCCCGCTTTGTGTGGAGCAGACCTGGATGTGCATCGGAGCTATCCGTAACTTGGTTGAGTCTCCAAGATCTACACCCTAAACCCTAAACCATAAACCTAAAACTAAAACCTATAAGCTACGGCTAAACCTAAACCTAAACTCAATTCACCTAACCTAAACCTAGACCCAAACTCAAAAACCTAACCCTAAACCCGATCCCGAACCTGAAATCCTAAACCTAGGCCTAAACCTAATCCTAAACTCAAATCACCTAACCTAGACCTACACCTATTCCTAAATCCATTCACCTAACCTAAACCTAGACCCAAGCTAAAAAACCTAACCCTAAACCCGATCCCGAACCCGAAATCCTAAACCTAGGCCTAAACCTAATCCTAAACTCAAATCACCTAACCTAAACCTACACCTATTCTTAAATCCACAATTCTAACCTAAACCTAGACCAAAACTCAAAAACCTAACCCTAAACCCGATCCCGAACCTGAAATCCTAAACCTAGGCCTAAATATAATCCTAAACTCAAATCACCTAACCTAAACCTACACCTATTCCTAAATCCATAACTCTAACCTAAACCTAGACCCAAACTCGAAAACCTAACCCTAAACCCGATCCTGAACCTGAAATCCTAAACCTAGGCCTAAACCTAATCCTAAACTCAAATCACCTAACCTAAACCTACACCTATTCCTAAATCCATAACTCTAACCTAAACCTAGACCCAAACTCGAAAACCTAACCCTAAACCCGATCCTGAACCTGAAATCCTAAACCTAGGCCTAAACCTAATCCTAAACTCAAATCACCTAACCTAAACCTACACCTATTCCTAAATCCATTCACCTAACCTAAACCCAAACCCAAACTCAAAAACCTAACCTTAAACCCGATCCCGAACACGAAATCCTAAACCTAGGCCTAAAGCTAATCCTAAACTCAAATCACCTAACCTAAACCTACACCTCTTCCTAAATGCACAACTCTAACCTAAACCTAGACCCAAACTCAAAAACCTAACCCTAAACCCGATCCCGAACTCGAAATCCTAAACCTAGGCCTAAACCTAATTCTAAACTCAACTCACCTAACCTAAACCTACACCAATTCCTAAATCCACAACTCTAACCTAAACCTAGACCCAAACTCAAAAACCTAAACCTAAACCCGATCCCGAACTCGAAATCCTAAACCTAGGCCTAAACCTAATCTTAAACTCAAATCACCTAACCTAAACCTACACCTATTCCTAAATCCATTCACCTAACCTAAACCTAGACCCAAACCCAAAAACCTAACCCTAAACCCGATCCCGAACCCGAAATCCTAAACCTAAGCCTAAACCTAATCCTAAACTCAAATCACCTAGCCTAAACCGACACCTATTACTAAATCCACAACTATAACCTAAACTTAGACCCAAACTCAAAAACCTAACCATAAACCCGATCCCGAACTTGAAATCCTAAACCTAGGCCTAAACCTAATCCTAAACTCAAATCACCTAACGTAAACCTACACCTATTCCTAAATCCACAACTCTAACCAAAACCTAGACCCAAACTCAAAAACCTAAACCTAAACCCGATTCCGAATTCCTAAACCTAGGACTAAACCTAATCCTAAACTCAAATCACCTAACCTAAACGTACACCTATTCCTAAATCCACAACTCTAACCTAAACCTAGACCCAAACTCAAAAACCTGACCCTAAACCGGATCCCGAACCCGAAATCCTAAACCTAGGCCTAAACCTAATCCTAAACTCAAATCACCTAACCTAAACCAACACCTATTCCTAAATCCATTCACATAACCTAAACCTAGACCCAAACTCAAAAACCTAACCCTAAACTCGATCCCGAAGCCGAAAACCTAGGCCTAAATCTAATCCTAAACTCAAATCACCTAACATAAACCTACACCTATTCCTAAATCCACAACTCTAACCTAAACCTAGACCCAAACTCAAAAACCTAAACCTAAACCCGATCCCGAACCCGAAATCCTAAACCTAGGCCTAAACCTAATCCTAAACTCAAATCACCTAACCTAAACCTACACCTATTCCTAAATCCACAACTCTTACCTAAACCTAGACCCAAACTCAAAAACATAACCCTAAACCAGATCCCAAACCCGAAATCCTAAACCTAGGCCTAAACCTAATCCTAAACTCAAACCACCTAACCTAAACCTACACCTATTCCTAAATCTACAACTCTAACCTAAACCTAGACCCAAACTCAAAAACCTAACCCTAAACTCGATCCCGAAGCCGAAAACCTAGGCCTAAATCTAATCCTAAACTCAAATCACCTAACATAAACCTACACCTATTCCTAAATTCACAACTCTAACCTAAACCTAGACCCAAACTCAAAAACATAACCCTAAACCAGATCCCAAACCCGAAATCCTAAACCTAGGCCTAAACCTAATCCTAAACTCAAACCACCTAACCTAAACCTACACCTATTCCTAAATCTACAACTCTAACCTAAACCTAGACCCAAACTCAAAAACATAACCCTAAACCCGATCCCAAACCCGAAATCCTAAACCTAGGCCTAAACCTAATCCTACACTCAAATCACCTAACCTAAACCTACACCTATTCCTAAATCCACAATTCTAACCTAAACCTAAACCCAAACTCAAAAACCTAAACCTAAATCCGATCCCGAACCCGAAATCCTAAACTTAGGCCTAAACCTAATCTTAAACTCAAATCACCTAATCTAAACCTACACCTATTCCTAAATCCACAACTCTAACCTAAACCTAGACCCAAACTCAAAAACATAACCCTAAACCCGATCCCAAACCCGAAATCCTAAACCTAGGACTAAACCTAATCCTAAACTCAAATCACCTAACCTAAACCTACACCTATTCTAAATCCATAACTCTAACCTAAACCTAGACCCAAACTCAAAAACCTAACCCTAAACCCGATCCCGAACCCGAAATCCTAAACCTAGGCCTAAACCTAATCCTAACTCAAATCACCTAACCTAAACCTACCCCTATTCCTAAATCCATTCACCTAACCTAAACCTAGAACCAAACTTAAAAACTTAACCATAAACCCGATCCCGAACCCGAAATCCTAAACCTAGGCCTAAACCTAATCTTAAACTCAAATCACCTAACCTAAACCTACACCTCTTCCTAAATCCACAACTCTAACCTAAACCTAGACCCAAACTCAAAAACCTAAACCTAAACCCGATCCCGAACCCGAAATCCCAAACCTAGGCCTAAACCTAATCCTAAAATCAAATCACCTAACCTAAACCTACATCTATTCCTAAATCCACAACTTTAACCCAAACCTAGACCCAAACTCAAAAACCTAAACCTAAACTCGATTCCGAACCTAAAATCTTAAACCTAGGCCTAAACCTAATCTTAAACTCAAATCACCCAACCTAAACCTATACCCATTCCTAAATCCACAACTCTAACCTAAACCTAGACCCAAACTCGATAACTTAACCCTAAACCCGATCCCGAACCTAATCCTAAACCTTGGCCTAAACCTAAATAAACCTAAACTCAGATCACCTAATGTAAACGTAAACTGACTCTAATCTTTGCATTGTAGATATGGATAAGAGTTGGATGCGAGCTAAGTATCAGTTTGGCCTAGAGTATAAACAAGGTGTTAAGGAGTTCTTGGAATTTAGGCGATATCGGGCAGATTCAGGTAATAGAATTAGGTGTCCATGCCGAAAATGCAAGAACATGGTTCACAAGACTTCAGGCAAAGTAGAAGACGATTTGTTTATAGTTGGGATTGACCAGGGTTACACTTGGTGGATTCATCATGGTGAAGACTTCCACCAAAGAGTTGAGGCCACTGAAGTATTTGCTGACCCAATTGTGCCTAATGACGACGATGAAGACGTTGACGAAGATGTTGACGAAATGCAAGATATCATAGGGGATGTGTTAAGGGAAACAATTGCGAATACTGATTTTGCAGTGACAAGTAGTAGCCAGGATATTCCTCCTATGAGTGATGCCGAATCAGAAAAGTTTAGTAGGATGTTGAGGGATGCGCAACGTCCACTCTATTCGGAGTGTAGGAACTTCTCCAAGTTGAATTTTCTTACAAGGTTACTTCATTTGAAGACAATAAATCGCTAGAGTAATAAATCGTTCAACATGTTACTTGGCTTGTTGAAAGAAGTATTACCTGAAGGTGAGACATTGCCTAAGTCTCATTACGAGGCAAAATCCTTAATGCGAGACTTGGGCCTTGGTTACATCCTCATACATGCATGTATAAATGATTGTGTATTGTATTGGAAAGAACATGAAAATATTGAAGAGTGTCCACAATGTGGAGAGTCTAGGTGAAAATATGACGAAGCCAAGCGTAAGAAAATTCCACAAAAGGTGTTAAGGTACTTTCCATTGAAACCCAGATTACAAAGATTGTTTACGACGAGCAAGACTGCTGAAGATATGAGGTGGCATAAGGAGAAATGCATTCATGATGATAATACATTGAGGCACCCCGCTGACTCTGAAGCCTGGCAAAATTTTGATAAGCAATATGACTGGTTTGTAGAGGATTCTCGCAATGTTCGGCTAGGTCTTGCAAGTGATGGTTTTAATCCATTTGGTAATATGAGTAGCTCGTACAGTATGTGGCCAGTGATACTTATGCCCTACAATTTACCTCATTGGTTATGTATGGAGTCATTTTTCATGATGTCATTATTTATTCCTGGACCCAAGTCACCGGGGAATGACATTGATGTGTATTTGCGACCGTTAGTAGATGAGTTACACGAGTTGTGGAGTCAAGGTGTCCAGACGTATGACACTTTTGCAAAACAGATATTTTGATTGCATGCAGCGGTCTTGTGGACAATAAATGACTTCCCTACATATGAGAATTTGTCTGGGTGGAGCACGAAGGGAAAGTTGGCTTGTCTTATATGTAGTGCTAAGACTTGTTCATTGTCATTGAAGCATAGTAAAAAAATGTGTTATATGGGCCATCGTCGCTTCCTTCCGAGGGATCATAGTTGGCGCAGGAAGACAATAATCTTTGATGGCAAACAAGATCATAGGCCACCACCGAAAGAACTATCTAGAGAAGATGTGTTACAACAATTGAGCAATATTGAAGAAGTTAATTTGGTAAGGCACCGCACTTAAAGAAGAGAAAATGCACAGTATTGGAGTATAACTGAAGGAAGAAGAGCATTTTTTTAGTTGCCCTATTGGAGTCATCTGAAATTGCGACACAACTTGGATGTCATGCATATTGAGAAGAATATATATGACAATGTCTTTGGAATATTGATGAACATAGAGAAGAAAATAAAAGACAGTTTTAAGGCTTGATTGGATCTACAAGCAATGGGTTTAAGGAAAGAGTTACACTTGCAACCACATGAAAATTCATATACTATACCAGCAGCCTGCTACACATTAACAAAACTAGAGAAAAAGCGTTTATGTGAATGGTTGAGATCGATGAAGTTTTTCGATGGGTATGCATCGAATATCTCTCGGCTCGTAAACATTACGGACTGTAAGGTAACAGGAATGAAAAGTCATGAATATCACGTCCTTCTGCAACATCTAATACCGGTTGCGATTCGTAGATTTCTTAGCAAGGATGTCAGTGCTGCGCTGATTAAGTTGGGGATATTCTTTAAGGATTTGTGTTCGAAATCTTTGAATGTAAAGGTTATTAAACGACTGGAGAAAGATATTGTCGTAATCCTTTGCAAACTTGAAAGAATATTTCTACCTGCATTTTTCGATGTCATGGTACACCTAGCGATTCACTTACCGCACGAAGTAAAGCTTGCAGGCCCAATACAATATCGTTAGATGTATCCGATCAAAAGGTGATAGAACAATGATCCTAAATTTTTTTCATTCCATAAACTACGTATATCCATGTTTTCATGTGTATAACATAGTGATTTTGTGTACAGATACCTTCACATATTAAAACGATATGTGAGGAATAAGGCACGTCTAGAGGGATCCATTGCTGAGGCGTACATTGTTAATGAGTGTCTGACATTTTGCTCTATGTATCTTCGTGGCATAGAGACTAGATTCAACCGAGAAGATCGGAATGCCGATGAAGGGCAGGAGCATAAACAAGGACTCATATCTATATTCGCACATAACGTCTGTCCTTTAGGATCGCCGACGTTTCAGGATATGGACCTTCGGGATCAAGCAAAGGCATGGTGGTACATGTTGCATAATTGTGAAGAAATAAAGTCGTACTTAGAGTAAGTCTTCAATCGATAATTATATATCTACATACGATGATCTTAAAATTTCTTGCGACAACGTGTCAATTATGTATAGCGAACACATCGAGGAGATGAAATCCCAATACCCTACAAATTATCATCGAATGCATCAGGATCAGTTTCCAGAATGGTTCGCAAAACGTATAAGATTAATTCACCTTCTATCTCACAACACTTACAATATTGTTGTATTGCATAATATTTACACGTAATCTCAAATCCATAAACATTTATATTCTGTACATGATGATAGATGAAGACGTTGCGCGCTAGCAATTCTGCAGATGAGTCTAATGCACTCTACTCACTGGCGTGTGGCCCTAATAGACGTGTATCTAGATATACAGGTTGTATTGTAAACGGGATTAGGTTCCACACTAAAGAGCGTAAGAAGTATAGGACCACACAAAACAGTAGGGTGGTTGTGAAGGGAACTCATGAGGAGGTAGAAAATGATTTTTATGGCGTTTTGACGGATATTATTGAGCTGAATTATTGTATGAGAAAGCGGGTGTACTTATTTAAATGCAATTGGTGGGACATTGAAAATAAAAAGTTGGGAATACAGACTGATGACTACTTCACGAGCGTAAATTTATCTCGAAAGTGGTTTAAAGATGACCCATTTATCATAGCCGGCCAAGCCGAACAAGTATTCTACCTCGCTGACACCAAGTTAGGCGGCTCTTGGCACGTGGTGCAGAAAATAAAGCCCAAGAACATATTTGACGTTCCCGAACTAGACGTTGAAGATAGCGATGAAGGGAGAAATGGAACATCGTCAGTTGAACAAGCATATCAAGAAGACATGCCATCTTGGGATAGAGGGAATGATCCAAATATTGATATTGATGTGGTGCAATTGAATAGAGATGATGTACCACCTGATCATGTTGATGCCTCAATCATAAATGACATTGTTAGAGATGATAGCGCTTTCATTGATGACGACGTTGCAGACGATGAAGAGAAAATACTGATCAGCGATAGTGCTGGTGAAGAAGAAAGAGTCATAAGCAATAATGATTCAGACGACGATTATTAAATGTATACAAGATTTACATGTCATTTTTCAATTCGAATAATTTGATTATTACATGTATATATGTTTTACAAGTCATGATTTATTCCTTGAATTGACTTGTTTATAATCCACATTTACAATTAAGTCACTTTCTGATCATGTCCTCCACAAACTAGAGCGCAGCGGAAGCACGCAGCATACTTCATCAGCTATTGCGGATGGACTTTTCGACCCTATATTCCTCTGGTAGGGCTAGAGAGATACCCGGTCTGGTTGATAAATGTAAGGAGGAAGACGATGACTCAGATGAAAGATTATACAATCTCAAAGAAATTCCAAACCTAATGGAGGAATATAACCGCAGAAAACTTCGTATGAAAGATGCGACATTGTCACTTGCACATATGAACGGAGTCTCGAGAGATCAGATTTCTCCTATTGTGACTGGCTTGTTGGCTGTAACAATGTTAAGTGTTTCATACAGCTTGACATATACATCTGCAGCGTACGATAACTTACGCAGGGAGTATTTCGGATAGTTGATCCGAAGTTGATTCATATTACAATGAAATATATGTATTTAATATAGAATGACAATGTGTAATGGATTTTTTAACTTTTATATTCTATTTACGGTTATTATATTCTGCTTGCATTATAGTGTAATGGTTTAATCATATTTTTATCATCTCTCTAAGCATAAGCACAAATTCATTCTACCATGAACACTACTTAGACTATAAAGTTTAATGTGTTTATTATATTGATGTTGATAAACTTGCATTGACATTGTTTAAAATTATAAGTTTGTATTTCAGACATATTCAGTCACGGCACCAAGTGGGAGATCAGGTCGTTCGCGCACCGGATCTACCCCTTCCACCCGTGATGCGACGTAGACAGCATCAACGTCGCACGGTGCATCACAGGCGTCTGATCATTCGGTTCAGTATACACCGGCACTGCATGTAAATCTAGACATTTATTTAGTGATTTCTGTTTATGTTGTTACTTACATATTTCTTTTTGCGACAACATCTTCTACCAGCCGACGAGGACGTGGACCCACGCGTGGGTTAGTTTTAGAGCGACTTATGAGTGAGGGTAGGGTGGCGGTAGAGTTCCCACAGGACTACCTTAGACCTGTTGGGGACAGTGCCAGACTGTTTACGTCTGAGGTAGGTGTCCTATGCCGATCTCTGATCCCTACCACCACCCTCCGTTGGACTGACGTGACAGATGATGTACGACAGCTCATCCGTCAACGCCTTCAAGTAAATTTTAGTAAATTGAAATTTTCTTTTGTGAAAGTTCAATTACAGTTAATTAGTGATTTTCTTAATAAGTTTATTGCCTTAATCTATTATTTACGAAACTGTAGGATAAATTTGTCTTCGATTTGAATGTTCCTTACATTTCTTATGCCGTCGACAACATAATTAAAGAGCGGTTCAAGGAATACCGCGGAGAGTTAAAGCAGCGGTACAAAAGGTGCAGGACGCACGATGAGGCCGTACTGTCCGCACCGCCACACGTGACTACAGACGACTGATAGATACTCTGCGAGAGATTTTCGTCGGAGGCTTTTCAGGTAATATTTACATATTTACGATATCTTAAAGTAACAATTAAATTCGTAATTAATAACAATGTATTTTGTATAATATGTTCAGAAGAAGAGTAGAATAAATTCTGCGAATAGGGAAAAGTTACAAGTAAACCACGTAGCTGGTTCAAAGTCATTTGTACGACATCGTTACGATATGGTAAGAAATTATTGATGATTATTAAGTTAATATATTATTTTGATTGACATTTATTATAAGTCTTCTTTCCTTTCGATTGTGCAGCGAGATTCCGTCACCGGCCAGGAGCTTGGACCAGTAGACCTCTACAGAGGGACTCACTGTCGGCAGGCAACGGGATCTTAGGTTCATCCTAGAGCCAGTGAGCATTGGATAAAAATCTTTACTTTGTAAAATTTAATTACATTGATCGATAATAATGTCATTCATGTCATTTGTTATGAAATTTCATATGTTTTCATTACAGGCAGCGATAGACACCATACGCCGTCAGCCCACTCCGATGGTAGTTAGCGGAGTGAGCCAGAAATCCTGAGCGAGGTGCTTGGCACCCGTTCTGGATATGTGCGTGGGCTTGGCCATGGTGCCAAGCTCATGACACCCACTAGAAGTGGCTCCAGCCGATCCGTAGTTGGTGAGAGAGCTCTACGCCAAGCTGATATCGTAGAGAGAGAGGTTCAGCAGCTACGGGTCATCGTCGTCGATGAGATTAAAGAGCAGCTAGAGAGGCAGAGGGAGGAGGAGCAGAGGCGGAGGGAGGAGAAGGAGCAGAGGCGGAGAGAGGAGGAGGAGAGGCGACGGAGGAGCAGGAGAGGAGGATCGAGGAGTTGCGGCTGGAGCATGAGCGATGGATGCAGGAAATGTTTCAAGCTCTCGCTGCACGCTTTGGCACCAATGCCCCGCCACCTCCGCCTTCATCTTCGTGATCTTTTTTTTTCTAATGTACGAATTTTAACTTATATGTATTTGTGCGTGAATGAATGTTGGTTGTTTGTGGATGTGGAATGGATTATTTGTATATGGATGGTGTAGTTTGTGTTTGTTCGTATGTATGTGGATGTGAATAAGATAAAAATGTATTGTAGTAGGTTTATTTACAGGTGTATATTAGGAATTGTTTCCTGAATTTTGAAAACAAATGGAACCGAGAAAGGGAATACTATTACCGACAAAATATTTCGTAGGTAATAGCGGAGAGTAGGAATTTTTACCGACGACATTTTTCGTAGGTAAAAAACTTTTCAAACTTTTTACCGACGAAATTTTTCGTAGGTAAAAACTTTTCAAACTTTTTACCGACGGAATTTTTTATAGGTAAAAGTTATTACCAATGAAACTTTTCATAGGTATAAAGCTAAATCGACGAAAATTTTCGTCAGTAAAAGTTTTTACCGACGAAAATTTTCGTAGGTAAAAGTTTTTACCTACGAGCTACATTTTTCGTCAGTAAAAGTTTATTCACCGACGAACCACATTTTTCTCTGACAAAAAATCATATCATTTTTCGACGATTTTTTTCGTCGGTAATTATTTTATTATTGCCTACGAAATGATTTTTCGTCGGGAAAAGCCTTTACCGACTTCCTTTTTGCGACGATGTTAGCCGCGAAAAATTTCATCGGGAATAACATTTCCCGACAAAATTTGACTAAAAACCAACTGAAATAATTCGTCGGTAAAAACCTAATTTCTTGTAGTGAGATCTGGTTGGATGCTTAAAGGACCGACCAAGGTCGGACGCAATCCGCGTCCATTAGAACGATCACCCTCATGTAGTGCTCCACCTGTTAATATGGTGGAAAGGGTAGAGCATGGGCTCCACTCAGATTTTAAGACCTATTAGAAACTAAGAGGATTGGGTACTACCCCCACCAGGACCTAGCTAGAAATTGGACGGTCATGTTAGGAGCTATGTGAGGTCCACCATGATCTTGATGTTTTATCATGCTGTCCATTTATTTTGACAAATCATTTTAGGGCATGAGCCCAAAAAGGAGGCACATTAAAGGCTTAAGTGGACCCCACCACATGAAGCTGTGGAGATTTAAAGCCTACTGTTGGAAACTTCTTGCGGGCCTCGGAAGTATTAGATCAAGTTGAAATTTATATTTTCCCTTCATACATACAAGTCTATGTGACCTTTTGAACAGGTTGGATGGCAAATAAACACCACGGGCTACCCTATGAAGTTTTTAATTGGAAGAGCCCAATCCCCATTGCTTCATGTACGTGGTGTGATACAGGCCTTTGATCTGCCTCCTTTTTGGTTCATGGCTTATCTCAAATAAGTTATTTATTGTTATAAGTAGAAAAAAAAAAAACTTATTTGGTGGTTATCTAAATAGGCCCTTATTTATAAGAATTCTAAAGACATAAAACATAAACTTAAATTCTAGCTTTGGTTAAAAATCTGATGTAAAATGGGTCGTGGGTTTGTTCCATGGACAGAAGGAAGGAGCCCAAAAGAAATCAATAACTTACAACATAGTTCAATTGGTCAACTAGCCTAGTCGACCAATAAAAACCATAGCTAAAATATCCAAAATTTTCAGATTGGTCTCTAGATAACTTTTGGCATTTTGGACAAGTTGAAATCCTTTGTCAACTTACTTGAAATACTCCACAAATTTTGTTGAAGTCTCTAGAATTTTTTTGGCATTTTTTATTGATTGACTGATCAATGCTCATGGTCGATCGATCAATTTGACCAATCAATACCTAGTCTGTTGGTAGAGGAGGCATTGCTCGAGAAGGTGATTCCCGGTGCAACGACGTCTCGGCTCTTCAACATCCTCGTGCTCGGGTGAGATCTCTCAGCTTTCTTGTCCTTTCATTGTTATCCATCACTGTGTGGGTGAAGAAGGTTTGATCCAAGCGGTGTGTGCTTGTGATCGGTTGTAACAGTTCTCTGGTATAGTGGATTGTTGATCTGGACTAGGTCCCGTGGTTTTTACCTCTTTCAGAGGGTTTTCCATGTAAAAACTCCTTGTGTCGTGTGGTTGTTTATTTACTCTTGATAACTGCATTATCTTAGTCAATAATTCTAGTGCATTGGGGGGCGAGATCCTCAGGCTTGTGTGAAACGCACCCAACAAAGTGGTATCAAAGCGTTCAGGTTGTTTGAACGGTGTGGGATTGATTCTGAATTATGGAAGGTGGCTCATCAAGAATGATTAGTCTCAATGGATCCAACTGGACCATATGGAAGGCTAAGATGGAGGACTTGCTTTATTGCAAGGACTTGTATGTTCCAATTATAGGCGTATCAGCAAAGACGAAAGATATGTCAGATGATGATTGGAAGAACCTGGACCGAAAGGCGGTGGGGTTCATTAGACAATGGCTGGACTGATTCGGTCTTCCACCATGTGTCTACAGAGACCTCAGCCGCTAGCCTATGGCAGAAATTACAAGGGCTGTATGAGAGGAAGACAGGCGGCAACAAGATATTTCTGATTAGAAGACTTGTAAATCTCAAGTTCAAGGATAATGGTTCTGTGGCTGAGCACATGAATGAAGTCAGCAACATTGTGAACCAACTCTCCGCTATGAAGATGGTCCTGGACGATGAACTACAGGCTTTGCTATTGCTTAGCTCATTGCCTGATAGTTGGGAGACATTGGTGGTGTCTCTAAGTAACTCCGCGTCAGGCGGAAAGATATCCATGGAACAGGTAACGAGTTGTCTCTTTAATGAGGAAACAATGAGGAAGTCTCTAGGGTCTAGTCAACAAGAGGCCCTTGTGACACAGGATCGGGGGAGAGGAAAGAACATAAAGGGCAGGAAAGCCCGAGAGAAATCCAGAGGCAAGTCTAATGTCAGGAAAGACGTTGAATGTTGGAACTGCGGCAAGAAGGGCCATTACAAAAGTGAATGTCGCAAAAAAAAGGATCAGAAAGGAAAAGGGAAGGAAAAAGATGATGAATCAAATTCTACCGCGGTCGCCTCAGATGGCGACATTGTAGTCATTCTCTCAGCGGATCATGATGTTTGTCTCACGGCTGCAAATCTAGACACCGATTGGGTGGTTGATTCGGGAGTGTCGTTTCATGCAACTCCACAAAGGAATTTTTTCACAAGTTACAAGCAAGGCAGCTATGGTATAGTGAAGATGGGGAACTCTGGAGTGTCCCAGATTGTGAGAGTTGGTGATATTTGTGTAAGGACCGATATAGGCTGTACATTGGTTCTAAAAGATGTGAGACATATTCGCCTCAACTTGATGTCGACGGGAAGGTTGGATGTAGTCGGCTATGAGAGTCGGTTTTTTGGTGGGCACTGGAAGCTCATCAAGGGTTCGATGATCGCAACAAGAGGGAAGATGTGTTGCACCCTATACAAGACATGTGTCAGTATATGCAAGGGTGAGTTGAACGCAGCAGAAGATTCAGCGACAGACATGTGGCACAGACGGCTCGGCCACATGAGTGAGAAAGGGCTTCAGCTACTAGCGAAGAATCACCTCCTTCCAGAGTTAACAGGTACACCTCTTAAAACATGTATTGATTGTTTATCAGGGAAACAGAATAGGGTTTCATTTGTAAAAACTGCTTCTCATGTTAAGAAAGTACATTCATTAGATTTGGTTTATTCTGATGTTTGTGGTCCTATGAGGACTAAAACCTTGGGTGGGGCATTGTATTTTGTCACGTTTATAGATGATGCATCTAAGAGGGTTTGAGTTTATGCTTTGAAATCCAAGGACGAGGTCTTTGGTGTGTTTAAAATATTTTATGCCATGGTTGAGAGGGAGACAGGTAGATCATTGAAGTGCATTCGCACTGACAATGGTGGTAAATACATTGGTGACTTCCATGAGTATTGTAAGTCCCTAAGTATACGGCATGAACAGACGGTACCCAAGACCCCCCAGCACAATGGTGTCTCTGAGCGTATGAATCGCACAGTTGTAGAGAGAATGAGGTGCATGTTATCCCATGCGAAGTTGCCCAAGATGTTCTAGGGAGAAGCAATGCACACAGTAGTGTATCTGATAAACAGGTCTCCATCAGCCCCTTTGAATGGAGAAGTACTTGAGAAGGTGTGGACTGGACGTGATCATTCGTACAATCATCTCAGGGTATTTGGATACAGGGCATCCGTTCACGTACCAAAGGACGAGAGGTCCAAGCTCAATACGAAGATCAGGTAGTGTGTGTTCTTGGGGTACGGTGATGAGAAATTTGGCTTCAGGTTGTGGGATCCGACCGAGAAGAAGCTCGTCAGGAGCAGAGATGTGGTTTTCATTGAAGATCGGTGTATAGAAGACATTGGAAAGCCAGAGAAGACCCAGCTCAGTTCAAATGAACTGGAAGATTTGGATCCTATTACTCCTCCCGTGGTGCCTGATGACGGGGGAGTACAGAAAGGTGCAGAGGACGAGGGAGTTCCTACAGAAGATGGACAGGGGGAGCAGCCCCCACTTGATCCACCTGTTGAGCCACAGGTGAGGAGGACATCTAGGGACAGGCACCCGTCCAAGAAGTACTCGCCGCATGAGTACATTATGCTTACTGATGGGGGAGAGCCAGAAGACTATTCTGAGGCCTTAGCCGACGAGCATAAGGGGGAGTGGTTGAGAGCTATGCAAGAGGAGATGGAATCCTTGCATAAGAACCACACATATGACATGGTGAAATTGCCCAAGGGCAAGAAAGCTCTGAGCAACAAGTGGGTGTTCAGAAAGAAGATTGAGCAGAAGAATTCACAGACAAGGTACAAGGCCAGACTCGTGGTGAAAGGTTTCGGTCAGAAGAAAGGCATAAACTTTGATGAGATATTCTCACCAGTGGTGAAGATGACATCCATACGGATGTTGCTTGGGTTGGTGGCTAGCATGGATCTGGAGATAGAGTAGTTAGATGTTAAAACTGCTTTCCTCCATAGTGACCTGGAAGAAGAGATCTATATGCGACAACCAGAGGGGTTCGAAGTCAAGGGCAAAGAGCACATGGTATGTAGGCTTAGGAAGAGCTTGTATGGGCTGAAATAAGCTCCTAGGTAATGGTACAAGAAGTTCGACTCGTTCATGTTGACACATGGGTATAATAGAACGGAGTCGGACCACTGTGTGTTCACTCGAAGGTTCTCAGATGGTGATTTCTTAGTTCTGCTCTTATATGTTGATGACATGCTCATCATGGGAAAGGACATCAAGAAGATTGACAGGCTGAAAAAGGAGTTGGGCAAGTCGTTTGCGATGAAAGACTTGGGCCCAGCCAGACAGATCCTAGGAATGGAGATAACCCGTGACAAAAGCAGCAGAAGGCTTTGGTTGTCACAGGAGAGGTATATTGAGAAAGTCCTAGAGCTGTTCAATATGAATGCAGCGAAGCCGGTCAGTACTCCACTGGATGGTCACTTCAAATTGAGCGACAAGCAGTGTCCCAAGACGAAGGCAGAGGTGGAAGAGATGCAGAAGATACCCTACGCCTCTGCTGTAGGAAATTTGATGTATGCTATGGTGTGTACACGCCCAGACATAGCATATGCGGTTGGTGTTGTCAGCCGGTATCTTGCCAATCCTGGCAAAGAACATTGGGCAGCGGTGAAGTGGATACTATGGTATCTGAGAGGCTCATCCAGGCTGAGCCTATGCTATGGTGACGGGAAGCCTGTGTTAGAGAGTTACACAAATGCAGATATGGCAGGTGACATAGATTCCAGGAAGTCCACATCGGGTTTCATGTTCACATTTGCTTGGGGGAGCAGTTTCTTGGCAGAGCAAGCTACAGAAGGTCGTAGCATTGTCGACGACAGAAGCCGAATACATTGCAGTCACAGAAGCATGCAAGGAGATGCTTTGGATGAAGAGGTTCCTACAAGAACTTAGCCTGAAGCAGGAGAAGCACGTGGTCTATTGTAATAGCCAAAGTGCAATATACTTGAGCAAGAATCCAAGTTAGCATTCCAAGTCGAAGCACATAGAGATACGGTATCACTGGATCAGGGATACTTTGGAACAGAAGGTGTTACAGCTTGAGAAGGTCCATACGAACAATAACGGGTCAGACATGATGACCAAGGCTCTGCTCAAGGGAAAATTTGAGGCTTGTAGAAGCCAGGCTGGCTTGAAGATGGTGAACTCCTCCTGAGTCGGAAAATGGGGAGATTTGTTGGCGTTTTCCTCATGCAAACAGAGGAGAGAGAGTTTTTACTTTGCTGTCCGACCGGCCGGTGCCCCTGGCCAACTGGCCGGACAAAGTGGCTGGAAACCACATTTTCTCTGGACAGAATTTGTGAAGGTCGACCGGTGTCCGCCCGGCCGGTGGTCCTGGCCGACTGGTCCACAGACAGGTCGGGTTATGTGTTTTCTAACACAGTTGTCTCTCTGGACTTAGTTTGGTGGGTCCGACCGGCCGGTGGTTTTGGCCGACCGGTCGGAAGTGTGCGCGGATTGCTACTGCAATTTTCAAATCAGGCTAGGACTCTCGCAAATCTACACATATGGAGTTCTAATTAGGGATTTGGAATTCCCACAAGTTGTCTACACGTACTAGGTGAGAGAGAGAGAGAAAAAAAAAAAGAGAAAGAGAGGAAGAGAAAGAGGGAGAGGAAGCTCGTTGGTAGAGGAGGCATTGCTCGAGAAGGTGATTCCCCCCCTCCACAGCGGATGGGGGCTCCCGAGCACTGCCTTCCCGGGTTTTTGGCATTGGGCTCTCGGGCACTGCCCCCCCCCCTCGCTCGTGGGCTCTGGGTGTGGGCAGATAGGGGCTCCCGAGCACTGCCCTCTCTGGACTCTCGAGCATTGCCCCCCTCGCTCACGGGCGCCACCACATACCGGCTTGGCTGGGCCAGCTTTAATACCACTTGTTGGGCCGGTTCCGCCTCAAAATAATTAGTCATTGTTAAGGGGCCTCTTCTCAATATATAGCCCAGTAATCTCCCTAGCCTCTAACCGATGTCGAACAAACCCAACATAGTCGACACCGGTTGAAGGACGACACAAATTTGCGCATTTTTTCATTTTTGTTTTCTTGTTTGATTAGGACTCTCTTAATTTGTTTTAAAGTTTGTTTGAGGTTATGTAATGTTGTTAAAACTCATTTTTAATTAACTTTACTATTATTCATCAATAAATCTTTGATTTTTATCCATACTTTTATTGATTCAAGAGTGCCTTATAAATTCAAAGTATTTATCAATCGAAGAAGATGGTGATCATCCTCATTACGTCCTTCCCCATTACGTCCTTCCCTGCATCAAAGTCTAACATTAACTCTTAATCACACATTTTATATATAGCTAAATAAATACATGACTAAATTTCTAAAATAAATAAAAACATCTATTTAAAATAATCTAATTGCTTGCTAAAAGTACTTAAATATTAAAAAGACTTGTATTTATTCTTGGAAATGTCGATGGTGTCGTAATTTTCCAATTGGCCTTTCTCTTAGCTTACGCTTAATTATGAAATGGATTATGGATCAGTGCTATCACATGGTTCCTTGAATGGTCCACCATCAGTGACCCACCTGATGAGACTTTAAACAACGGCTTCACCTTCATCCCATCAGATGAATTTCAGCTATGTGTTGCCCACAAAATGCCCGTGAGAAATCCACTCTATCCAATATTGGTTTCTCAAGCTCAGATATCACAGGAATCCA
The DNA here is from genome assembly GCA_003013855.2 of Liriodendron chinense. Lineage (NCBI taxonomy): Eukaryota > Viridiplantae > Streptophyta > Magnoliopsida > Magnoliales > Magnoliaceae > Liriodendron > Liriodendron chinense. The sequence goes on along the minus strand of PVNU02002562.1, from coordinate 105,297 downwards.
AAAATCAGGCAGATCCATTTGTCCATTTCTGTGGTGGATTGGGTGAGACCCCGGATCCCCGAAGTGGTGGGACCCCTGACTGTGGGCCTCACAGTGATGTATGTGCCTTAAATCCACACCGTCCAACCATTTTTAAAGCTCATTTTAGGGTATGAGCCCAAAAATTAGTCTGACTTAAATCTTAGGTGGATCACACCATAAGAAACAGTCTTTATTGAATCCTCACCATTAAAAACTTTATGGATTCCACCGGAATTTTTATTTTCCATCCAACCTATTGATAAGATCACAAACACTTAGATGAAGAGACTACGCAAATATCACCTTGATCCAAATCTTCCGTGGCCCACAAGAAGCTTTTAATGGTTAATCACCACTGTTTCCTGTACTATGGTCCATATGGGATCTGAAACTGCTTTAATTTTTGGATCATGCCCTAAAATGAGCTTTCAATGCGGATGGACGGCATGGATGTAGTTACATACATCACACTGGGCTCCAAAGTCAGGGGTCCCACCCACCTGGGTGCATCCGGGCTCTCACCTAATCCGCTTCCCCGCCGTCTCATCTAGACCATCCACGTGTCACGAGACCATAGGTTAAAATAAATGCAAGGGCTGAACCCGATAAGGGCCGCCCTCTCTACTCCCTGCGGAAAATAAACCGGACCCGACACGAATCGGATTTCAACGAGGATCGTCATCGCCTCCAAAATACGCCCATGGCGCATTACGCACTCCCTCCCTCGTCCAAGCTCCACGACGCCACTCCCCTTCTCCTCTCTCCAGTCTTCTCCTTCTCCGCCAAAACAACCAACCGTCGAAACCCCGTTATCAGGATGGCGGGACACGTGTCGACCGGCGGAGGCGGCAACGTGGCGTCGTTCGAAGAAGGACACTTGGAGCGCCCTCGTTGGACGGGGGAGACGCCGATCTCTCGTCTGGTCGGTGCTCTCATCTCCATCAAAGCCTCTCTACTCTTTCATGAAGCTCGGCGCCAGACAGGTTATGATCAGGTCCGTCCGTTTGTCTCTGTCCTTATCTGTAATTTCCTCAAAATCCAATGGCATTTTTTCATTTTAATTTTAATTTTAATTTTTATATAATATTTGCATTTTTAGAACAGTACGGCAGAGAAAACGAACATTCCATGGCGAGATATGACGAAAGAGATTTTGGAATCTGAAGTTTACAAGGAATTGGAATGCGTTGAAAATCCCGCCGTTGTATACCCCGACTGTAAGTTTGTCAGCAATGCTCACTCAATGTCCGTGCATTTTGTGCGCATGCGTGAGATCCGGACCGTTTATCTGTTGGGCCCTACTCTAGATTGTGATCAGCACATAAACCACACCAGTTGGGTGATCCTACCCACATGATCGGACTCGTTTTACAATTGAACGGTTGTAAAAAGATCAACCTATGGTCGCCATTCAATGGTCGAAAATCGCCATGATTATGATTATCCAACCAATGTAATGGCCCATCCATGTTAGTCCCTGTGAATCGCCATTCAATGGCCGAAAATTGCCATGGCTACGATTATTGGACCAATGTATTGGCCTATCCATGTTAGTCCCAATGATGAGTGTGATCCAAATCTTGTATGTGCGCCACTTTGTGTAAATTGTTGATTACTCATCCACTATGTGGCATCATGTAAGAAAATCCAAATGGCCTGATTGTGGGTCCCAGTGTGGCCAATAGTCACGCTGATCGGAGGGTCCTAATAACTGTCCTGATGATGACGATTGAATGGCTGGATAGAATCATCCAAAGATCCAAACACCCAAATTGTGGATTCCACTGGGTGGAGCATATCCTGAATTTCACACTGATTCGACGATCCTAACCATCGTATTTGTGACAATCAAATGGTTGAAACCATCGAAAGTTTCGAAACTTTTCGATTCCTTAGGTTCTCAAGTTGGGCTTGGATAATTTGAATTTTTGTTTGTTTAGCAGGTCCATTGAAGTTGACCATGTTGATTTACTTGTTTATGAAACTATTTTTTGTATATGAAAATATGTGTATGTGATTAGATGGTTTAGTGGCAATCTTGGCTAATGCATAGATGTGAAAATGAGAAAACATCTAATCGATGGTCGGTATCTGTTTCTTTAAAATCTAACACCATGGCATATTGAGCTTGATTTATTATTAGAATCCTGTGTCTTTAGTCATAAGCGATGCATTAGATGTCTTTCCACTCTATTGAGTTGATCAAAAGAAAAGAGTAAGTTTGAATTTGTTTTTCTTTTCTTTTCTTTTATGTTTTGGAGTCTATCGTGTAATTTTCTAGTTCGAACTTATGACATGTTTGGATACGTGGAATCTAAAGAAAATGAAAGGAAAAACCGTAATTATTCAATGATGATTTCCATTAGAACTATTGAAACATGGATTCCAGTTTTGAGCTCTTGTTTGCCTAGCACATGGAAATCTCATATTCTTCTCACAATCCTCACCTTGTTTCTAGTGCCAATATTCAAAATTATGGAAATGTGTTATGAGAGCTTGGTGGAATCCAATCCACCCTTGTTTGTGCTATCCAAATAGCACAAATCGTCACATCAAAGAAAAACCCTTTTCTTTTTCCAACGTTTGGCATGGAATCCATGGTTTCTAAACACGGCATTGATCATTTTCAACATCTGAAGATTTCTAATCATTCTGGAAAGAAATATTATGCCATCGTACAATCTCCAAATTATTAGGCCTTTTATATACTGGTTAGGAATTTCCTTTGTCGTTGTTATTTTATTTTCTTTTACCAAAGCAAGTAATGATGGGGTAACTGCTTTCTGAACAGATTATCTGAATCCATTCCATGCATATGATGAAGGCAACCTTTCATGGCTGGTAATCCTCCATTCATTCACTGAACTATTTCTTGTAATCCCTTCCATGCATATGATTAAGGCAACCTTTCGTGGCTGCTAATCCTTCATTCATTCACTGAGGAAGTATTTCTACTTTCTTTTCTCAAAGTATGAAATTCTCCTCTGTTCTTTCTTTGTGCATTTAAGCTTTATGCATGCATGCATAATTATACATACGAAGGGTTGAAACTGGCTTGGGCTGAAGCATGTCTAGGTCCAATCCATGAGCTAAGGACCCAAGCTCAGGCTGGGTGAGTAGAGCCTATGAGCTGAGGAATTGATCTCAGATCAAGCTTGTCACACCATCAAAATACTCAGCCAGTCAGTGTCGAATAAGCTGGGCTGGACCAGGCTGACATGTTCAGCCTTTAGGCAGGTTTAAGACCAACTCCCTCATATGGTCTAAAGCTGGGGCCCTCGTCCAACCCATATGCGTCCAACTTCAGGCCAAATCTGGCTCAAAGCAAGCTGGATGCACTGGGCAGAACCAGCGTAGCCCACTTGCCTGCCTGACATATATAATCTAGGGATACACATTTGGGTAGATCTACACACGAGCCAAGCTAGCTCGAAAAGCTCGCTCGGCTCGGCTTGGCTCATGGGCCAGTTCGATCAAGCTCAAGCTCGATTTTGAAAGCTCGTTCAAAAACAAGCCAAGCTCGAGCACGAGTGAGCTTGGCTGAGCCTGGCTCAAAGCTCGAAGCTCGAAACCTTCACTTGAGCTCGGCTCGGCTTGAGCTCAATATTTTTATAATATTATATATATTTTTATATATTTTAAAAAAAACTAACACTAAGACCCCACCCGACCCTTTTCATTTTCACTCCCACCTGACCCCACGGCCCGCCGCGCCCCTACCTTGCTGCCCCTCCCTCTTTTCCTCCCTCCATTTTTTTTCAAATCTCTCTCTCTCTCTCTCTCTCTCTCTCTCTCTCTCTCTCTCTCTCTCTCTAGTCTCGCCGTTCCAGATTCCTATCTATAGTCTCTCTGTTTCGGCTTCCTCCTCGAACCGCACCCGGCATCGGACACCCGGTAGCGAACGCCGGACCGCACCGCACCTTCAAGCGAACAGTCGAGCATCCACCACTACTAGGTAGGCTTTTGTGTTTTTTTTTTTTTTTTTTACTTATTTGTGATTTGTTTTGTTTGAAATAAAAAATACCCTAATTTGGGGGGGGGGGGTGTTTAGGTTGGAAGATTGGGGTCGGGTCAGTGGGTTGGGTCAGTTGGGGTCAATAGGTTGGGTGGAGCAGGTTAGTGGGTTGGGTTGAAAAAAAAGACAAAGCTCGGCTTGGCTCGGCTCGATAGAGCTCGATAGGCTCGACTAGCAAGCCAAGCTCGAGCAGCTGTTTTGAGCTCGATGCTCAAGCCAAGTCAAGCTCAAGCTCAAGCTCAGTGGGCCACTGATCAAGCCAAGCTCAAGCTTTGTCAAGCTTGGCTTGTGTGCAGCTCTACATTTAGGGCCTGTTTGGGATGGTAGAATCCTCTTTTCTAGCATGGAAAAGAAATTTTCTGGAGATGCAGATGTGATGTTTTCCGCTGGTTGCAAGCAAAAGCAGCTGCTGAAATCAATTTCCATTTCCACGGTTTTCCTCAAATAATGTTGATTTACATTTCCTCCAAGAAAAAGAAAAAAAAAACGCTTCAAAATGGAGATTTCTTCCTTTATTAGTGAGAACTCTTACTTTTTTACCATTAACCTCTCTACATTTCCATGGAAACCATAAATGTTAAAACAAACGGGCTGTATAAGACAAGGATTTTCCTCTGATGTGATGCTTTCCTTTCCAACTCTACTTTTTGGATTCCACCAATTCAATCAAGCTCTTATTTTACAAATCAAGAGGAGTACGGAATTGTAGTGTTGGGCCATACAACTACAATGCCCACATTTTTCTCGCAAGCAGGTGCTTTCCACAGACTATGATTTTAATAGATTTATCAATTTGAATTTCCACCCTTTCCACGATTCCTTGACATTGTTTTCCTATGATTGGAGGAATTTTTCAGTTCATCAAATTGTTGAGAACTCTTAGTTATTGCTCTTGCTGCATATTCAAAGACCCCTTTTTGGGTTTTATAAAGCATATGGTATTTCTTTTTCTTTTTTTTTTGGTCAGTCATGCAACCCACCCACCCAGTCAATCGCGCAACACACCCAGTCAGTCAGTCATGCAACGCACCCACTTTTCACCCTGATGGGTTTCGAGACCGAAACCTCTTGTTGAAACTCCGCATATGGTATTTCTTTGATTATTCGTTGTTATTTTTTCTATCAATGGTTATTGTGGGATGAAATCTATTCCTCTTACATTAACAAAAGCTTGTTTGGAATTTTTTTTTTTTTTTTTTTAATAGGCTTTCATCCTTTGAGAAGTTCTCTGACCAAGCTTTAGTTTGCTGATGACTGACTACATGGTTGTTTTCGATAGCAAATATTTACACCCTCGCTTCGTAATGCATGCACCCATATTTTTCTTTTCTACTATTGGTATTAGAATTGTGCCAAAGGTGACCTGAAATGCTATCTAATTCGGGAACATGGAAAAATGGGTGTATGCATTACATGCATGGGGTACAAATAGCAGCTCCATTGTTCATTTTTCCATGGAGGAAAAAATATTTCCTTTTTTGAAAATGGTTATTAATATGATAAAGTATTTTTTAATAGAAAATATCAGGAGAAAACCGAAAGAACTGAAACGAAAGGTAGGATTTTCCGTTCCTTCTTTTTGATAATTGGGTATGTGGTTTGATGGCAGGCAGCAGCTGAGGCAGAAGCTGCAACCATGTCAGTGACAAGACGGGCAATACCTAATGCTTCTTCGTTAGATGAAGCAAATCAAATAGTACGTGGAAATTGGCTTCAAGCGATTGAGCAACATCATCTACAATATTCAGGAAGTTCTACAATCAGAGATATTTTAGATGTTGGTTGTTCCGTGGGCATAAGCACAAGATTTCTGGCTGACAAGTTTCCTTCAGCTAATGTTACTGTGAGTGATGTTTCTTCCTTTAGCTCTGAAGTTCTACAGGAAGTATCACGGATTTGAATGATAATGAGTAAAATAATATTTGCAATGCAGAATCTTTCCCTATTAGAACTTATTTTTCTCATTATCGTTGCTCTAATCTTCATAGTGGGATATTTTCGTCTTTAATGAAACTGAAAGGAGCAGTGGCGTGCTTTCAAGTCCAAGTGGTATTTTTCACTTTCCATAAACTGGAATTTTCAAAACTAGATGTGCCAAGTTTTTTCTATATTTAATCATATGGATCATGATCATTGGATTCACAACATTGCTCAAATGCAGATACTGAAGCATAGATCTAGAAATCTGAAATCATGGAGATGAAATTAAAAAATTCACTGGAAAGGAAAAACCCATAGTTCTAAGACTCTGGATCCTTGATGCACTCATGCGTACATTTGGATTCTTTTAAAGTGCCTAATTTTAGTGTTTTCCCTATTTCCATCACCCAGGAAAACTACATGGCTTGTTTTGTTGTGTGAATGATACACCTGTGGGTTTGGTAGACATATGCAGGAAACCCAACTCACATTTTTCTTTTCTTTTTTAAATGTACCCATTGTCTGATGGTGTGCCATGATGCCAACTTGGGTGCTTATGTTTATTACTTGAACTCCATGCACGTATGTGCCTCATGCTTAGTCTCATGTGTCAAGTGACCCTCCATAACCCTACTTTGCTTGCTTCCCCTTTGGGGTGTGTGTATTAGTTGAGATTGGGTTAAGTACTAATTAGAACCATTTTGGCATACGACTGTTATCAATGCAAGTCTATGCCACGGTCAGTGCCAAAACCCGCAGAAAAGAGGAAGATTGATGTCTGATGAGCAGCCAACAATGACTTTTGCTAATCTACCATTTAGAATCCAACCCCAAATTGCTGGGAGAAATGTTGCATGTGATGATGATGACACATTAGAAAACCATAGGTACCCCAAGAACCTTGATTGTAACGACCTGCAAACATTAAATTGTGGTAGAAACTAGATGACTGAGGGTTTTATTAGTCCTTTTGGCATCCATGACCTTTGAGGAAACCATGGTATGTGATGGCATGCATTCGGGAACAGGGAATTGCGGGAAAGAGTTTATAGTGTTTGATGAGTGTAGTCACAACTTTGCCTTCTTCTTTTTTTTTTTTTTTTCTTTTTTTTCTTTTTTTTTGTTAAGGTGTAGGATTCCCAAACAATAGACGATATAGTTGAATAATCTTTACAAGTGATCAATTTAGTAAATTGAGGCTGGATAATTTTATCTTTTCTCTTTCACTTTTTTTTTGAATGGCTTTCACTATTAAATAGCCATTAGTTTCTTTGATTGATTGATCTTGAACATCTTACAGGGGCTAGATCTGTCACCTTACTTTCTTGCGGTAGCTCAATACAAGGATAAGAGAAAAGCCCCAAGGACCAATCCAATTAGGTGGATCCATGCTAATGGCGAAGCCACAGGATTGCCCTCAAATTCATTTGATGTTGTCTCTCTTGCCTTTGTGGTATGCTTTATACTCAGATAAGTTTACTAGAATACCTTATATAACCTTTATTGAGAAATTTCACATCCCAACCACATGCCTTGAGAACATTGGAGTTTTGGAAGTTCATAAAGCTTCTAGCAAGAATCCAGTTATCCTTTCATGCCTCGTTTGACATTGTCATTGAATTTTGGTTGAATATGAACAGCACATCCATGATATATTGTTTGTTTCCTTTGTAGATAAAGGTGTGAGTCAAAGCAGTCTTGCAATTTCCCATCTTCTCACAATAGTGTTGAGATTTATGGTACATAAAATAGATCCTCTTAGAATTCTCTGAATACTTAAACATTGTGGCATGTGATGATCCTGCAATTCTTATAAACAAGAAAGTTGTGATTCTGCTCTTTGCTATATTCACCAAAAATGAATACCCATGAGCATCAAGAGTATACTTTTTATATTTTAACGATAACACCAAGAGTTTACTTTCATATTGTACTAAGCTCGTAGTATTGTTTCAACTTGCTATGTTGCCGAAGTCCTAGTTGCCCTTGAACCTTGTTGACTGTAACATGAAGATTCACATTACCTTCTCATGGTCATTTTCTTGCTCTTGGTCAATGCAAAAAATATGAATGGATCTATCATTAATGCCAAGATTATAAAGCTCTATTATGATGATGATTGTGATAGTCATCATCATCATCTAAGCCTTACCCAACTAATTGGGCCATCTACCTAAATCTTGTTATGCCACTCCACTCTATCACAGACCATATCTTCAATTAAACCATAGGTCCTCAAGTCTTTTCTTACTACCTCCACCCACGTGCTTTTGGGCCTTCCCTCTACCCTTCCTGTTGCACTTTTTGGAGCCTTTAACTTGAACCAACTCACTTCTTACCATTGCAGTTCTTGGTTTCTATCACACATGGCCAAACCATTTGTCTACTTCTCCTCATCTTATTACCCATTGCGGCTCCTGCCAAGTTCCCACAAATGCATTTGTTCCTAATTTAGGAGATTGTATTTTTGGCCTCTTGTATTTTTGCATGTGTACTATGTCTCATGTTTCTGCAGAACGCTGTAACTTTATTTGTAATAAGACCCGATGTTAAGGCAAGTGACCCAAGACACTCATTCTTCAAGACTCTCTCTCTTTTCTCTTCTTCCCTTCTACTTCTTGTCTCTCACTTTCTCCATTATCTCTTCACTCCAATCTTCTACTTAGTATTAGAGCAGACACCTCCTGGGGATTCTCTTGTTATTTCTCGGGCTACCTATGATGCCTTGATGCGATTGCATGTTCATGATATTCCTGAGCCTTCCCATGCAGCTTTCACCCAGTCAGGTACTGCTTTCCTTGCGTCTTCCTCTCCTACCTCATGGGTCATCAACTTTTGGGCATCATCTCATATGACTGGTAAGTCTCAACTCTTCTCTTATTGAAGAACCGGGTTTTCCTCCCTCGGGACCAATTCTTCTCCATTGTGACAATCAAGCCGCCATACATATTGCCAGTAATCTATTGTTTCATGAGCGCACCAAGCACATTGAAGTTGACTGCCACTTTATTGGGGAGAAAGTTGCCTCCAAGGACATTGTCACTCCTTTTGTTCACGCCGGGGATCAAGTGGCCGACGTTCTCACTAAGTCCTTGACTCGAGATGCTCTTCATCAGATTCGTCGCAAGTTGGGCATGATCAATATCTATGCTCCAACTTGAGGGGGAGTGTAGGAGATTGTATTTTTGGCCTTTTGTATTTCTGCATGTGTACTATTTCTCATGTTCCTAGTAGAACACTGTACCTTTATTTGTAATAAGACCTGGTGTTAGGGCACGTGACCCAAGACATTCTCCAAGACTCTCTCTCTTTTCTCTTCTTCCTTTCTACTTCTCCTCTCAGTTTCTCCATTATCTCTTCACTCCAATCTTCTACTCCTAATTCATTCTGGTGTCTTGCCACACATCCTTCTCAACATCCTCATTCATACTACACTTATCCTATGAACATGTTGTTCCTTGATTGCCCATTATCCTGGCCCATAAAGCATGGTTAGTCTCTATAAACATCCCACCCCAGCAAATCATTCACTCATCTTGAACTAGAACTGATGGCTAAGGAACTTGAAAGCCTTAGGAAATAAGCAAACTGAAAGCCTAATTAGGAGCCTATTCACCCACAAGTCACTCATCCAACCCAGAACCCAAATCCACAATAAGGCCCAAGGTCCCTAGTGGCCACTAAACTTCACAGAAAATTTTAAACGGCAAACTCCACATGGGCGGCAATAATATTGCCGCCCAAACCTATTTTAGCAACTTGAGATCATAGTGGATCATCAAAGGATCGTCGCAAGTTGACGTGATGAAATGTGCACCTTTTACAAAGGATCCTATTTCAACAATTTGGACCCGCAAAGGATCGCCTAGAATCATCGAGAGTTGTTGTGTGTAAAATTCATGTAAGGGCAACAATATTATTCCGCCCATATCCATGCGTATCCGCAAAGATTTCAGGATCTCCCAAAAAATCTCTAGAACAATTGTAGAGGAGATTTGGGGGCTGGGCAATAATAATATTGCCACCTAAGGGTAAAACAACTATTTTGCCTCCCTAGAGTGGTGAAACTACCAATTTTAGCACTTATCAAGCTAATCTCAAGGTGCCACGTGTCTCCCAGCCAACCAAACTCCTCCACATGGCACTTATGCCCTTAAGCTTCCAACTATTACACAAATGTCATGCCCTTCTCTATACATAGACCCTCCATTTCAAAAAGCCAATTTCTCTACCCAAGGAGAGTGAGAGTGAGAGTAAGGGCAAATAGAAGAGAGTGAGAGTAGAGAGAAGAGAAACCAAAAGAGAGGGAGTGTCCATCCAAGCCACCCAGTCTAAGATCCATCTCATCCAAGCCTTTCAACCTAGTCTACAAGCATCCAAGCCATCCATCTAAGATCCATCTCATCCAAGCCTTTCAATCTAGTCTACAATCATCCAAGCTATCCAAATGATTCAAGACTATCGGAATAGGGTCGGGATTTGAGATCTACAATCATCCTTTTACAGGAGTGTCACAACATTCTTCTCCTCCTCCCACATCTCCACGTGCATGGTCAGTGATTCAATTGTTTATATTGCACATCTCCTTTCTCACACACACCCTGCTTATCATTCAAGTAACTCTTGAGTGGATACTCTACTCTTTGCCGATTCTTCAGATCTTGGTGTATCAAAAATCAAATGTCATTTGATTTGGTGCTTTACTTTTATTTACTTATTAGCGAAATCCATTCGTGCTCTTTCTTTTCTTTTCTATTTGTGAGTACTATCTCCCCAAAATCCACCCTAGGTTGATAAATTGTGATCTACTTGGCGATGAGTTCGGTGAGTAATGGTTTACCAGTCGGTTTCTGACATTGTTTGTAACCAGCTAGTTAGTTTAAATAAGGCCATCTAGAACCCCGAAAATTCCTAAAAATCCTAAAGCCCGTAAAGTAAAGACTGCATGTAAGTGTGGGCAGAGAAGGGTGCATAACCCCTTCTTTCTTAGTCATTGAGGCCCTTACCTAGAATGCCCAATTGTAGACCTTGTTCAGGAGTTACCTTAAGTTGGAGAATCTCCAATTCCCCAACCCAAAGTGATTCTACGAGTCTAGCCGACTGTAGATTCTAGGCCTTTATCAATTAGTGGCGACTCCAAGTCTTTTAAAAGCACTATTATGAGTCCACACCATACCCATCCAAAATTAAGTCACAACACATGATGTATTTAGCGTGCGTGCCTACCCAGAGGACAGTGTTCACAATCTCATATCTATCCTATAAAATTTCCACCACAATTGCATTGGACAACTATCCTACTTGTTATGCTGTTTGGGGCAAACTGTTGGGCAATTAAAAAGGCAACACAAGCAAAGGATGAATCTTGCAAAGATGAGGATGTCAGACATAGATGTGTGAGAAGAAGAGGAAAGATTGTAATCAGTAATGAGGTCATTCGACTAAGAGTAGCCCAATAGGAGAAAAGATTGAGATGGTTTGGTCATGCCTAATAAAATTCGAAACCTGCCCTGGTAAGGGAACTTTGATTAGGGTTGGCAAGTTTGAAGGAGGATGAGGTAAAGACCTAGAAGAACTTGCATCAAGGTAGTGAGGAGGGATGTTCATCTACAAAGGAGAGTGCCTTAAAATAGAAATAATTGGCTAAATAGTTTTCATTAATCTGGCCCTAAATAGCTTGGACAAGGTTGTAGATCCCATGCTATGATGAATAATAGATCATCATCATCACCACCAAAGCCTTGTCCCAACTATTTGGGGTTGGCAACAACAACAACAAAAACAAGAATCATGCCTTATAAAGATCAAATGTATGCATCTGCTCACTTTCTGCTAGAGTCTTAACACGTTTCTTCGAGCACAGTGCTCCATACTATTATAGAATAATGACATCCTATCACATTTACTTCTTTTCTCTCTCTCTCTTTCTTTTTTTAAATGAAAAGATGACAAATATACACGAAAAAATAGACAAGGGGGAAAAATTCCCAATAGTAGAGGCTAAGCAACTAGCATCCTCTTTAGTGTCTATCTAGGGTTCTAATTTCATTAAATACACAACCTCTATCCCACAGCTCAGTTCCCACATTCCCGCATATGGACTTTACTCTCATTGGGTCTCATTCATGTGCCTATCTTCAGTGTCATTCATTTACACAAACTAACATAGTTCAATTGTAATGTCCATCCAGGAGTCTAATGAACTCGTAACTTTCCCTCATGGGTGGAGTTTGTTGAAACTTCATGCATTATCTCCCTCATATCTATATGTAGTGATGGCTTGATGGGCCTTGACTTGTTTAACATGTAGTTGCAGCAGATTTGTTTCCAGTAGTTTAAAGGATTTGGATTTGGTTCTTTGTTAATTGTTCTAACTACACATCATCAGCAGGACTTCCAGAGAAGGATTCAGTTTGACTAATGCTTCTGACTCTTGAAAAATCTTGCAGCTCCATGAATGTCCCGCACGAGCGATAGTTGGGCTGCTGAAGGAAGCTATCCGGCTGCTTCGGCCTGGAGGCACAATTGCCTTGACAGATAACTCAGTAAGCTCACTTCTGACCTTTTTTTTTTCTATTTTTGTAGGAAAAAAAAGTCTTTAAGCTAGCATAGTCTTTCAATTTAACTTTTTTCAATTTTCCTTATTGCAGCCGAAATCGAAGATCATTCAGGTAGTCCCTGTTCCATCACATCTTTTGTTGGCAAATCATCTAAAGAAAACTCTTAACTGGCAGATAGATTTGTAGAGGGCTTTGGATAATATTACTTGGCATATCAATATCTTGGGTTGGACGTATGTGAAATGTTGAAAGGGTTACTGTCAGAGGGTGATGTGGATATATGAAATGACGATAATATTATTTCTAAAACGAGCGAAAGCCTAAACTTTACAAATATACAAGAAACCGGGAAATTACAACTCCCCCTAAAAAACTGGAAATGACTCTATGTATATGTACGTATATAGGGTCACCCTTTCTGTAGTTTCGATAGAAGGATTCGATTCCTCTACCAATTCAGTCAACTCCATTCGTTAGAACAGCTTCCATTGAGTCTTTGCACCTATCCTTTTTTTTTTATTATCGCTTTCTGAACCCTTCTTTTCTGAAAATAGGATTTGGCTTAGGATTGCCCATTTTTAATTCCAGGGTTTCTCTGAATTTGGAAGTTACCACTTAATAGGTTTCCATACCAAGGTTCAATCCAATCAAGTCTGTAGCGTCTACCAATTTCGCCATATCTCCCTTATGAGGCCAAGATCTCACTATGAGACCCCCCCCCCCCCCCCCCCCCCCCCCCCTCCTCTTATGTTGAAACCATTGAATTCATTAGATACTAATTCCTATATAAAAAATGTCTGCTCCTATTCTTATTTCTTACCCATCTTCTTTCATCTCCATCGGTGGACCAGTATCTTTGAGGATAAAGCCCATTCTATTACAAGAGATTTTGCTATGCTAAACACCCTGGGAAACTGCCTGCCGCCATTTCTGAAACATCGATTGTTCCTATCTATACAATGTATATCTATACCCACTCTAATTGCTAAATACACACCCTATCTACCTTTGGTTGTGCGATATCACTCATACTCATGGTGTGCCGCAAAGGCTGTTCCGAGGCCATAAAGGTAACGGTAGCAACCATTACACGTTATAGGGTCGTAACAGCCATTATGCAAAAAATGACCTGTAGCCACTATTCACGGCCCATTACGCCTGCTTTAAAGGCCATAACAGCCCCGCCATGGTCTATTATGGGGCAAATACAGGTTTTTCGGTTTTATTTTTCAATGTTACGGGGCAGATATAGGCTTTTTGGATTTTTTCTTTTAATAAAAAAGAAACCGTAATGGCTGTTATGGGGATTGTAACAGCCGTTATGACCCGTATTGTAAAGGCAACGGTGGTGGCCATTACAGCCACCGTTACTGTTACGGAATACCTTGCTTGTACTTTTGGATAACCTAAGGGCCTGTTTGGTAGACACCTAAAAATGTGTTCATCTCATTTTAGTCAATTGTAATTTGTGTATTAGAGATTGAATTCTTTTCGGAAGGATAAAAAACAATCTAGATAATCAACAACAATCGTGATCTCTAGTACATAATTATGATTAACTAAAAATCAACCCTATTAGACAATCCTATACATCAATTTTCTTTTGATCATTCACTAATTTTGTTTTCTACCATTGCTTTATTAGCTGCTAGTGAGATAAATCAAGCCTATTAGACAATCCTATACATCAATTTTCTTCTAATCATTCACTAATTTTGTTTTCTACCAGTTGTTCTAGTAGCCACCAGTGGCATAGGTAAGTATGTCTAATAGGTTTAATTTTTTTATACATGCAATCCATTCCCAGGCCCCACAAACTAATGGACCCAATTGGTAGACGGATATGACACTTGCACCAAAGAATGATGGTTTTATGATATTCTGATAAAATTCCTCTTATGTATTAACTTGTTGAGGACAAGATGAGAAAAAAAAAAAAATTAATGCTATAAAGAAGAAAAGGCCCATGATGTAAGGCCACAATCAAAGGACTGTTTGTTTGCCATATTTAAAGAATCATGTGAATATCATTTCCTTGAAGAACGTCAAAATAACACATTCTCCCTAAAAATGACATTATCCTCACACTTGTTTGTTGAAACGACCCAAGCACCTCTCCAACAAAATCCTTTTTGACATATGAATTGACTTGAAAAGGATATTTGATGCATTGATGGGAAGTTGCATCAGATAATAGATTCAGGTGGATCTGGAACTGAAACATAAACTGATATAGATATTTATTTGGCTTGTTTTGTAGGAACTGTCTCCTGTATTATTTACATTGATGAAGAGCACAGAACCTTTTCTTGATGAATACTATCTGCTGGATCTCGAGCAGGCCATGAGAGAAGCTGGATTTGTGAACGTTTGCACGAATCTCACGGACCCCAGACACAGAACCGTGACAGGGACGGTGCCCCTAGCACCTTAGTGTCCTACTACTTGAGCCCTGTATCATACGTTCGATATATGAAAATCAGATAATACTCTGTTTGGGAATCAACTGTTTAAATCTCAGCTAGCCAAGGAACCAGCTGAGTCAACTCATATCAGCGTCAAAATGAGCTGGTTTTCTGTATAGCTCAGGTCGCTACAAGATCATCTGATTATTTTTGAACTCCACTGAGTTCTGTGCAGGCTCGATGACTCGCCAGGCTTTGTATAACTCAGGCATCTTTTGTAAATAACTGAAGATGGATAGGAATGGAATTAGGGATTTAGAACCACCCCCTCTAATTTTGCTAATGCACACATGAGCATGGTCATTCCTAGCATCTCCACCATATGCATGGGCGATGTCTATGATCGGGACTGTTGATCTAGTTGGATAATGTATGGATGGGTTACAATCTTAGGAATGAAACAAGTAGTTGAGCAGAAAATGAGCAATAGTCCACAACCAGTGCAACTGTTAAGAAAATTAGAGATTGTTGTGTAATTGTTTAGGCAGTAATTTAGATTGAACTTACAATTTGCCAGATCAATAGTCCATTTAACACCCTTTGTCCTGATTTGGTAATCTAGACTGTTGATTTGATCAGCCACATCTTGGGGTATTGCGACGAGTGGCTTTAATGGTAAACTGAAAAAGGTGGAAGGTTGGCGCATCAAGTAAATATTCTAGATCTATAAACAATGTATTGCTGAAAATTACCCTCCATGCAAGCAACACAAAACCATTGGAGGAAAGATTAAAAACAAAAAAAACAAAAACAAAAGCCAAAAGACCAAACTCAATGGCAAAAGACCAGTGTATAAATTTATGTGGTTTAGCAAAATGCCTACATCCATGGGGCAACAACATAGACATTTCTTCTTTATTAATAACAACAGAAGATAAGAAAACAAGGCTTCTCTTCCTTTTAAGAAATCTCTCACCTAGAAATTTTCCAAAACATTCTTCACTCTCTACACATGATCCCCTCATGCTGACTAGCCATCATTGTGCACCTATGCACGTATGTAGGTACGTGTGCAGGAAAGAGAGCCACCTTTCACTATGAGACAACACTATTGTCTCAAAGTTCTCCCACTTGAAGACTAGTGTATCTAATAGCGTGGAAAAACTTCCTCTACTAGTTTTTGCCCAAACGTCACCAATTGCTAAGTAACATCAAGCCCAAAAGAAATCATGAACATACTTCTTTATTGCAATAGGTTTCATCTCAGTGTGAATCTTTTATAATGACATCATACCTTTGAGATAACCACTCGAAATTATACCACACATCAATGTATTTAGACATCACATAGTATATTTGATTCTTAGCCTAACACAAGTACTTCAGCTATCACAATGAACACAATTTTTTTTTTAAATTCTACGCCAAGTTCACTAACCATAAAACTTCTTTCAGAGCTTCTGTAGCAGCCATGTACTCTACCTCAATAGTAGATAAAACAATCATTGATTTCCAACTAATCAATCTACTTGCAAGAGTGAATACATAACCTGTAGGAAGCATTCTCTTGTCCAAATCACCTACAAAATGAACATCCAGATATCCAATGGCATTATCATTTTTATCACTGTTCTCATTAAACACTAACATAACACCTCGAGTACTCTTCTAGTAGTTTAGAATCCATTTAACAACTTATGAGTATACTTTTCTTGAATTTGCCATATATTCACTGACCACATTGCCTGTGAAATATTTGGTCATGTGCATATCATGGCATACATCATGCACTACAATATGGAACTTGTGACATAGTCTCTCTCATCTTTTGTGCTAGACCAATGAATTGCCAAAAGCTTAAGCAACAATAGAAATAACGACTTGGAATTTTCACTTAAAATTCCACTTCTTAAAGTACTTGCTCTCTAACAAACACAATCTGTCCACATTAAGGATTTTTATTGCAATGTTCAAAATTTTCACCTCAAACTCCTGCTGAGATAACACTTCAACACATTAATTTCAAAATATATCTTTCGCAGCTATTAACATGTATGAAAAGAATCATCAAGAAACTTCTTAAAATAAGAACAGTCTTACCCACTTTTAGTATAGCCCTTTCTATCCATAAAGGTGTCAAAACGTTTGTACCGTTTTCTTGGAGATTGATTCAAGTTATATATAATTTTATTTTCCTTTCACTTGAAATCTCTCTCTCTCTCTCTCTCTCTCTCTCTCTCTCTCTCTATATATATATATATATATATATATATATATATATATATATATATATATATATATTAATCCACTTATTAAAATTAATCTATAGCTTTCTTTTTCTTAGACAACTCACCAGATTCCATGTTAAATTTCATCTCCTTCTCCGTAGCAACTTTTTACTTGATAAAATCTCTATTATCTAATGCTTCTTGAAATATAGAGCATCAACTTGGGTTTCTATCACTTTCCAATGTCATGCGGATTCTCCTCCTCATCATTTGAATTTTCAGTGCAGATTTTCCTCCTTGTGAGATTCTTCCTATGCCTCCGACTCAACAATCAACATCAGACTCCAGCTAAAATCTTTTTCTTGCCCAACCAAAGATTCTTAATGATAATTAACTTAAGCTTGTCAAGACTAAAATGCTATCTTGGACGCCCAAAGTAAGAATCTAATGAACTTGAGCTTATCAAACCTAAATACCCGTCATAGATTCCAACTCATCAGTATTCACACGAACAGTTACAGAATAACCAAATATACATAAACCAGAGTAGTATGAAACATGTTGTATCCGTCTCTCAAAAATTGTGTAAACAAAAGTCCATCGAGTTACTTTAGATAAAAACATCTTTTCTTATTTTATTGTTGCCATTGGCAGAAAATATCACATCTCTAGCCATTGCCTTCTGTCTTATTTCTATCCGGTCAGCTAAGCTCATCAATATTAATGACAGCAACAAGAATTTCAAAACTACTCTACCCAGTCAGCTACAAGATCACATAAACCAGCAAAAAGAAGAATGCAACAGTTAATAATTACACAAAACCCAGCAATGTCATTGTCCTTGAGAACCATAAAAAAAATCCCAAATCCAATACAAGACCGAACCCAACGACCTGCAAAAGCACTAATTAAAAAGATCAACCCGAAAAATGACTAATTAAAAAGACATAGTAGCCTATATAGCAGCACCACCACCAACACACACCGTAGCCTATATAGTAGCACCACCACCAACACACACCGTTACTAGCTTTGAATAGGGTAAAAAAAAAAAAAAAAAAGGGCCTTGAGATTCACATTTTCTTCGCTCATCCATTGAAAAAGCTGTAGGACGCCTCATCTCAATCAACTTCCTCCATCTTACTCTCCTCATTGCCATCCTCCTCCAAAGCTGGCATATCAGCATCTTCTGCTCCAGCCTCCTCTTCCTCATCAATGCTCAAACCCAGCTTCAACATCCTGTGGATCCTTCCTGCAAAGGTGTTTGGATCATCCAAGCTGAATCCTGAAGTCAGCAGCGCAGTCTCAAAGAGCAACATCACTAGATCTTTCACAGACTTGTCGTTCTTATCAGCTTCTGCCCGCTTCCTCAGCTCCTCCATGATGCCATTGTCGGGGTTGATCTCCATCGTCTTCTTGCTCGACATGTAGGAGCTCATGCTGCTGTCCCTCAGGGCCTGAGCCTTCATAATCCTCTCCATGTTTGCCGTCCAGCCATACTCTCCTGTCACCAGACAGCAAGGAGAGTCGACAATCCTCTCAGACACAATCACCTTCTCAACCTTGTCTCCCAAGATCTCCTTCATGGTCTTGCAGAGGACCTCGAAGGCTGCCTTTTTCTCTTCCTTTTTCTTCTTCTCTTCCTCAGACTCTTCCTCAAGCTTCAAGCCTTCCTTGGTGGCTGAGACAAGCTTCTTCCCATCGTACTCCTTCAGCTGCCCGACTGCATATTCATCAATGGCATCGACCATGAAGAGAACCTCATACCCTTTCCTCTTCAGCCGCTCCAGGAATGGAGAGTTCTCAACAGCTTTCTTGCTTTCACCAGTGATGTAGTAGATGTCTTTCTGCCCCTCCTTCATTCTAGTCACATAGTCCTTCAGGCTTGTCATCTCCTCTCCACTCTTTGTGGAATGGTATCGGAGCAAATCCGCCAGCTTTGCCCTGTTCTGGCTGTCCTCATGGATGCCCAACTTCAGATTCTTCGAGAAAGCTTCATAGAACTTGGCATAGTCCTCTTTGTTCTCAGCAATCTCGGTAAACATCTCAATGCATTTCTTCACAAGATTCTTTCTGATCACCTTAAGAATCTTGTTCTGCTGAAGCATTTCTCGAGAGATGTTGAGTGGGAGATCATCTGAGTCGACAACACCCTTCACAAATCCGAGGAACTCAGGAATGAGCTCCTCGCAGTTGTCCATGATGAACACCCTCCGAACATAGAGCTTGATGTTGTTCATCTTCTTCCTCGTGTCAAAGAGGTCAAATGGGGCCCTCTTCGGCACAAAGAGGATTGCCTTGAATTCAAGCTGGCCCTCCACAGAGAAGTGCTTGACAGCAAGGTGTTCTTCCCAGTCATTAGTCAAGCTCTTGTAGAAGGCGGCATACTCATCCTTGGTGATCTCCTCCGGCTTCCGCAGCCAGATGGGCTTCTGCTTGTTGATCAGAGCCCATTCGTGGGAGACCTCCTTTACCTTCTTCTTCTTGGATTTGGTCTCCTTTTCCTCATCAACTTCTTCAACATCACCTTCCTCTTCCTTCTTGGTCTCCTCATCCTCATCATCACTAACCTCCTTCTCTGTTGTCTTCTCAGTCCAAAGATAGATAGGGTAGCTGATGAATTCAGAGTGCTTCTTCACAAGGTCCTTCAATCTCCTCTCCTCCATGTACTCAAGCTGGTCTTCCTTGAGATAGAGGGTGATCTTTGTACCTCTACCAAGCTGCTCACCATTCACATCCCTGGTGACAGTGAAGGACCCACCCGCTTGCGACTCCCAGATGTACTGCTCATCATCATTGTGCTTGGTGGTGACAATAACCTTCTCGGCGACAAGGTAGGCCGAGTAGAATCCAACACCAAACTGACCAATCATGCTCACATCAGCTCCCGCCTGCAATGCCTCCATGAATTCTTTAGTCCCAGACCTAGCAATTGTTCCCAAGTTGTTCACCAGATCTGCAAAACCAAAACAGCCATTACAGATTTCATTCAGTAGCCAACTCAAACTTCAAGAATTAAAAACAAAAACCAACAGAGCACTATTGTAACCCTGTTGGAGGGGCAAGTGCAGTGTAAATCACAGATTGAAGACACTTCATTCAAAACCCCTCGCAATAAAAGCATAAATAGGCAAAAGAAAATTTGTGAAAGGAAAAAAAAAATTCAGATTGAAACTGATCTACCAAATTGAAATCAAATCACAAAAACTTCATTCAAATCCCAAGTTTCAAATTTGCTGATTCAAGTTGGACCCAAATGCTTACTTTTGGTGTAATAAATTCGAATTTTATGTTTTAATTTGAATAAATTGCCTATAACTAGAAGAAGGCAGCTAGGAAAGAGGGTAACTGCTAATCAGAACCAGTTCAAGGCCATCATTAAAACCAGGCCCAGTTGACTCAGCTCGGCCAGTCACTGAGTCAGATCACATCATGCAAGAGTGTTATTTAATTTAAAAACCACAGGAGATCGCACAGTTATGGACAAAATAACAGACATAACCTCTGATTCAACCGAGTCACGGACAAGTCAACCCGGACAGCTCTCCAGAAATTAATGTGTTCGACTCGGATGAGTTGATCGGACTCCGTTGAACCCGATCCGGTTCAACATGCAACAGCATGGTTACCATCATTAAAACCAGGCCGAGTTGACTCAGTGACTCAGCTCGCCCACTACACTGAGTCGGATCACATCATGCAACTAGTGTTGTTTAATTTAAAAAAAAAAAACACCCAGAAGATTGCACAGTGGTGAACAAAATAACAAACACAACCCCTGCTTCAGCCGAGTCGTGGACGAGTCAAAACCGCACAGCTATACATAAATTAACCTACGGGGTGGGGTGGTTTTAGGACACCGCCCCGAGTCAGGTTCGACTCGGAGAAGTTGATCGGACTCGGTGGAACCTGATCCGGCCCACTATGGTGTGTCAAGCTGATTCAGCACCGACTCGGTCGACTATCAACTCGACTCAGAGCCTAACGAGTCTATCCGAGCAGCCGAGTCTTTTACCATGCTGTACGGTCCAATGACAAAACAAAACCGACCAGACCCGGCAGTTATGTAAAAGCTCGAAGTCAGTGAAATCCGGCCCGACCGGTTTGTAAAACGGCCGGTCCATCTCTGGAAAAT
The DNA here is from genome assembly GCA_003013855.2 of Liriodendron chinense. Classification (NCBI taxonomy): domain Eukaryota; kingdom Viridiplantae; phylum Streptophyta; class Magnoliopsida; order Magnoliales; family Magnoliaceae; genus Liriodendron; species Liriodendron chinense. Next base: position 84,013 of record PVNU02002562.1, on the reverse strand, counting down.
AACGAATCGTTCATCACATCATACCTGCTTTGGTCATGCCAATCCCGCTGTCTATGATGGAAAGGGTCTTGTTGACCTTATCAGGGACGATCCGGATGAAGAGCTCGGGCTGCGCATCGAGCTTGCTCTTGTCGGTGAGGCTCTCGAACCGAATCTTATCCAGCGCGTCGGACGAGTTGCTGATGAGCTCCCGCAGGAATATCTCCTTATTGCTGTAAAAAGTGTTGATGATAAGGCTCAGGAGCTGGTTGATTTCCGCCTGGAAGGCGAAGGTCTCTCCATCTCCCATCTGTACGTCCGCCATTGCCGTACTGAGTCGAAAACAGAAGAAATCGAGATCGAGAAAGAAAGAAAACTAGGGTTTTCAAAGTTGCAGAGAGTGCGAAAGCTGGAATTTTGGGGGCTTTTTTCTTGTTTCGGTTGGAGAGAGAAAAGGGAGAGAGGGTATTTATAGGATTTTCCGATCTTTCTCGAGCGAGCGGAGAGTCTCGCGCCTTCTGGAGACTTCGGTTGCTTCCTGAATTTTCTGCCGATTTACGCAGCGTGTAAAACACCAAAGCTTGTGGGGTCCACTATGTTTTATATGTAAAATCCTCTCCGTCTATCAGGTTATGTTATTGATTCTAAAATCTAAAGAAAAAAATTATAGATATCCATTGGTTGAATCAGTCACACCAAAGCGAACAATCGGAATGGTTGTCAACCGTAGGTTTTCGTGTGGGGTCATCATGGTTTGTATCTTTCATCAAATCCGTTAATCTGGTGGGGTTCACCAGGATGAAATGAAAATACGAAACTCAGCCTAATCTATACATTAGGCAGGCCTATTCATGTGAAATTAGAGGTTTCTAAGGGCACTTTCACATTTTTACCATTGGTGTGGCCCATCAGATTTTTATTAATCGGTACGTACGGTTAAAATAATGTCCCTGACCTGATGGACGGAGTGGATTTCCATGTTAAGCATCGTAGAGCTCACATATCTTGGGTAATTTACACAGCTGCGTAATACAGGCGATGTAGACGATTTCCGTCTTCATCGTCGGCTTTACCGTTTGCTTTTTTTTTTTTTTTCATATCCAGAAGCTTCGTTTAGTTGGCGGGATCCAGAACGTTCCCCAGATGAGATCGGAGGAACAGCATACGGTACGCGGCTCCATGGATTTTGTACTTTGTACGCTGGTTTTCAATTTCCTAACAAGTGGGACCGTTCTATTGTAATCTGGACCGTTGATCTGTTGCATCCCATCGGGAATGAGCAGTGGATATTGTTGGAAGATCATTTCAATGTGGAACTTTGCGGAGTTTCTTTTCTTATTAGGCCACAAATAGAGGTATTTGATGATTTATTGAGGAGATTTTCTTGTCAATGGCCCATACACGGTAGTAGTGAGTGACCAGTGGTCCTGATTACTTATGAGTGGGCCCATTTGTCGGAATTGAGGCATGCATGTATCGTGCGAAACGTCAGGTCGCGTATACATTCAGCGATGAGATGTGGGAATAACTGAAGGCTGTATTGGCTGGGATTTCCTGCGAAAGCCTTGCGCAGGAAGTTCCTTCGCTGGGAACCAAGGTGGGACCCACAGTGATTTTTTTTTTTTTTGATAAATCCACCCCGTCCATACGTTTTGGGATAGGACATGAGAACAAAAACGAACCGGACTCAAGTGGGCCTCACTAAAGGAAAAGGTGGGTAGGTAAATTACTACCGTTGAAACCTCCCTGGGGTTCAAAGTGATGTTTATATGACATCCATACCGTTCACAACGTCACTACTACTACTGGGATGAACTTGGAAACACAAATATTATCTTAATTCGAAACTCCTGTGGCTCCACAAATATTTCAACTGTGGACGTTCAATCTTCACGTTTTCGGCCCACTTTACTCTTGGATCCCGGTTCATTTTTCTCATGTCCTAAAATGAGCTTTTAAAACGGATGGACCGGAGTAGATTTATCAAAAAACATCACATTGGGCCCCACCTTGGAACTTCCTGCGCAAGGCTTTCGCAGGAAATCGGCGCCCAGGCTTTATTATCGAGTGACGTGGATTGCGTCCTTCCTGCTCTGATCAGAGGAGGGGCCCACCGTATGTATCGGTTTATCCACGCCTTCCATCCCTTTCTTAAAATCATTTTAAGGCATGATACAAAAAATGAGGCATGTCCAACAGCCAGGTGGACCACACCAAATAGTGGGCTTTGTAACATTAAATGCCATAGTCATCTCAAGGACTCAAGTGGGCGTCACTAAATGCAATAGCGGGATTGCGTCCATCCTGTCCATACTGATCAGAGGAGTGTGGTTCACTCACTTGACCGTTGTACATAGATCACTTCTTTGTATCGTGCTTTAAAATGATCTTAGAAAAGGGATGGAAGGCGTGGATAAACAAATACATAAATCCATCCGCGTCCATTATTGACGACCGCTCCATGCAACCCGCATTGGATGCGCCAAAGCACTCCCCCGTGTGCAATCACAGATCGCGTGCATGAGAGTTTGAACGTTCGTGATTTTTTTGCCAAACGTGAATGATTATTAATTTAATGATGGACAATTCCTTGTCATTCAAGGGCCGTTTGGATACCACCAGATAAGTTAATTACTTTTTTCTACTAAAAGCAGTAGACAATAAGTAACTTATTGGAGATAAGTTTGGCTTATAAATAATTGTAAGTATTTTTTTTTTTTTACTTAAAGCTAGTTAATAAGCACGAAACTAAGGTAAGCTACTCGAGACATAAGTAGGTTACCTTAAATAACTTTAGATCCAAATGCCCCCTTAAGATCTCATTTGGGAGCATGCATTTAATATGCATTAGCTAGTACATAAATCCATGCAAATTGGAATGTAGCTTGTAATTAGAATTCTTTAATATATGCCAATGTGTACCTACAATAGTGGAGAGAGATAATACTGTGACTTGAGAATCAGTGATAAATGGTGATAATGAAATTTATATGAAATAAAATCATATAATTTTACTATGATTTAAGAAAAGAGAGATATTTTCTATATTTGGCAAGAAATATATTCTCTAAAATGCAACAATTACCACTGATTACACACAAAAACATCTTAAATGGAAGTGATTTGGAATCCTTAGTTGTGTTTGCTAGCTTGTAATTGAAATACTTTGGAATTTAAATATTCTGTTTGACACTCTAGATTTAGAATGCATTAAAATTTTGTACCTAAATTTAATTAATTAAATCACATTAAATGCCCAAAAATGGTTACATTTGCAACCTTTTAGATATTCATTTTAAAAATGCTTGCTAAAATAAATATTTTGAGACTCAGGTGGGCCACAAAAGTGGCTCGCTAATTTCACATATGAGCAAAACATTCTGTGTTTAAGATAATGAAATGTATCCATTCCCAAGCATATATTTATGGTCTAAACCTATGCAACTTACATTATGGAAAAGTACACTAGAATATAAAATAAATAATTATTGCAATCGTTCAGTCCAATTTGCATGAAATTGTATTAAGGCATCATAAGCTTCCTCCAAAGTGTCAAACAACCTAACAACCATCAGAAAATCCATTAATTTAGGAAGTTATATCTTGGGTGGCCAATTTTCATCAATAGCTAAGAATTATGATTAGGTTAGGAAGGGCCATAAGCCCTATACACAAACAAGGTTCATGCTTGGACCTTTTAACCCATGGAATAAGAGGCATAAATGTTAGAGTCAGTGCCCTAACAAAAGTCATTTGTGCCCTAATCCACTAGCCATGTGAATGTGATTGGGCAAATATGAACCGTTGATCATGGTGATCATGAGTCCTAGATTGGACGTCATGTGATATACCTAGAGATGCACACGAGTCAAGCTAGCTCGATTGGCTTGCTCGACTCAGTTCGTTTAAGTTTGGACACTAGGTTTGAACCGAGTCGAGCTAATTTTTTTTTCGAGTCAAGCTCGAGCTGACCCTGGCTCGATACGGCTCAACTCAATTCGAGTTTAACTCGACTCGGCTAGTTGGAAAGGGAGGTTGTTTAGTCCCACATCGAAAGAGAGCAAATGAATAAAAGAGACAACTGTCTATAAAAGCAAGTGGAATAGCAGTTAGGGGTGTTAATGGACCTGGGGTTGTCTTCAGGCTCGAATTTTGGACTGTTTGAAGCTGGGCTTTTGGGTTGGGCCTATTTAAATTTTAGTTTTTTTCAAGCTTGAACTCAACTCGAAAGCTTGACCGAACCAAGCTGATTATGCCATTCCAACTTAAAGGCCTAGCTAAGACAAGGTGAGCTAACCCGACTCGATCGATTCGGTTTTGACTCAGTGTGCAGATCTAGATATACCTTAGACAAATTTAATGTTGCTCTCATTTTATGTTCATTGTGTTTATTGAGGAGTGATTCCTTAGGTTCCTTAGAAATTTGCTGAGATTGGACATGATGGTCATTAACCTAAGAGAGTCATGATCCATGAGTCTCGGTACCTTATTAGACCATGACTGTCACAGATGTGTGGGACACATCTATGGACACCAGTTCATGAGATACGTCGCCATCTTATGTGAGGGGATTGACTTAGGTTAGGATAGACAATCTCCATGATCAGGAACCAACTTAGTGTCGGTTTATGCCTTGCCCCTTTGGTCGCTCATATTAGTGGATCAAGCTTAAGTCAACAAGTATAGGGGCCATTAACTTGAACTATAATTATGAAATCATGACTTGATAATGCATGAAAGATAGTTTAATCCTTAAATATGAGGATGTGCAAGAGTTATAATTTTTAATATAATCGGCTTTAGCTCTTCCTACGAGGTCCATGCATGGGCCAATCTAAGCATGTGTAAGGGTTATTTTATTTTATTTTCTTTTTGTTTTATTGCACCACTTATTATATACAAAATACACCATGTTAACATCTTTAATCTATATTTATATTTATATGTACTATCTCTTATGTGAGTAGTGTTTGGCCAATTTTACCCATGCAATTAGTTTATTGGGTAAGAACTTTCATTAAAGGCTTGTTTGACTGCATTAGAATTCAAATCACAATTACATTTGAATCAAGGTAATTCTAAATCCCCATTTGTGTTGGGTTGAAATGCACTAGAATCTAAATCTTCTATTTGGGAGCTTATATTGGGAGGGCATTGAAATTCTTCGGTACATTCACAAGACTTAGATTTGATTAACTAATGCTCTCTCTCTCTCTCTCTCTCTCTCTCTCTCTCTCTCTCTCTCTCTCTCTCTATATATATATATATATATATATATATATATATATATATATATATATATATATATATATATATCAAATGGTACTTTGAGGTCAACCCATGGGAGCTTCCCATGAGGTCGAGCTTTGTGGGCCCCACCATAATGTGTATTGAACATCTACCCCATCAGTCAAATGCACCATTACATGATGTGCTACAGGCTTAAAAATTAGGTTAATTCATGACTTAAGTGGGCCACGCCACTTACAATAGTTGAGAGGGGTTATCCAACCATTAAAACACCCATGATCATTTATTGGGCCCACCGAGATGTGGTTCACAAATCCAGCCCATCCATTGTGAATGTCCCACTTAGATGAGGGGTCAGACCAAGTTTCTACCACATCCAAAACTCAAGCGGGCCCCACAAAGTGGTTTTAGATGTTTTAGTCATGTCTTCACATGGTTTTAGATGGTATGGCTCACCTAAGTAGAGGTGAGCACGAGCCGAGCTGAGCCCTATTCAAGCTAGGCTCACTCAATGACCACCCTAGCTCGTGTTCGGCTCGGCTCGGCCTTCGAGCTGGACTGAAATGTTCGAGCTAGCTCGACCAAGCTTTCGAGCGAGTTCGAGCCCAATTCGAGCCGAGTTCGAGCCTGATAGGCCCAGCCCAAAAGTCAAGCTTAAAGTTGTTTAAAATTGAGCCCAAAGACAACCCAAAGCCCATTGACACCCCCACTTATTTTTATAAAGAGTTTCATCTCTCATTTCTTTGTTCACTTCCGATGTGGGACTAAAAAATATATTTTTTTTAGTTTTTTACAAGTGAGTCAACCGAGTCGAGTCGAGCCAAGCCGAGCCGAGCCGAATCGAGCTTCAATCGAGTCCAAACTTTGAGCCGAGCTAAATCGAGCTTGGGTTAGCTTGAGCTCGGCTTGAAAATCATTTCGAGCTTGGAAAAATGGCTCGACTTGGTTCGAATCTAGCCTTCGAATTAAGCTGGTTCGAGCCAAGTCGAGCGAGCTAACCAAGCTGGCTTGGCTTGTGCTCGGCTCTACACTTGAGTTCCATATATGGCTGATTTTTAAGATATCCCATAACATAAAGGGGACCCATCAAATGCACGGTGTTGATGTTTGATCCACATCACAGTGGGGCCCACATAGCTCGACCTCATGGGAATTTCCCATGAGGTCGACCTTTTAATATATATATATATATATATATATATATATATATATATATATATATATATATATATATATATATATATATATATATATATATATATAAGGCCTCATGGGAAAGTTGTTATGCGCTAGGCCTCATGGGAAAGATTCTTACTAAAAGAAAATGTTATTGTATAATTAAATAGCTCCTCTCTTGAATTTTAAAAGGATGTGGGTGTGCTTTCTATCTTTTAGATTATAGGTGCAATTTGAGTTGCTTTGTCGAGGGTCAACTTGAACTTAACATACTTCAAGAGAACCCAATGTGGCTCTACTTCCTCCTGATGTTACCAACTGAACTCAATCAAAGTTGTCTACCTCAATCGAATCCAGATGTTGGCGGAGCCTTCAAACTGTGCTGAAATAGGGTTTGAAGACCAATCACAAGTGTGTTGCAACCTGTCTAATTTTGCCCTTGGGAGCACTGTGGTCACTGGACAATTTCGGGTTTTGGCGACCAGTCGCATGGTGAGCTACTGACCGGTCGCCCGTGGGTAAGCAACCAATCGTTTTAAGGCTGCTGACAAACTCGGGGACTCTCCTCACTAGACTATTTTTTACACCAGTGACCGATTGCAGCCAGTGTCGGTGTTTTACGCAGTTACACGATTCTGCGTAAGTTATTTCTAATTTCAAGATTTCTTCTATAAAAAGGGGTTGTAATTGGGATGAGAGCTAATCCTAAAAGGTACTAAGGTTTCTTAATTGTATTGGGGTATGGGGAAAGGGTTTTAAGATAGAGAGAACTTGGGTTTTCTCTTAGGTTTTCTTATTTATGGGTTGTTTATCTCTATAATCTTCTTATTCATAGTAAATTTAATTTGTGTCGAGGTTTTTTACCCTCGAAGGGAATTTTTCCACAGTTAAAATCAGATTATCTCTATGTGTATTAATTATGCGGTGTGATTGCATTGTGTTGCTAGTTTAATTCTATTCTATGTGTGTTTGGTTTACTTATGCTACGGGCCACTTTCTCCCAACACTAAATACATGTGACCTAACCAGACCTAAAATTGCTCAACCAAATCAAATCCGAAATGAAATTGGTGGGAGTTTATCAATCCTAACCTGATTAGGGGATTGACAGCTCAACTTCGAACTTGGGTTAAGTAAGTTGGAGGTGGATTACGTCTAACCCTGATCAGACCTTTAAACATCCATCCAGACCTTTATGGGGCCCACCATGATGTATATGTTTATCCACACCATCCATCCCTTTTCTCATATCATGTTAAGGCATGGGACCGAAAATGAGGCAGATCCAAGGCTTAGTGGACCACACCAGAGATATGCAACTTGTATTTAATCCTTTGTACATTTAATGCAACCCAAGCTTACTATAGACACGCGGATTGCCTCCTGCCCCTCGTACCGTCCAGGCAAATCTGTGGAGGGGCCCACCTTGATGTATCCATTTATCCACTCAGTCCATTCATTTTATAAGATCATTTTAATTTATAAGGCATTAAGCTAAAAAGGATTATAACATTGCCAGTGTACCATCACTATTTGGTGTGGCCCACTTGAGCGTTGGATCTGCCTCATTTTGCCTACCTTAACATTAACATGTTAGAAAAGAGATGGACGGCATGACCAAACATAGATGGACGGCGTGCATAAACATATACATCATGGTGGGCCCCACACAATCCGCTTCTAGGTAAGTTGGCTTACCAAAGCTCCAGCCTTACTCCAATGGCCGCTATTTTTGTCCGCAACACCAGCCAGTTAGCTGAAAGCTCCCCCGCCATTATGTATGTGTATTATCCATGCAGATCCATCCATTTTTCCAAGTTCATTTTAGGGCACGGCCAAAAAATCAAGTAGATCTAAAACTTAAGTGGACCACACCAAGGTAACAGTGGGGATTGAACGCTTACCATTCAAAACTTATTGAGGCCGACTGCAATGTTTATTTCTCATCCAACCTGTTCATATATAGAGTCACATAACCTTGGGTGAGGGGAAAATCAAATATCAGCTTGATCCAAAACTTCTGAGGCCCTCAAGAAGTTTTCAACGGCCCACTGTTTCATGTGGTGTGGTATAATTAAGCTTTGTATCTGCCTCATTTTTGGGCTCATCGCCTAAAATGACCTGAAAAAATGTATAGACGGCCTGGATAAAACACATACATCATGGTGGGCCCACAGAGCTTTGATATCAGCTAGCTGGCTGGTGTCGGGGTCATCAGCCAAACCGCTTATGGCGACTTTCCCTCTACCCATCTCACTCTTACTTGCTCTCTCCACGTGCGATGCACGTGCATACAATAGACTCCACAGAGGAACGTGCAATCCTATAACCTCCCATCCATACAACGTGATCTCCACTATTTGCAGGCAAGGAGTCGTGTAGAGGAAGTTGGGTTTTCTCCTGTCTAGAAAAGAAGAAGCCATGCAAGGGGTGGAGAAGATAGTCATTGTAGCTAAAATGGCCATTTCCATTGTGAGAAGGAGAGGTTTTGAACTTGATAAGTTGCACAAAGAAGGTGGTCTGTGTAATATCCTCCTTCGTCGGTCACTCCCAATCCCACCTCTCCTCCTGCTGCTGATGCTCGCTTTCGTTTGGTGTTCATCTACTCTCTTATCTGTTTCCTTCTTCCATGTGTGCATCTCATCTCGAAAGCTCGATTTATATTGCGTCTCTGCCGGAACGCGGCCTGAATTCGGTGAAGTTGCAGTGCACAACAACAACCGCAGCGACAACAACAACCAAAACACCAATGGTGGTGACGGCAATACCAAGGGCGCCACCGCTGCCGCAATAACCAACATCAACAATGGCAGTGAAGACAACAATGACAATAGTGGTAGTGACAGCAATAGCAGTGGAAACAACAGCAGAAATGGCAATGGTGATGACAGTGGTCAGACCACTACCAACACCACCACCACGAACACCGCAACCAACACCACCAACAACAACAGCAGCAATGACGACAACAAAAGCAACAACAACGGAAATGGCAAGACCAGCAACATTGATTTTGAAGAAGTGGTCATGCACAACCACACCATCGACGACAGCAGTGATGCCGGGAAAGCGGAGATCGCAAAAGCTATCAAGGTAGTCGAAGAACAGATGCGAGCACTCCGTTCTTCTTCTAGGCTTGAAAGAAGAAGCCTTTCGAACCAAACAACGACATGCGATGGAAGGGGGATCTTCGTCTATGATCTGCCCTCCAAATTCAATAGAGACCTGCTGGACCAATGCGGCGACTATGCTTCCATGGATGAATTTCTGCAAGTATTTAACCAATGACGCTATGGGCGAACCGATTCCAAAGCTTGGCAATGGTTGGTATCAGACCCATCAATACTCGCTCGAGCCGATCTTCCATTCCGAAGGTCTTGAAGCACCCATGTAGAGTTCACAATGCAAGTGAAGCTAAGCTCTTCTACGTACCCTTCTATGGTGGCCTGCACATCCTCAGGTGGCATTTCAACAATGCCTCCATTGAAGTCAAAGACGGGCTTGGGCTCAACTTGATCAGATGGCTGGAGGCGCAGCCGACATGGGCCCGGCGGGCTGGCAGCGATCATGTCTTTGTCTTAGGGAAGATCTCTTGGGATTTCCGGAGGAAGAACAAGGACTCTTGGGGAACCAATTTCTTAGAAATCAACCAGATGCAAAACCCATTTAAGCTCTTGATCGAACGGCAGCCATGGGAAGCTAACGATGTCGGGATTCCGCACCCAACCCACTTCCACCCACACTCCGACAACGATATCGCCGCATGGCAATCGAAGATCATACGGTCGATCGTAAGAACCTCATAAGCTTTGCGGGCGCGGCGCGGCCAGAGGACCTTAGAGAACATAAGATCGGTACTGATCAAGCAGTGCAAGTCCAGTGACGGGTACTGCCGGTTTCTCGACTGCAAGTCAGGTGAGTGCGACAAGACCGACTCAGTCATCGAGCTGTTCATGGAATCGGAGTTCTGTTTACAGCCACCCGGAGATAGCCCAACAAGGAAATCAGTGTTTGATTCTTTAGTGTCGGGTTGCATTCCGGTGCTTTTTGATCCGTTCACGGCATACCACCAATACCCGTGGCATTTGCCGGAGGACCATCGTCGGTATTCGATCTTTGTAGATCAGGAGGAGGTGAGGGAGATGAAGGTGAATGTGGTGGAGAGGCTGAAGATGGTGTCTTTGAAGGAGAGAGAGGAGATGAGAAGATATATCGTGTATGAACTCATGCCGGGTTTGGTTTATAGCATTTCGGATTCGTATATTGTGAAATTTGCAGATGCTTTCACCATCTCTATCGATAATCTGATCGATCATGTGAGTCGAAGAATATCCGAAGTATAGTTTTTTTTTTTAATTTTTCTTAAATATAAATATGTAGAAGAAGAAGAGAAGAATGTTTTTTTTTTTTAATAATTTTTTCGGAAATATAAAAATGTAGAAGAAGAAGAGAAGATTAATGTAATATTTTAACGCGTTTGTCATTATATTTTGAGTTGGTTTTGATCCATAGAGGCCCACTTGCTGAGATGGTCTGATGGTTAGAACCGTTTGTTCTGGATAATACGTTTTTGGTGGGCCACTGAAGGATGATTCTGACCATTGCTTATGTGTAGATGAAGGAAGAACATTGAAAAGAAAATTTTCACTGGATCACGTTCAACTTCAAAATCAAGGGTCAGGATCATCCTTGATGTGTGATCACGCGGCATTAGCCCATTTACAGTGGCACCGAGAAGATGGACGGTTCCAACCGTCAGATGATCTTTGCATGTGGGCCCAAAGGTCGAGCGACGTGATTTCACGTCCATGCACGTACAGTGTTTTTTTTTTTTTTTCTTAAATGCTTTTTGTCGAGTCAGATGCGTTTTGGAGGCACTAGGAAAGTACGCTGTGAATCATTCGGGTGGGACACGTGTATGATGATCCGAACCAGGCATCATTTCCGCCCAGCCGTTGATTGGCTTCAAACCAAATTCCGCTATGATTGGACAATATTAACCATTCAATAAATGGGCTTTTCCTCTCTAAATGGGAGCCGTTGCTGATTTTGTCTTTTACTGTAAGCTAAAATTCGAGCGTTAGATCTGCCTCACTTTCCCCATCATCAGGATTTTTTGGATCCCAAGGCATGAAATTCGTATGTTTTTGTCTTTGGAGGTTTGTAACATCTGTTAAGCACGTGTAATAGATCTGAACTTTCCATGAAATAGGCCACAATGTTTGGATCATCTGATACGTGTGTATAAAAAAAAAAGGGGCTAAGTGATATGTTGTGAGCCGTTTCTTGGAACACATGATCTAGACATGGCACTGTCTAGGGCTGTCAATGACTCGGATCATGACCCGACTCCGATCCGGATGTGGATCCGAATCAATTTAATCGGATCCATATAAATGAGGTTGGATTTGGATAGTAGATTTTGATACGTTTAGTATTCGGGTTGGATTCAGATCGGTCTTGATCCGACCTATTAATGATCCGATTACTTAAGGCATAAAAGGGACATTAAAAAAAAGCCCTAGATGTCAGTTGCAATTTGGGTGAGAGGCCTGTTAGCTGCGCAACACACCCACACAATCAATTCGGTTCTTCTCCTTTTCTTCTTTCTTTTCCTTTTAGTCATGCAACGCGCACCCTGTTAGTCACACGATACGATGCTCCCACTCACTAGTGGGGTTAAGTGGGTCTCCTTAGCATTTTGAACCCGAGACCAGTTAGGCTAGTAGGTGAGACCCCAGCTCTTTTTCTTCATTTTAATTTTCTATTTTTTTTTTTATTTGTGCTATAATAGCTACAAATCCTTTAACATTGTAGATGCATAGCACGGCAAATAGCGTGGGTGTGCTGCATGACTAACAAAAAAAAAAAAAAACTACTTATTCATGGTGATTGAGAGAGAAAGGCCTCCATCAAAATTATGGGATATTTGGATTTGAATTGGATCGGAGTCGGATCGCGGAAAATATAAATCATACACACCGTGATCCATCGGATTTTGGTCAAATTCAGATAGGATATATTTTTAATTATATCGAAGTCAGAGTAGCACTGATCTGCTCCAAATCTGATCCGTTGACCGCCCTAATAGCACAGTCATGGAAACCGAAGATCTAGAACACGTGTGCCCAACTGCCACATGTACAAGCATGCAGATGAGTTTGGCTATACAGGCTTGCAGGCTTACGAATTTGTGTGGTTTCTACCATTATATAAGTACTGCTAAGGTTCCTTACTCGGAATGAATGTTTGAGATTTGGACATTCGTTGGACTAAGGGTCATGTAAAATAATATTAAATAATTTAAATGATAAGTATAAAAATATGAGTTTGTGACTTCAAACTCTTAAAAGCAAAAGATTTAAGGGCCCAAATTAGGTAAGGAAGATCCAAGACTTAGATAGACCACACATTGGAGATTAAGTACCTGCCATTGAAATATTCTTGGGACCACAGATTTATGATCATGATGATATTTATTTTTTCACTTCATCTATATATATATATATATATATGTGTGTGTGTGTGTGTTTGTGTATCTCTCCCTTTCTTTTTTTTTTTAATTGTACTTGCTTTTTCTTTTTTCACATACTTTGAAGTGCTGGTCACTCGAGCCTTTGTTCTCAATGTTGAAACAGAGTTTGCCTACCACTCGGGGAAGGAGCTAATCCCTTTTAATCGCACTTGCTTAAATATGAATTTCTGCATTTAAATAAGGCGTGTGAAGCCGAAGGCTGTTAGTAGGACAGGTCTAGGGTTGGCTTAGTCCTATTTTTGAACGGTTTAGCTAAGCTTATTCAGAATTTTGATTTTGTTTGGCATGAGTTCAGCACATTGACAGGCGCCTTAGTTAAGCCTGCTGTTTTGGCCGACTTTACAAAAATAGAACCACATATTTTGTAGAGCGAGGGTGGTTTAACAATGGTTTGTAAATTGCGTATCCAAACACACATCAAAATTCAAGTTTAGTTCCAAAGTAGGTTTAAGCCTAAGTTTGGGTCAGGCTCCAATGCTCAATGGTAGATCGACTCTGTTTCAACACTGAAATCATGGAATCAAGTGTCCATGTGGTTTGGGTGTGAGGTGTGGGTTTGTGCATAAAATATATATGAGAAAAAATAAAAAAGGCTAGGTGTGTGCATAAAATAAAATTAAAAAAAAAAAAAAAAAAAAAAACTAGGTCCGGCTCTATGGCTCTCTTTGTTTTAAAACTGAGATCACGGGATCTAGTGCCCATGTGATGTGGGTGTGTGTGAGTGTATGTGGCGTAGATGTGTAAGGCTGACTATGGGCTAAGTCTGGACCTAGCAAAATGAAAATTTTGAATAGGCCTGACACAATAAGTTCAAAATCCAGGCCCAGCCCGGCTCATTGCCAGGCCTATTTATGCCTCAAATACTCAAACAGCCCTTAAGATGGTACACCCAAATAGGCCCTACACTTTAGACTAATGGCTGACAACCTAATAAAATTAAGAAGACAGTCCATGTTCAAAGGAAAAGATTTAAATGATCATAGCTTTAAAATATATTCTAATATAAGAATTTGATCGTTGGGCATCACTCATCCACCGTGAGGCCCATCATGTATATGGTTTTGATTACCAAACATGATCTGAATTCCAATCATTTGACTCAAAACCTAGCCAGGTCGAGTCAACTCGTATAACTTGGATGAATTTCTCAAAAACTCATGAGAGTTTATCTAACGAGTTTTTTTTTCTCAAGTTTTCATTGAGTGTGACCGGATCTAGTTTTCTTGGGTCGCCGAAAGAAACCTAGGCCCGAGCCCGGTCCTAGTTCATGACGTCCAAAACAAACAGGCCCAATCCCGGTCCATGATGATTGTGCATAGGCCGAGACCGGCCACCCACGTGCAGCATCTGGACGGTTAATTAAGTGTGCCCCATCATGCATGATATGACAAAAATGCCCTTTAATTCCAAACAGGCCAGGCCGGTCCAAGCTTGGGTCATGATAAACACACTTAAACAAAGCCGGAGCCTAGCCCAGTTAATAAATGGGCTTAAAGTTTAGGCCCGCCCAGTCCTTGGGCCTAGAATTTCAGCCCAAGTCCAGCCCGATGAGGGCCAGGTCCAAGCCCGTCCAGCTGATTGACACCCCTATTGGTAATACTAGTTTGTATAAGCATAGATAATACATCCTCATCTATGAATGGGCCCGCTGGATCAACGGTTAGGATCACTAAACCGTGGGTCTCACTTGTATGGATCGCACCCTTCACGTCCCAGTAGAGCTCCTCATTGTGTGGTGTTGAACTGTTCGTGTCATGTTGTGTCAAAAATTTGCTTACCCAAACCGGCTGGTTAACTAACGGGGTCGAAATTTAGAGACCCAAAACCATTCATTAATTTAACCCGTTACCCGCAACTCGACCCATTTAACATGTTAAATAAACAGTAAACGAGTCGTGCTTTCATGGGCAAAAAGATGAAGAAGGGTCTCGATTCAACGAAGATTTTGGAATGTGTCCATGTAGGGTCGTGGGCAGAAAGATGGAGAAAACTTGTGAGTGTGTGTGAGAGAGAGAGAGAGAGAGAGAGAGAGAGAGAGGCACTTTTATTGGCCGTCTTAGTATCTTAGGTATTTCTCCCCCATACCAAGGATAATTACCAAAATGCCCTCACTAATGAGTTAATCGGGTTTCATAAGTAAAACACTGACACACCCATTATTTTAACGGGTCTTAACGGCCGAACTATTAGTGACCTCACGCAAAAAGGCTGGACGTCCGTCCGGATTTCATGTAGGTTGGTGGGCCGTGTGGAATTTTGCCAGGCCTAATTATGTGGGAGTGAATTAGGTGTTACTGGGTAACAGCTTAGTGGGTGTTACCTCTATTGTGGGGCCCACCTAGATGATTTTCTATATATCGATGCCGTCCATCCGTTTCTCCAAACCATTCTAGAATGGGATACCAAAATTTATGCAGATCTAAATCTCAGGTGGACAACACCACTGGAAACTGTGGTGATTGTGTGCCTCACCATTAAAATTTCTAAAGGGCCCATCGTAACCTTTTCTTAATTTCTATTTACAATCCAACCTATTGATAATGCTAAGAAGATCTGGATGAAGAGAAATTAGAAAGATCAGATTGATCCAAAACTTTTGTGGCCCACAAAAGCTTTTAATGGTTATTCATCACTGCTTCTATTGGTATGGTCCAGATTTAGATCTTCTTATGATTTTGGATCACGCCCTAAAATGAGGTGGAAAAACAGATGGACCGCGTTGATATACAAAATATACATCAAGGTAGGCCCCTGGTAATTGCTAATTCGCTGCCTCATTCTGGGGTACCATCCAACTCGTTCATTTTCCTGGCCAAACATAGGCCCACCTGACAAGTGAAATTGGCATATCTCAGAGTGGGCCCCACTGATGAATGGTCCAGATCTGGCCCACACGAGCAATATTGGGGACAGTGGGGCATTAATGGCTACTCTCGCGAGTACATACGAACATTGATTGGATCTTCGTGATATTAATGTGGAGAACTGTTCACATGCAGGCAAAGTACCACAGCACGGTACTGCACTATCGTTTTCGTTAACATACCAGCTGTGTAGAAAATCAATACCATTAAAGCTATAGGCCCCACATTGAATATTTCCTGATGAAAATATCAGGTGGTTCAGATAATAAATTGGGCCACAATGTTCAAATCAATAGGCAACCGACGGTTTAAATGAACATACATATTGGCCTACTTAGTAAATGGATCAGTCTGGTTTTTATAAGTATTACTATCATGGTGAGTTCTACCATTTTCACGGTACGGATTTCTTACACGTGTAATGCTAGCGTAAATATGGTATGATACCATTAAGTATGGTACATAGATGATTAGCTCTCGTTAGGGGTATGATAAAAAAAATAAAGCAGTTCTAAATCCCAGATGGACCATGGACCATAGTACAGGCAACAGTGGTGTTGACCATTAAAAACTTTGGCTCAAGATAATATTTGTGTGGTCTCTTCATCTAGGTGTTTGTGGCCTTATCAACAGGTTGGATGGAAAATAAGCATTCCGGTGGAACCCAAGAAGCTTTTAATAGTGGGGATTCAATCATGACAGTTTCCTTTGGTGTGGTCCACCTAAGATTCGAGTAAGCTTTATTTTTTGGATGATGCCCTAAAATGAGCTTTCGAAATTGTTGGACAATGTGGATTTAAGGCACTTACATCACTGTGAGCCTTACAGTTAGGGATCTCACCCACTGGGTAGATCAAAGGTCTCACCTAATCCACCTAATCCACTCTGTTTTATCCACGTGGTTCATCCATTTCGGCTGCTCATTTGATTGAGACTAAAGCTGTACACGAGCTGAGTCAAGCCGGGCTCAATCATGCCTGAGCTGGGCTCAGCCAATGAACACCTTGGCTCATGTTCAGTTTAGCTTGGTCAGCGAGTTAGAATTTTATGTTCGAGCCGGCTCAACCGAGCTTTTGTGCTGAATCAAGTCAGTTCGAGCTGATTTCGAGCTTGAGCTTTTTTGAACTATGGGTCGAGCTTGAAAATATATATATATATATAGAAGTTTCATATCTTGGCCGACATAGTTAGGAAGGATTTACTATCGGATGGGCGACTAGAGGTCAAACGGTGCCTAGTGGCCGGATAAACGAGAGGGGGGGCTCGAGTCAGGAAACGGAATAGGGAGAGGAATTAACATATTTAGTTTTTTAGTTTTTTTTTAAATATAATATTATATTATATTTTATAACATAACGTTATATATAAAATTGAGCTGAGCCAAGCAAGTCGAATCGAGCTACGAACAAGCTGAGTTTCAATCAAGCTGAGTTTCAAGCCAAGCCAAATCGAGCAAGGCCCAACTCACACTCGACTTGAAATTCATTTCGAGCAGGAGAAAAATGTTCCGGTTGGTTCGAAGCCCTCTTCCAAATCAAGCTGTTCTGAGCCAAATCAAGTGAGCTAACCGAGCTAGCTAGGCTCGTGTACAGCTCTAATTGAGGCCCAAAATTGAAGCACATCCAAAACTCAAATGGACCCCACCACAGGGGAAAAGTAAAAATTAAATGTCCGCCGTTGGAAATTTCTTGAGGGAACAGAAGTTTTGAATCCAACTGACATTTTTGTTATACCTTCATCCAAGCTTATTAAGTTGGACGACAGCAGGTTTCAACGAGGTTATTATCTGTGACAGGAGCACTCGAGCTTTGGACCTCCATGTTTTTCTGGTTCATGGCCTAAAATAAATTGGGAACAGATGAACAACGGATGGGATAAAAAGCTTACATCATGATGGGCCCCACAGAGTCCGGCCTTCAATACAAGGTGTACACGTTTTGAGAAACTTCTTAAGTCGTGTGGATTGGGTACTACTCTGCTCGTACCTATGTCGATACAAGCATGGTTTAGGTTGAATGGGTAGTCTACTAAATCACTTTCAATGTGTTTTGCATGGTTCATCTCTGACAACAGCTCACGTGGTCCAATTAAATATTGCCACATCAAGCAGTAGAGAGTTTTGGTGGGGCTCTGGCCCAATCAAGTCCCCTCTCAGTTAGGTAGCTAAATTGAACCACTTTAAAACATGCTTTGGCTGGGTCATCTCAGTCTAATCAAATCCTGCCCACTTCCAACATTGAGCCAATGGTTGGTCAGAGTTTTTCTATTTTGACTTGCCACTTTAAAACTTACTTTAGTTGGGTCCATTGCTGTCTAATCAAATCTTGCCCCCTTCTAACATTGAGCTGGTTGACTGTTGGGTCCATTGCGGTCTAATCAAATCTTGCCCCCTTCTAACATCGGGCCGATAATTGGTTAGGCAATGTGAGTTTTTTTTTTTTCGCTCCGTTTGAAAATGTACAGGAATTCTTGCTTCGAAAACTGGTCTAAAAGAATTGATTTGAATTCGTGGGCCCCACTTTGATGTCTATGATATATCTATACCGTCCATCCATTTTGTAGGAACAGTTTAAGGTATGAACCAAAAAATAATGTAGATACAATACTCACGTGGCCCGCACAAGAGGAAATAGTGGTCTCAAGAACTTTTTAGCGGTAAATGTTCGATTCACATTTTCCTGTGGTGTGGTCTACTTAAGCTTTGGATCTGCCTCATTCTTTATCCCATGACATAAAGTCAACTGGCACAATGGATGAACGGTGTTGATAAGCAACAACATCACGGTGAGCCCCACAAAAAATTTACAAACTTTCTCAATTTTAGTGCCTAAAAAGTATGCTGTCAAAGCAAACATCGGAAAAAATGCTAAAAATGCTTGGGTAAGTAATTATTACCCATCTTCAATGCATTTACCAGAAAGTAGAAAATCAAACAGGCCTGTTTGGATTTGCAAAAAGGGTGGGAAAGGAAATTATACTTCCCGATAAAACTTATTTTCCACGAAAGTGTGGAAAAGGAAATACTATTTTTACTATTTGTTTATCAACAACAAGAATGAAAATTATGGTTTATTTTCAACTCATATTAGGAATTTCAACCACCATTGTTTCCCATATGGTTCACTTGAGATCTAGATATGCTTCATTTTTGTTCCCATGCCCTAAAATTACGTGAGTGAGACCTTAAACCTAGGGCCCACCTGGATGCATTCGTTGTATATCCATGTTGTCCATCTATTTCTTCAAATTATTTTAGGTTATAGTACCAAAAATGATGCAGATGAAAATTTTAGGTGGACCACACCACAGGAAACAGTGCTCATTGAAAGCCTATCATTAAAAACTTCGTGGCATCCATCATAATGTTTATTGACCATCCAATCTGTTGATAAGATTACCAAGAAAGGGATGAAAGGAATAGAAAATATTAGATTGATAGAAAACTTTTGTGGCCCACAAAAGGTTTTTAATGGTAATTAACCAATCTTTCTTATGGATCCACTGCTTTTTTTTTTTTTTTTTTTAATAGTATAGTCCACCTTATATTTGGATCTGCTTCACTTTTGTATTCATGCACTAAAATGATCTGAAAAAACGAATGGACGGCATGGATATACGGTACATACATGGAGGTGGCCCATGGTAAGGCCTTCACCATCTTGCATGATGTTACGTTGTTGCGTCTAATCCACTCAAGAGAAACCCTAAGAAATGAAATGTGATTTCTTATGGGTACAGGTGAGAAAATAAAAAGACAATTTTGAAAGAAATTAATTGAGTGGGAAATTGAATTCCCTTTTCTTTCCTATAATTTTAATGTTGACAAGCATAGGGTAGATAGTTTCTCGAGAAACTCTATTTTCTTCCCCATGATTTCACTAGATACAAACAAGCCCTTAAGGAAAAGATGGGTAAGAAAATTCTTATCATTGAAACCTCCCAGTGATGTTTATATGCCATATATACTGTTTATATGCCATACATACCGTTTATAACGTCATTCCTATGTGGCCCCATGAATGTTTCAACTGTGGACATTCAATCCTCACATTTTTGGCCCACTTGAGTCTTGAATTTGGCTCTTTGTTTTTTTTTTTTTTTTTCATCTCATGTACTAAAATGATCTCACAAAATAGATGAACATGATGCATTTCTTACAACCATCATAGTGGGCCCTAAGTTCCCCAACAGAGGAAGTTGCCACAAAAGGCTCTCGCAGTAAATCCGCATCCCACCGGTCGCTGTGGGATGGGGATTGCCTATTGAGTAACTCAATATGATGAGTAAACTCAGTGGGGTCCACCGTGATTTTTGTATTTCATCAACTCGGTTCATCTATTTTAACAGATAATCTTATAATTTTATGTCTTGAGACAAAAACAGAATCATATAAAATGTTTAAGTGGACCACACCACAGAAAATAATGTGAATTGAACCTGTACTGTTGAAAAATTCTTGGAGGGCCGCTGAAGTTTTGGATCAAGCTGAGATATGTTTTTTTGCCTTCATCAACGTCAGTGTGATCTTGTGAACAGGTTGGATGAGAAATAAACATCACTGCGGGCCATAAAAAGGTTTCAACGGTGGAAATCATTATACCCACTGTTTCTTGTGGTATGGTGCATCTGAGTTTTGGCTATGCTTCTGTTTTGGTTTCAATCCTTTAAGTGATATGAAAAAGCGGATGGACGGTGTAGATAAATTACATACATTAAAGTGGGCTCAACTGAGTTTACTCAGTACTGAGTAACTCAGGACGCAATCCGATTTCCGCTGGTTGGGCCCCTTTGAGGTATTATAAATGCGGCAACGAGACTAAAAGTTGTATGTTTGGGTGTTCACTTGGCACAAGTGGAGAGAGTGGGACCCACCGTTCATTGATCCAAGCGGTTGACATCATGGGGTCCATTGCAGATGGCCATTCACTACAAATCAGATTGAACGAATCATAACCCTTCAATAGGTGGAAATAAATAGACGATTAAAGAGAAAATGCAGCAACAGTTCAGTGATCCAAGCAGGTGACATTAGAAACATCACTGTGAAATGGCCCATAAATAAAAAAAATCCCCAGATTGAAGAATAAAAAAACCCTTCAAAAAGTGGCAATGAATGGACGGTTAACATAGAAATGCAGCAACAGATCATTGTCGACCAGTAAAAAAAGGCCAAATATTATACGGCTATGATCATTCAATCGAACTGGTTTTTTACTCCATATGCCACCACCCATATTGAGGCCTGGCACATCAATGCTTTGGATCTTTGAATCATAGGGCCTGACCAACTTAAAATCTGAAGGACATGCAATTATTAGTGCAGCTCAGTAGCTAACGTACTATTTCTTGCAGGATTTCGTGTATGCAACGACATATTCCAGTAATCCAAACCATTAATATTTTTGACATCACGTTAGAGCTGGACATCGAGCCAAACTGGGTTGAGTTGGGCCTAACTCAGCTCAACCCGACCAGCAGACAATTCTTACTTGGGCTAGCACGGCCATTGAGCTGGAATAGTATGCTCGGCTTGGTAAGGCCAAGCTTTGAGCCAAGTTCAAGCCACTTCTATCTAATTTCAAGCTGGAAAAAGCTCAAAATTTGAATAGGCCAAGCCTAAATCCCAAGCCTAAAACAGATCAAAATTCATGCCTGAAGGTAACCTAAGCTCATTAGCACCCCCTTACTTTATAGGTAACCTTTTCTTTTAATCCTATGCTCACATCCGATATGGAACTAAATAACCCCACCTTCCAACTGCCTAGGTCAAGTCAAACGCAAACTGAGCCAATATGAACTGAACTTCAAGCTAGTTGAATCAATTTGGCTGACTTGAAATTTTTTTGAACCACATCTGCCCAGCTAGACTTAGTTTGAACCCAGCAACAGTCGAGTTGAATCAATTCTTTTTGAGTCGAGTTAACCAAGATAGCTCGGCTCATGTCCAGCTCTACATCACATCAAATGGGAAAAATCAGAAAAAGTATTCTACCAAGTTAAAATATTTTAACCCTTTGATCATTGAACCGTCATGTAACTGTATTTTTATGGAACATTGATCGAAGGTTAGAATTTTCCAATCTTAATGATTTTACAGGTGGCCCACTTCAAACGTGATTAAATTAAAATAAAATAAACGGTTTAGATAACAGAATCATGGCCTCAAATGTGAAAAATTCTGTGCATGAGCAAACAGTACATTTGCCGTTGAGCAGGACCGTACAATTCCCTACAGGATAGTACTGTGGTAGAATCGGTAGTACCGGAATCCGGTACAGCCATCTTTCCATCCAAGCGGACCATACTCCATATAATTCATCTTTAGATGGCTGGGGAATGATCAATCGGGACCATCCATCTAGTGGGGTTTATTACGGATGGCCCATATTTCCAAAATCAATTTTATGATGACTATCGTAGCCGCTGCTTTTCTTCAACATCCAACCCTCAATTTTGACCGTTAATCTTTATGCTTCCTACCTCTGCTTTGAATAAAACCAATCAGATGGATAAAATGATCTGATCCGTATGAATTTCAAATTACATACCATCTATAGTAATAAAAACTAAATGGATGGTCCAGATTGATAGATTGATCTATAACCCTTCTATTCTACTTGATGGTCCCGCACGGAGAAATGGCTCCGACCAGATACCGTATCATCTCGATTGTAATAATGAAAGCGCTTGCGTGACTGTCGTGGACAGACGGGGGCCGTAACTTTAGCTGACGTAGAGGGAATGACTTCATCTGGATAAGATCCAATCCGTCCATCAGGTGATCCACCCTGTTCGTAGACTGAGAGACAGAAATCACGCCGATTCAAAAATCAATTGCACTACACGACGGGAAACAGTTGAGATAGGAAGTCTCACCATTAAAATAATCCAAAAATGCTGCATGGTGTCCACCGTAATATTTATATAAAATCCAATCCACTCATCTATCTTTCCACTACATTATAAATATATTCACCAAAAATAATTACATTTTAAGAATAATATGCCCCACACCAATTGAATTTAAATGTTTTAGGGACAAGTTTTACACTGTTCCATATGGTATGCCCTACCTAAGTAATTAATTGAAATTATTTTTTAGGATAAATGGTGAAATTATGTTGTTTCACCTGATGGACGGATTGGATCTGATGGGATATTTTTTCTACGTGGCGATTAGTCAGCGCATGTCAGGCCCACCGCGTGGCTACGCGAGTCGTTGTACGCAGCTCTTTGTCTTTTTGCCTGAGGGAAACGCTCGTACGTCAGGGATGGTTCTCATGCCTGCGGCTACTATCTAAAGCGTGACGGTCCCGCACGTATGCAGGAACCGGAAATGATCATACCAGACGCATTATCTTCAAGCGCCAAAAATTCCAACCCCATGCAGGTAACAAACAGGTTTATATATGAAAATCTGCATCGTCCATCAGATAGATATATTCCTTCAGATGCTATAGTTCAAAAAATTCATATCTTGTATCAGTTTACTAGAAGAAAAAACACATAGAATTTTAGACGTTGGTTACAAATTTTCAATCCCTCCATTTATTCATATATGTGGGTCCAATTTGATAAGAAGATACAAATTATTTATATCTATAGAGTAATAAATTTACTTTTCACGGAACCAACGTCCCAGATCTTGAATTTAGGTCCAAGACAGCACGTGTTATGCGTTTGAGTTTCGCGCTTAAAGATTAAGCGCGTGGAGTGATCATTTCTGAAGCCTGGTACAGACGGACGCGGATAGCTACTGACAGGTTGAGTAGCAATCTCGCTACTGAAGTGACGTCACCAACTTCTGTGGGACCCACCGTGATGTATGTGTTGCATCCACACTGTCCATTCATTTGGAGAGATCATTATAGGGCATAAATTAAAGAATGAGACAGATTCAAAGCTCAAGTGGACCCCACTAAAGAAAACAGTGGGGACAGTGATGCAACCGTTGAAACCTACCTCGGGCCCACCATCATGTTTATTTGAGATCCAACCTGTTCATAAGTTCACAAAGACATGGAAAAAGGGAAAACACAAATATCAGCTTGATCGAAAACTTCTATGGCCCCAAGGATTTTTTAATGGTTGGAGATCAATCCCCACTGTTTTCTTTGGCGGGGTCTAGTTGAGCTTTGGATCTATCTCATTCTTCAGGACATGCCCTAAAATGATCTCCCCAAATGTATGAACGGTGTGGATGTAAAACATACATTATGTTGGGGCCCACTGAAGTTCGTCACGTCACTTCCGTAGCTAGATAGCTACTCAACCTGTCAGTAGCTAATCCGCGTCCAGTCCGGACGGGCGCGGCTTCGATGGATCCCCGGATCCACCGAGGTGGGTGGATCCCTTACCGTGCTGCCCGCTGTGTGATCTGTATGTATTACATCCATGCCGTCCATTCATTTTGAAAACTAATTTTAGAGAACGATTCAAAAAAATGAAGTAGATCCAAATCTCATATGAACCATAATACAGTAAACAATGGTACTCAACCATTAAAAGCTTCTCGTGGGTCAAAAAAGTTTTGGATCAAACTTATATTTGTTTAGAATCTTCATCCAGGTGTTTGTGACCTTTGCAACAGGTTCGATAGATATTAAACATTCCAGTGGCCCCCATGAAGTTTTTAATGGTGTGGATTCAATCACTGCTATTTCATGTGGTATGGTCCACCTAAGATTTGGATCTGCTTTATTTTTGGCATAATGCCATAAAATGAGCTTTCAAAATGCATGGACGGTGTAGATTTAATGTACATACATCACAGTGGCCCCACAGTTGGGGATCCACCGACCACAGTGGATCCGGCGATCCACCCAAACTGCGCCCAGTACAGACAAACAGTAGCCACCATTAATATTGTCACGTGGCGTACATGCTCTACCAACAACCGCAGGTCCCACAGACCTTTCTTCGACGTGTCATCCTCTCATTGGACAGAAGCGAATAAAACCGCCTCGGACGTGACCACTAAACATCGAGCAACTAACCAAGCATCCAACGCTCTGCAATCGATCCCAACGGTACTTTACCCTGCCAACCTGCTCGTGCTTTACCGACTACCGTACGGCTCTGGAACGCAGAGCCTCCTCTCACTCTCTTTCTGCTTTGCTTTTATTTTACCTCTTTTCGTTTTCGAGGAGAGAAGAAGCCTCGGAATCTCCATTGCATTTGCATTTCTAGGGTTTTTTTCCCTTTCCCAGCATTTCTCCGAAATGTCTAGGAACAGATCCATCTCCGAAAAATCGCTGCTTTTCGAGATTTCTCCAGGTAATGCTCTCTCGATCTGACCCGATCATGCTGCATTCCGCTCGATTTTCTGTAATTTTTCTAGTTCGATTGATGGATTTCGCATGCAAGAATCTGAATTTTGGTTTTCGCATTTTTTGTAGAAATTTCTGTGAATTGAATCCGGCGATAATCAGTTGAAAGCAGAGTAATGTCGGAATCTGCCGTCTATCCACAGCGAGTTCTGTTTGGCGAGGAGAATGGAGATGAAGAGCTTGCGGTGCTTCCGCGTCGTACGAAAGTCGTGGTGACTGGCAATAACCGGACTCGGTCGGTTTTGGTCGGGCTTCATGGAGTGGTGAAGAAGGCCGTTGGGCTCGGCGGGTGGCATTGGCTGGTAAAAGATCGACTTCCTTTCCTTACGGTGTTTGGTGAAGTTGCTTGAATTTTGTGATGCTGTGGGATTTGGATTCTCAGAGTGGAGAGTTTCTTCGGTTTCAGGTGTTAACGAATGGCGATGAGGTGAAAGTTCAGAGGAATGCACTTAGTGTGATTGAAGTGCCGACGGGAGATGAAGACGGCGATGAGTGGGAGGATTTCTCCTACAGTGGGTCGGATTTAGGGTCGAGGAGTACTCCTCGAAGAACACTGGTATTTTCTTTTTCTCTTCTGTTCTGTTCTGTTCTTGTTTTTGGTTTGAAACTTGGTTTGCTACTCAAAATGGTAATTATATGATCCTTGTTCTTATGGTTTCCACTGTTGATGGACCATGAGCTGTTATCTCACCGATTGGAAGATCCTCTGTTCCAGCATTTGGCATTTTTAGCTCTTGAATGTGGACTGTTGCTGTCTTTTTGTTACCTTCTTCTGTTTGCAGTCCATGGTCAAGGGTTAGGATCGTGCCGTCTGGGGGTTTTAGGTTTATGGTTTATCCATGGTAGGTTATGTTAGATCAGCTGTCTAGATAACAAAACAATCACCCAACTCATATGGACTCAGTGTCTGAGGACACTATCTGTATGCTGAGTCCGAGGATCATATAATTCCTTGATTAAAGAATAAGGAAATTAAAAGGAAATTGTGTGGCAGACTGTGGATTTGAGGAAATTGGAGACAGCCTCACTGTGGAAATACTGGAGGCATTTCAAACTTGTGAGTTATTCTGTTACATGGGTTTTTCTTTCTTTCTTCTTTTTTCTTTCTTTCCGAAGTCCATTATCCTCATCTCTTCTGGTACAAGTGATTGAATGCAGAAAAGAGAAATATCTATCAATCGCTTGGTTCATGGAGTTCATAAGCCATAACATGCAAATACTGATTCAGGACATGGAGTGAGGGATACAGCTCAACGCTCCGAGAAGTTAGGGCATGGATGCGAACATGTGTATCCCGTCCAACATGTCAATTTCATGAGAAATTGTTATGAATAAGAAATCTAATATGCCAGGACATGGTTAAACTGCCCCTACAAGTATTTATATGCTTTTCATACTGGTATCCATAATTCAGCATCGTATCCTGTTTTTTACCAATGCACATGGATGCAAACATGTGTATCCTGTCGAATATGCCAATTTCATGAGAAATCATTAGGAATAAGAATTTCATACTGGTATCCATAATTCAGCATCATATCCTGTTTTTTACCAATGCACATGGATGCAAATATGTGTATCCTGTCGAATATGCCAATTTCATGAGAAATCATTAGGAATAAGAAACCTACTGCACCAGGATATGGTTAAAGTGTCCCTACAAGTATCTATATGCTTTTGGTACTAGTGTCGGTAATGCAGCATCCTATCATGTTTTTTGACAGATACACTACTTGTGTAAAGTGCTTGGATTTGTAGTTTGTATAACCATTGAAACCCTGCGTGCATTGTAGAATGTCCAATTGTTTGCATGTGGTAGATGTTTTGTTTTACTAATTGCTTTGTGAATTGGTAATAAGGATGAAGTGAACTACCGGAACTACCATCCATCAAAGGAGCAGTTGCTTGAAGCTGTGGAAAGGCATTTTGTGTCCCAGGTAACTCTTGTAATCTTCTTTAGTTTATATATATTCTTTGTTTCAATTACTCTTTGCGAAGTTTTAACCATTAATTCTCCTTTACTTAGATACTGTGCTGCTTGTGCTATTTCTAGTTTCTCAGTTGGAACCCTTTGTCCTCTAAGCTCTTGGCTTCTTCCTATGGTTTTGTGATTGCCATTTCCTTCTACTTGTGCACCTGTTATATGATTCTTCCTATGAAGCTCTCTGTACTCAATTTTAGTTTTTTTTCTCTCTCTCTCTTGAAACATGTGAAGTGCCTCCCATTCTTTTAAATAATTATTAGATACCAATGGAGGTAATTGTTGATAAAAGTCCTATTCTTAGGATTTAAGGATGTCGCTTAGCATTGAAATATCCAACACAAGACCATGCTTACTCAACTTTATATTTCCATCTTTTGCTTTTATAAAGCAATTAGATGAATTTCAGGTGATAGCGGATTTTTTGCATGCTGCAAAGCGCTTGAAGCAATTGCATGGACTCTCTGGTTAGGAAGAAAGGCTGGATTGGTTGGTTATCTGTGCCACTGACTTGACATGGAGGGATAGAGGCCTTATGTATAGTTTAATGCTTGATGACTCCTAACATAATAAGAAGGTCAGCTTTTATAGTGTCTGTAGCTCCTGTAGTTGGTCCAGGTACAATGAAGTTGGGTTTAGTAGGCTTTCCAATTTTAGGTAATGCTAGGATTTTTCTTTCAGATGTACTTTGTAGATGTAATGTTATATGTGTATATGTAAAGATGAACTCTGTACAAATTGTTCTATTTAAGCTTTCCAGAGTTATCAGTCTACTTCGATCAGTTGTGATCCAATGATACTGTATGCATTTTTTGCTTACCAGCTTCTTACCTTATCATTTGTATGCATTTGAAGAGTGAGGACTGGTTTTAGGATTTTGATTTGTGAGGGCTGAATAGCAGCCCCTGTTTTTAGGATTTTGATTTGTGAGGGCTGAATAACAGCCCTGTCTTGAATCGGAAGAGATCTGTGGCCTTGCTTCTGGACATTTCTCTGAAATCTAGTTCTATTGGTCTTTAAGAATGGTGCATCACTCGTGGTGTGATTCAAAGACACTGTATGCATACTTTGCTTACTATTCTTTGTTTTTCTAGTGGTGCATCACTAGTGGTGTGATTCAAAGACACCGTATGCATGCTTTGCTTACCAGCCTTTGTTTTTCTCCAAGAATGGTGCATGACTAGTTGGTTTTATCCGTTTCAGTTGCTTTTTAATCTTTTCTTCTCCCCTACTGGTCATTAAGCTGCTGATGACTGATCTAACTGGAGCTGCAAATAGTTTTTGAATATTAAATACTACCGTAGTTAGATACACAATGACCTTTTGGATTTCTTTACTAGAATTGGGTCACTGGTACTTAGGGCATGTTTGGATTTGTGGAGAATGGGATTCAATGGAGGACGTGATACTGATTTCCTCTGATGTGACAATTCCCTTCGTTTGCAAAAGCTAAAAGAGGTGAGGAAATCGGTTTTCATTTTGTTAGATTTCATTAGAAAATGACCATTTCTATTTTAATGCAGGGGCATTTTCACACCGAGCTCGAGTGGGGCAGCCTGTGTGAGGTGGGGGCACACTCGGGGTGGGGCGACCTATGTGTGGCAGGATCCATGTGAGGTGGGGCCCACGAAGGAGGGTTCAGCTGAGGGTCTGGCCTGGCCTGGCCTATGAGATAAAATGATTGATTCGCCACGTTCTATTAGTTTGAGCTTTTAGAGCAAGTGGTTAGTCATCTTGCGTCAAAGTGGTATCAGAGCGGGAGGTCTCGTGTTCGTGTGAAGCAGCTGAACCATGTGAGGCGGGACCCATGTGAGGTGGGGCTCACGAAGGAGGGTTCAACCAAGGGCCTGACCTGGCCTGGGCTATGAGATAAGGGATTGATTTTCCACGCTCTATCAGTTCGAGCTTTTAGAGCAAGTGGTTAGTCGTCTTGCGTCACATTTCCTCTCTAAAAACCTAAGAAATGGAGATTTCTACCTTTTTTGAGAGACTACTCTCTCTTTTTTATCATTGACCGTTCCACATTAGCATTAAAATCATGTTTGCTAGAAAAAATAGGTTATGTAAGGATTCTTTCCGTAGATTTCCTTTTCCATAATTTTCTTCCGATGTGACGTTTTCCTTTCCTCGTTACTTTTTTGTTTCCACCAATCAAAACAGGCCCTTTAACTATTCAGGAGTCACTGGAGTAATCACTTGGAGCAATTAATTTGTGATCGTTGCTAGTGATATGGTGAAGTGATTCATTTATTTCACTAGAAAGAGTCGACTGTGGGCAGTGTTAGATAGTTACTTACCTGTGATGTGCATACACCTTATTTCTTAGAGGCTCTCCATCATTTAAGTAATAAAAAAAGGTTATTATGAAGGTTATTCATCCATCACATATTTTGCCTTTTGTTGATATTATCTGATGGTTGAATACCTAATCATTTGACCATCTCTTCATTACCTTGCATCCACTACTTTCTCCAGTGCTAATGTCACATCTGTTCCTGGAAATAATTTGTCATTCCCTCGAAAGCCCATCTGGATGCCAGTTCTAAAGCATCTATCTCTAGCCCATTTCAAGAAGTGCACATATGATAATGTCAATGGAATGATTCTCTGGCTGAAATTAAAATCCCATGCCTGAAAAAGCCTATTTCATTTGTTTTTCCCGAACAAAATTGTTTCCTTAGTCAGTGTTGTACACAGGTGCCAATGTAGCAACTGTCAGTGTGATCTGCCATTTAGGACTTCATCTTCTCATTATCTGCTTCGATTACATTCACACAAAGCATATATGAGTTGATTTCTACTAAAATGGACTCTTGTTACCCTCAGTTTGGTCACCAATGAAGCTCTGAAATTGACTAAATCAACTGCTAGTACACTAAAGTGTAGACTCCAATTCTTTTATTATTTTTTAAGAGACAACTGTGAACATTTTATTAAAATGTAAAATGAAATGATTTACAGTTCTCTTAAAACTCATTCATAAACCTTCAAAAAAAAAAAAAAAAAAAAAAAACTGTGAACATTTTATTAACAAACAAAAGAGAAAAGAAAGGAGGGGAAGAGGATGATAAGAGATCAACCAACTTCCACCTCAATAACAAAGCAGCATAGGACCCAAAACAGCATATACTCTAATTACATGAAAGAAATTATATAATCATAATAGATGTTTCAAACCAGATAGTTGTTGCGAGTTCAGTCCTTCAGGACCAGTTGTATCAGACTATCAGTCTTATCTTCTACTTGGCAGCAGAACTTGGTTCCTTTTCAACCTTTTCGTTGTTGCAGAATACTCATCCCTACTATGAAAGACACCTACCATTAAACAGTTTGAGTGACCTCTCTCTCTCTCTCTCTCTCTCTCTCTCTCTCTCTCTACATTTTGGTGAAAGGAAGATGATATGAAAGAAGGGAACATATAAAGGAGCCACCTATTTCAGAAAGAGAAAATTATCTTAAGAAACAGAAGTATGTGCCCCTGTTATTGATAAACATACAAGCTCACCCTTAAGCTAGATAAATGGACCCCATGGATTTTCCTTCCCAAAGGTGGAAGATTGTAGTAAATGCATTGATTTCACAATATCCAAGAATGGTTTTTTTTTTTCTCTGATCCTTTTGTAGGTTGATAACTGTATATTAAGGCATACCCATCTTAATCAATTGTTTATTGCTCTGCAACAGTGAAAGCTGATTCTTAGCTGTCTTCTCTCTTCATAGGACAGATTATTTTAAAATTTTCACAATGTTTTTGCTAAGTCATGATTTATGTTGCTCATCTTAACATGTATAGAAGATTTTATTGACATTACTTGTATAAAACACTGTCATTCAAGAATTGATTTGAACAAACCAATATCGGCCTATGTACGTGATGATTTTGCTGCCACTAATCTTGTTTAATTGGTACTCCCCTTTGTTGGAGGATTAATAAAATGTGCCTTTGGTAGAAAAACTTGACAAGGTCGCCCCTTAACTATCTTTCTAAGATTAGTTATCCATGCCCTGCTCTTTTGATTTGATATCTTGAAGAAGTTTAACAATACCCCCAAACAATACAAGAAGTGGTCTAGTTTTGTAGTCTTCAGACTTGGTAGAGACTACCCTTCTTGTTGATTTTGCAATTGGCTATCCATTCATTCAGGTTCATGGTGTCCATCATTTGAGGGTTGAATTCCTTTATTTCTCTCCATAGATCGGAAACATCTAGGGACCCTGCTAACTAGACATTTTCATGTGTATGCAACCCATTTCGCATCGAGGTCCCACGTTAGAACATGAAATTGAGCTAGATCCCATCCAACCGATGTTCTTGTTTCCCACTGAAGTAGACAACTAGTCTTCATGTGTAGACAAAAGGATGTGGGTGGAGGTGCTAAGAAAAGACTTGATTGCTTATGGTCTTTTCCCACTGAAGTAGACAACTAGTCTTCATGTGTAGACAAAAGGATGTGGGTGGAGGGGCTAAGAAAAGACTTGATTGCTTATGGTCTAACTGAACTTATGCCCCTTGATAGAGTGGGATGGTGGATCAGACTTAATTTAGCCGACCCCAATTAAATGGGATAAGGTGTAGATGTTGTGAGGGTCCCACATTACAACATGAAATTAGAGCTAGATCTACACAACAGAAATTCTTGTTTCTGTCCGAAGTAGAGTCTAGTCTTCATGTGTAGACAACCCATTTTGTGTGAGAGGGTCCCACTTTGCACCATGAAATTAGTTCTAGACCCATCCAATGGACATTCTTGTTTCCCACTGAAGCACATGAGAAATCAGGGTAATCTAAGTATTTTGACTGGAGGTACTATTTAAGACGAAATAGAGACCATGTTCTACTACGTGGGTGCATGAGGTGCTTAACACCTTGCTCACGTGTAATCGAAAGCCTGATCCAGATTTCTCATTCATATATCATGTGACCGGAGCTATTTTCCAACCCAAAGATGTTTTTGAAATCTAATCTCTAGGTATTTGACTCTCTTTTAATCTTTAGGAACATTCGGTGATGATTCCTAAATCCCCATTGGATCGGTTCTCTAAGGATCAATCTGTTCCATCCATGTAGTCATTGGCCAGTCAGGATTTGCATCTCACAGTTGGCAACTCCATTGGTGAAGGAATGAACCCAACTTAAAAGGTTCAAGATAGTGTCATCTTCCTGGCTGTATCATGTGTGTATTCTTGCATCTCTTTTGAATTTAGATTGGTTTTAACATCACCTCCCTTTTTTTTTGTGCTTCTCGCTATTCTGTGTAGGCGCTTTAGAGACACATTTGGATTTGGAGGTTTGTTTACTTGAGACTTTGGAGTTGATTTGGATTGGAAGATTGAATGGGGCAACCCTCCACTAACACCTCCATATTTTGAAAATCATACACATATTTGCTCGAGTAATTTGAGTGAAAAGAGACACTGTTTTTTATCCCAATGGAGTCACCATCATCAAATTTTACAATAATTGGCTTTATAACTAAAAGGTAATTAAAAGTTGTCCTTGAATTTATTCAAAAAATACAAATTTTAATATTTTTTAAAAGAATATGTATACCACCCAAACAGTAGATCTCTTTCTAAAAGCTAAACATGTATTTAGCCAGAAATCTAGAAAAGTAGTTCTTAGAAATTTTGTTGTAACATCTCTTTCAAACAAGCTAAACATGTATTTAGCAAGAAATCTAGAAAAATAATTTTTTATAAACCGTGTTTCAAGAAATCTAGATATTTTTTTTTCCAATTTTTTTGCATGTAGATCTATAGTTTCAAGAAAAAAAAAATCATAGATCTACAAACACATGATTAAGAACCAAACCATACAAGAAAATAAAGATCATTCACTGTTTTTTTTTTTTTCCTTAAGAGCAAGATCATTCACCTTAGATTTTGAAACATGGAAAAATCACAATTCAAAAAGAAAAAAATGAATCTTTTAAGCTTGATTGGCGCAATTTGAGGTGGTTTTTTTGGGACTTGAAAGTAAAAATGAATTTTAGGGGTCGTAGACTCCAAACGAATACTGCACCCCCTCCCCCCCAGATTTTTTTTTTCTCACTTTTTTCGCATGTAGATCTATAGTTTCAAGAAAAAAAAAATCATAGATCTACAAACACATGATTAAGAACCAAACCATATAAGAAAATAAGATCATTCTCCTTTTTTTTAAGAGCAAGATCATTCACCATAGATTTTGAAACATGGAAAAATCACAATTCAAAAAGAAAAAAAAACGAGTCTTTTAAGCTTGATTAGCGCAATTTGAGGTGGTCTATTTGGGGACTTGAAAGTCCCCCCTACACCCACCCACCCACCCACACAAAAAGAGAAAGAAAAGAGGGAAACAGGGTTAGATGCTATAGAGGTGTTTGCTACTGAGAAGCTGCATACTAATGGTCATATTATTGTCTGTTGGAAGCCCAACATCTGAGACCAGAGAGATCTTGAAATGATCACCTGGTTTTGAGAGTGTATGCAGAATGGTTGCATGGCTAAATTGTGGTATAGTTGGTGTGAGTATATGGAAATCAGGTGGGGGTTATTGGTTTTGGTAATTTCCTTAGAGAGCTTCTAATGCAATGGAAATCAAGTGTGGGGTACCTACAAGATTGATTGTCGCAATGCTGTTTTACAAAGAAAACAAACACAAGGAGAGAAGGGGTACCTACAAGTATGGGAGAGCTTGGGGGCTATTTTGGGTTCTGTTTGGTGCATATGGACCGCTGATGGGAGAAGAGAAGCAAGGTTGAAAGTATGATCCTAATAGCAAAAGGGCCAAGGTTATTGGTATGGGGTAGGACTTCAAATTTGAGAGTAGAAATGGAATGTCGTATTGTTGTACAGTTGGTGTGAGCTATGGAGATAAGAAGTTGAGGTTAATTGGCTATGATAATTTCCTAAGAGAGCTTTTAATGCTAATTGTGAAGATGCAAGAAAGAGAAGCAAGGCTAAAAGTATGATCTTGAAAGCAAAAAGGGCAAAGCTTGTGGGGTCGTTTAGCACCATGGAAATGGTAGTATTCGGTGGTAATTGTTAGAAAAAGTAAAAAGTTGGTGCGTTCAGAAGCATGTACGTCGGTGGTAAATGGATTCCATTTACCACTGTTTCACGCAAATTGAAATCCTAACAAAGAGGTGTGATTTCAATACCTATTACAATGGAATCCTCTAACGGTTAGAAATCCGACCATTGGACTTTTTTTTCAAAAGCAAACTTCTTTTCACTCTCATCTCTTGCCCATCTTCCATCTCTGTCCTCTTTTCTTCTCTTTCTCACTACGACCGCACCTCATCTATTAACGGTAGTCGTCGACACCGGGAGCGGTTGAAGGTGGTCACCGATGCCGGTTGCGCTGCCCCTCTTTTAGACACGTCTTCCTACGCCTCTCTCTCTCATTCCCTCGATAAAAGAAAAAAATG
This sequence comes from Liriodendron chinense, assembly GCA_003013855.2. Lineage (NCBI taxonomy): Eukaryota > Viridiplantae > Streptophyta > Magnoliopsida > Magnoliales > Magnoliaceae > Liriodendron > Liriodendron chinense. The sequence goes on along the minus strand of PVNU02002562.1, from coordinate 49,487 downwards.
TAGGTGTTGTTATAAACTCACACTTTTAAGTTTTTTTTTCCCCTAAAAAACGGATGTGAGAAAGGGAGCTAGGCTCAAGTGGCCTACTTCTTGATTTCTATGTGAAATCCACTCCGACCATTAGTAACGTCGTTTCAAATGAACTGTATGTAAAAAAAAAAAGAACGTCTTTGTTGATTTAGGATACGCCGTACAAATTCAAAATAGTTGGGTAAGAGACGCCCATTGTTAATTTTTATGTAGCCCAGCATGATGGTTGCATAGAATCTAATCCATCCATTAAATGGACCACAAAAAGTTATGTCTATATACAAAAAATCAAGCTCAAATGTGATTCAAGTGGCCACAACACTAGAAAGAGTTTCAAAAGTAAAACTTGCTTGATACTATTTTGAATCATGTGGTCCACTAGAATCACGAAATGACCCGAAATTTCGACCCTATGGCTAAATATGGGGTGGGCATGTGGTGGCCTAGGTGGATTTCAAATATACATCAAGGTGGGCCACCTCAAAATTTTTTTATTATCCAAGGACCGTCACATGCAGTAGTACTAATGCATGTTGTCTCCTGAGGCAAACTGCATACAGATGTTAAGGCTGAAAGGATTTTATAGGCCTGCACTCCGTGGGCCCCACCAAATACAAGCTCCTAAATGAGTAATTGTGAAATGGATTTCGATTCGCACCAAATACAAGCTCCTAAGGGCTCGTTTGGAAGTTTGTATTTGGTGCAAATCGGAATCCATTTAACAATTACCATGGAATCCACGGTAATCGAAAATTTGTTTTTGGTGGCTTTTAATTGGAATGCATTGGAAATCTGTAGTATATTCTCATGAAATTGATTTTCATTAAGTAAATTAGCTGTAATACCCTAAATTAATATACATACACAACATTTGACATAATGATTGTAATAAGCCCATTAATAAACATACTTTGGAGTAAAAAATGTAGATTTTTTTAGCACAAGGTAGGCCGAAAAAGTGGGCCCATTAATCCAAATTACACATGTTTGTTACCTCTGTGGTGGCTAAGTCCAAAATGGCGCGCTATAACACAAACATGCATGCTTTCATGTGTCGTGTTGGACATCTGAGCCATGTAAAAAGGTGGACCACGCCATGAGAAATCCACCCCGTCCATCCATTTTTCTAGTTAATTTGAGGACACGAGACAAAATGAGGCAGCTAGAAAACTCAAGTGGGCCAGAAGAGAGGGATTTCTTTCCTCACTTTTCCTATCCATGTGGCCTCCTTGAGTTTTGGATCCACCTCGTTTTTTGTCCTACGATCTAAAATGAGCTGCCAAAACGGATGTACAAGGTGGGTTTCTCACAAACATCACGGAGGGCCCCACCAAGCATCCCAGCGTAGAAACTTGTGAAAGTCGGAGTCTAGGAAATCTGCGACGGACTCTGTTTGCATACTGATGCAGTTTGTGCATCTCACTAGTGGACATTGCCATGTATGTGTTATATCGACGAAGTCCATCCATTTTGCTAAATTATTTTATGGCATGAGCCAAAAAATGAGGCAAATCCAAATCTCGAGTGGACCACACCATAGGTGGTAATTGAATAGCTACCACTAAAAACTTCTTTGGGGCCACGAGTTTTGGATCAAGCTGATATTTTCGTTATCCCTCCATCCATGCCTATGTGCCCTGATTAATATATTTGATGGCAAATAAACATTACAGTGGGGCTATAGGAAGTTTCTAATGGTGGTTGTTCAACTACCATTGTTTTCCTGCAGTTTGGTCCACCTGAGATTTGGTTCTGCCTAATTTAAGGCCTCATGCTTTGAAATAAGTTGGCAAAATGGATGGACCTTGTGGATATGACACATACGACATGGTGGGGCTCGCGGAACATGGGCCTATAAATCCTTCTAGCCTTAACATCTGCACACAATTTGCCTTAATAGGCAATATGCCTCAGTACTGCATGTGACAGTCCTTGGGTATAAAAAACTGAGGTGGCCCACCTTGACGTATATTTGAAATCCACCCGAGCCACCACATGCTCACCCCATATTTAGGTACAAGGTCGAAATTTCAAGCCATTTTGTGATTCTAGTTGACCACATGATAGAAAATAGTATCAGACAATTTTTACCCTTGAAACTCTTTCCATTGTTGTAGCCCACCTGAGTTACATTTGGGTATATTTTTTGTACATAGACAACTTTTCGTGGTCCATGTAATGGATGGATTAGATTTTGTGTAACCATCACTTTGGGCCACATAAAAATTAGCGGTGGGCATCTCTTACCCAACTGTTTCGAATTTGTACGGCCCATCTAAATCAGCAATGAAGTTCATTTTTTATTTATTTATTTATGGTTCATTTGAAATGGTGTTACTAATAGTCGAAGTTGATTTCACATAGAAATCAAGGAGTGGGCTACTGGAGTTTATAACAACACCTACCTTTTTTTTCTTTTGTTGAGGGAGTAAGAGACAGAGGCGTAGCAAGATGAAAGTAGGAGAGGGAGGGGCGACCGACACCGGTGATCACCTTCAATCTAGTGTCGACGACTACCATCAATAGATGAAGTATGGTCGTAGTGAGAAAGAGAGAGGAATAGAGAGATGAGTAAGAAATGAGAGTAAGAAGAAGTTTGCTTTTGAAGAAAAAGTCCGACACTGGTGATCACCTTCAACCATTCCTAGTGTCAACGACTACCATCAATAGATGAAGTACGGTCGTAGTGAGAAAGAGAGAGGAGTAGAGAGATGGGTAAGAAATGAGAGTAAGAAGAAGTTTTCTTTTGAAGAAAAAGTCTTGGACCGTTGGAGGATTCCATGTAATAGGTATTGAAATCACCCCTCTTTGTTAGGATTCCAATTTGCGTGAAGCGGGTATTGAAATCACACCTTTTTGCTAGGATTTCAATTTGCGTGATGCGGGTATTGAAATTACACCTTTTTGCTAAGATTCCAATTTGCGTGAAGCGGTGGTAAATGTAATCCATTTACCATAGTTGTACATGCTTCCAAACGCACCAACTTTTTGCGTTTCCTACCAATTACCATCGTTTCCATGGTCCAAACAACCTCTAATGGTGTGGAGTAGGGTTTAAGATTGATCGTCGCAGTGGTGTTTTATAAAGAAAATGAACACAAGGAGAGAAGGGGTACCTACAAGTATGGGAGAGCTTGTGAGCTATTTTGGATCACGTTTGGTACATATGGACTGTTGAGGGCCCAAGGTTTCTCTCTGATTAATGCAAGGTTGGTGATGTGGCATGTCTAGGTATCATAGATCTGAAAATCGGTATCGTATCGGCCGATACGGGTGTATCGTATCCGTATTGGCTCGATACGATACGTGATACAGCCTCGTATCGGCCATATCGGTACCCGTTGTACTGCATCGGGTCGTATCGGCGGATACGAGCCGTATCGGGTTCGATATTTGGTATGCATATCGGTCGGGCCGATACGACCCAATCATCAATCGAAAAAATGGCAGTGCCCGATAGAAAATCAATTTTTTTGTTTTTTTTGTTTTTTTTGTTTTTTGCAATTTTTTGGGAATTTTTGTTTTAATCGATTATTGTTGCAAAAACGGTGAAGCAACAGGGAAAAAAAAAGTGAAAAGAAAAAGAAACCTACTTGACCTCTTTTTCTTCTTCTTCTTCTTCTTCGATATTGTGGCAGGGGCTGCACGACCCGCACCTCTTCTTCTTCTTCTTCTTCTTCTTCTTCTCTCTCTCTCTCTCTCTCTCTCTCTCTCTCTCTTTCGTCTTTTTCCTCTCCCTCTTTTTTTTCATTTTCCCTCTCCCTCTCTCTCTTTCTTCTCTCGAAAAGAGGAATAGAGTCTCACTCAATTTTTTAAATACTCCAGAGTGTAGGATGTTCCGTGCACTTGCACCTGTGAGGCCCACCTTGATGTATGTTTTGTATATCCGCGCCGTCCATTAGTTTTTCCAACTCATTTTAGGGCATGGTCCCTAAAATGAAGGGAATCCAAGTCCAAGTGGACACACTGTAGGGATTGAATTTCCACTGTTAAAAGCTTTTTGGGCCACAACTTTGGATCAAGTTGTTATTTGTGTTTTTCCCTTGCATCCAGGTCTGTGTGACCTTATCAACGTGTTGGATTGCAAATAAATATTATAGTGGGCCCTACAAACTTTTAATGGTGGGCGTTCAATGACCACATTTTTCCTGTGGTGTGGATCCACCTAAGATTTGCTTCCGCTTCATTTTTGGAACCGTGCCCAAAAAGGAGCTGGCAAAATAGATGAACGACATGGATATGAAACATATATGGGGGTGGGCCCCATGGTTAGCGCTCACCCACGTGCCCATTGCTGTGGTGTTTTTGTGGGGCCACCATGATGTATGCGTTTTATCCATGTGGTCCATCCATTTTGCCAAATCATTTTATGACATGAGCCCAAAAAGAGGTAGATCCAAATATCAGGTAGACATTACTCACTATGGTCCACCTAAGATTTAGATACGTTTGATTTTTGGTACCTACCTGAAATTTCTATCTTGTGATATGGTCCACCTGAAATTTCAATGGTCCATAACCACTGATTCCTGTGGTCCATAACCATTGTTTTTAATGTTCCATAACCATTGTTTCCTGTAACATGGTCCACCTAAAATTTGTATCCTGTGACCTGGTCCACCTGAAATTTCAATGGTCCATAATCACTGTTTCCTGGGTCCATAACCACTTTTTAATGGTCCACAACCATCGTTTCCTATGACATGGTCCACCTAAAATTTTAATGGTCCATAACCACCCATAACCACTGTTTTTAATGGTCCATAACAATTGTTTCCTGTAACATGGTCCACCTAAAATTTGTATCCTGTGACATGGTCCACCTGAAATTTTAATGGTCCATAACCACTGTTTTTAATGGTCCATAACCATTGTTTCCTGTGACATGGTCCAAACAAATGGTCCATAAACACTGTTTCCTATGGGGCCCACCTCGATGTATGTACTACGTATCCAACTGTCCATTTGTTTGGACCACTTGAGATTTGGATGTACTTAATGTCTGGGAAAACATCATAAAATGATCTGTAAAGACAAATGAACCGAATGATCTGTACACTCAATTGAGTCAATTCAAACTTATTTAGAAATTTGCGACGGTTTTGGAACATCGTTATATTTTTTGCAACTAAAAATAATAATAGGATTTTTGTTTTATTTTTCAATCGGTTGAACCTAATAGTCATCTTATCCAAATTAACAAATAAATAAATTGATAATACATTTTTTTATGATGCAAAACTGCAAATTGATAATACATTTTTTTTATTTTATTGTTTGTAGCTTTGTAGCTTGTGCAGATTGTAGATTGGCCATTATTGTATAATTGTATTTGTTGGGATGACTGAAAATAAAAATGTTATTTTAAATGTTTACATTATTCACATTTAAGGAAATTGGTAAAACACTAAGTATTTCTAGTTTTCTACACTTACATTGTTATAGATTAGTGAGTACTGAGTAGTGGTACTTCTTGGATATATTAGACTATTATTAATATATGATATTAATTTATGACATATATCAATAGTTTATATAAAGAAAAAATCAACACCAGAACTTACAGAAAGTTACCCCGTCAGGACAACATTCTTACCAAAGAATGGTCCGATACACCATTGAATACATGGTTAAAATACAAAAAAATGATAGATTTGTGAATATCTCATTTTATCCTATTTTTCTGATATTTTTTCATATTTTTTTGCTTTAAAAAAAAATTCTGACCGATACGGTCTGATACAGTCCGATACGGGGCCCGATTCCGGTACGCGACGCCGTATCGTATCATTTTTCCGCGGGGGCGATACGCCGACCAATACCGACATTCAAAACCATGCTAGGTATTTTCCTAAGGTGCTTCTAATTCTATGTTTGATGATGGGAGGGGAATAATTCTATGTTTGAAGATAGGAGAAGGGAAGCAAGGCTAAAAGTATTTTCCTAAAAGCAAAAAGGTCACATTGATGGTGTGGGGCAAGGTCTAAGATTGAGCTTGTGAGAGAAAAAACCAATTCCAAAGTAATCTCCTTCAAGGTGGTGTTTTATAAAGAAAAGGAACGAAGGAGAGAGGGTGTACATACAAGTATGGGACTTGGTCTCGTATTGGTACATAGGACCATAGGGATGGAGGTTTCTCCCCATAGGTTTTGGATTGAGTGCATGGAGAAGTGGCAAGGGTGATTTTCCAATGAGAACCTACGGTCTAGGTTGGGATTTTTTTTTACTTAATATAAGTAATAGGTCATTGTATAGTAAAAGGTGTTAATGGAGGAAACTACGTTGTGGAAACATGTTCTAGTATATCCCATTGAGTTTTTATTTTTTTATAATTTTATTTTATTTTTTAGTTTTTTTAGTTTTTTACACACCCACCCCACACAACCCCACACTCACTCCCTAACTGGATTTTCACCACCTATGGGTTTCGAACCCAAGACCTCTTGTTGAAACTCCTGAGAATCTACCAACGAGGCAAGGACTCAAACCCCAAATATACTAAATTATATACAAACAACATTATGTGTAGAGTATGTAACCCCAGATAATTTAGCTACCAAAGAGATAGCTAAATTATATACAAACATCATTATGTGTACAGTATGTAATATGATCTAAAATACTCAACCTAGCCTAATGTCAGTTGTATGGATATACATTTCTGTCTATCCCAAGTCCTAACACCCACACTCACCCATGCATGCATTTCAAACTCAAGGTGTTCTTGAGAAGTGGCTTAAGTTTGAAGGGCAAGAAAAGAAACAAACTTCAATCGTAGTCTCAAGAGGCAGGGACGACGATTAGATCTCCAGCACCTAAAGATGATTGTAGAGATGACAATAACAAATGCCAAACTAAGAAATTCGGGTAATAAGATGTGAATGACCACAAACTTTAGGCATCAAATATGAGTAGCAAGAGTCAAATTGTAATGACAAATACATTTATATTGATGATCAATGGTGATAAATGTCAGACTCGAGAGCCAACAAAGGCAGGCGATTCAAAGCAATAAACAGAAAATTTGATCCAAAGACAGGTGATCAGATCCAAATGTAAATGTTGCGGTCTGGAAATTCGGTCGGATTATTTCTCTTCCTGCAGTTCCACAGCGACATGGGCACCTTCGTTCCCATGCAGGAGGGAATTGTTGGATAGGGAGCTGGAAGATTTCATTAGTTTGTTGGGTCGGTTGCAAGCCATCCAACCTTCAATCGAGGGGAAAGACTAGATGGTGTGGCATGTTCACAGTTGGGCTGGTTCTCGGTTAGGTCCTTCTATAGGATGTTCCAGATGAGTGGGAGTGGGACAGTGATGCAGGACACCCTAAATTATGATGCATGCTCATGAACATATGTAATCCAGCGGAAATAAATAGCAATAATAATATAAAATTCATCACCTATCATCATAAATTAAGAAAATCATAAAAGAAGCATCCAATGGAGCGGGCCATCATCACAACCACGAAGTAAGAAATTCAAATAATGCATAGGTTGGATCCGGCGAGGGATGGAACCTCCCGATCTTGCATGGTCTTAATCCAAATACCCAATGTGAATCACTAGTCCGAGGGATCGAGGGATTTCTCGGATTAGGGATTTTGGAATTTGAGAAATAGAGATTTTGGATAAAATCTCAAATCTAGGATCTGCAAGTTATGAGAGAATAGAAATAGAGAAGGAGGAAATAACAAGTTTACCTTAGAAGAAGTTGGAGGGGCACAAGAAGAAAAGAGAAGAAGAAGATCGGAGAAGAAGATGAAGTTCCAAGAGAGAGAGAGGAAGGAGGCAACCAAGAGGCTTGCTTTTCAATAATCAACAACTAATCAAAAAGGTTTAGGGCAACACCCTTATAAAATTCTGAATTTGGATAATTACCAAAATACCCCTACTAACAAAATTTCAAAAAAAAAGACATTTGTATGAAAAGAACGTGCGCACACTAACCCAAAACTCAAATAAGTAAAAAATGCATAAAATAAACTCAAATCTAAGATGTCCAATGGGCTCCAATGATGGTGTGATGAAAGTGGGCCACGACGAACCAACGGTCCGATCACATCATCATCACGATCCAACTGTCCGATTATCTCCTCCAAGCAACTCACACGTCTTCCCAAGGTGGGATCTTTTCCAATGTCTCGGACTACATGTGTAAGGTCTTCAATGCTCCTCAAGTCGTCACGAACAATCCAGACCCGTCATCATCGAGCCATAAAGATATAGGTGTCACTCGCTTCCTACACTGATAAACCCTAAAGGGCCTGATGTCCGCATCAGACAGTCAATGGTCAAGATTATGCTTTTCATTTCTGGTTCTGTGGCGCCCTTCCTAAGGTTACTGCCTTCACCTGGCTAGTGAGCAGGAACAAGGTCTTGACGATTGACAACCTCCAAAAGAGGTCTGTGATCATCCCCAATGTTTGTTCTTCATGCATGCAAGCAACTATCTGTTTCTGCATTGCCCTTTTACTTACAAAGGTTTGGGCGCACTTTCTCGCTATATTCAACATGCCTTGGAGTATGACGTACAATGTGGGGGAGCTCTTTTGGGCCTGCATGGAAGAGGAGTGGGAAAGAAAGGCAGGGTAATCATCTTGTCCTCCCAGCTCTGTGGTGTGGGTTATTTGCATTGAGAGAGATAGTTAGCTTTTTCAGAATAGATCAGGATTGGAGGAGTTGGAAGGTGGCTGTGATGGATTGGGCTTCTCCTTAAAAGATGTGGTTGGTTTTGATCTTCTCTCTTTCTTTGGGTCATAATTTTTTAGGGTTCCCCTCCTAGTATTCTTGTCCTGTTTATCTTTTACCTGCTGGTCTTTTAATAAATATCCGTTACCCTTAAAAAAAAAAAAAAGAAAAGAAAAAGATAGGCGTGCCGAAAGAAGTTTATAAATTGAAGCCACCAACTAATTTAGATGCACAGAAGTTTATATTTCCAGACTCAGTGATCCAACGATAATTGGATATCAGATCATGATTGAAATGCTAGACTGTGGAGAGAAATGGGTCTGGCAAGAAAGCCAAGCACGACAACAGGTCCAGTTAGAAAAGGCCTGGCACATTAACAGGTCCTGTCAGAAAGCCCATCTCGGTGCAATCGAGGACTGGTCTGCTCAGAAAGGCAGAATAAGAAAGAAAAAAGGTAGGTAAAAAATAGGTGATGGTGTGTGATTGGTTCATAAATAGCATCAAGTTAGATTGATCTTTGCATCATTAACTACATAAATTATTAATGATCTACAATGGAATAGTTCCTTCATATTTAGGACTAGGGGATGTAATTTACATTGATATAGTCTCCCCTGGGCTGCTCTAATGGTAGTGTTTTACATTTTCCTTTCACTCACAGTGTGGAGTCGTCCAAAAGTGAGTTGTTGAATGTTTTACAAGGCCTTGTAGAAAATGTTTAGTGAAAGCTGACCTAGGGCATACTATAGGGTCAAAATAAGATATTTTCCTTGTGATTCATGCCAGGCAGTTCCCTTGATATTTTAGCATGTACATTTGAGTCGAGGCATGCTTGGTGTCATCGGGAAGCAATGTTTTAAAACCCGGACTGGACCTCGACATGTTTCTTTTGGTTGCTTGGTCCAAACTCATTCAATTATGAACCAACAATGTGATTGGTTCAATCTGTGACATCTATGTAAATGAAATGACATATATATGAGCAACTAAATGCTTATAGCATAGTTGGTAGTGTGTTTGGTGGGTTCAATACCTATTCCCTACACAACAGTTCAAACCAAAACACACTTCTTGGTGATCCAACTGATTTCTTTGCCTGGTTCAGGCCCAATCTGTCCAACCCAGATTTGAAAACATGGCTGCAAAGCTTGCACTATAGGCTACTCAATGGTACTCAAATTACAACAAGGTCCATGACCTACCTTATTGTGGCATCCTAATCTGGGGCTTGGATGGGACATTTGGACTTTGGGCTTAACCCAGGGTTTAATGAATTGAGTAAGAAGTAATGGATGACAGGATTCCTTCCAAGATTCAATCAAAATCATTAGCTTACTCCGAAGGTGGGAAACAAGATCGTCCATTGGATGGATCCATCATAAAATTCATGTCAAAACGCGGGGTCCTCCCATGCAAAATGGAGGGTCTGCATCATGAGACAGCTCTCAGACATAGATTGCGACATGCATACTATCATGGCACTAGAGAAGATTCTAAGAGAAGAAAAGGCTGCCTGCTTGTACTGAAGAATCAGGAACCAAAATCATGTTCCTTGACGTGGGTGTGTTACACCATTCAATTGATGGCTAGAAGCTTCAAAAAACTTTTTTTAGACTTCACCAAAGACAAAAGTTAAATCTTGTCAAAGCACTCTTTTGCTGATCTTAGCTGCCCCTAAGGGGCATTGAGAATGCCTTTCTTTTTGGAAATTTAAAAAACCACATATACTTGGACCAGCCACTGGGTTATGTTAAAAGCAGCATCATGGTAAGGGGGCATTTGGATCGTAAGTTACTTAAGATAAGTTACTTATGCCTCAAGTAGCTTATCTTGATTTCTACTCATTAAACTGAAGTGATTAACTTAAGATAAAAAATGTAAGTGATCATAAACCAAACTTACTTTTCTCAAATAAGTTACTTATCTACTGTTGTAAGTAGAAAAAGTAACTTATTTGGTGGTATCCAAACGGACCCTAAATGTCCACTGTTTAATTGACTCGAATGCACTCAGTCATGGACGAATTTTGTAACTATAGCTTAATGCATTTTACAATATCTGTTTTTTCTTCTCCATATGCATGCAAATTGACCTGAACCTTGTAATTGACTTCATTGAATTTTTTTGTTGGGTGAGTTCTTTCCATCTTCTGTTAGAAACTTAGAATTGGGGAAAAGTTTCGAGTTGATTCAACAAGCTTTAAAGAATGTTGAGATTGGTTTGGTTGGAATATTGATTTTGTTTCTTATCTTTTTCTTTTTTTCTGCATGGGTATTAGTTAAGCTGTCAAATTGTCATCAGTTGTTATCTGTTACGTGTGAATGATCTTATTTGATTTGGGATGATACGATGAGATTGCAAGCAGGTTCTCTAAACTCACGAGCAACTAAAGTCCTCTCACTGTTTTTCCCTTGCAAACCTGTTATTTTGGTGGTCTCAATGCTGTGAATACATATGCCTGTCTGTAATAGACAACGTTCCCAGAAGCTAATCCCAATGCAGGAGTGGGTGACAAAAGGGACAAGTGCTTGAGTTGATAAATGATGCAGAACTCTGTAACATGGAGAAATAAATAATCTTTTTGTTTGTTGGGTTCCCTGTATTATTAACTATTAAGTTTCTGGGTCCCAACCATCTGTTTGCTTACCATGATCAGATTCTAGATATTTTTTGGTGGACCAATGATATGATCAGACCTGTCCAAGGGGCCCTTTTGTGCATGTACAGCCATTCATCCTCCGCACCCGCTTTGCAAGAGATGGTTGACTGCTTCCAAAGGTGAAGGAGTCTTCATCCTGGCTGCATCAACTTGTTACGACATTTTTATCTGTTATATTCTTAATCTCTGCATGCTTTTATATTCTGTTTGGATGGTCAACTGCCTCAATCCTGATCTTTCTAAGATACATTTGTCATTATAATTGGGATTTAAATAAGAAACTGAATTCTTAAAACTCTGCACTGAACGGCTGACCTTTTTTTTAGCATAATTTCGAAACGGTTGTGATCCAACTTATGTTGAGGGGGCAGAACATGTGATTCAACTCGTATGTGTAAAGAGTTCGGGGCCATTCATCAGTAGGGTGCACTGAAACATGCCATACACCAAAAATATCAGGGCAGCATACTCACAAGTGAACCAGACATCTACATTGAATATGGAGCATTTTTTTTTTTTTTTGCCTTGAACAGCCTGTTTTTCTCATATGAGTTTAACTCGCTGATCAGCAGGCTATTGTTTATTTTAGTCAATGGCATGTTCCCCATACGCACTACTGTCTGCTTGTATCGTAATGCATTGTTTTGCTCCCTCGCCTGAATGCCCCCATTGAATCACGACCCATTGGGAAATCGGAAATCTCCGGCCGGAATATGCTATTGCATCACTGTTGCGGTCTACCTGTAATGGCGGCAATGTCCTGAATGTAATCGTGGTGCTGGTAGAGGTGCCTTTATGTTTTATAGTCTCATTATGGTTGCTCCTGTTTCTTTGATATCTCTCTTGACGTTAAGCTTAGCCAAGAAATTAAGTGGGAATGTAAACAATCACATCTAAGAGAATCAATTCAAGTAGATGGCTAAACAGATGTAGTAGCAGGATCGCCAGCTTGTGTTGCTCCATTGGGCCCCACATGCTGAGATGATCCAGAGATGGCAACTGCCATTGTTTTGGGTTCTATGATGTACGGTAAGAAACTTAGGCTGAACGGAACAGTAAAAAGATCTTTCAGTGTCCACATTTGACTTCAGAAATTGAAGGTCAAGATCATCATCGAACCATGGATTTATGGGACCATGGATAGGACTGAGAAGATGGGCGGTTTAAATCATTGGACCATCTCAGCATGTGGGCCCCAAAGGTGAGTAACGACGGAGGCAGAATGAACTCTTTACACCCCTAATCCTGCCAATCAGATCTCTGCCGAAGAATTTGATTGGTAGAACATCCAAAGGCCCCTGAAGCAACTGAAGTAGACCCAAATTGTGTGGAAGCATACTGGACAATGGCTTTGCATATTGTACTTGAGCTTTCAGTTCTGAAAAAATGGGCCCATGGTTAGATGATCCAAACCCTTGGTTTGTTGCATTTATAGTGGATCAATTGTGCTTCCAGAACATGGATTTGACGATCATAGCCACAAGATATTGGGCCTTTTTCAGTTGAATATGGATCATTGCTGCATTTCTCTTTTAACCATGCATTTGTAGGCCACAAATTGTATGTATAGGATTGTTCTATTGAAGAGATTTAGAGGCATGTACTTCATGGAGGGACGCCACAGGCCAATGGTCTGGATCACTCAATCATGGACCAACGTATGAAAACCAAAAAGTCCGGTATTCTGTAAAAAGCGTCGTAGGAGGATCCTGTAATTCCTCACTTCAGAAAGAGGACAACAAGTAAATCGTTAGGAAATCCATGATTCTGAGATGCTCAATCTACACCGTACAAGAGAGCCTGCCTTCAGTGGGTCCCACTGTGGGTGGACCAAAGTGCAAGGAAAAAAAAACTCTAATGGGATGATCTTAACCGTTCAGCCAGTGGACCTGATTGCATTGAGTGCTTTCCCACCACCATTTATTTTTTAGATTGGAAGTCGAGTTGCACATTGGCACTGTTTAGATTGGATGCGAGGATGCACAAATTGCACCATCCAGATTCTAAGATGCATCCAAAGAGCCTCTAAAAACGGACCATTCGTCTCTTTCAACGGTCCATCTCTGCTGTACAAGCGTGACCAACCCCTGGTGAGCAGAGCATAGTATTTTTGGAGGCGGATTAGCTACGACAGGTTGAGTAGCTTTCTCGCTATTGAAGTAACGTCGCCAACTTCTATGGGCCCCACCGTGATATATGTGTTGTACCCACACCGTTCATCCGTTTGAGAGATCATTTTAGGGCATGAGCCAAAGAATAAGGCAGACTGAAAGCTCAAGTGGACCCAGCAAAGAACATAGTAGGGACAGTGATACAAGGAAAACACAAATATCAGCTTGATCGAAAGCTTCTGTGCCCCGAGAAATTTTTAATGACAGGAGATCAATTCCCACTGTTTTTTTTTTTTTTTGGTAAGGTCCACTTGAGCTATGGATCTGCTTCATTCTTTGGCTCATACCCTAAAAATTGAATGCCCACAGTTAAGAACTTTGAAGTTCTAATGTTTATTTGCCCCTTCAATCTGTTGATGGGCGTGGATTCGGTAGATTCCCGGATCCACTGAGGTGGGTGGAACCCCTGATTGTGGGGCCCATCATTTTTTAAAGCTCATTTTAGTGCAAGATGGGAAAAATGAAGCAGATCTGAACCTCAGTTGGACCATACCACAGGAAAAGGTAGTGATTAACCATTAAAAGCTTCCTGTGGGTCACAAAAGTTTTGGATATTTGCAGGGGACTTTTATCCAAAAGGTTGGATCATGGATGGCAAATAAACATTTCGGTGGCCTCAAGAAGTTTTTAATGGTGGGGATTCAATCACCACTGTTTCCTGTGGTGTGGTCCACCTGAGATTTAAATCTGCTTCAGTTTTTGGATCATGCCCTAAAATTAGCTGTTACTATTTCCTGTGGTGTGGTCCACCCAATCCGCTCCCCTCTTGTGTATCATCCATCCCACTCGCCAGAGTATATCCAGTATCTCACCAAGGAATCTCTGTGTATAAGCAGAAGGTTCTGAAAGCAGGAGAGGGCAGCTGCTGCTTCAGATGGTGCTTCTCGGCCTCTTTGTTTCTAACGCCCGATATATCGTCCCGTCTCCATTTCGCCCGAAACGCTCCGAATCAGACTCTCACAGACTCCGAAGCTCAACAAATCCCCATACCTTCTTCTCTATTCCGATACCGAAACGTTACAAGGCAACATGGCCTGCTACAGCGAACTGCATTGGGCGGATGAGAAGCAGCGGAGGAGGCCGTTACGATACCAACAAGAAAATCAAAGACAAGGGTTGGATCCATTTCGTTGGCGTAGGAGGCTGCGGTCTTTCCGCTCTCGCCATGCTCGCTCTCCAACAAGTACGTGATCTCTTTGAAAGAAATTTCAATTACATTGTGATAGAAATGAACTAAAACCCTGTTTGAATCCCAGGCCCAAATCGTTTTTCTTTTCTTTTTCATGTAGTTGATGGGAAAGGTTGGTTTCTGTTGGAGGTGGCTTTTTGGTTGGTTGGGAAGGGAACCAACGGTCCAGATTGGTTTAAAGTATCATCCAACATACGCCCGATACAACCGATATCTTCCATGAATGATATAGCTGTATCGGCCTGTATCAACCTGATACCGTGATGCCAAAACCCACTTTTAATCCTTGATTGTAAGAGTGGAGCAGCCTGATTTTCTGGACATGGAGTGATATTGGTAGGACTGACCTCATGAACCGTTGAGATCACACGGATGATTTCTAGGTTCGCATGTGGAAATGATCTTGGGGAACAGGTGAAAACTCATTTTTTTAGGGATTTTTTTTTTTTTTTCAAGGCGGGACAAGTACTGGAATGGCGCCACCTAGAGTGAACTTTTTGAAATGGGCTGGAGAAAAATGATTTATGGCTGGCATCTAAACAGGCACTTAACTAATCCCTTCTTTTGTTGTAGAAACTATTAGGGGTCATTTGGTTGCGTGTAACTGGTTTAAGTGGTAAATGATTTACAGCCTGTCCTGTTTGGCTGTAAACTGTAAATGATTGATGATTGTCTGTTTTTGGATAGCCTGTAAATTGTTTAAGTCCTGTAAATGGAGAGCCAAAATTTGAAAATATAGCCGTTAGGCTCTAAATGGAGAGCCCATAAATGAAATCGTAGCTTTTTGCCTGTAAATGAAATGGGGCTGAAAGCTGTTAATGATTTACGGGCATTTTGCAGCATCCAAACACAGGCTATAAACCATTTACTATTTGCAGCCATCCAAACGACCCTTTATGTGTTGGGTTGTTTGGGACATTTTAGGATTCATGGAAAATAAATGGAGGAAACAGTGTTTCCCGGGAGGTTTCCATGAAACTATGGGAAAGAAATGACGTTTCTGCGGTTTTTTTTTTTCAACAAGATTTTCCATGAAATTGGGTTCCATTTTCAAATTTGCTGTTTGGTGAAGATTATTTTCTTCTTTCAGTTTTTTTTTTTTTTTTTTTTTTTTTTTTTTTTGACCCCTTTTCATAGTGTAGTAAAAGATTATTATCCATGAGAAATTTACTTGGTAGTTGCCGCCGCCATGTGCCACATTCGCATATGTAGGTACTTGAAGATGGACATTGGCAAACGTGGCACATGGGCACACGTGCTTGAAGCTAGATGGTGGCACATGTGGGGACTTGAAGATAAATGGAGGTACATGGGTACATGCCACGTGGGATGCAAGAAGATGGATGGTGGCACATGTGGCACGTGGGGGGTGCTTGAAGATTGATGTTGGCACACATGGGGTGCTTGAGATGGACGGTGGCATATTTGCACACTTGGGGCGCTTGAGGATAGATGGTGGTACATTAGCACATGTGGCATGTGCAGTGCTTGGAGATGGATGGTGTCACATCTTGCAAATTGGTGTACATGGCACATTGGAAACTTTCTTTCCTACGAGTGTGGGAAACATTATTTTTCTTGGGGGGATGTAAGAAAATAGATGATCCATTTTCCAAGAAAAAGTTTTGCCATGGGAAAACACCTTTTGTGTTAAAAAGGGGTAGAATTTGTTGATTTTAATGTCATCAAGCCTGGCCTGCAATATGAATGGTGAAAACACATGCATGTATGTATGTACTTATATGTATATGTGCATTCAATGGAAGTTCTCTGGCTCTGAAATGTTGAATGTTTATATTTATTTCAGGGCTTTGAGGTTAGTGGGTCAGATATTGTATGGAGCAGCTTTATGGACAGGTTACAGAAAGCCGGGGCACAACTATATGTGGGTCACTCATCATCAAATATACTAAGGAACAATGGATCAACTCTGCCTACTGCAATTGTTATTTCCAGTGCCATTCCTTCAGACAATGAGGAAATTTTGCATGCAAAATCTGCTGGCGTACCTGTGTTCGTATCCCTCTCAATTATCAGTTTCTTGAAGAGCAAGTATATTATGCAAACTGCCATGCTACCCCATCATAACATGGCATTGGAAATGAAAACTTGTTTACCGTAGCATTAAGGGATTGTATTTTGCATGCACATAGCAGAAATGGAAGTAAGAGCGGAAATGTTTGTAATGTGGGCAATACTACCAAATTCTTTCCTTTCTTTCTTATGATTTGACAAAGGTTTAGGTTTCTACTAATTTTGAGCCTGTCTATCTTACCATTGCATGCAAGTTGCTTTCAATTTTTGAGAATGAAGTAGGACTCAAAAATGGCTTTTGAACTTTCTCATTTGATCTGGTTTTCTCTTGATTTTCCAAGAGATGGAATCAAAATCAAGGTAGGATATTGTTTATGTTTATTGGTGTCTAGAGGCATTTTATCATTACATTTCTTATGATCAATTAGGCCTCAACATTCCTGGCCAACTTGAAGGCCTTTATCAGGATAACTCCCCTTCTGTTTTCTTGCCCATTTCACAACCAAACTTGCATATTCTTTGAATTATTAAATTGCCTCTTGGTTAAAGGTTGATGGATGTGCATGTGGCTCATTAATGCCCATTAATATGACTTAAAGAACTCAAATTTTAGTTGTTTGCCAGAAAAGGAGAAAAACCCACATGCATTCTTGACCATTTATATTAAACAGAAATAGGATTTTAGTTGCTCATTTTGCGCTTAGGATAACAGAAGAATGTTGCTAATAAAGAATTATTTGTGTTGTAGAACTAAAACATTCATGAAGGTCATCAATGAAATTGGATAGCAATATAAAAGAGAGAGTTCATTCATGTTGGAATTGAATTTTGTTACTTCCTTTGATATCCTATTTTGAATTTTAAGTGGGAAATGATATTCATGTGATGTGGGGGAGAAGCAAGGTGAGGTGAGCAAGGAGGATATAGAGGCCGTCAAAAGGAGTGACATCAAGAGACCGCAGGATTGAGGGGGAGAGTTCAGGAGGAGCAGAAGGAAGCTGGATAGAAGGAGCAGAAGGATCTCTTGGGTAGTCTAGACAAGAGGAGCAAAAGGTGCGAAGGTTGATGAAAGGTGGAGGGCAATTGGGGAGAGAGGAATGTCTTAAGGGGGTACGGATCATGCGTAGAGGGAAAGATCTAGGGACTTAGCAAGAAAAGGGGGCAAAAACATGGGGAAGGAAAAAGTGTGATTGATTACTGCAAGAAAGGGTCGAGAAATTGACGGGATACAGGACAGTCTGGGGATGGAGAAGGGGTAGTGGATTCAGGTTGAAAGGAAGAGGAAGAAGTCAAAAGGGAGTTGCAAGGGAGGGAGAGGGGAGCCTTACTAGAGGTTCCAACGTTGTTTGTGGAGAACTTCTCATATAGGTGTTTAGAGATGCAACTTGTGTTAGAGCTCGGAAGGTCGGGAAGGTGTTGGTGGTGGTTCTCTCTCGGTTGAAGGGCTACATCTGTGGTTTCGCGTTTGTGAGGATGGAGGGGGAGGAGCAAGGTGTTCCATAACGGTAACGGTGGCCGTAACGGCCACCACTATTACCGTTACAATACGGGCTGTAACGGCCGTTATGGACCACGTATCGGCCGTTATGGCCCTTTTTTATTTTCTGAAAAAAACTATTACAGGACCGTTACGGCTTGTTTTTTCTGTAACGGTTGTTACGGTTGTTTCGACCTCGTAACGTGTAACAGTTATGACCGTTTCTGTTATGTATTGGCCAATCCGTAACCGTTTTGGGATACCTTGGTGAGGACTTGAAGAGGGCGATTCAGGTGTTGAACAAGAGCTAGTTTGGGGGTAGGAGGTTGTCTGCAAAAAAAGGCAAGTATGGATTGGAGGTGGTTAATAGGCTAGCAGTGCAGAGGGAGGAAGAAGCAACATAGTAGGAAGAGGAGGCAAAGAAGGATGTTGCAAGGGTTGTGCAAATCGAACGCACATGGGATGAGCCAGGGACGTGGTGGTACATTCAATGAGGTGGTTGCTAGAAAGTCTCCATGGGAGAGGGCTTGAAGGAGGCAATGGCCTCAAGCCAGGAGGAGGTGAGGTGGGTATGGAGGAGCTAGGAAGTCGACGGGCCAATGATCAATGTCACTCCTTAGGCTCTTGACTGTGCTTGACAGGTATTTCAATGGGGCTTGGTGGCGACGGCCATTGCCAATGCTTCCTTGTATGAGGTGGTAATTGGCCCTAGAGTAACTTTGGGGTGAATCAATGGGATAAGGTGTTGAAGTACCTCAACAAGTCAAGAGTGGTGGGCTTCTTTCTCGGTGGATGGTCAACCGAGCTTCATCTTACTCCAGAAGCTGAAACTTCTTGAAGGCAAAACTTATTGGATGGAAAAAGGAGCTTGGCAAGTGATAATAGGAGTTGGGTTGCATCCTCAATGAAATGCATCTGATAGACATTAAGGAGGAAGGGTTGGAGTTGTCGAAGGAAGAAAAAGTAAGGAGGGAAGCCCTCTCTATTGAATACAAAAACTGGCTTGAAGAAGAAATTAAATGAAAGCAATGTTCGAGAGCAACGTGGCTCAAGGAGGTGGATAGAAACACGAAGTTCTTTCATTGACTCCTTGGTGCGGCGACAAGGATCAATGAGATCCATAGCATGGTGGCGCATGGGGTCGGGTTGGAGGGCAAATCTGAAGTTTGTGATGCCGTCATCTCCTTCTACAAGAACTTTTTGTCTAGGAAAGGGAGGGCGAGGCCTTGGTTGGATAACCTAGAATTTTAGTCTATTTATGAGGAGGAAGCGGACTCCCTAGAGAGGCTGATGACTGAAGAGAAGATAAATGTGGTGGTGGGTGAGTTGGGGCGAAATAAGGTGCTTGGGCTGGAGAGCTTCCCCCTAACATTCTTCCAGGTGTTTTGGTAGTCAATCAGAAAAGAAGTGCTCACATTCATCGTCGAATTCTTTGAAAACAACTTGCTTCCAATCAAGTTTGACACCTTGTCCATAGCCCTAATTCCAAAGAAAGGGGGAGCAGAATACTCGCGGGATTTTAGACCTGTTAGTTTGATTGGTGTTGCATAAAACTTTTTCGCAAAGGTGTTGGCCACAAGGTTCAGGTCGATCCTTGGGCAAGTTATGTTAAAAGTCCAAGGCGCGTTTGTTGAAGGCAGGCATATTCTAGACAATGCTCTAATTGCATACGAGTGTATTGATTCTCGCCACGGGGAAGGGAAGAACGATGTTGTGTGTAAGCTTGATCCAAAAAAGGTGAATGATCATGTGGAATGGAATTTTTTTGGATTACATGTTAGGGCATCTAGGGTGCAAAGAGAAGTGGAGGAGATGAATTCGGGTGTGCATCTTGGCCAAGTTCTCCATCCTTGTCAACGGGTCGCCGAAAAGGTTTTTCAAGTCATCAAGAGGGCTCAGACAAGGGGATCTGCTATCCCCATTTTTGTTCATCATGGCAGCGGAAGCTCTTAGCAAAATGCTGGACAAAGGGGTGGTGGCAGGACTTATTAGCAGGTTCAAGGTGGGCAAGGGAAACTTTTTTGTCTCCCAACTTTAGCATGTCAATGACACAATCCTTTTTTGTGATGTTGAGGAGTCAAAGGTGGACAACCTGAGGAAGATCCTATGGTGCCTTGAAGAGGTTTTAGGTTTAAAGGTGAATGTCAAAAAGAGTGAAATGCTGGGTATTGGTATTCCTAAGGAGGAGGTTAAAAAGCTAGCGGAGTTGTTTGGTTGTATGGCTTGTTCGTTTCCTTCTTCTTACTTGGGCCTCCCACTTTGCATTGGAAAGCCCGCGAAGTATCTATGGGATAAGAGTCGTTGAGAAAGTTGAGTAGAAACTATTGGCTTGGAAGCGCATGCACCATTCCTTGGGGAGAAGACTTATCTTAATCAAAGTGACACTCTCAAATCTCCCACTCCACTGCTTACCCCTATGTAAATGCCCAAAAAGTGTTTTGAAGAAGTTGGAGAGCCTCAAACGTGATTTCTTATCACTAGGGTGGAGAAGAAGAACAAATTTCACCTCATGAGGTGGGATGAGGTGTGTAGACTGATAAAGGACGGGGATCTGGTTATTTCTCCGTATGTTCCTTCTATAGGTTGCTTATTGGGTTTTCATTGCATAGGGAAGGCTCGCACACCTTTTCCCTTTGGTCCTACGGGGTCCTCCAAAGGTTGTGGCTCTAGCACAATTGGTGGGAGGTTGATAACCTTTGGAAGAGGGGAATGGTGATTATCAACACATGCTTAGCATGGTGGCAAGACGAGGAATCGGTCAACCATCTCTTCATTCATTGCATGCTTGCTAGGGAGGTGTGGGAAAGAGTAATGGTTCTCTTTGGGATGGCGTGGGTGTTGCTGATATCTATCAAGGATCTCCTTTGATCATGGCACAGGGGTGGGGATGGCAAGAGAGGAAAGAGGTTGTGGAGGATGGCTCTTTTGGCCAGCTTGTGGGCCTTATGGGAGGAAAGAAACAACCGGTGCTTCTATAATCTTTGCGGGGATGCATTGGGAATATTTAGGAGTTAAGGTAGATGTTATGGAACGGGCTTCAATATCAGTCGGTCTTGGCAACTATGATCTTTCTTGTAATCCTTGAGTTGTGGTGTAATTCTTTGGCTTTTGGTCCCTTTTTAATGAAGCCATCTTTCAAAAAAAAAAAATGTTGGAATTCGATAGCAATATTAAAAAGAGAGTTTATTCATGTTGGACAGCCTGTATTGTGGATATGGTGTCCTGGAAGTGCAAGTCTCCAGTATATGTTGGACTTTGATAATCCTATTATCAAAGTGCAAGCAGATTTTCATTTTTTAATACTTTTAGCATTTCTCCAGTTCCTATGTTCTATCCTTTTCTATCTATTATACCATTTCTGAACTTTTTATTGAAATGTCATAGCTTATCCTTTTGAGGATAATCTGATCTAAATTAGCTGAGTAGGTTCGGTTCTCAAATAGTTGTGTATTGTATTACAACTTGTCCTCATTTTAGCTGTGGGATGAATGCAACTGATGTGTTGCTTCTGATTGCACATAGTTATTTTGGTTGCTTTGACTGACCGCTTTTCATAATTCAGGTACAAGAGAGATCAGTGGTTGCGTGAGATCACGGAGCAGTACACTCTAATTGCTATTAGTGGAACACATGGTATGATTTACATGCTCTCTAATAAAGTTGTATGCTCTAAGCAGCGACTTCCCTGACCCTGAAATAGATGTGTGCTTCTTATTCTTGTTGTTTCTCCCCATTATATTAACAGTACCATGATCATGATTGATATATGCAGGGAAAAGTACAACAGCTGGTATGCTTGCATATGTTTTGAATGCAATGGGTGATAACATTACCTGCTGTAGTTGGGGCACATGTGCCACAGGTATAATCTATCAACTTCGCAATTCGGTAATGTGAATATTATTTATTTGTATCAACTTCGCGATGCAAATTTGAGTATTTTTATTTAGGTTTACTATTTCAATAATTAACAGTTATCCAATGGTTCTCTAATTTTTATTTATTTTGAAAATAATAATTTTTTAATTTATTAAAAGAACAACAACATAATAGTACAATTCTCCTAGAAAACCATTGTAAACCATTCCAGATTTGAGATTGAATGAGTAGTTTTATTAATGTTGTGAATCCATTAAAATCTTCTAGGTGACTCTTGGAAAACCTTAGTGAGACTCTTAAGGTATATTCTCCACTCTTCTTACTCTCTTGCTTCTATACATTGTTTCCCTACTCAGTGTTTTTTTTTTTTAAATTATTTTATTATGATTTTTTTTTTTGAAGATTAACAAAATTTATTAGAAGAACACCAAAGGCAAAAAGAGAACAAGCTGGGCCTGCTACAACCCAAAAGAGAAAACAAAATATAAACTACAAGCCAAAGGCAAAAGAAAACAGGCCGAGCCTGCTACAACCCAAAGAGGGAAGATAGAATACAAGAGTCAGAGATCGGGAGATAGGATGAGCGCTCTGCAACTCCCTTTTGATGAAGGCGACCACCTGATAGATAGAAGAGGAGTTCTAGAAGCAGAATTTGTTCCTCTCTTTCTAAATGGCCCAAAGGGTAGCCATGATGACCCAAGGTGTTCCATAATGGTAACGGACTGACCACTGGTGTTACTGTTACGATACAGGTTGTAACGGCCATTACAACCTATTAAAAATAAAAAAATTGTTTTGGGAGCATTACGGGTCATTTTTGTTGTAATGGCCGTTACAAACGTTTTTGGCTTTGTAACGTGTATCGGTCACCACCATTACTGTTACGGCCATTATGTAATCCTTTTGGCATAACATGTGCTGACCAGGCCTAGATGACTTTGTGGTCCTTCCCAACGCCTCTCTATACCATGTAAAGAGAAGATCCTTAGCGGTGAAAGGTATAACCCAGGAGGTGTGAAAAAGAGCTAGAATGCGGACCGCACCCCATGGGCAAAGGGGCAGTGGACGAATAGGTGGTTTATCAAATCCACGTTTTCCATACAGAGCAGGTAGACATTAGGAAGAAACATCCCTCCGTTCTGTAGGTTGTCAATAGTGAGGATTCTTCCCCTATCAAGAAGCTAGACAAACGCAACAACTTTCGGGGGGCTCCATTGGACCAAGCGAAGGAAAATGACGTTGACTACCAGAAGGGGATCCATTGAGCAGCGTGAACAATGAGCTGATCAAGAACCTCCCCAAGTTGTTCAAGGACCACAACAATGAGTCTTCGACTACCGGGGAGGGGCAAACGCCACTCAAAAGCTTCAGAAGCTTGAGGAAGTTATCAAACTCTGAATCTGACAGATTTATGCTGCAAGGAGGAGATCAGATCTCAGACCCAACATCAAAGAAGCAGCTAGCAACAGAAATAGACTTATCCAAGGTGACACGGGCCAGACTAGGTAAGAGAGAGTGGAGGGGCCTATCTGAAATCTAGTGGTCCATTCAGAAACGAATGTAGGACATGTTGCCAAGAGAGAAGGAGAAGCCTTTTTGCATTTGGGCCCCCATTTTGGCAATGGCCTTTCAACTCCAGAGGCTCTGTGAAGAGAGGAGGATTTGGAAAGCTACCCTTTATAACACGTCCCATATTTTCTGGCAATGATTTCTCTCCACCATCTGTGAACCTCTGAGCCAAATTGTCAGGTCCATTTACCAAAGGGTTGAGTTCATCACGGCCAGATCCTAGACACCCGCACCACCATCCGAGATAGGCTTTGTTGGCGGGGGGTGCTGGAAGTTTGGAGAGGGTGGCTTTAGTGAGATTCAAGTGCCCTCCAAGGGACAAGGAGTGGTTTTTCCAACGAGATAGCTTCCGCTCAACTCGTTCAATAACCACATTCCACAGGTGGTTGGCAAGCTTCTTGATGTACAATGGAAGACCAAGATACAATGAGGGGATGGATATAGCTTTGCAATTGAAAACAACCACCAATCGAGAAAGAGCAGGGGACGAAAGATTAATACCAAGCATCTCACTTGTAGAGAGATTTATCTTAAGATCAGAGATAGCCTTAAAACATCAAACAATTTTCCAGAGGTTTTCGATAGACACCTCTTCAACATCACAAAAGAGGAGAATATCATCGGCCTTATTACTAATCAATTTTCCCTGCTCAGCTTCTTATTTTTATTTTGAGAGGTAACCAAAATTTATTAAGAAAACTCGCCAAAGGCAAGCAAAAAACGCAACGCCAAAAAGAACTTGCACCTAAGGCTCTAAATACATAGAGATTATACTAATAACCTCCTCAACCCTCCCCCTTATATTGTTAAAACAACACCCATTCCTTGCTTTCCAAATAGCCCAGAAAATTGCCAAAAATGAGAAGCCTTGATTTAGATTTCCCGATCCTCACTACTCCTCCCCCATGCCAAGCCCAAAGAAGGCCGTCCACCGATTCGGCATCACCCAAGATAATTGAACCGAAGATAGGAAAGAACTCCACACCTTAAAGGCAAAGGGGCAATGAATAAAGATGTGGTCAATCATCTCCTCATTACTCATGCACATGAAGCAAATGTTCGAAAGAATCATTGACCCTCTCTGAAGGTTGTCTCTTGTGAATCGAAGAAGGTTGTCTATTGTGAAGATTCGCTTCCTACACACCAACCACACAAACACCGCTATGCGGGGAGGAGCCCCATAAAACCAATGATGGAAAGGATGCCCAGGGTGATTAAGAGAAGCCACACCAAATAACGATTTAACGGAAAACTTCCCCGAAGCGCTTCTAGCCCACACCAACGAATCCTCTTCTTGAGGATCAAACTTGACGTTTCCTAACAACTGTTGAAGTCTAGCATATTCTTCGATCTCTACGTCCAAGAGATCTCTCCGGCATGGTGGAGTCCAAATCGGCTCCTGACCCGTGAAAGAAACGCAGTCGGCAACGCAAATGAATCTATCCGGAGCAAGACGGGCAATCCTAGGGAACAAAGCCGGCAACTACTGATCTCCGCACCACACATCCACCCAAAAACGGATCCTAGTCCCTTTGGCCAAAGAGAAGGACGTGCCCCTGCAGATAAGATGTCATATGTTGCTAAAAAGACCTTCAACCCTTAACTTTCGGGCTCTAAAACCTTCTCTGTAAATCTGCCCCTATTATCCCTTTGAGCCCTTCATTCCACCCTTCCTTTATCACCTCCAATGGTCCTCTAATCCTCTTATGCTATAACAGTCCTCTTTGGGTACACATCAGTGGAGGGCGTTTAGTCCCCATATTAAGAGTCATGTCCTACATCAGCTAGGCGCCACCCAATTCAGCCCAAATTTCTGCAACACCTGCGACCAAATACCCTATGCAACCAGGCAGGAAATGAACAAGTGGTTAACTGATTTTTCATCTAAATAGCACATGACACATTTGTTGGCCATCATCATGCCCCTCTTGTTCAAATTGTCCACTGTCAGGATTTTCCCCAACCATATGCCATCCACGTACAAACTCTTACTTTTAAAGGGAAAGCAACTCTCCAGAAAGAGCAAATGGAGCAGTGCTGGAGCTGTCACCCATGACCAGTGACCTTGCTGAATATTTAACAGAGAACGACCCTTAAGCATGGTGTGCCGTAAAGGTCGTTATGTAAAGGTAACGGTGGCAACCGTTACACGTTACGGGGTCGTAAAGGCCGTAGTGGCCGTTACGGGAAAAAATGACCCGTAAAGGCCGTCATAGTCCCCCCGTAACGGCCTTTTACACCCCTTGTAATGGCCGTAAAGGCCCCGTAACGTACATTTCGGGGCCGATACAAGTTTTTCGGATTTTTTTCCCAAAAAAAAAAAAAGAGAGACCATAAAGGCCGTTACAGCCCCCGTAACGGCCGTTACACCCCATATCGTAAAGGTAATGATGGTGTCCACTACGGCCATCGTTACCGTTATGGAATACCTTGCCCATAAGCTTCAACAGAAAAGTAGCAATTGCTCAACGGTTCTCTACTTCTCTTTAGATGATCCAATAATTCCTGTGTTCGGTTGTTTGTCTTGTAGCATATGGATAATGAAGTTTACATTCATAAATGTACTAAAAGTGTGGTAGTGACATCGAAAATACTTTCAGCACTTGTTATAAGCATCAATTTTAGTAGTGACTGTCAACCATTTCGATCATATTGCTTCATGGTTTCTTGTTCGTCAATGCCTCTAAATTTTCAATTAAAGGACCTACCTTCTGGATAATATATTTGTAGTGGAAAAGGAACTCTTTTGAGTCTATCCTGGCAACTTGCAAATGATCAAAGCATTTATTTCTTTCAGTTTCAAGAAGGAAACGTTATCTTTGGGTTTGGTCACAATTTTGTGTTAGAGGTATGTCTCTCATCTTTTTTTTTTTTTTTTTTCAGAAGGATTCTCTCATCTGGTTTTCATGGATTGCTGCTTAACTTTTTCATCTACATAACTGTGAGGAAGAAATCTTTTTTTTTTCTTCTTTTTTTCTTTTTAAATAAAGTAATCAACCTTTCTGTTTTTCTTGCTATCGGGAAAAAAAAAAAAATTCCACTGCAATTTCAAGAGTGTTTGCTTTCATAAAATGGAAAGTTGATTTTTCATAGTATATTGCTGTCTGAAAACACAAGCATTCATATGAATAAAGGATGCTTACACCTGACCTGGACTTTTCTTGCGTTGAATTAATTGAAAACCCTGCTCTTTTTTTTTTTTTTTTTGTGAGTTTTCCATAGCCCACACGCGCCTCCACGAGCCACATGCACGCACCTGGCAGACTGGCACATTTTGGGATATCTCAGCCATGCATCAGGTGGGCCCGCTTTTTTGATGACTGGCACAAAATTCAGGCCAGTGCTATATGTGCAGTAACAATGGATGGTTCAATAGAGTTGCCAAAGGTCCACATTCAACGGACACATGGCCCACCTTTTGAATGGACTGACCTGATTATTTGGCCAGGTCATCTAGATGGTGGGGCCTACTTGATGCACCAACCTGATATTGCAGTTGGCAGCCACATTTGGAAGTGTGTGTGGTCTGCAGGTGCATATAACCTCTTGTAGTTATCTGACCAGTCTTATTCTCATAATTGTAACTCATTCTATTGTAGACAAGAATAGCTAGATAAATTTGAGCAATTACTTGTTAACAAGTCAAGAAAATGTTCTGTCTGATCTCTCTCCTCTGAAGAAGTGTCGTTCTTATTCATTCCCTTTGGTGATTGTTAATATTCCTTCCACAGCAGGCAAACATGTTTCTGCAGTTATACTGACAGAATCTCTACCCTTTGTGTTTGTTCCTTGCATGGCAGGCTGATGAGTATGATAGTTGTTTCCTTGGATTGTCACCTTATGTTGCTGTAGTAACTAATGTAGAGTGGGAACATGTTGATGTCTTTCCAGACGAGGTTTGTTATTGATGGATTTTATGGACTGTATCACATTATTGATGCTGAAACCCCTGAAAGAATATCTTTTTTTTTTCCACTGATTAGGAGGCAGTCAGAAATACATTCAGGAAATTTCTGCAACAAATCAGGATGCACGGACATCTCATTTTATGTGGGGATAGGTATTCATTTCTTGGTCTCTGTAGCAAACTTCATCGAGTTAGGTAGCATTGAGAGTACCCCAAATTGACTTTTGGTTAGCCGTCGGTGCTTCGGTGGCGTGACTTCCTTTTTAACTGATCAAGTGTGAAAATGAAATGGAATCGGCAGCAGGACCCCAGGAATTTCCAATCATGGACTTAGACTTAGGTACTGTTTGGACACGCTTGCTCAGATGAGAGTTTCTGAAAAGGGTGTTTAAGCCTGCTTTTTTAGTCTGCTCGGAGAAAGCCAATCTGATTGGTTTCTTCCAAGTTGGCATTTTAGCGCCTATTTTGTCGAGTGGAATATGTAATTATGCTAATTCCGAATTTTATAAGGGTGTTGCCCTAAACCTTTCTGATTATGCTATTGTTTTGAGAATTAAGAAAACTTTTGATGGCTCTCCCCTCTCTCTCTGTGGATCTCTCTTCTTCTCTAAATCTCTTCTTTTCTTCTTCCCTCTTTCAAATCTTCCTCCTTTAAGGTAATCTATATATCTTTCTTTTTCTTCTAATCTCTCTTTTGACTTCATCTTCTTCCTACAATCTGAAATTCCCAGTTACCAACCCTTTTCTTAGATTTTGAGATTCCCTAATCCAGAAATTCCTTGATTTCTTGGACTAGTAAATCATATTGGTTGTTTGGATGAAACCATGCAAGATCGGGAGGTCCCATCCCCCGCTGGATCCAATCCACACATGATTTGAACCCCATATTGCGTAATTGTGAAGATGGCCCATCTATTGCGTGTTTTCCCACATGTTTTTCTTAGCTATGATGATGTTGGGCTGTTGTTTACTTGCTTTGATTACATTATTCCGCTGAATCTATATGTTTTCTCACGCATGCATGATAGATTAGGCCGTCCTACGTCAGATGGGGGTTATCAAAGTGCATCCAAGTGCACATCGTATTCTTCCGTTTGGATCAAATCAGCCTTCAGGCCTAAAATGCCCCTTCGGAGGGTGCATCCAAACGGGTCATTAGGTGCCACGATCATGCTTCTCTTGGTTATGTTTGATAATGAGATGTCCATACTGTGATTTGCTTCAGAAGTTTTAATCTCGAATGGCTTTGAATTATCTTAGTAATGTGCATTACAAGCTTGCATGTCACCCTAACAAGCATGCGTTGAGTGTAATTTCCATGGAATCTGCACATAATATTCGATAGATTCAATGCTTAGAACTCCATAAGAAAATTCCTATTTTTTTCATCCGAGTATGGAGAGCTTACATTTTGGTGGTTGTAGTTGCATTAAGTCCTGTATTGTCCTGTCATCTTTGGGAATCCAGAGTATTTTATTGTAGAGTTCCATCACAGTTTTATTCCATGGTCTCCATGCTGTTTAAAACCTGTGATTAGGTGTAAAATCCAAAGCCTGGGATAATATGGAAGTTGCATCTTTCATGCATTACATGTAATTTGGATATAGGACCAGATTAAATAACTTTGAATCTATTCATGAACATCGGATCTATCATCTCAGGAGCTTTGCTAAGCCCCAGTGTGTGTGCAAGGCAAACCATCTATACCCCACTCCAGGTGACCGCATCACAGAAAGGTGCAATATCCAATCCATCCATCAGGTTGGCCAGACCATTTAGATGTTGTCCCCCAAAAATAAATCTGGTCCCATCAGCAGGTGGGCTGCAGTATTAGAAACTGTTGGACAGGCTAGACAACTTCAGCCAAGTTTTTCTCAGCCGAACACTTGTTTCATAAGCTATGGCCCACCTGACTAGTGTACTGACCTGATTCTTCAACCTGGCATCTTGGTAGTGGTACCTGTGATGGATTGGATCTTGTACGTATGTAGTGGCACATGTGTGGCGTGTACATGAGCTGCCCTATACACATTTGAGGGGCTTAACAAAGCCCCCTTCTTAGTTTCGAATGCAATAACTGATTGGAAGGGTCATTCCAGTGCAGGAGCATATAGTTTGCTAAGTCACTCAAGGCATGAAAATGCATCCAACGGCGGGCCATTGATGCCTGGTTCTGAAACATCCAGGACTGGGTACAGAATAACGACTTATGGGACTTCGACTCAAAATGAATGGTGTGCAACCTCAATTGTTCCAAATTTGCATGGTGGTACTGACTATGTACTGGTGAGTTCCCTTCTGTCTGTTGCTATAAATTCAACTTTCCATAGATGGTTCAGAAGTCTTGTCTGTCATGGAGGAGGAGGTCGCTTGCATGTGTGCACACGTGCATGTAAGAAGAAAATTATAGAAAGAACATCAACAGCCAGAAAACGAACTCTTGTTTAATTTGTGTAGCATTTATGTGAATAAAGATTGTAGCAATGATGCAAGCAATATAAAACAAAATGATGTATACAATGTTAACATGAGAATAAAATCTTAATTCTTTGCGGTTGAGCCTGTGGTTCAAGACAGCATCCATTCATGGTCACAACCTTGAGGTCTCGGGTTCAATCATAGCTTGCCCGTGAAAATTAGTCTAAGGGCCTAGACCTGTTTGGGTAGTAGGGAAAAGAAAAGAAAAGTAATGATTATCTAATGATGATTCCCCAAGATCTTCCATGATTTTCCCTGAGCATGGATTCCCATGCATTCCATTTTGAGGGTTTTGTTTGGATAAGAAGCCAAAATCGAAATAAAGCTCTCATAATAGTCACCTTTAATCTCGTGCATGATTGACTATGGTGTTTGGGTTATGATTGCTTTTTGAAATCCAATGTTTCCTTTGCTATCCAAACATGGTGAAATGTTCTATTGTGGAAACTCATTCATTTTATTTCCTTTTTTTTTTTTTTTTTTTTTCTTTTTTTCTTTCCCACTATCCAAATAGGCCCTTAATAGAATTATACAAACTAATCAGTACACGTTCAGCTTCTCACACCAGAAGCGGAATACACTTTGATGAAAGGATGTTAACAGCTGGGTATAGTGTATGGATGTGTTTCGTCACGACCTCGTGGGCGTCAACTTTCTTTCACATTGAATATTGATTTATGCAACCATGGTTTTTTTTTTTCTCTGCTTTAAAGAACTGAACTAGTTAAAAAAGATAAGAATGACAAGACATTTATTCCCAGTTCTGTTTTGTGGTGATATTATAACATAATGTGCATGGCTTGCATGCTCAGTGCATAAAGCATCTATTATAGAATTACTGATTCTGAAGTAATTATTGCTTGCAGTGTCACAGGGGAAGTCCAGTGACTGTCATCAGCATACAACTACCAGGAGTTCACAATGTCCTCAACTCGTTAGCGGTGAGTGGGATCATTATCGTAACTTATACAGCTTCTGTTTTGCATTGTAGGTGTATTAATACAGAATATTGATACAACTTGAAGCTTTTTGTTTTTTTTTTTTTATACAACTTGAAGCTTGTATATGTGTAATTGTATCAATTTGTCAGAGGAAGATGCTACACAATCTCAACATACTTACATCTAATTATTGCAGCTGTCATCTTCATCTTCACTCAATCGAACTTTTGTGCAGAAATTATAAGGTCCGTGGTTCACTTCATCTTTCTCATGAAACCGATTAAACCTGTGACAGAGTAACAACCATTTTTCAGTTGTGGTTGTGTATGAAAACTTGTTTGTATAAGAAATCTTCAAACTTTAAACCACAAATGGGAAGCCATAGCTAGAGAAGATAGAGAAACTTGTTGCCTGGAACAGGACCTCGAATATGATCAAGCAATCTACTCTAACACTGACCACTATGTACAAAGTGCAGCTGGTATCATTTATCCCGGGATTCATTAGTTTAAGGAAACAAAAAAATAAAAAAATATATTTTAGTCATGTAGTAGTAGTGATTGTAACTTATAAAGATTATATCTTTATTATGATTTTCTTTTGTTACAAATAAGTAATTTTTTTGGAAGAGTTGAGTAAATGAACCATCTCAAGTAACAGATAAAGATGGGAATTTTCAACTGTTAGCAAAATTGGCTATTTTACCCAATTATTTTGCACCCTAGCTAAGGTCTTACCATCTTAGGATCAGTGATTGTAGTATCGATAATATCGGCCGATATTATCGATCTCGGTCAGCGTTGATAAATATCGGCCAGTAATAATAAAAAAACAGTCCGACTCCTGCGTATCGCATGATATATCGTGCGATATCGATAATATCACACGATGTATCGATATCGCGCGATATATCAGCAAAATGTTGTTACTTTTTACACAGTGGGCTCCAAATATCGTCGATACTTGGATGATATCATCCAGGTATCGGTCAGAGATGTTGGAATGTTTCTAAACTTGGTTTTATTTTTGGATTATTTGGAGAAAAAACTTGGGGAGGCCTATTTTTCTCAATTTTCTCTTACTTTACTATATCGGTTAGACGCATAAGAGTCCCCCATTTTGTAGAAAAAAATGATTTTTTGTTCGATTTTCTTTTAGTTTCTCCTCCCAAAAAAAAAAAAAAAAAAAAAACCGTTGGGCTTTCGGGCGCTCCACCCGCTGCACCCTCGGCAAGCTGACCGCGCAGCTCGACCCGTGCTCTGACTCTCCGTAGGGGTCATAATTTGTTGAGTCCAGTTAGCCCTTTTCTAGATTTTATTGAGTCCTTATATAGATCTAGGCCATATAGGGTAGCTTGCATTACGTTAAACTAGGATAGTCAAAACTGCATTTAGAGGATACTTCATCAGTTGCATCATCAATAGGTATATTTCTCGACTCTCTTGCTTGTTTTACTTTGTCAATGCATTGGTTGTGTTTACATTAATGTCTTGTTACATTTGTATATCTTATGGAATCAATTTAAACAATAGTTGCATCAGTTCAGTCAAATAGCGCATAGCTTAGGATCCTTTTACAAAGGAACTCCATTATGTGGACTTTTTTATTTTTATTGTTATTTTACATATTATGATTTAAATGTGTGTATTGAGGTCCATTTTAACAATCCTTGAAGTTTCATTAAAAAATTCAATCAATTTCCCAATGTTTCCCCATGTTTCCCAAAAAGTGCGACACATTCCGCAATACAACCGATATTTCCCAACCGATACGTGATATGTATCTTTATCCCAAGGGTGCAAAACGTAATGTCATATTGATCTGCGAACACTGCTTAGGATGAACTCTTAGTTCAAACGTCAAAGGAATTTGAGTTCTTTAGAATTCCCATCTTTCACTAAGCCAGCCAAATTGGTCTCCATGAACATTCATCACACTATTTCTACATTCTGCATTCCTCTATTTAAGCGTCCTATGAACTTTACATAAAAGTGGACCTTGTTGGTCAAGGGCCAGATATAAAAATGTTCATGTTACGATCATGCTCTGGTTTTCCCAGTTAAAATTATTAATAGTTTACGATCAGCTGGCTCTCGATCCTAGCACATTTGCAAGTCACATCAAAGCATACAATTGGTGGAGACGCGTGGAATTGGTAGGCCCTGTACATGAATCTTCTAGGCTTCTCCCTTCACGAGGATCTTAGTTCTCAGACACGCTTAGCTACAGAAAAATCCGTACCCTGCGATGGTGGTATGCTCTAGCACATATTGACATTTCATGGAGCTTGGGAAATGGGCCTCTAGCAGTCAGTCTTCCAATACTTGATGCCTTTCTTCCCATGGAAATGTGCCTCACGTGAATGAATGTATACATTTCGATGTGCTTTATCCTGGAAATAAATAGCGAAATCTGCATGCTTATATTGACCATTTAACCCTGAGCCACGTCAACTTCAATGACTACTTTCTTATTACCCTTCAACTTCTGATTCCATTTTGCAGGTAATTGCTACAGTTGCAGCTCTAGTTAGTGACAATAATCTAACTTACGAAGTGATCAACTGTGCAAGATTACACTTGAAAAAATTCATTGGTGTTTCTAGACGATTTGAGAAGATTGGAAAGATTCATGGATGCCACATATATGATGACTATGCTCACCATCCAACGGAGATTCGTGCAGTTCTTCAAGCAGCCCGGCAAAAATTTCCTTTCCAGGCTTTGTGGGTGGTCTTTCAACCCCATACTTTCAGGTCCTTGCAAACTAAGTTGTGCTATACCAAAACTGTGGTTGTTGCCTAGGTTAGAAATAGGTGTGTTACGTAATGTATCGTCCACCACTCATACTATTACATATCGCCCCATATCAGACTGTGGGCCGATACGGAGCTGATACACCTGCGTCGTTCATAGGCAATACCGGTATGTATTGGGCAATACATACTGGTTTCAGATGATACTTGAACCTTGGTTGCAGCAGAGCTCTGCATTATCACGACTAAAATAGCGTGTTCTTATCTGCTTTACTCTGCTTTATTTATTTCCGACTGATGTATTTTTGCAGCCGTCTAGCAGCATTGATGAAGGATTTTGCTGCTGCCTTTGGTGATGCAGACCACGTAATAGTTACAGAGGTACGCCGAGGCCCTTACTGATGCCCCACAACTTCGAAGAATTGAACAAGGATAGGTTATTTACCAATTAGAAGATCAAAACCACCAAGACTGCCTCACATTGAGGGATCCCCTGGCAGTAGAAAAGAGAATAAAGTAACAGGAAGAAAGATAAATATCTCTAAGGACCTGTTTAGATGGTGGAATCCAAAAGGTAGATTTGGAAAGGAAAACACCACATTAGATGAAACCTGTGGAAAAGAATCCTAACTAAGCTTAGCATTCATGATTTTCATGGAAATGTAGATAGGTCAGTGGTTAAAAAGTGAGAGCTTTCCTCCGAAAATGTGGACATCTCTATCTCCTAGACCCCCCCCAAAAGGAAATGGTAATCACCATTTTTTTTTAAGGAAAACTGTGGAAATGGAAATCAATTTCTACAGGCGCTTTTATTTTCACAAATGTTGGAAAATGTCACATATGCAGAAAACGATTTCTTTTCCACGGTAGAAAGGATTCCATTAATCTAAACAGGCCCCAAGAAGGAAAACCTATGGAGGTTCATTATCATTTCCAGAAAAAAGAAAAAAAAGAAAGAAAGAAAAAGAAAAAGGAGTGACACCAATGGGATCTAGAGGAACCGCAGCATTAGATGCTGGAAGAATTGCCCTCCTAGGCTAGAATCATTCCGCAGGAACCTAAAAGAAAATAACTTTGTTCAATCATTTATTTATTGTCTCAAATGTATGCTTGTTTCCCATTTATTGTGGCACAAAATCCAATCTAGAGTTATCTAAAAAGGAGTTTCTCGAATGCTTTATGCTTGTTTCCTATTGATCCACACATCACCTGCCTATCTCTAGTCACACTCGCCTTAAAAGAGTGTTTAAATAAGGAAACTAATATAATCTTTCTAGAATTCTATAGACAGGAATGTGTGGTCTATTGAACTATACAATTTCTACAAATCCAAAAAAGTGTCTTATGGTTGGACTAGTGGGATCGATAGTCCAACTGGTCATCAAGTAAGGCCATCCGATTGGATCTTTGGCACCACAGTTCAACAGGACAACTGACTAGTCCAGATAAGTCATCCAGAGATTTATTTGGTCCAACATAACCATCACGAACCTTTCTCTGATCCAGATGGTTGATCAGGTGAATCCAAACCCTCAATATGGTTCAGATCTTCAATACGGATGTTGAATAGTATGTATCTTCAATATGAGTGGCTGGAAAAAGCCTGATCTGTACTTTGGACCCTAGGATGGGCCTGTTCCAGGCCCAATCTTCAATCTGATGGCCTGATCTTCAATAAGCAGCAATGGGACCGTCTTGGTCTCCCATTGGATGGTCAGATGACCCTGCATCATTACCTCTTTTTCATTTTCTAGTAGGTACTGGTTCACTAACATTTGTTTGCATTGTGATCCCAGATTTATGCTGCTAGAGAAACAAATGTTTGGAACATTGATGGAAGAAACCTAGCGACTTCTATCAGTGGCCCATCATCTGAATACATCCCTAGACTGGTATAAAAACAAATTTCTCATCTTCCAAGCATTATATTCTAAAATTTCATAGATGCAACCACATCTCCGGTAATATATAAACTAGTGAACCTTCAATGGATATAAGAATTTACAAAGCGTTTAAGGACCCATTCTTGCACTAATCGTATAATCGGTCATTTCTACATCCATTTGCGTGTTTGAACTTTTTACTGTCTCATATGTTTGGCAATCACATAACCTTGTTAGGGGGACGTGGTAGACAAGTTGGTGCTCAAGATATCCAAAGAGAGTGACCGAGAAATGCTTGTCTTGACACTGGGTGCAGGTATTTGAGTATCATGTTAGCCTATATGTGTTAGTAGACTTTTTCTAAGCACAAACTTCCCATCCATAATGGTGCTTGTCAATGCAAGTGTCAACCTTGCACATGTGGGGGCATACAAGTTGTGCATCATGTGGGCCCCATCATGTAGATGTCCTGGCCCAAAATTCAAGCTGATCAACTCATCAGGTGGGAATCACATTCAAGGTACATGTGCACACTGCCGGATGAGTGGATCAGCCAATTCCTATGGTAGGTACTCGACATGGTAGTGCCCCTTGATACCCACACATGCCAGGTTGGCCTTTTTAGGCACTTGTTCTAGTGTGTGTTATTAGGAAAAAGTCTATGTTAATGTATTTCTCACCCACTCAGATTTAAACAGAAAAGCCAAGTTGCTGAATTTCATGCCATCGAATATATGGGACCGGTACTGATGTTGCTGTCATTTCTGTATTCAGGGGATATATCCACTCTGGGTCCAAAAGTACTCAGTGAATTGCAACGGAGATCCAATTATTCCTCTGAATCCGTTCACCCTCCCTCTAACTACAACAGCTTTTCCTGACTGTTAGATCTTTTACCATAATTTGGCAACTCAACTCCTTGGATGTTTGGCTCTGCAGAAGACTACTAGTACTAGCTTCAACAGGAGAAATTCATTTGGGGCGGAACTGTGAAGGGTGAAGGAAAACAGTAGGAAACTGTTGCATCCAGGTGAATCATGATGGCAGAGAGGTGATGGGGTGGAGCCGTGAAGGGTGAAGGAAACAGTAGGAAACCGTCGTTTCTGGGTGAATCATGATGGCAGAGAGGTGACTGATGATTTCTGTTTATGAGTATATACTTGACCGAGAAATGCTTTGATTTGCTGGTTAAGATGGGATGGAGGATAGAAATTAATTGTATTTGATTTGCTGGTTAAGGTAGGATGGAAGATAGACATTACTTGGATAAGAATTTACTTTGGATCAAGGTCAGAGCAGTTGGGCGTGTCTGGATGATTTGTACGAGGACCAGCAAATATGAAATATATGATCTTCTGCCAGAGAATGTATGGTATGCTCTGGCCTTAGTCTGTACACAGTGATGACGTTTGGATCTAGCCATTGATTGATGGGCCCTCGTCAAGGAACCATGCCCTAAAATTTCTGAGAGTAGGTCATCCTGGACATCCAATCTTCGGCTCTATTTTTTCATTGAAAGTGGACAACTGTTTATTTTGTTATCAATCTTCTATTTGCAAGCCACTGCCATGTGCTCATTCAAGGAAACTCATAGCCCAATGACGCCACACTCGCAGGCTGCAGATCATATAATTCCTACATATTCAAATATGAAATGGCGGACTGATTAAGGATGGCAAAGCGGGTTGTTCTTTGTTTTGACTGGCAGCAATGGTGGAATCATGTCCTTCTATCTGATAGGGTGCAACTTTGGTGGGTCAGGTTGGGTTAAGGGTTAACCTGAGCCTGATCCGACTTTCAACATGATCCAACCCAAATTCCTCTATACTCATCCCTAAACCGACTGGACCCAACCTGACCCAAATACATGTGATTATTCCCAACCCGACATGAACTCAGGTTAGGTCAGTCGGGTTAAGGTTCGGTCCTTACTATCTGATGGCTAAAAACTGTGGAGTGCATTCACAATGAACTGTTGGCAGTTTGAATACTAATATTGTAACTGGATTCTATTTAGCAGACTGCAACCAGACATGGAACCACTAAGTTGAATACATGCGAGTTCAAGACAACAGGCAGCAGCTTTTGTGGCATCGGAGGTTTTTATCATGACCCAGACTGCATTTCAGGCATTCTCTGCAAATTCCAACTGCAGTTTTAAGGTGTGGTGACTCTGTGATTGCCGTATTTATTTAGCAACATACAAACAAGGCGATGGTCCAATTATGCCTTCATACTTTGCAACACTGTTCACATTTCAACATTTCGTCATCGAAGAAATGTCAC
Source organism: Liriodendron chinense (assembly GCA_003013855.2). NCBI lineage: Eukaryota > Viridiplantae > Streptophyta > Magnoliopsida > Magnoliales > Magnoliaceae > Liriodendron > Liriodendron chinense. The sequence continues at coordinate 11,539 of PVNU02002562.1, read as the reverse complement.
TTGAAATGGAGCTTCCTCTGATTGTCAGTGCATTTGCATGTGTGCATACACCTGCGTACAACTGAAGATAGTGCTAACGTTCCAATGGAAGTTTCTTGTACAAGAGGTATGCTTATTTTATCATCATTCACTAAATTACTTTTGAGAATTGCTAGGGCGATTCGGGACATGTGCAAGATCCCAGCCATTTGTCTGCACGGACCCCAAAATCAGGCCGGTCCATTCTTCAGGTGGGCCACATATCCGAAAGACTGGATGTTTAGAAAAAGAAAAAGATATCAACACCTTTATTGAGCACAAAAGTTTAGCCCACCTGATGAGTGGACCTTTGATTTTTTGGCCCATTTGTTTGGTGGTGCCCTGAACACTTCAGTATTTTCACTACTTGAAAAGTAATGGTAAAGATTGGTTGAGACAGAATGATTTTTGTATAGATGAGCAATAGATGTTGGACCTAAACCCAGTGTATCCGTCTAATGCTCTTTCCTATTTCCCGTTGCCGTAAGTCACCACCACGCCCCTCATGCTTCCATATTGTTCCATCTTATACCGATGCTGCCATCCATATTATGAATGGTAAAGCACTAACTGTTCAATTAGTTTGAAGTTCGATGCTGCTATTTGCTGTGAAATGATTTGAACCCCACGTGGAAAGTGCTTAGAGATTCTTAAGCACTAGGATCTACCTTGTACATTTGAGACAAGAATCTTGATTCGTGTACTTGTTGAGTGAATGAACGTTCACAGAAATTATTAGGGCCTGTTTTGTAGGCGCCTGAAAACATCATCATGTTTTAGTTAATCGTAATTATGTATTTGAGATCATGATTCTTGTTGTCAAGATTAAAAATAATCTTGATAACCAACAATCATAATATCTAATAAATAATTACGATAAACTAAAATGAGATGAACTCATTTTTAGACGTCTGCCAAACAGGCCCTTAGACCATGGCACATCTTGATTTATGTGTCAAGTATTAGATATGGTTGGATTTTGTGAATTTGGGATGTGGAGTCGTAAATTGTAATCCTACAAATGGTGACTATGTTGGAAAGGTACAAACATTTAGGACCTGTTTAGAACAAGGTATTCCATACAGTAACGGTGGCCGTAACGTTCGCCACTGTTACTGTTGTATCTTTTTTCTTTTCTTTTCTTTTTTATTAAAAAAAAAAAACTATTTTGGCCATGTAACCAATCATTACGGAGCTGTATGGGCTGTTACGGGTCAATTTTTGCATTTAGGCCATTATGAACACATAACACATAACAGTTACCACCATTAACATTTTGGGATACCTTGTTTTGAAATGGTGGAGAATCCCAACTTCATGAGATTTTCTACCCGCAAGGATTTGTATTTGAGAAGGGTTGGGATGCTTGCTTCCACCATAACATTCTAGGGCCCAAGTGAAACACTTCGGCAGGGCCCTATTTGAATTGGTTTCAATGAAACAGGTATGGTTAATCCAACTGCTATCATGCTAACAAGCCCTTTAGAATAGAGATGGTATTTCAGTTATTGTTTATTAGTTCCTAAATGAAGAATCATTTCGTTCTTGTGATTTTATTAGAATGTTGGAAGAATGTCTAAATTTAGATGCCTAACACTCCATGGATAGTTCAAAATGTATAGGAACCAAGGTATTGTATAGGCCGTAACAGCCGATACGGAGGCGTAACGACCTTTACGACCCCTGTAACAGTTGAATTTTTTTTCTGCCCGAAAAATTCTAGAAAAATATTTAAAAAATTCAAAATAATATAAATATCCCAAATGTGTATTCTTTTTTGTTATTTTTTTTATTTTTTATTTTTTTTAACCTGTTTATGGTAGCGTAACGGTCCACTCTTTCGTGAGAGTGTTGTATTTGGTTATAAATTTATGAACATGGTTACAGGTCTCTAATATTTACACATCATAATCAAGCATTAGAACTAGAAATCAAAAAAAGGGCATAAATACCACTTTTTTTCTTCAATTTTTTGAAGAAAAAAAATGGCCTTGGAGCTTTTATTCGCCCAAATCATTTTAATTTTCGGTTTTAATCCTAAAAGTTATAGTAAAAGTGGTCCAAATCTACTGTAGAATAATCTAGGAAAGTTTTCAGAATAAAAAAGTGAAAAAAAGAAAAAGAAAAATGGATTTAATAGAAAAAAAAAAAGGTCATTTTTTTTGCTATTAAGAGGGGTAACGGTCATTATGCCCTGTACTAGTTATCACAGCTCCTGTAAAGGCTGATACGGTCCCAAAAAACTATATGTATCAACCTCTACGGCCATATCGTAACAAATACGAAACGCCTTGATAGGAGCCCTGCCTTCTTTGATCAAATTTTTCCCATTTTTTTGCCCTAATTAGATAAACCCAGATTTTTTTTTTTTTTTAATTTTAGATTGAAGTACCCATATTTCAGGAGTCTCTTTATTCTACCACTTTTCATTACATTCAAATCTTGTTCCTAAGCCTTTTTTTTTTTTTTTTTTTTTTTTTTTTTTAAATAATGAAAATAGCCTTAAGAAGTGGTAACTGTCCAATTTCTCCTAACAACACAGGATCAAGCTTCACCTGATTAAAGGATTAGATCTGTCAAAAGCCGCCTCCCGGCATCCAACCCACTCGATTAATGGATGGTATAAATCAAAAGTAGCCCACCAGATATTTGGCAGGTCTGATCCTTTAATCAGGTGGGCTATCCTTCAAAATGCCTAAATCCTTCTCACGTCTCTTATCCACTAATAAGGTGGGCCGGATGCTGTCAGGAAAAATTGGAAAGTTACCACTTCTTATTATAGTTATTTTCGTCATGGCTAGCTTCCCTGACTTTGATAATGAGACCCTTCAAAATGTCATTTTTGGGTTATTATATCAAATTAGGCCAAAAAACAGGTGTCATTTGATAAAAATCCCAAGAATATATTCCAACGATGATCGTCTGCATGGCCCACTACATGGATGGTCTGGATGTTTGCAAATGTATGGTTGAAATTGGGCTTTGTATGTTTCTTTATTCAACATTTTTATATAGAAAAATGCACTCTTCTTTTTGAACATGTCACCCACATTAAGGGCCACTTGTTCTGACAGCTATGTCTTTTTTTTACTTTTATTTTTGGTAGCTGCATTATTTACTCTGGCAGCATACGATGCTTGATTCGCAAGCACTTAGAAGTTGTCCACGTGGCATATGTTTACTCAGGCTAAGCCCATGGAATAATAGAACCAACTCATGGTTGAACGATCTTAACCTCTGATCTGATTTGTGGATACTTTTTGTTGAAATTGGACCGTTGGATTTTTTATATTTTCATTTTTAACCGTCCAATGAATGTCCACCAATCCGATTGTCAAATAATCAGATATGGGTAGTTTTTGGATCATGATACATCTAAATTGGAAACACTAGTTTCGACAGTTTTGAGGTGCATATTTGCCACGTATGCAATTTGTAAGTAATTTCTTAGTGCCTGCGTATCATGACACTTTGCCGGAGCATCGAATGTTTGCTCTTTTATTTTTTAATTTTTTCAGTGCGTTTCTACTGTAGAATGCGAGTTGTGACTGATATGCGGTGATCTGGTTGTTAATCCAATGGGCCTCCACTTTGGATGGCTCAGATAGCCCAAGAACTCTTACCAATTGGGTGATCCTATGGAATAATGGTCTCTCTTTTTTTTCTTTTTTTCTTTTTTTTTATATATATGTTGAATGTGAACCATTGATCTTTTCGGGCATTTAGTTAGGGTTGTCTGACCATTGAAATCTTTGGGCTGTGGCCCATCCTTGGTGTATCCCACTGGATGGATGGTATGGATCACAGTTTGGATGTAATAGGAAGGCTACGATCGTCCACGCTGCATCAACATTGGGGACAGCGATCTACGGGTATGCCACGGTGCCACACATTCTTTTCTGCTAACCATACCTTTACGGTTAGCAAACTTACACCTTTGTTTGGCCCACTGTGGATGTATGTCTTATCCATGCCGTCCATCTGTTTTTCCAGATCATTTTAGGGCATGGTCCCAAAATTGAAGCATATCCAGAACTCAAGTGGGCCACACCACAGGAAATAGTGGGGATAACTACGTTTCACAGTTGAAACCTTTATAGAGCCCACAGTGATGTTTATTTGTCATCCAAACTGTTCATAAGGTCACACAGACATGGATGAAGGGAAAACACAAATATCAGCTTCATCCAAAATTTCTATAGCCCCAATAAGTCTTCCAACTGTAGGTGTTCAATTCACACTTTTTCCTGTGTGTGGTCCACTTGAGCTTTGGATATGCTTCATTTTTGGTCTCATGTCCTAGAATGACCTGGTAAAATGGATAGACAGCGTGGATAAGACACATACATCACGGTGGGCCCCACAGAATTTACTTACTCAGTACGCAATCTGCTTCGGGCTGAATCCCACGTTCGGAACGCCCATATGCACACCCAACACCACCCAGCTAGGTGGTGTTGGGCTCTGTGGAGCTCACCTTGATGGATGTGGTCCCCTAATCTGCTTCCTTTATGCACCCACGTCAATGGCTGTGATTAATCTCATCGAGGATTTCTATGATATGCCGCTGCATCTTTGGACAATATACACACGTCCTCACCTCACCTCTGACAAGGTGCTCATGGTCCAGTAATTTAGACCATTAGCATGTTGTGTTAGATCGCTTCAATGGGGTAATCATAGCCTTTCTATTCGTGGCCTATAGACAGACGGTTGAGAAGAGAAATGCAACAATGGTCCATAATATAATCTGCCAGTTTGCTAGATTATTGAGTTATTCTCCATCCACGGTGGGAATGAATGGACCAACGGTCTGGATCATCGAATCATGAGCCCTTCTTCAGAAATGGAAAAAAATAAAATAAAAAATCACTACGTACTGTATGAAAGAGCACGGTGCTTGCCGAACTACTGAATCATATTGTCCCGTTTGTTCAGTTGAGTCTGGGGGTGCCAATGGGCCGGTCTCGGGCCTGGAAAATTAGATTTTTACAGGCCCGGACTGAAACAGTTCAAAATTCGGGCTGAGAACTACCCAGGCCCGGCCCATTGACAGCCCTAGTTGAGTCCCCGCCACCGTTGCGCGAAGGACTAAAGAATTTGTAGTCACGCGAACTACCAAACGGGGTGGAGCCGGATTGCCTGTGCCGTCGGAAGCTGTGTGGATCCTATGACAAATCCACTCCGTCCATCCGTTTATAAACATCACGATAAGACCAGAGTAAAGAAAAAAAAAATCAGGAAGATCCCAAACTCAAAGTGGGCTATAAGGGATTGAATGCCCACAATTGGAAACTTTGAGGGGGGCCACAGAGGTTTTTTGTTAGGATGATATTTGTTCCTACAGATCGTCTGAGTCGTAATAAGCCTATGAACGGTTTGGATGGCATATAAACATCATGATCGACTCTAGGAAGGTTTCAACGATGAATATTTCCGTTATCACTGTTTCTTGTAGTGTGGCCCACCTAAGATTTCATTCTACATTATTTATGGATTCTTATATAATTGTGATGTTTAGAATATGATAGACGGAGTGGATTTACCAGAGGCATCTTTGTGGGCCCCACACAGCTCCGTGTGCGGCATTTAATCGAACAAGAGGTTTCCTAGAATACATGCGGACATATCACAGTGGAGTACATGGAACTTTAGGACTTGTATGTGTGGTCGTATATTTCAATGATCCAAACATTTAAAACGATGGGTCTTTTCTTAGATAGGTGGTAATTAAAAAATGGTAGGGCTCTTGGATTGGAGTGTTTCAACCGTTTATTTCGTTTTGATATGGATCGGTTGTCTTAATCTATGGCTAATCAAAGGTTTAAAATATTTCAATCAGGGAGTGTTTTTGGGACATAGAATATCCTATATGATTTGGACGGTACGAAAGGACCCAGATCCAACGGCTAAAGTCTCACGCATCCCTTTGCAAAAAGGTCGGTTGCATTCTAGCAAAGCTCTTGCAGAAAAGCATTTTGGACAACGAAATCATGGCTGTAAAGACATTGAAGCCACGTGGGAGGGATAAAATCCGACGTGCGTATAACGCCTAGGTGCGTACTGTAGTTTTCTGGATTTTCAATTCCGAAAATGCCCATAATATGGTTTAAATTGCCATCCTTGCTCATGGCAGTAGCACAAATATGAGAGGAGGGTTTTGCTATATATATCTTATCCACACCGTCCATCCATTTTGCCAGATAACTTTAGGGCTTGATCCCAAAAATAATTCATATCTAAAGTTCAAGTGGACCACACCATAGGAAACGGTGTGAATTGAACATCTACCATTGAAATTTTTTTGAGGAGACCATAGAAGTTTTGGATCAAGCTGATATTTGTTTCTTCCCTTCATCTATGTCTTTGTCATCTTATGAACAGGTTGGATGACAAATAGGCATCACTGTGAGACATATGAAGGTTTCAATGATGGAAATCATTATTCCTACTGTTTCCAGTGGTATGGTCCACTTGAGCTTTGTATATGCTTCAATTTTGAGCTCAACCGCTAAAATGGGCTGAGAAAATGGATGGACGGCATGGATAAACCACATATATTCATGGTGGGCCCAACTGAGTTTACTCAGGAAAATAAAACAATACTGAGTTACTCAGTACGCAATCCGATTTCGATCGAGCGCTGCTAAATTTCGGCAGCGAATTAGGTGTTACCGGGGAACAGTTTAGTTGAGTGGGGATGCGGATTAGCTACTGAACTTGACAGTGGCGAGTCTCGCTACTGAAGTGAAGTGACGTCACCACATTCTGTGGGCCCTGCCATGATGTATGTGTTGTATCCACACCATCCATCCATTTGGAGAGATCATTTTAGGTCATAGCCCAAAGAATGAGGCAGATTCAAACTTCAAGTGGACCCCACCACAGAAAACAGTGGGGATTGAACGCCTACCATTAAAAATTGCTTTGGGCTACAGAAGTTATCGATCAAGCTGATATTTCTGTTTTCCCTTATTACTTGTCTGTGTTAACTTATAAACAGGTTGGATCTCAAATAAACATCGTGGTGGGCCCTATGAGGGTCTCAACGGTGGCCTTCATTGTCCCCACTATTTTCTGAGGTGGGATCCACTTGAACTTTGGATCTGCCTCATTCTTTGCCTCATGCCATAAAATGATCTCTCAAAATGGATGGACGGGGTGGATACAACACATACATCATGGTGGGGCCCACAGAACATGGTGATGTCACTTCAGTAGCGAGATCGCTACTGTCAAGTTCAGTAGCTAATCGGCGTCCGTTTAGTGGGTGTTACCCCTACCGCAATCTGATATTTGTTTCTTTCCCTTCATCCACGAATGTGTGAGCTTATGAACAGGTTGGATTGCAAATAAACATCATGATTCATTTTCCGTGGATATGATACATACATCATCGTGTGGCCCAGAATGAGATTGAACACTGTCTCTTTCATTTGATTATTCTCAACTAATTTCTTTGAATCCACGAAAAAAAAAAAAAGAAGATAAAAAGACAACTTGATTGTGAAAATAATGTTGAATAATGTCTAAAACACGAATTAAAACAATCTTATATACTCCTAAGCGTAAAAGAAGTCCTAAAAAACAAGATTAGAAAGAGTTACGAATAAAAAACAGAAACAAGTTATGAACATCGCACAAAATCAAGCGCAACCAATCGACCGATCACTAGGGGGTAGCGATCAGTCCCTATTGAGCCATGATCGGTCGCAGACCCTTGACGACTGGTCGCATAAAGTCCGAAATAGTCTGGTGAATTGGGGTCCATTTGGGCGGGATTTGCGATCGGTGGTAAGTCTATGGAGACTGGTCACAGGAGGGCCCTGCTGGTCTAGCGTGTAAGGCTGAATCCCAGCCCTTTTGAGACCAGTCACAGAGGCCATGCGATCGGTTGTTGAAAGTTGTAGATTGGTCACTTTGACTCTGTTCTTCAGTTGCTTCGATTGCTTCTTTCCTTCCTTGCTTTGATTGATCTGCAATAAGTACTCTTCAGCAATCCTCTCTACATCAGTCCCGACCCCCTTCTTCAAAAGAACTCGACCTCAAGTTCTCATTTGGTTCGAGCTTGTGATACTTGAACAAATCAGGGACATTGAATGTTCGTGATATCTTGAACTCTTCGAGGAGATCGACCACATAAGCATTGTCGTTCAACTCTTGACTTTAACTTATAGACAACTAATTTCACCTACTTATCTTCTGGCACATCCATAGAATAAAAAAAGTTCTCTACTTCTGCTAACCAATTCAGAAATTCTTCAATGTGTAATAAACCATTGAACACAAGAACTTCAGCCTTATTTTTGTAGTCTCTCTCCACGTGGCCCATGCAATCATTTCCGCATGTGGGTTGCTGAACAAGGAGGCCCTCGACGTCTTCATCACTGTTGTCCGAGTTCCCTGGAGTAGTGTAGACACCCCACCTTCGGCTACACTGTTGGTAGAGATAGCTGGTTGAACGGAGGACCATACCCCCAAATCCCAAGTCTAAACTCAGCCAAACTCACCCTTGTAAGCCCCATTCCGTAGCCCAGTTCAAGCCTGAACCCAGTCAACCCAGTCCTAAACACCACCCAGAAAAACCCCCCATAAAAAAGGCCAGTCAAAAAATTCCAAAAAAGTCAAACTCACTAAGTCAACCCACCGAGCCAAACAGCGGCCCATAGCAGGCCGCCCAAAACGCCGCTGAATCCCAAGAAACGGCCGTACGGGCGGCCCATAGCAGGCCGCCCAAACTGCCGCTGAATCCCAAGAAACGGCCGTACGGGCGGCCCATAGCAGGCCGCCCAAAATAAATTACGGGTTCTGCCACTGCCCGCTGCTATAAATACCCCTAGCCTCTTCCCATTTCAACACACAATCCATTCCAATCCAGCCCGGGTCCGTTCCAAGCCCTTCTCCGCCCCTTTAGCCCATCTTTCCACCAAGGAGAGCCCGAGTGAGGAGAGCCTAACCCTGGTCCAGCTTTGCCTGACCACTGGTCCAAGCCTCCCAAGCCATTCAAGTCCTGATCCAGCCACTCGAAGCCAACCCTTGCGACACCTCCGTCCATCCAGCTACTCTATTCCAGCATCATCTCATTTGCATCTAGCATAAGTGCAACATTTACTTTCCTTCCAACCCCCCTGCTTCACTACAAGCACCTTGATTACTCAAGCACACATGCATATGTCTTTATATTAAGCACCTGTTAGTTCGAGCGTATGCTCTGGGCTTGCCTGTTGTTGGAACCTGCCCATCAGAAACTCTTACTGTTCAGACCTGCATTCACGCTTCACCATAAAACACCTTGATCATTCAAGCACACTGCATACGTCTTACATTAAGCACCTGTCAGTTCGAGCGTACGCTCTGGGCTTGCCCGTTGTTGGAACCTGCCCATCAGAAACTCTTACTGTTCAGACCCGCATTCATGCATCATGTCATCCATGAGAATATACGAGGATTAAATTAGACTTTCAAGTATTCGATCGATTCTGTGAAGTAGAGACCGTACTTCGGTACGGGCAGTGTGTGGGGTGCTTAACCTCTTCCCACCCTGTAACCGTGATCCCTTACCTTGAATCTCTGACCGCAGATCAACAGGAGTCATTTTAGAGGAAGGAATCTTCGGATTCCCTTCTCTAACGTTTCTACGGGGTCTAGCCGACTGTAGATTCGAAGTAACTGGCTAGTGGCGACTCTGGTCTTATATAAATTCACTTAAACACATCCAGCTCAATACGACAACCAAACGAAGCCCTCGAGAACGAGGCAAGCCAGTGGCACAAACGGCGATTTCGCACTCACGCATCCTCATCTCCTTCTTTTCCGAAAGGAAAGGGAAAGGGAGAACGACGTCGTGTGGGAGCGCGGAGAAATCGGCGAGGGTCCACAGAATGGCGACTCTGCTGGGGATGAGCTAGTCCCACTAGTTGTGATCCGACTTGAAAAACAGAATCCTTCCCGTACTTGAAAGTCACTAATCCTCATACAATCTCATCTGCATAGCATTCTACCCAAAACCCAAAACAAACAAAAAATAGAAAAATCCCTAAACCAAGAAAAAAATAAAAAATCCCAAAACCCAAAAAGAGTACAGTCCTCACCATTGCGCCTCTTCGGGCTCAACGTGTTCGGAGACAGCTTCCCTTCCGCAGCATAATCCGTACTCGGGCTCAGCAAGACATGTCCGACCACGAAGAAGAAACTCATCACTTCCCTGCTCTCGAAATGACCGAAGCGCAACCTCCAGCGCAACAGCCCGTTGACAATACGCCAATCATACAAGAATTGGCACAAGGAGTGAGAGCAATGCAAGAAATGCTCTTGCAATTCATGCAAGCACAAACCACCGCAAGCAGCCAACAATCAGGTTGGCCCAGTTCAGCAAGCTCAGCAACCATGCCGGATGCCTCCGGCCTCCAGTTCAAATCAAGCACAACCATCGGAGTCTGCCCAAGACTACCGACAGCAGCCTCCTCAGCCCTTTGCTATGGGGCATCCGGGACCATCTCAGAGCATCCCAGTCGCAGGGACTTCCAGTCAGCTTCCAGTCAATCTTGCAAACAACAATCTCAGTAGATCTCAGCATGTCCCCGCCGATGGGACACCTTTTCAATTCCAGCACATCCCCGCCGATGGGATTTCAATTCAATTTCCAGCAACAGGGACAGCACTGGCGAATGCCCACAATGGGGGTCAGTGTCAAGCCCACATCAATCAGCGGACAGTGGCGAATACCCAACAAGGGGGTCACTTCCCAGCATCTCAGCCTCCTGCAAACAGGAGCACCTTTCAATTCCAGCACATCCCTACCGATGGGATTCCAGTTAATTTCCAGCAATCTTCAATTCAGCAAAATCCAGTTAATTTCCAGCAATCTTCAATTCAGCAAAATCCAGTTAATTTCCAGCAAGTTCCAGTTCAACCTTCAGTACAGTCTCCAGTTCAGTTACCATCATTTCAAGCTCAAGTTCATCAGAATCCCGTTCAATCATCAAACCAATTTCAGCAACCCGCGGTTGCTTTTCAGCAAGCCCATAGGGTCGAAGACATCGACCACTATGCCGAAGAAGAACGTGCCTTATTCCAGGAGGCACCAGTCGCTCGAACAGATACTCAGGACTGGACGAGTTGCGGGAGCAGTTCCAGATCTTGCAAAATCAGCTTCAGCGACAGCAAGGAATCGACTTACCTTCGACCAAGTTCAGAGACTTGTGTCCTTTCCCAGATGCTCAGGTACCTCAAAACTTTGAGGTTCCAAAGTTTAAAAGATACGACGGCAGCGGTTGTCCCACAGCACATCTCAAGGCCTTCTGTGGAGAGCTGAGTGCAATCTCAGGAACGAAGGGGCCCTCATTCGATTGTTCCAAAAATCTCTGAAGGGCGATGCCCTAGATTGGTACACTTCATTGGACTGCCACCGCATCAGAACATGGGAACAGCTCTCCCAGGCTTTCGTCGACAGATTCGCATATAATCTCAACATGGCACCCAGAAGAGCCGACCTCGCAGCACTCAGGCAAATGAGTGATGA